>CM059275.1:1860000-2485000 GCA_030347295.1 Setipinna tenuifilis | reverse complement strand
TAAGACTATCTTAGGTAACATTGATGCTCTTACCGGGGACGTGTGTGACTAAAGAGAGCAAAAAGTATCTGTTGCTGGTCGCAAGCCACTTCACACCCCTCGCTCTGCCATCATGTTTACCTCAATTCACAGCTCTAAATGAACGTTTCCCAATGCAAAAAGGAAGCGACTTATTATCTTAAGAGAACAATGAACAATTAATTGTAACACTTCTTTATTGATACTAGAGAGAACATTATTCTATACCCTCTCTGAGTATAGGTGATATATTACGCGCTGGTCAAGTCGCAAGATTTGAGATATTGCAATTCTAGGCACATGAGAATCCGTATTGTATAATTTATGCTGTCACGTGACCTAACAGTTCTGAGGTTGAAGTGATTGGTGGATTGTTTTGACTGGTGACGGAAACTTTACGGATATGGACGAACTATGATTTCTGGACCGTGGTATAGATCAAAGTGCGCAGTTGAACCTTGTGTGCTTATGTTATCACTTAGTAAGCTTTGACAATCGGAATCAATAGCCTCAATATATGCTCTTTAATGGAGATTCTGCAGGATACTGGAGCTGAAACGGTGGACACCGGATCTATGCCTATTGGAAGAATTCTTGAGGAAGTTAGTGGTGTGGAAAGAAGTGTATAATTGTATGGACGTAAATTTACATTAGACAAGTGGCTATTGAGAAACCCCTGACAACACGTGAAAAAAGTGGGTTGGTCAAAAACACAAAAGTTCTGCGTCGACTTGGGAAACTGTTGTAGTAGACTGTAGCGCAAGTATCTAAAACACTACAGTGTTTGGAAACGGTGGTCTAACTTTAAGAGAGTTGCTGAAAAGATAAGTGCATGCACTCACCTTGTGTCGTAAATTGCGTACAACTTCTTATTTCCATCAACTGCATTCCTGCGGTTAAAATAAAAGAAACACACAATTACATTTAATGATCGGATGATACCTTTACCGTTGTGATTAACTCACAACTGTGACTGTAAAAAATGTACACGAAAGCAGTAGAAATCTTGCACAGCCTCCAACATAGCTTAAGTGTCTAGGCTACTTAGGGGAAAGTTTACAGCGTCTGATTTATAACAAATTCTAATGCAGTTTAGCGAATGAATAGTCTACTATTCGCAGTCTCTCAAAACATTTTATTCCACAATTTTATCAGAACTTTCCAATTTAATGTTTTAACGTACACTCTGTCTGGACATTTGCTATAGCTACTGCACTTGCTATACATTTGCACTTGCTATACATCTACCCCACCAGGGGCGATTTTAGCATCTGGTCTTTAGGGGTGCCCGGCCCCCAGTGCTTATCACACAACACTATTATTATATATAATATATTATTCATTTTGCACTGAGCCAGGGGGTGCCGAGCAGTTTCACGGGGGTGCCTTGGCACCCCTAAAAATGGTCTAGATTCGCCCCTGTAGCCCACCATTGTCTGCTGCAACAGTAGGCTACGTTAGCTATAGAGAGTTCAAATGCAGGTAGGTATGGCATAAATAAATATAGGGATATATATATATATATATTCCTTCAATTAGCGCGTTATTGAACATAGGCCTATTGATTTAAATGGAAAATGTTGGATTAGAGGTCCCTCTTACGGCGGTCTTTAAAACTTCATTTCACATACCCCTCACTCACAATCATTTTGTTACTCTGCTTTCCCCATTTCCATCATGGAACAACCCCTCTTTTCCCAATAAGACACTCAGGACATTAACCCATATAGTCTGTGATGAAACCCCCTGGCGGTTCTTTTATTTGTTCATGGCTTTAGCCCGGCGTAGAAGAGTTCGAAGACCCTAACCCACAACCCAGCCTTACGTTGGATTTGATATCTGTTCCTTATTACCTATATATAGGAACAAAAGCTGGATGGGAATTAGGATTAGTGACAATGTATGCCATTTGAACTAACTTCTGATGTTATCCCATATGTATGATATATAATCTTATATTCAGCTGAGTCTCTTTTTCCCCTCCCGCGCTTGGCCTGAGGAGTAAAGCTGACGAATTCCCAAAGTGAAGGGATGCTAAGTAAGCAAAACTGACGTCAGGATGAAGATGTAGGCGTTTTGCGACTGTTTTATCGGATTCTGGGGATATAAGCATTCTTTCCCCTTGAATTGGACAGACCGCCCTGCCCTTCAACTCATAAAATGCCTCCCTAAGGACTTAATTATGGCTTACGAGGCGTTGTGACGTCCCACGCGTTGAAACATATTAGTAGCCACAGCATAATGAATAGTGAGAGTTGGGTGGTGGGATAACAAGAGCGACCGGATCAGCACTGGAGGCTTTGGTTTTGCGGAACGAACTCTACTATAGGTAAGAGAACCACTGGAGGAAAATAGGTGCAGTGCATAATGCGAGCTGCGCCGGAGGTGAGAAGGGGAAAAGTCTCTTCTATGGAAAGGGCGGGCTGTCCGCTGTAACAGTACTGGACAACCAACTTCCAATCAAGGGTATGCTAGACAATATTGTCTCTCCCGTGAATGCTGAGTTGATACTGGTCCGACTCCTAGGCTTTGGAGAATGCGTAGCAGGACAGACGCACGCATCACCCGCTGTGAGTTCGCAATCATTTTTCGATTGACTAGGAACGAACAATACAAGTCCTACAACCAGAGGTGAAATCAGAGCGGACAATATCCCCGTGTTGGCGACCTACCTATATTCTCAGTGTTGCGGATTTTGAACCCCTCCTCAATGGCACGCATCTGGAGCCGGTAGCAATGGCACGAACCCACTCAGGTATGCCTCTGCTTTATTGATTAAACGTATGTAAAAATCAGTCAACGCACTGCTCGCCTCCGTTGCATTTGTCGGTATGTTTTCACGAATGGCCAAAAAAGACATTGTCCTAGACATAGTCTGCCTGTGAAGTCATACGCAGTAGAGCATAGTAATGCTGCAAACACTTGCAGCACTCGGGGGGCTTTTCATCCTACTGCAATAATAGGCTCAGAGACAGAACTGGAAGAAACCCAGTCAAGGACACCGGCATTGGTACTGAACAGAACAGCAGGCACGCATTTGCCGGGTTGTTGAGTGCGCATCTGTTAATATGTTAAATGGGGAGGTCGCTTAGAGGTATAATTTTCGGTCTCATCGGGAGAAGCTAATATGGACCTACGAAGGTGATGAGAGGGGGGATTGAGCCTATCGTATCCGACTTGTGTTAAGGATATGCTCAGCCAACACTCCAGACTTAATTGTGCAGGGCCTGAAATATTTATATCGTAAAATAAACGTCTTGGAAATTACAGAAAAATACAAATTTTGTTGACCTCTTCACTCTTGCAGGTCCATTGGTGAAGCGTTGATAACGTCCTAAATACTACTACTACTACTAATAATAATAATAATAAACAGAACAATGTGAAGCATATTGTTGTGTGTCTGTAACATAAAACAATTCTCTGGTTTCCCTGTTTTAGGGCAAAAGGAGGGGATGGGCTGCGTCTTCACACAGAGGCGCATCCTGGCGTTTATGCTGCTGCTGTTCGTCACCTGCCAGACGAGGTAAATCAAACTTTTCTCTCTCGACGCTTCCTCTGTGCTTCATCCTTCGTTTAAAAACCATGTATCTGTGTTTTAATGTATAAATTGCTGATACAAGGATCTTGGCTTTAAATAAACTTTTTGATGCCCAATACTCGTTCCAGGTTACCGTCGGAAGTGCTGTTAACACCATGCCATACAATCAGATACCATACTATAACATAACAAAGCTACCAGTTATCAAACATTAATTATTTTCTGTATATGGCGTAGGTCTGTCTGAATGTAACACCAGCTGTATTTTACAGTTACTCTAGTACTACAGAGGAGCCCCTAAAAGAAGTGGAGACAAATGATAACATAACAATTTTTACACGGATATTAGACAGACTCCTGGATGGCTACGATAACAGGCTACGTCCAGGTCTGGGAGGTAAGAAAAACACAAGGACATATATCAGAGTGGCTTTTCTTGTGGAACATTCTTTATCACAAAATGTGCGAATGGTGTCTGTGTTAGCTCAAATACATAAATGGGTCAATAAATCATTGACTTGATACCACATTATGTGTGTGTTGTACATACATGGATGTGTATGTGAATATGCAAGTCCGTTTGTGTTTCCCTGTATGTGTCTGTGTATAGGTTGGTGTGTGTGTATGTGGGTGGATGTGTGTGTGTGTTGGAGTTGGGGGTGGGGCATTCCTCTGTCCTTGCATTTGTGCATGCGTAAATGTGTTTGTGTCTTTGTTTGTATGAGTATAAGTGTGTGTGTGCTCATGCGTGTATTTGTGTGCACCAAATGGTGCCATCTCCACATGTGCCGCACACCTGGGGGAAAATGCTCCCAAATCACATTGAGTTAGTGTAGTTTTCATTCAGCTGCCCCTATCTGGGGATGCACAATTAGAGTGAAGCAGACTGAGCCTCCTCCCTTGTACAGCCGTGCAATCACAGTAATAGATCAAGCCTGAAGTGAAAATGGCTTCCAATGCCAACCTTCCATATATCACACTCTTCTTAAAGATCACTTCCATCTGCAGTAACCTTGAGAGCCAATACAATGCTCTTTTCAATAAGGAGGAAGTCCACTTTCTGCATTTGCTTAAAGAGCCAATAACTTGACACAATCCGAGAGGCCACGCTTGTGCAGAAGAAAGACAGTAAAGGCAATGATTGTTCTTGCTGCACCACTCTTCTCCCAACCTGGAGGGTGTTACTGTTAATTTTAACAGGAACAATAATGCTCTTGTATTGAATGGGGCCTAATGACACCTAATGAAATAACAGGGAAGGGCTCATTTTGAATAGGCAGTTAGTGGGGCAACAACCTAACCAGTGTTGCTCATCTTTGTATACATTTTCACTGATTTGTATATGTCATAAACGCACATTCTCTCTCATCCACAGAGAAAGTTACTGAAATACGAACCAATATATTTGTTACAAGCTTCGGTCCAGTCTCAGATACTGAAATGGTAAGCTGCTGACAATAAATAATTGATGCTCTCCTTCTTTGCTGGTATTGCATTGTACTGTTCAATATTAAAACAGCCACACATTAATATATGAACCGAGTCCAACTGTCTTGAGTGTATAAAGAGAGTGTAGCTGTCTTGGGTGTCTATTTTGCACTAAAATGTATGTATTAAAGTTATGTCTCTTTGAAACAGCTCTTCATTTTAATCTCTGGTAAATGTGCTTAGTTGATGATTCCAGTTGTTCTTTATATCTGAGCTAAAGCATATGCAGAAAGTAGCTAAAAGGACAAAGTAGCTACTTGTACAGTACCATAATGTTTTATTTTGATTCGTTTTACTATGTATTGCCCCCTTTTCTGATGCAGTGTATTTGTATTTTCTGATACCAAGGAGTACACAATTGATGTGTTTTTCCGGCAAAGCTGGAAGGACGAAAGGCTTCGCTTCAAGGGCCCCATGGAGAGGCTTCCCCTTAACAACCTGCTGGCCAGCAACATCTGGACACCCGACACCTTCTTCCTCAATGGGAAGAAGTCCATCGCTCACAACATGACCACCCCCAACAAGCTCCTGCGTCTGCAGGATGATGGAACTCTGCTGTACACTATGAGGTAAGACCACTGCACCCCCTACAGCCCCTACCATATCTCAGTGTGGCTTATATTTGAAGCTAATTGCAGTGAGTTGTCAGCCTTTACCTTGCACGGTATGTTACAGCTGATGCTGAAGTTAGCTTTTTTGCTTCATGAGAAACATAATAAATATTGCAGGTATGTGTTCAGCAGTCTTGCGACTTTGCTGTGTAGGTTTAACCTGTGAGCGAGTGGCAGGGGAATTGAACCCATCACCTTGATGATGTTCACACCTTGCCCTCCTTCTTAGCTGAGCTGCTGGAACACAGTGTGATTGTGAGATTGTGTTGTTGCAGTGAAACATGAAACAGTGAAATATGAAACAGGGAAATATGAAACAGTGGAACATGAAGCCATAAAATCCTGTCTAATTGAGAGAAAATAGGCTCCGACCTTGAACGATTCCTGAAAATATCAGATTTGTAGACTTCATGCACAGCAAAACTGCATTTGCAGCTAAACTAAAGCTGTCAGTGAATATTGTAAAATTGTGTTCTGCAATGAGATTTCCTTACGCGACATTGAAATAAAGTGTTCACAATCTTGTCCATAGCTTCCCATATTTTCTAATTATAAAATCTAATTAAAAAAATAATATTGTAATAGTATAAAAATGTAGTTTTTACTACCTTTCCTTGGAGACAATTTCTATCAGTATCTGGGCAAAGAAACACAGGCCTTGGTGCTGAAAGATATTCATTTTTCATATACTCCATGGTGCATATCATAATATCTGTATACCATCAGCAGTTCAAATTGAAGGGCACTGAGCATTCAACACACAGTGCATTATATGCCTCAGCATTAATCACGTAGTGAGGAAGGTGGGCACTTTTTGACAGACTATCATGAAGTTTTGTCCCAAGTGTTATGTCACGCCAGGGCCAACACCAATTTACTATTCACGGCAAAGCAGTATCAGTCAGTGGAAGGAATTATTTATTGTAGGACTTGTCATGGATAGACACGCAGTCTGCTGCTACATCAAAGCCAAAGGTTGGTCTGATGCAATCTAAGTTTTCGGGTAGTGGTCTGACCAAATGTATGGTTTGCTGATTCAAAGCGAGTGGACGGACAGGCGTGCATATGTGTGTGTGTGTGGTGCTCGGCTGGCGCTGACCGAGCCGTATTGCTTGGGGGATGCAGTTGAACCTGAGGCCTGGGTGTAATCGATATCTCATAGAGAGATCAGATTGACAGTGGCAGTAAACCAATTACAAATAACCTGCCTGGCCACGTCTCCTGTTCTTAATCATCTGCAGAATTGCCACGCTAATGAGAAACGGAGAGGAGATGGATATGGCAGTGGGGGCCTACCATACCCCTCTCCTTAGCCCACTTCACACACACACGCGCACAAATTAAAGCACACACATGCTTACAAGCACGTGCATACACACACACACACACACCCACACACCCAAGGACATTAATTCACAGATACATACACACACGATAAAACACTGGGATGTTGCATTCAATCAGGCACTTCTCTAGCCACCTTCCAGGGAGTTTCCATTCCAAGGGGCTGGAAGATTAACACCGGCATAGGTTTATAACATGCACAATCTTTCAGAAGCCATGGGCAATAAAGATCAGTCTCATCTCTTGTCTCATCTCTTCTCTTCTCATTTCATTGACAGGCACTGTGTTGACTGTATCAGCCTGCACATAGAAACGGTGAATAGAGGGGGTGGGAGGGAGGGGGTGTGGGGAATAATTAGCTGGGGAGAGGCACAATGCGAGAGCGGTAAAGAAAACATGTATCACGCAAATGAAATGCCGAGAGCCGCATCTAGCCATTTCGTGAAATTAGACGGGGAGTGAACCAAGCCAAACGTCTTCCCTCTCTGCTCCAGGCAACCACGAGGCAACTGTAAGAGATCACCAGGGGTAGAACCAGCAGCTCTGTCCACTTTGAGTATGAAGAAGATGAAAAAGATGTGTTGTTTTTTTTCCCCTGCCAAGAGACCAACCTCCCTCCCACTACCACCCCTCCGTCTCCATATCCCTCCACCTCACAACCCCCCTTCTCTGCTAGCCACACTCGCTACTTTTTTTCCACCAAGTCTTGCTGAAACGACATTTTCTCAGTCCACTCAATCAGCATTGCTGTTTTGGTGTTTTGCCACAGGAAGGCACTGTTCCCAAACCTCTCAAATGTCAGGTCATTACAACCTCATACTCAAGTGCATTTCAGACTGTGGTGTTGTGTGTGTGTGTCTATGTTTTTGTTTGTGTGTCTGACTGAGTGTCTGTCTGTCTGTCTCTCTCTGTATGTGTGTGCGCATGTGTGTTGTGTGTGTGCTTCCCCGCTATGATGAACAATGACTACAATTTTTTTTAACCCAATTAGGTCATTTTTAATTGGGTGTTCTAAAATTCTCCTGACAGCTTGTTGTTCTCTCACTGTTAGTTGCCTTATGTCAAGAGTATGAATCTTCTCTAAAAAATGGATGTAGTGAAGAAATACACAGTTCGTCCCTGCTGCTGCTCTTGTTCCAGAAATCTACCCCATGAGCAGCTCATAAGGAGAATACACTTGGGGATGTCCAGAAGATGGTAGTGTAACATCTTCTGCCCAGTTTAAGATTATTGCACAGCTCAAAAAACTTTCTTTCTGTTTTTATATATTCACTTATTTAAATATGTATGTATGTATTTATGTATGTATGTATGTATGTATGTATGTATGTATGTATGTATGTATGTATGTATGTATGTATGTATGTATCTATCTATCTATCTATCTATCTATTATTTGTTTTTACTTCATCTGACTCCCTCAAACACTCTAAAACAGTCTCTGCCTCTCTCTCTCTCTCTGTCTCTGTCTCTGTCTCTGTCTCTGTCTCTGTCTCAGCAAAACCTCTTACTGTTTGTAATGCTCCTGAACTCCAAGTCATAAAATGATTGATTCAAGTGTCAAAGTGACATTGTTTTTAATCGTGGTGCAGGTTAACCATATCAGCCGAGTGCCCTATGCAGTTGGAGGACTTCCCCATGGATGCCCACGCCTGCCCTCTAAAATTCGGAAGCTGTAAGTTCCTGATCAAGCTCATACCTAATGCTGTTGATGTACACAAAAAGGTATATTGGATATTTCCATGATTAACACTGCATTTATATGTATATATCCTCAGTGCCTTTGTACACGATATGGGTCTTTTCTATTCTTTTCTGAGGATTATGTTTTCTGGGTAGATGTGACTAGATGTGTCATTTTATTGGGTTTTTTGATGAATGAAGAATGAAACTAAAAATCCTGCCCTTTGTTTTATTTGTGCACAGTAATTAGTTATTACCTTTCATTTCCTTTCCTTCTAATGACCCTATCACGTATCTGAAACATGATAACCTAATTAGAAATTATGATCACATTTAGTCATAATATTAGGATCCATAAAACTCATGATACTCAGGCAAAAGCTCATATAAACCTAAAATATTTGTATTACCTATTTTCAATTAAACATTAGTGTTAAATATTTATTCACTGTCAGTCGTCTTTCAGCTTATGCATGTATCCAATGTAGCAATTGATGTATAGATATCTGCTCCGAGGTCTGTTAGCGGGGTAACTCTGGGACACCAGTAAGAGGATTGCTAGCACATAGGCTGTGGCTGGGGACTGGGCCCTGAGGACATCCCTGATCGCTTTTATTTTAAGATGCCACATTCGATGGCTTTCACTTATGCTGCTTAAACGCTACAAATATAAATATCAGCATATTTTAGCCCCTAATCTATTCTTAATAGGTTAAATGAAAAAAAAATCAAAGGCTATGTTACTTAGATATGAATGTGTAGGCATTTGAAGATGACAATGACTCTTGAGGAGAGACTTAAATACAGTACAATAAGTCAGACACTGTTGTTAATACCGTGTTTTATACATGGCTCATTCAGGCCCATGTTAGTGAATAGACTATGTGTTTGACCTACAGTGTATCTTTCATTCGAGTTAGCTATGCTAAGCTTAGTTATCTATCTATCTATCTATCTATCTATCTATCTATCTATTTAGTTATTTATTAATTGTGAAACATTCAGTGTGTCTGTGTAATCTGAATTTTCATGCTGGTCTTCTTAAAACATCTTAATCTTGGCACGGCACATGACATTTTTCTCCACTCAAGGAATTTAAATAAAATGCTTCTGATGTATCAGACAGGGTGCATTGGACTCAAATCTTTAGCCACTAGTGGTGACAAGGTCATAAGACAACTCCTTAATTCAGAGGGTTTTAGTCTCTCCCAGGACAGTGCACAGGACCCACTAGTGCCAGTGTATCTATCTGCCAAGTGTGACAAGGGTTCTTAGAAAGTGCCATGGTCAGGTTACATCACAAGACCATAGAGACACTATTATATGATTTCTAATGCCTGCCTGTCTGCATGTTATGATGATATAAGCCCAATGGTGTGGCTGCCACTGGCTTAGCATGGAGATTTAGCAGATTGAGAAGGGTCTGCTGACTGTGCTTACGCAGACATGGCCAGACACTTCCCCCAGTGTCACGTCATAGCCATCAGATGCCATTTCTTAGGGGGATTGTGGAATGTTGTATAATGTTAGGTCCTATGATGTCAGACCAAAGTTGTTTCACATTGCCCAACCCACCCAACCAACTGTGCAGTGCTTTCTTGTGACAAAAACATACTCAGATAGCATAGCATAGTGTGCGGAATTGCTAAAGGCAATGGCCATGCCACATTCTGTTGTAGTTTTTTAAATATACATGCTGACATTCTTAACAGCCAAATGTGATTGAAAATGGTTTCTGTTAGTGTTCGTTCTACATGCTGCCCTCACAAAATCTTTAGACTTCCTTCACTTTATCTGTTTCATCTCATTTACTTGTCACTGCATGTTATCTTGAAACTAACATAGGGCACCGGCAACAAATGAACCTGAATTATATAATTGGACTTTTAGGTCATCTGTAATTCTGTCTCAAACTCAACTGCTATTATGCCATATTAGTACCACATTATAAGGTGATAGAAAATTTAATCAAAGGTAACATCTTAATAGGAGGAAGAGAGAGAGACAAAGAAAAATACAAAGAGAGACAGATAGAGAGAGAGCTGTTTTGAATTCATAATTGTATTTTGTGTTATGCATTCATGTTGCTCTTGCTGCTTTGGATGTTAAGTCAATTCATAAAGAACAGTTGTAAGACTGTACACAAAGGATACCAGAATAAAGCAAACGTCCTTATAAATTCTTACCAAATCATTGCCTAAAAATGTTCCTCCGTGAGTACTTAATCATTTTATTATACATTAACAAGTTGTATATTTTGAGTGAATAAACATCGTAATTTGCATTAGAAATACATAATTCATATGGCCCCTGCCAGCATAAGTATTATCTAGTAGTATGAAAGTATGAAATAATGCAACCCTCATCTGTGTCTTGTGCAACGGTAATCTTGGCCTTGGTTCTAAATTTACTGCATGTGTGTAGCTCCATACAGGCAAACAATACATATTCTCACTACTTTGGTGTTCTTACTAAATATTTTGGTGTGATGCAAATGACTAAAATTATTAATAGTGTTACTTTTTATTAACGAGTTTAAACTTGTAACTATTTATTATTTTCTTGATAAAGATGATATTGATAATGATTGTGATGATGACAATGAGGAGGAAGATGATGATAATGATGATGTTTTAGGGACTGTTATAGACTGTTATCATGTGTGCCACTCCAAACAGAGAGGACGAAGGTTTGCTCTACCACAATAACATTAGCCTTCAATGTGTATCAGTTGAGTCTGTCCACCTCTTAATGTACATAGAATTTAAATCATTTACAGTAATGATAAAACAATGACTTAAAGGCCAACATTGCCCAGTTCTTAACACTGATGCTGGTCTTTCTATCACAGCTTATGCTGAAGTTATACACCAATGTTGCAGTCTTAAAATATGTAAATTGGGAATATTGGAGTCGTCATCATGGGCAACTGGTTTTCAGAGGCTATAGTCCGGCACTGCACTTTTTTCAGCTATACACTAAACCAGCTAGTTTAAATAATCACAACTTTAATTCAGGTTTATAAGTTAAATAGTGAAGTTACCGATTTTAGCTGTACAAGCAGAATTGGGTAATTTGCAGTATTTAGTGTTGGAATGTAGGTTCTCTAACCAACTTGCCCATCCCATTTAAAAAGTTAGTCCAGGAGAAACAAAATGTTTTTATTTTTTTATTATTTTTTAGGAAAGCCAAAGCTAACACTGTTGGTTCTGAATGTAGTTGAGTATGAAGCAGAGCAGAAGCTGTCTGTTGGTGGTTGTCACAGTTTAGGTGACAGAACTTAAAGGTACAGTAGGCCACAATCCCCTTTTACACAGCCTGTTCACAGCCAGGATGTTGTGCTGTTGTTTTTGCCTAGGTGTGCAGTAGAAAATGCACACATACAGAATACAGCGGGAGCATTGTTGTTCTACTGTCAAGCTAGGAGTGGAGGTAGTCACAGAGCTGAATCAGCATTACTCAGAAAATAGGAAAATCCAGCATGACTCGAAAGGTTGTAATGCAACCTAGCACTTCAGTTCACCAGAAGGAAGTAAGACTTTACTGTGTTATCAAAATACATGGATCTAACATGATAAGCATGAACATGTTGCAAAGCAGCAACATGATTCACTCTGACTGCGTAAGTCCAGCCATTGTTAAAAATGTGTTTGGCTTGCAATAACACACCTCCAAGTTAAATGATCATAGATATTGTACCCTTGACTGTGATAGTGTGCATGCACTCAAATAAATGCTGGTCTGAGTTACTGCAAGGTGAGAGACTGTGGAGGGTCAGCATATCTCATTCCTCCCAATAGATTATCCAGGTCTGAGCATAGGTACAGATGCTGGATTTCTTTTCATTTTCCAAATGGATATTTCCAAGGATAAAAACACATAGTCCTATAAAACAAAAGTACATGTCTTCTTCCTTGGTCATTTTAACATATTGCCTTATCTTCTCACACATTTAAGTTTTTAACATCTGGACTCATAGCCAATGCTCTCTGTTGGGTTCTGTTTGGTTTGTCAATGTAATACACTTGAAACTGTAGGGTTCTATCTGCATTCTGAGAAGTTGCTAAAAGATACTGACCCCCAGAATTTTTGCATGCCATTTTAAAAAAATATTAATTGATTGATTGATAGTGTCTTTATATACAGCCAAAATGCTTCACATTATATCAACAAATGTACAGAATAGGATTATGTGAGTTATTCAATTTTCACAAAAATGTCAGAACCTTATCACTTCAAGAGGATAATATTGCTAACAATTTCAAGCTCAGTAAATGATGTCGCTCACAGAAGTTGCAGATATGTTTTCTTCTTGGAGTCGGACTAACTTCAAGCCTAATGCAATTTTCCAGAATTATCAGAGTTTAACAGGTTGTTGTAGGTAAATGTCACATAATTGCTGTTGTAATAGTGAAAATCTATAAAGAAAATGCAATACAAGCAACATTACACCAGGTTTTGTTGAGTGTTAAGAAGAAACATTGGCATTATGAGGGGGTTTCCTTAATGGCGATGTACCAGGGTGTCTGCTTAAAATGTGCTTAACCATACAAGTGGGAGAGTGGGCGGAGGTGTCTAATCCACTCAGTAAGGACACCAACTAAACCTGTAGCGTAAGGATGTGTGACATCTCCCTCTGAGCTTCACACACCCACACACACTAATTGCCATCATCCAAGCTTATTTTGCCACTACCAATCTGTTTAGGTTGTTTAAATTTAGCATTGTGGCCTTAGCCTGCAAGCTTTGCAATACAATAATAAGAGCACAGTGATGTTAAACATAAGCATATATATTTTTAAAAAAAATACTGGAACATTACACCAAAACTGATACATTTTTCCTACAATTAAGTCATAATTTCAACATATGAAACCTTTTGACCTGTAAAGACTTTATTTAGTTTTTATTTGGCTGTGGTTTCTACTGTCAGAGCTAGACTCAAAGAGAGGTTTTAGTTTAAAAAAGAAAAAAGCTTGTTAACTGAAGCAGTGTGAATGCTGTAAGGAAAGGTGGCTTTACTGGACAGTGTTACAGGCAATAGCAAGCCCTCACCGATTTGTTTGTCTGTGTGTGTGTATGGGTGTTTGGGAGCCTCTATGCATTTCCCCAGTTTCCCATGGGGGAAGGGGGGTGGGGGGTGGGGTGGGGGGGGGTGGGGGGTGGGGTGGGTGGGGTGGGGGTGTTGCACTCAGCTCAGTGCTCTCGGTCAAAGGTCACGATGACTGTCAGCTCTAATCACGGCCTGAGTGATTAGCAACATGCAGCACAAACACACATTCTGGAGTCAGGCGCCCTCGCTGTTTCAGTCTTGGCCAAGGATTCACACGGTCACAGAACAAAGACCACCAGCCAACTTTTCTTTTTGTCTTACTCTGTCTTCCTATGTCACAGTATCTTTTGCTATCTCTTTTTTGCTTTTTATCTTCCTTCTTTTTCCCATCCCTTTCTGTCACCCTCTCTATAGGTCTGTTTCTCTGTCTTCCTCTTGCTCTTTCTCTCTCTCTATTCCTTCTCTGTCCTTTCTGTCTGTCGGTCAAACCATCTAACTCTGTAGTTTCTCTGTCCATTCCTCCTTTTTCCTCTCTTAACCTCTTAATCCCCCATTCTCATTTCTCTCTCTGTCTCCTTAGTGGCCACACTGTATGTCTTTTCTCCACCTATTTCTGCATTTCCTTCCTTTCTTTACCTGCCCTCTCCTGATCTTTCTGTCTTCTTACTTCTCTCTGCAACACTTCCTTTTACTGTATGCCCTTGTATGCCACAACCACTGCCAGAGCCTGAGATCCTTGGTTGTCAACAGATTTAACCAAAACCTCAAAGGCTTTAAATGTTAACCACTGCCAAGAATCCGATGATAGCAACAGCATTTTACAAACTGAGAACAGGAGAGGGAGTTTGTGGTCATACGAATGCTAAATTTTCATTGTTCTGTGAAGGTTTTTCATCTATGAGGACAGATGTTCTTCATCGAGAGTGAAAGTAATTTCACATGACATCTTGATCCAAACATCTGCGAGTACAGAGAAATTTATAGGTTGACCTTCAGTAACTATTTCACAGATCTCTTATCAAAAACAATTCAGGTTCATCTGCCATTTGATTAGTGAGAGTTTAACATTCTCATTGCCTTTATTTCCATCCTGCCAACTCTATCTCTCTCCCTACCTTTTGCAACATTCCTTTCTATCCTGTCCACTCAACCCCTCTTTCCTTTCATATTATCTCCTTCTTTTTTTCATTTTTTGTTCTTTTATTCAGATGCGTACCCTATCTCCGAGGTGGTGTACATCTGGACCACGGGCGCCACTACGTCAGTGGTCGTAGCTGAAGACGGATCCCGGCTGAACCAGTACCACCTCATCGGACAAACTGCTGACACAGAGAACATCTACACAAGCCGAGGTGTGACAGGCACCATGCCAGATATCGTGTCATTTCCTAATCACATGACCCCACATCCCATCACATGACATCGCAAGTATATGAGTACCGCGCTAGTAGGAACTGTTATGGTTTACCTTCCCTGTTCTGGTACAGATGGCCCAGGTAGCCAGAATTAGACAAATGTTCCAACCGAAAGCTAGCTGAAAAGCAATATTTGTCAAAATTATGTCTTTGAAAAGAAAAAAACAGCCACATAGACATGACCAAACATTTTAATCAGCACCGGTCTGTTAGCCACGTGTAATTGTCACAGCCTATTGCCAAGGCTTGACGACGGAAAGTAATGTGCCATTCCTAAAGCACTCATGCAGAGAGCGGTGCTGGACCAGTGGGGGGATATATCATAGCCCATGGTCTTGCCAGCTGTCCTGGTGCAGAGCCTGCAGGAAAAGCAAACAACACTCATCCCATACCCAAGTCACTGTGAAACTAGGGTTAATCCGCATGGACGCTCCCATCAAGGGGGGGCACCCCTGTGTGTGTGTGTGTGTTTTTTTTTTTTTTTGCATTAGAGGATGGTTGAAGCGGATTGGCTAACGGGGCCAGTCCATGTGGGACTGAAAGGCATCTGCTTAATTCTCTTATGTAAAGCATGGAGAAGGTCTCTAATACTCTCCAACTACTAACCACCACCACGGCCACCGCCTGCTGCCACTGGGCTTTCAGCTGCTGCTGTCACTGCACTCATGTGCTGCGTTTGACCGTTATTAAAAGTGTGGATTTCTCCACCACTCTGTCTCTTTGTGATGCAGGCGTTCAAAGGGGGAGGGGGTAGCGATGGACGAGATAGACAAATATATATATATATATATATATATATATATATATATATATATATGAAGTCCAGTGGAGTGTAATTTCACCTCCAACTCATTAATGAGGAATGAGTCCCACAATCTCCCCAGGATCATAGCTAAGGCTCTACCCAGAATGTTAAGTCAAACACAGAATTTGCTAAGCACTCCCCAGTAACTTTTGATGCTCGTCAGGCTCATTAGGGGAAGGTTTTTTGTTTTTCTCTCTTTTTTGATATCTGTGCCCAACCTGTGCAACACAGAGAGGCATTAGTGGGTTTAGAGTGTCTCATGGCATGACGACGACCTGGCCTTGCTATTGGTTGCCAAACCTGCAGAGGGCCAGTAGGTTCGGGTGCTGGAGACTTAAAAGAAGATGCCTAATCATAGGTACAATCCCGCTTTGCTAAATCAAGACAAGATTAACCCAGGCTCAGATGCAGGAACATGACATGACATCCTTTCCATTCACTAAATATACCAAAACCATACTATAAATACAATTGCAATGTTGGACTTGGCATCACCTTAGCGTTGCCTGAATTTCACTTCTGTTCTCAAAATAAAACCTCAGTCACTATTACTTTTAGATTTTTTTTCACTGTATAGGTCTGGCCTTGCTATACCCCACTCAAATCCTTAGCTGTATTTCTGCTGATTTCCATGTTCAGCTATTGTGAGTTTTCACAGAAATATATTTCCTATGTGACTTGTTTGGTTACACTCACCAGTTCACCAGCATGGCTGCATTGTTCTCTGCAATGAAAGGAAGTTCCCCACAGACACTCCAAAATCCTTGCAGTAAAATCCACCAAATGAACATGTTCAGTCTGTTTTTCCAAAACTCATCCAGCTCCATGCATCCAAGGCAAAAAGTCCAGGTGTGGCGATGGTGGTGTTTGTGTGTTGTCCCCTGGTCTCTGCCACTCTGTGCAGGGCTACAAGGTGGTCGGCTTGAGTCATTGGTGCCGTTGACCAGGCAGTCTCTCCACTTGAGACATCTTGTCTTTCTCCACTTGTGTTTTTTGTGTATTTGCTTCCTTCCTTCTTCTTCTCCTCTTGTCCAAAGCAAGGTGAAGTTAAGGGGTAAGTGGGAAAAGGAGAGCGAGTCTCCTCTCGGATGATCACAAGCTTCTCCGCTGGTCAAGTCAGCCCCCCTCCATCACACCCTCAGTGGGGTGCCTGAAGATTTTGTCGGCCGGCCGGATGCTTCAGAGTACTGGGCAAGCGAGACCCCCCCCCCTGAGTGTTTGTACTTACCTCCCTTGGGGTTAAACTGTGTGGCCTGACGGAGAGACGAGGGATGGAGCGGCTCGTGAGCGTTGCTGACGACAGGACGCAGATTGTGACAAGGGATTAGCGAACTACAAAAATCGGATTTCGCCCAGAGAAAGCAGCAGTCATCAGTGGATTTGCTGGCGTTTATCAGAGTTGGCAGCGGGGAAGCTAGAAAGGATTTTTTTTAAAAGCTTCAAATGCAATCTTCAGTTGGTTAACAGGATATTATGTTTTCTCTCTCTATCCTCCTCTTTTGCTCTTTCGCTCTCTTTCTCTCTCTCTTTTCCCTATCTTTTTTTAACCACAAAAGATTTACCTCTTGCTAACACTGTCACATAACTGAGTGTGAAGCAAACACGTGTCAAGTGGAGAGGAAAAAAACTATGATTAGTTTTGCTGCTTAGATTTTAAATGAATTATATCCACGCCATTGTCATTTTTTCCCAAACAATGTGTTTATTGTGTTTGTACTACCACAGTGAATACGACACATTATATTCTAGTTATAGTCTTTATTACCAACATTAAGCTGTAGGTAAACAATATTAAAACAATCTCCCCCCTTATATCCCTCTCAATATTTTTACTTTTTTGGGGAAAAATATGTAAAACAAGATCTATGTAATAGGATAAAATATAAGCATAAGCACTGCAGAGATTAAAGAAAATATCCACTCATTCATGTTTAGTGTAATTTATAGTTGTTATAATGTAATCATTTACTGATATAAAGTCATTGTTTTATGGCAGTATTTCCCAATTTCATGACTCACTACAACTATAGAGTACAACTCACTAATACAGTACAGTATGTCTGATTAACCAGGCTCTGCTTCCTTATAGGTCAGTATACTGTGATGATGGCTCATTTCTACCTAAAAAGGAAAATTGGCTACTTCGTCATCCAGATCTACATGCCGTGTTTCATGACTGTGATCTTGTCACAAGTGTCTTTCTGGCTCAACCGTGAATCGGTGCCAGCGAGGACCGTCTTTGGTGAGACAGCATAGCATTCCAAGTCACATTGTGATGCCTGTTATGTTTGCACAGTCATACCATTATAATATGTACCCCCATAGCCATGGGGAAGCCTTTGAATTTCAAACATTTCTTCAAGCTCATTGCGCAGTAATGAACATAGACAAGCTAAGACATAATGTTAATACACACACGTGTGTGTGTGTGTGTGTGTGTGTGTGTGTGTGTGTGTGTGTTTCTGTGTGGTATGGGAGTACTCTAAATGATCCAAATCAGGTTGTATGTAAAAAAACTTCCTGTTCTGTTTTTGTTGTCTAAAACTGCATTGTATGAAGTGACTGGTTCAATTTCAGCTCAAAGTAGTTTAAAGGGCTGTTCAGTGTTTCTTTCCTTAGCACTGCTGCCTACTCTCTCATATAGAACAGAATAGAATACAATATGTTTATTGTCATTGCAAATTTAAACTGTGAGATCCACTCAAATCAATGTATCATAAGAAGAAATAGGAATAAATAACACCATAATCATGCTAATTCTCCTGTGTTCACCCTTCCAGGTGTCACCACAGTGTTGACCATGACCACGCTCAGCATCAGCGCCCGCAACGCTCTCCCCAAAGTGGCCTATGCCACCGCCATGGACTGGTTCATCGCAGTCTGCTATGCCTTCACATTCTCGGCGCTTATTGAGTTTGCCACCGTCAACTACTTCACTAAGAGGAGCTGGGCCTGGGACGGCAAGAAGGCCATGGAGGCTCAGCACCCCAAGGTCAGCACATAACATTGTAACGTATGTTTAAGGGCCTCCACACAACTGCTTCGATACTATTGCAAAGCACTTCCGAATTTGACATTTTCGCAAGCCCCCGCGCACCGGCTACACAGCAAACATCATAGTATTATGATAAACAATGAATTTCAATGAGTGGTGCCTTCAAACAAAGACCCAAGTTTCACTTTGATGTCCAGGGTCGTATTAAAAACAGAGAAATCTAAATGAACTAATAGAATGTTGGATACACGATGCAGAGCACTTTGTCAAAGTTGATATGTGGAGCCCTTTACATGTATATTAGATGGGTGAATGAAAAAAGTCAAAGGTAATACATGTGTCTACACATGTAAAGGAAACAACTTAAGCCTATGGTATACTGCTACACACACAATGTGCACCAACAATATATGACGTAAATAAGTGCAAAATGGCAAATTGGGGCCTGAAGTGTTCTACCGCTGTTTCTAGGATGACACTGTAACAAACTTCAGCTATTAGCTATGCTTTATTGAGAGCTTCCAAAAGCCAAGACCGACAAGCCTCTCAGGTACACAGGGCTCCGACGTGCACTCAAGACAACAATATAACAAGTACGCCTAACGTACATGATGTGCATGCACAGGCATGTGTGCAGAAGTATACCACACCCTTACAAAGATTTGCAGCACTAGGGGATCAAAATTGCATCGATGGTGTACAGAGCAGGGAGGCCAACAGCTGCATTGTCACATTACTAGCTTGCCTGTAGTGTAGACAACACAATTTAATTATTAGCATCATGGCTGTTCCCACAGTGTTTTCGCTTTAAAAAAACATTCCACTATTTTGAAAACATTTCCACTATTAGCAAAGGGAGAGGAATATACGTAGAAGTTGAAGCACCTATGGGGAAAGGGCCTACCTGGAAATGGCCCAGTAGCTGTTAGCATTCCTGAAATTATGCTAAAAATTACATCACAAATTAAGCGAGGGCTACCGACTTTCTGTCGCACAGCAAAAAATTTGCCGTACTGTTTGGATAATAAGCCGTAGCCATAGTCAGGCCAGTTTACTTTTCTGTTCATCTTGGGGAAACATTTCCAGCAGTATTTCCTGCAAAATAAACATCTAAATTGGTATTTTTGTGGACACTGTAAGTACTGGCATCTGACATTCCCCTCAGTTACTGTCGTTAACTCCATTAGGTCTGTTCACTGGACTGCAAACAGAAGAATACAAAAGGGTCTGTGGTGTGCCTTTAAGGTGTACAGAATATCAGTGACAGGCAATGATAATAATAACTTCAAAGTAGAGCCGTAGTTGTTAGCAGATGGCTGCAATTATTCTATGAATGACAGATTTAATTAGCGCTTATCTCTTAGCTCTTTCCTGACCGTCCATAGAGAAATCAGTACGTACTGTAAATGTAAATAAATAAATTTACACTTTCTCTTTAATAAATTCCCACAACAAATGCCTCTGGGTGTTAAGAAGTGCCTAAGTCAATTTTACAAATGATTTATATTGGTCTCTGAGTCACATTTTTTCATAGGTTGGATTTTCATAGGTGTGCATTTTTTGTTAATAGGTAATTCCTATTAAGTAATTGTTAATATAATGGTTACTTTCGCCTTTGTGCATTACTTCAAAGTGTGTTATTGAGATCTCCTTTCATCCAAATTGTACCAAAGATGGTCCTAATATAGATAACTGCAATTTTCTACCATTTCAGTTTTTTTTAATAATGTTGCATTTAGGATGTAGAGCTTTATAATATATAATATATTGATGTTCAGAATATGCAAATTTTAAGCACATGTATGTAAATTCCTAGATATACAGTATGTCACAAAAGTGAGTACACATTTTTGTACTTTTTTATTATATCTTTCCATGTGAGAAGTTTGAAGATATAACACTTTGCAACAACGTAAAGTAGGTAGTGTACAGCTTATATAACAGTGCAAATTTGCTGTTCCCTCATAATAACTCAACACACACAACCATTAATGACCAAACCACTGGCAACAAAAGTGAGTACACCCCAAAGTGAAAATGTCCAAATTGTGCCCAAAGTGTCAATATTTTGTGTGGCCACCATTATTTTCCAGCACTGCCTTAACTCTCTTGGGCATGGAGTTCACTAGAGCGTCACAAGTTGTCACTGGAATTCTTTTCCACTCCTACATGACGACATCACGGAGCTGACCTTGAGCTTGAGATCTTGAGCTTCTCCACCTTCCATTTGCTGAATTGGGTTCACGTCTGGGGACATGTTAGGCCAGTCCATCACCTTCACCCTCACCCAAGGCATGGTCATCTTGGAGGTGTGCTTGGGGTCGTTACGATGTTGAAATACCGCCCTGCGGCCCAGTTTCAAAGGGGGGGCATCATGCTCTGCTTCAGTATGTCACAGTACATATTGGCATTCATGGTTCCCTTAATGAAGTGTAGGTCCCCAGTGCCGGCAGCACTTATACAGCCCCAAACCATGACACTTCCTCCACCATGCTTAACTGTTAGCAGGACACAGTTGTCTTTGTAATCCTCACCTGACACACACACCTGACACCATCTGAACCAAATACGTTTATTTTGGTCTCATCAGACCACAGGACATGGTTCCAGTAATCCATGCCCTTAGTCCGTTTGTGTTCAGCAAACTGTTTGCGGGCTGTCTTGTGCATCATCTTCAGAAGAGGCTTCCTTTTGGGCGGAGCCATGCAGACCAGTTTGATGCAGTGTGCAGCCTATGGTCTGTGCACTGACAGGCGGTCCCCCTACCCCTTCAACCTCTGCAGCAATGCTGGCAGCTTATTTTGAAGACACCGCCTCCGGATATAATGCTGAGCACATGCACTCAACTTCTTTGGTCGACCATGGCGAGGCTTGTTCTTAGTAGAGCCTGTCCTCTTGAAGCACTGTATGGTCTTGGCCACTGTGCTGCAGCTCAGTTTCAGGGTGTTGGCAATCTTCTTATAACTTAGGCCATCTTCATGTAAAGCAACAATTTTCTTTTTTAAATCCTCAGAGAGTTCTTTTCCATGAGGTGCCATGTTGAACTTCCAATGACCAGTATGAAAGAGTGCGAGAGTGATAACACCAAATTTAACACAGCTTCTACCCATTTACACCTGAGACCTTGTAACACTAATGGATCACATGACACCAGGGAGGAAAAATGGCTAATTGGGCACAATTTGGACATTTTCGCGTAGGGGTGTACTCACTTTTGTTAACAGTGGTTTAGACATTCATGGTTGTGTGTTGAGTTATTTTGAGGTAACAGCAAATTTGCACTGTTATATAAGCTGTACACTGCCTACTTTACATTGTAGAAAAGTATTATATCTTTAGACTTCTCCCATGGAAAGATATAATAAAAAAGTACAAAAATGTTAGGGGTGTACTCACTTTTGTGACATACTGTACATAAGAAATACATGTCATGACAAACATATATTTGATTAGCCTATTTATATGGCTTCGAGGAAAAATAAGTGCTTTCCTTGAGATATGCTTAGCTGACCAACAGCAAATTGAAATATTAAGGGAGTCATTTTGGGCCATTTTTGACCAGTCTGGAAACAGTTAGACAAGTTTTGGGCACAGTATACATGCTAATTATGAAATTTTAGATGCGTCTTATTTGTATCTTTTTTTTAGAACATCTTGTTACCATGAAAACGACACTCGTTTTGTGGCACCAATTGGTTAGTGCCACAGGTTGTATAGAATTAGGGCTCGATACAGGTGTATGATAAAAAAAACTAAACTAACTCTAAAAACTCTAAAAAAACACTAAGAATTTTAAATCACGGTTAAATTGGTTTGATACTGGATATTGGATATTTGACACATTCAAATATACTCATTTAACTTGATACATATGACAGATTTTTAAAATTTGAATTCACAAATATGCACTACATTAGGTCATAGTATGATTTTTAAACAATTACTGTCTTGTGATATATACCCTGGATGATCATGAAGACATCACAAGTTGTTTGAAAAAATATGTGATATGTATCACAAGTTAAATGAGTGTCTTTGAATGTGCATCCAATATCCAATATCAGACCAATTCAACCGTGGTGAATTTTTATCTCTACAAGTGTAATTTTTGTCATACTACATTAAATAAACTTGTTGCTCTGTGTCTGGCCAGAATTATCAAAAATGTTAGCATCGCTAGTCAGCAAGTAGACTACACTTGGATGGCTTCTGTTGGCAAACTTCCCAACCAGCTCGTGTCGGGTTAAGTCTGCCTGTCACGTTATGTAGCAGCCTAATGTAAGTCACCAAAATCAGCACAAAAATGCACCCTGCAAGACACATCTCTTGTATAATCAAATACAAATTATCTTCCAGTTGTTTTATGAATATTTATTTAAAGTGTTACCATAAAAAGGTTATGAAATTAGTCTACATCTGCAGTAACCATAGCCGCACAGAAAAGGGCTTGTTTGATATCGACTGGCTGTCTACCGTCTGGCTGACATGACATCTCACAACATCGACACGAATACCTACTCCGACGGAGATGCAGCCATATAGGTAACTGAACACAAATATGCAATAATTAGGCCATTTGCCCGGGGAGGAAAACACTGTAGAACCGCTACTGCGCGACATACCTTAATGTTGGCATTCTTGGACACTGGAGAAACCCCTGCAAAACATATATGCCTCGATCGGAAATCTGTCATGTCATTGTCTTCTGAAATTGTGCTAAAAGTGATGTCACAAATCATGTGACGGCTAGTGAGTTAGTAGGCTCGTTCGAGTGATGGTAAATGTTTGCAAACGGATGTAGCCGCATGTAGTCAGCGATGCATTGTGGGCTGAAAATGTTGCATGATGTTTAGACTTTGTGTCAGAGTTGCCAGAAAGGTGTGGCGCTGTCACAAAAACGTCACAAGGTCAGATGACCTAAAAACCCACGTGATGTAGCCGCATGTAGACAAATCGTGCAAGCGCTTGCAGTTGCTTTTCCGCGGCTACAATCGTCTAACTAATGCCTCCGTGGTGACGCAACTTTGCCCTGGTTGGTTTAAAGTTCATTGACGTCTGGACACGGATGTTGTGTAGCGCTCTGTCACGGAACTTCTCATCTTATCTGTACGTTATTTTAGTCCAGTTTGAAGACATATCTTTTCTCTCTCGTCTTACTTGTTCTGGGGCGTGTGTCTGATGCTGTCAAGCTCAATCTTTTATTTATTTATGTATTTGTTAATCTCGTTTTTATTGTATTGCTTTGTGTCAGTAGGCTATACCTATTAATGATCTTTGGGTTATGGTTTTGCCGTGTTATTTTTCATCCTTGTGTTGTGCAGCACTTTGGGACATCTCTGTTGTTTTGTTTAAATGTGCTATTAAAAAAACGACTCAACTTGACTTGAAGTCTCAATGCACCCTACTACAACCGCCCGCCCCCTCCTTGTCCCTCACACACAACACATGACCTCTCCGCCATCTACTACGAAGATCAGGTGGTGTAAACAAAAGACTTGTGTCCGACTTGACCGGCGCCTTTTAAACACCCGCCCATGCTGCGAGGCGGAGTTCTTGCTGACGTATGTAGCCGAAGTCAGACAAATGTAGACAGACCGATTTGTTACTCGTACGCGGCTTCTGTTGCGCAGGAGGAAATTTACTGTTCAGGTCAGGGAAACATTTCCAGCTGTATTTCTCACAAAATAAGCATTCGACTTGATGTAAACGTTTGCAGCCGTTTGCGGTCAGTGATGCATTGTGGGATGAAAATGTTGCATGATGGTTAGAAATTGTGTGAGGCTTGCCAGAAAAGTGTGAGGATGTCACCGAAATGCGATAATACCACCTAAAAACTCGCAGAAGAAAGGCGCATGTAGACCAAGGGGGCAGGAACAGATGCAGAAGTTGAAACACCCATGGGGCGAAAAAAACCCCGGAAAGGGCCCAGTAGCCTTTAGCATTCCTTTAGCATTTAGACTTCCATTCATTTTAATGTCACTTTGACATGAAATAACTTTGAGCATGTCATACCTTGATGTTGGTATTGTTGGACACTGCAGAAACCACTACAAAACATATTTGCCTCAAAAATCTGTCATATCATTGTCTTGTAAGAATTTTTCTGAAATTATGCTATTATGCTAGTACTTATGATGATGGTAAAATTATATTCATTAAGAAAGTTATCATATGCTGTCTGATTTCTGAGTGAGCATCTACTAGTCAGTTTAACAGATTTGGGTTCGTTGGTCAATGTCACCAGGCTGGGTCTCGAGTTTGCGCAGTAGCCTGATTTGCAAAATTTGAAAAATTTGCAAAATGGAAAATCTGGCTTCATCCGAACCACATTGAAAACAACGCCATCCCTCAGTCCATTTCTTCTACTGTCTATGATGTAGACGAATGTAGACAAATTGTGCAAGCGCTTGACCTAGGGCTCCGTGGTGGCGCAACTTTGCCCTCGTTGGTTTAAATCCACTGACGTCTGTGCACGTGTGTTGTGCAGTGCTCTGGCACTGAACTTCTCATCTTATATGTACGTTATTTAAGTCCAGTTTGAAGACATATGTTTTCTCTCTCTTTTTAGCTTGTTCTGGGGTGTTTATCTGATGCTGTCAAGCTCACTCTTTTATTTATTTATGTATTTGTTAATCTCGTTTTTATTTTATTGTATCTTGTCAGTAGGCTATACCTATTAATGGTCTTTGCGTTAACGTTCTGCCATCTTATGTTTCATCCTTGTTGTGAAGCACTTTGGGACATCTCTGTTGTTCTGTTTAAATGTGCTATTAAAAAAAATTCGACTTGATTTGAAGTCTTAGTGGTCTCGTTGAAGATTTGTGTTCAACTTTACTGACGCATTTTAATGCTCACCCATGCTGTGACGAGCAGTTCTCGTTGATGTATGTAGACAGACGCAGACAAACGGGTTTGTAACTCGAACACGCCTAATGTATCATATTCGAGTTCATTGGCTGACGTCACTCGACATCAGCAGGAGTTTGCACAGTAGATTGAAGTGGACACGTGACCAAGCCAAAAACTGAAAATAGGCTTCATCGGCTCCCAGTGATAATAACGCCATCCCATTTCTTGTATCTTCTATGATTTCACAGTTCATGTGATGCTATGATCATGAGGAGAAAATGAAAGTGACAGGCCCCTATTTTGACTTTAGCCCATAAAAAACATCTCTACCTACGAACATCAAATACAATGTAGCCTAACTACATTGCTGGCTCCGTTTTTTATTGATATCCGAAATAACACTTTATTATAAATGTCTATGAATTCATTTTTATTATCTTGGTTAGACAATAATTTCCAGTTAGGAGAATGGGCTATATGTTTAAGTAAAGGCTTTTGCTTTCATGGTGAGGCATAAAGTTTATGAATTCTGTGGTAATATCAGATCGGTATCGAGTATCAACCAAAACACAAAGCCTGAAACCTGGTGTCAAATCTGAAAAAGTCAGATTGGGTATCGATTTGTCATAGACTAGCCTGCTCCCGTACCTTGAAAGAAATCATAGAGGAAACACTCCTAAAGACCTACTGGGGCAGGAGTTTTAGTGTGTCTCTGGAGAAAAAAATTAACAAAAGAGAGTAGGGCAGAGAAAGGGGAAAAGAAGAAGGCAGTCATTAATTAAAATGAGAGAAACCCAGTGCAAGTTAAATCAGGGAAAGTGGGTATAATGTGGTCCTACACCTGCACACGATATGCCAAGCATGGTATGTTTATGGCAGTGACAAGCAGCACATACATTGCAGTTTCTAAAGGTAAAAGAACACAATGTCTTTGATATTTAACACAAATACACACACACACACACACACACTCCTTTCTCTGTGTGTCAAATGACTTTGTGTCGGGGGGCCTTTACTGTAATGACACGTGGGGCATTGATTGATTGTCTGTCATGGCAGGCCACCTCTTAATTTACAGCAGCTAAGCGCATCCTGTGGGATTGCACTGCACAAGCCTCATCCACACAGGACCTAGCCCACTGATTAAATGCCATCCACACTGTTCGTAAAATTGTGGTAGGGGTCAGCTGGCAAGCACTTCGTATTAATCACCATGTACTGTGATTTCATAATTTATGGATTTGTGACCTTGCTATTCATCTGCTGTCCTAAACACTTTTCAAAAGTCTGATGTCCAAGTGTCTGTAGAACTGCTGGTGGCGTTATTTATGATGCTTGTTGGTTGTATCTTTTTGAAAAGGGGTGCTGGTTTTGTCTGCCACTCCCAGAGGAAATAAGGATCCTCTGAGGAAAGAATGGGACAGTGATAATGATACTGAAGGATTGTAGAAAGAAGGGACACACACACAAACACATACACACAATCCCTTTGTTTGGACTATGTAAGGCTGGGAAATGGAAGATGAAATAAATGTCATTGGAATAACGATAGAAATGTCAGAGGGAAAAAACTACACAACAGGTTATGAGTATATTGTATGAGGTCAAAGAAAAGTAAATTGTGTGTGTGTCTGTTTGTCTGTCTGCCTCTGTGTGTTTCTTTGTGTGTATGTGTTACAGTGTGTGTGTTGTGCTTGCAGTTGTTTACAAAAGTGCATGACTGAGAAAAAGCTAAAATGGTTGGTGGAAAAAAGACAGGGAATAAAACGGTGTTCCCCTACCTCTTCACTGGCTATACTAGCCAGTAACGGCTCCATGGTATGTCTGTTCAGTTTTGTCCGCTTGACGACTCTGTTAGGTAACACTACTAAGGCTATGTATTGGCTCTTTTTTGAAAAGTGCGCTCAACTCCAAAAAGTTTTTTTATATCAGCGTCTTCGGGTGCGGGCAACTGGAAATAATATATTTGTAGATAGAAAGCCGCACTCTCGGTTATAGTTCTTGTTCTTGTTTAATGGGTCAGCATGAAGACAGACGTTTCTGCGGCTTTCTATCTACAAATATGTATTGGCTCGCCCCAATTTTTGGACAGAGGCTGAAATAGATGACATTGAACGTTATGTTTGAGTATGTATGGCGCATCCAGGCATTTGTGATTGGTTTAAGGCAGGGCCATTAGTTTTAATGTTCACAGGGAGTATCTGCCCACCAGAAAGTAATGCCTATGGGGTGTTGCCAGAATCTTAACCTGAAGTGAAATGATGTGAACGAATCTAGTCTTCAAAGCTTTGGCCTTCCTGTGTTGTCTATGTTATTAAAAAGTGACCTCTCTTTACAACCCTAACCCTAACCCCCCCCCCCCCCCCAACACATTACACTGCAGAAGCGGGACTCCGCGATGCTGTCGAAGAAGCCTAACAATGTGTGCTCGCCTGGGGTGAACTTCACACCGAACCTGACCAAAGACGTGTCCATCT
Source organism: Setipinna tenuifilis (assembly GCA_030347295.1). Classification (NCBI taxonomy): domain Eukaryota; kingdom Metazoa; phylum Chordata; class Actinopteri; order Clupeiformes; family Engraulidae; genus Setipinna; species Setipinna tenuifilis. The sequence goes on along the minus strand of CM059275.1, from coordinate 2,456,721 downwards.
CCACCATCTCCAACAGCACCACCATCCAGATGCGTGCGGCCGAGGCCCGCGAGCCTGAGCCCAAGAAAACATACAACAGCGTCAGCAAGATCGACAAGATGTCACGCATTATTTTCCCTGTGCTTTTTGGGACCTTTAACCTGGTGTACTGGGCTACTTACCTCAACAGGGAACCAGTCATCAAAGGGGCTGTGTCGCCCACATAGAGAAGAAAGCTGCTTTCTCGTCAACTTCTATCCTCTCTCTCTTTGCCACACACACACACACACACACACGCACATACACACACACCATATTACCTTAGATTTGTTAACCAGGATCATTGATTACATAGAGATGCTGTCTTTTCATGTATTCACATGTTCATATATTCACCTGTTCATCCCTTCATCATGGGAGGTGGACAGCCATATTCATAATGTAATTTGCATGATAGAAGCAGAAAAAAGGAGAAAAAAGAGAAATACAGTTGCCATGTATGCCTTGACTATTTCTACTGTATAATCCCTTGCTTAATTTCCACGTAAATGTCTTCATGTGCATTTGAGTCCTTTCCACCTCCCTTGTAAAAACAGACAGCTTTTGTTTTCAAAAAAAAAAAAAAACCCATCCCATCCAAATCTGAGGCAAACAGAAGACCTGTTTATCCCCACGAGCCCTTTCATTTGAGAACACCTAATCACGAGAAAAACAGACTGAATGCTATGCAAACCTATGTCAACATGCTCTCTCATATTAATGCAATATGCAATAAAGGATCAAGGAACCAAAACATTATTTACTAAGGGCTAATGAGTCCTCTCTGCCAAAACACGGACTAATTGGCTGTCAATCAAAATCATAAATGTGTTGCACAAGAGTGCCCCCTGATTTTGTGTTGTTTTTAAAATAACGTCTTTCCAAAACCCAGTTTTTGACTTCTCTGGGGTCTTTTGTACATTTGATGTATAAATAGAATGATTTCTGAGCTCCAGAATAATGGATTTTATCCCAGGTGTATATCAGCCTATTACCAAAAGCAAAAGCAGCTTGTAGCTGAAATATCTCGTATCAATGATGTATTTGATTCTACCTTGTGTGAAGGAAATACCATTTCAAAATTGGCTCTTCGAGATTTAAATTAAAACACACAACTCACTGGCCCAATGTCAAGGTGTGGTTTTCATTTTTTGTTTTCTTTTAAAGGTTGTATGGTTAAGGTGACTGATAAGTAAGTTCATGAGAGCTTCATTCTTTGTATGTGTAACTTCTTATTTGCTCCAGTTTTGGTTACATTTCTTATGGTTCAGATGCTCAGTAAGGATTGGATCCTTTTTTCCACCCATTGTACATTGGCATTTATTTCTCATCTTATGTATTTAGTAGGTATACATTTGAAGGACTCTTAACTTTTTTCCTATTGACTTCTGTACTTAATTGCACATGTTTTCAAGTGATAAACACCCACCAGGAAGAATCAAGCATGGACAGGCTTTTGTTATATAGAGTGCTATAAGATGAAGATGAACCTCAAGCTTGGGGAAAAACAAACCCAACTGGATTCGCAAAGTTGGATTGAAAAAAAAAAAACAGTTGCAGTTACACAACAATGCTACCTTCTTCGAAAAGGATCCCCACAACCACCAGTACCCACCACGGCTGGGAGTGAGCACCGTTTGATGACCAGCTAATTGCGCTTTGATGCCCGACTCTGGACTCCTGCTACTGGGATTGCTCGTGCCTGACCTCCCCCTACAGTGCAGTGCAGAGCTTTTACCAAGGAACCTGGTCTGCACGGCTAACAATCCCTCACAAAAGCCCACAGAGATCCCTCTTATTGCTTTTGAACTTTGGCGGGAGAGATTATCAGAAGAACTTTGATGTGTCGATTGATGGTTTGCTTAATGCTGAAATATGATGCTTTCTACACTGTACATTATGATGTTCTTTTTTTCCATGTGTATATGGATGTATTTAGAGACTTTTTAATAGAACTATTGATTCCTCTTATGATGTGAGGAACACATGCAAAAAGCACACTAAAACTGAGTAACCTACTCCGCAAACGCAGACTCACCCCCTGCATTGAAAATGTAAGTAATGTAATCACCTCTTGGACCAATAGGAACAGGGCATATCCCAGCATTCTTTATTCTGACATGGAACCCTCAGGATGCTACTGCAACAGCCCGAGCTGTCAATGGCATCCACTATGTAATGGTGTTAGGATAAGAGAAAGAAAAAAAAACAATTTTGATGACTAGACATCAAACCAACTGTAAAGATTTCATTAAAAGCATCATGTACCTAAAGCAATAAATCCATGCTTGATATATGTGAGCACAAGGTGTTTGCATGCTATAACATAAACACATGACCTGCTTTACACAAGTAGCACATGACAGAAAACACCACACAACATAATCAGGGTTCCAATACACTTCTCACCAGGACCATCATGGAGATTAATCCCATGAAGATTTTATTGAAACCTTGGGCTGCTCTGGGAAGTTTCTTGAAAGAGAGCCACCGTGCGAGTGCATTTCTGTCCAGAATGTTGTGTTTACTTGCGAGACTGAATTAGCCTCTCACATTGGCTTTTGCTTTCTCTGTAACATTTCAATATGTGTAAGGCAAAGCTGTGTCTATAGTGCTGATGGATCAGTGGATGTGGAGGGGGGTGTAACCCTGGACTTGTGGGAGGACTCAGACTATCCCAGCAGCCCCTGAGAGGGTGATCACATCTGGTATGCAGCTGTTTCTCAAGGATTTGGTGCTGCTTAAGTTTCCCTCCCCCAACCCCCTGGCTGCCCACGCCTTCCTCTATTTTAAGCCTCCCCTTGACGATGCCCGTTCCTTACTACATGCCGGCCATGTCTGATTAGTGATTGTGACAGCATGATGGGACGGGTACTCCTGTTGGACAGCAGCAATAATTACTGGCCTCAGTTCTCAGTCCTAAAATAGCTGCCACAATTAATTTAGGATGTATAATTCAAACAACGGTAGTGCAGGTCACAATATATAAACCTATGAGTATTTTAAAATTTATCAAGAATCCATTACCATCACCAAGTGATTAAATGTTTTGTGATTAAGTGCTCTGCCTCTGTCTGTGCCCATAACGTAATAAGAGCTGTATTCTTAGCCAAGTTTAACTTGCGATTTCACAATTGTCCACATGATGGCGCACTCTTCCTCTGTCATGGCCAGCATTTTAGAGTCTCAAGGTTTGGCATTGCAGTCGATGTCCCACATAATCGCAAAAGGCACAGTTGCTGGTGTTGGAAGGTGTATTTTGAAGGCTTTTCGATGGCATTCATATGGCACATCGTGCTTTTTGTGGAACTAAAATCGATGACATTATATTTCCCATAATGACACCAGATCACTTGTTAAAACAACAAAAGAAGTATTCCCAAATGGTTTATTCAGTCAAGACTGTGTTTACAACGACTAATGAATTATTGAAAAGAATAAAAACAATAAAATCAGCTGAAATGCAAATCCATTTTGACCCCAAACACCTGTTGCGAGAAAAAAGTTAGGGTATATCCTCAGCTTGTGTAGCCTGGTAAACCAGCTCCTCGTACTTCACTTCGTTCTCATTGAAATGGCTAGTTGTAGACAGAATCCTTCCTAGCCAAATCAACGCACAGAGCGAGTGTTCGTGAGCATTGTTCCGTCAGTTTCCGGAAAGCTTCGTAACTTCCTTCAGGTTATTGTTTGGGTAAAGGCAGATCCAATCTTTTTAAATTTCAGCAGAGTCCACACCTCCAGGAAGAAAAATGTTTCTCAACACAGCCCTACCAGACCCCCTGTACAAAACTAAGTAAAGTACGAGGGGCTGGTTGACCAGGATACAACTTGTGTAGGCTACAAATCAACTCGTATCACCAAAGTGTACAGACTTGAGGTTGACCAAAAATCTCGCATCATTTCGTTTAGCTGGGCAAGAACTTTTAAATATGACCATCATGTAAACATGTAAGCCCCTGTGCTAGTTCTTAATAGTTTGAAAACTTGGAAAACGTCTCAAGCAAGGCGCACTTTCTTGCCAAATTCAACCGGAGTGATTGGTAATAGCCTAAGGGGTTACACTGAAATCTTCACAGCAACTATAGTTTGGACAGTAGTAGGCTATGTGGATGTTCAAAGTGGGCAAGTAAATGTTGTAAAGATTCTTCAAAAAGGAATATGGAATAGACTAGACTGTTCTCATGTGAGTTCAAGTTGGAAGCGAAGGCTACTTACGCGAACGTCATCATATCACTTCCAAGGCTGGTTTGTGCATCTCTCAGACACTGGCGGATGTCGTTTGCTAGTTAAGACATCGTCCACAAACGTGAACCAACGCCGTCGCAAAGCACTGGGTGCTCTTCCTGCTATTGGATCTGTTGCTGGATTTAAAACTCCTTAATGGAAAACCCTTTAACGTAAAAAACAAAAAATGGTGAATTACATATTTAGTGAATTGACGCATTAGCGTCTTAAGCGCAGCCTCCTCTCAGAGTGATTTCTGTGGATTTTGCCGGCTTGTTTCTCACTGTTGATTTCGTCGCCTTGTAAACATGTTGAGCAAATTCTTGATATGTGTCATACTTCTGTCAGTGGAACATGGTTGGTAAGTATGGTGCTTAAGAATTTAGCGCGTCACCACTGTGAAATGCTGCAGGTAAATCTGCAGGTGCCAAATATTTAGTCAGTGACAAATTGTAGACTATTGCTCAACAGCTGATGGATTTGAAATCTGTCGGGAGAATGCGCATATAGTTTTTTCCTGAGCACGTTTTATAAAGTCGGTGTTACATTTAAGGCCATTTTGATGCAGGAAATCAGTGACACCTGCTACCAAAACAGGGTGTACCTCGGTGGCTGCTTGTAATGAAGAACTTTTATTTAATTAGGATATTAGGTGGCGGAGTCCTTCCCATAGGCACACAAACATATTGAAGAAATTACTTGCATAAACATAAACAATTCATTGTCTTTTTAACTTGTTGTGATCTATCTCTAAATGCGTGACAACTGACTTTGAATTTGCCTTTTTTTCCAGCTGCAAAGCGGTTGAATATGATGAAGAATATGAGGACATTACAGTCAATCAAATGCTTGCTCCAAGGAGTCAGGAGACAGACGCAACTCAAATACTTAATAATTTACTTAAAGAATATGATAGGAAACTCCGGCCAGATATTGGGGGTGAGTGACACCTTATATTTTACGTTCAGTAGACAGAAAGGGAGGGCTTTCGTACATAGCTGCATAGTTTTGGGCAGCGGTGTCAACGGTCCAGGGCGCTGAAATGTAGTTCCCTTTGGTACCGGTTGATAAATACATCTCAGAAATATCAGTTTGTTCAGATGTGTTTGAGAGAGAGAGAGAGAGAGAGAGAGTGTGTTTACGCTCCGTTTTACTAAAGCCCCTTACTTGGCAACATAAATTTAGTGTACAAAATATGAACATACAAAATGTCCTAACAATATTATTAGCCCACGGTGTTGACATGATGAGACAACAACATTAAACAAGTGTTAACGTTCTGACTAAATTGTATATGCATTTATGTAAAAACTATGCAATTTTCTGGCAAAGTGGGTTAAGAATGATTTCTCTTAATTGTTTTATTAATGGTAGGCTATGAACTTGCATGTTGCACTACAGACTAGACATATCAGAAAAAGATTTCTCAGCTCTGCTGGGAAACACAGGGGATGAACTTGCCCAGATTGTATGCAGCCAAACATATTCTGAGTGATTAGGATCAAGATGCTGCCAAACAGAGACAAATTTACTGGTGCCCCCACCTCCCCCTCCCACCTCCTTATTCCACCCTCTTCAGAATGGATGAACAATCACACGCACACACACACACACACACACACACACACACACACACACACACACATGCACAAACACTTATGCATGCACTCTTGCACACACAAACACACATACCCACACACAAAAATTCATCCATACACATACGCACACACACAAGCACATATGCACACAAACAAATGCATTGTTGGTCTGACTGCACATCACTATAAACATGATTAGTCAGACAGACGAGTGCTGTGTGGGAGCGAACAGCCCAACCCCATCACCCCCACTGTGCCCTTCAGTCGTTGCTCAGACATTGGGGATGGAGTTGGGAGTTGGTGGTGGGGGGCGGGGTATTGGGTTCAAAATGTTGCTAATGGCTCTGGATGTAGCATGTAGCCATTTTCTTTTTTATTGTGTTTTTTTGTTGATCAGTCTGTAGAGTGGTCAACGCTTCTAAAAAATTGCAAGATCACCTATCTATGCCTGTGCCCTCCCAGCTCAAGCGCCACACACACACACACACACACACAGTAAAGTAATTATTTTTGGTTATTACTAAGCAAAGTCATTCTCAAAAAAGAAATGGATTAGGAAAGAGCAGAGCAGTAACATCTGTCAAAACTGCAGATCACCATTCTGTTAGTCAGATGTGTCACATTCAACTCGTGACAGTACTTTGCTACTGTCTGCTAGATAGACAGAACCCAGGGATGCGATTTTTCCTCTGTGCTTGTTTTGATGGTGGGGTAATTCTATCTCAATACAGACCTTCCTAGAGAAACATTACATCTGTGTAATTTGAGCATCACTCTGGGCATAATTATTGGATAACGTGTAATATAATTGCTGTAATGATATACACTGTGAGACAGCTGTTGGCCAAATAAAGGCCAGTGGCAGTGTTTAGCTTAGGAAGTGTGTATTGCTGGACTTGCTGTTTGGACTTCGCATTGTTCACCGCAAAAATGGTTCATTCTGCAATCCAACGTGCAGTAGCTCTGGGCTGTGTTTACTGCACATGGAAAGCAAACGCCTGTTCTGATACCTAATAATTTACTATCAGAAACCAAAACTTTGTGAAACCTTTTAAACGTTTCCTGAGGGAAGGTTGTTTTCCTTGCATTTTGTTTTTGTTATCTTTCACTTTGAAAAAGGGATGAGGACTCCAATGCAGACCCCCCCACCCCCTGACATTGTGTGTGCACTGGTGGGGGTGGGGGGGTGGCAGGGCACAGGGTTGTGGATAGGGATAGGAGGTGGTTGTTTCATAAGCGCTGGCCTATGTGTCCCTATTATGTCAGCTTCTCTCTGGGTCGTCAGGGGAACCCTCCTAAAGTGGGTCGGCATACATTACTCAGCACGCCACACTGGATGTGTAGGCTGTGTGTGTGTGTGGGTGGTGAGTGGGTTGGGTGGGTTATGGTGGGGTGGTGTGTGTTTTATTATGTGAGTGTGTGGGGGTGTTGTGTGTGTACTTGTGTGTGTATGTGTATGAAAAAATGTGTATGTAGTTTTATGGAGGAGAAGGTCTGTGTGTATGTGTGTGTGTGTGTGTGTGTTGGGGGGGGGGGGGGGGAGTCTGGTGTTACTCCCTATTGCTGAGGAAAGACTTTTTTTCTATGTGCTGGCCTAACTTTTCACAGGCAGCTTTGGTATCTGAAAACAGGATGGTCCTCAGACTGTGTGTATGTTTGTGGGGGGGTTGTAGGGGGTTGGCATCTTCATGGGTGCCACATGGTGACTGGTCAGCCCCTAAGGGGAGCATGGAGAGGGGAGGGCATCTGCCTGTGCAATCTGTCGCCACTTCGTTTCATAAACGTGTGTGGCCAACCGGCTGATTAGTTGCTGTGTTGTGTGATTTGGGCCATGAGTAATTCTAAGGAGCTTGATTGTCAGGGGCATCTTTGCCAGCACCAACTGTGGTGACACGCAGCAGCCCCAGAGTCTAACAAACATCAAAACGCAACAAGTGTCTGCCTGCACAAGGGGCCTTGGGTCAGGCTGTGTCAATGTGTTCATGTTTGTATGTGAATGTACGTATGTGCTTGGGGGGGTGCATCTGCTACACTGCTTTTTGTGTTAATGTGGTCTGCGTGCTTGGGTACATATGTTTCTTTGGTGTACCTATGCCTCATAAAAGTAAACCACCCTTTTCGGTGTAAGTATTCTGCTTTATCTTAAACCTACCATTTACATCTGTGTGTGTAAATCTTATTAGTGTGTGTGTGTGCACACTGTATCTGTCTTAACTCTACTGTTTTGTGTAGCATATTGTATATTGTTTGTTATTGAGTTAGTGAGCTTTTTGGCAAATTGGAAAATTGGCAGTCGATCAAGTTCATACCTTGTCAAACATTTTTGAGCAACATTACAAAAATGCAATATTAGAATGTAGAGCTTTCTTTTCAGATTACTGATATGCAAAAGTCTAAGATAGCACTTGCCACATTTATGCAGGACAAGGAGAAAACAAGATTATCTAATGATGGTGAAAGTAAGTAAATAAGAAGTATTGTAAAGTATTGTTTTAGAATAAAATAAAACTCAATGCCATACATGATTTAAGGGATTTGTCCTTGCTAACAAATATATATAATTAAAATAGCAATAGGGCTACCATGGATCTTATGCAACTAATTTCCATTCTTTCTTAGGCGCCTTCTTCAAAATGAAAGACAGTTTATTACAAAAAGGCAACAGACAGAAATCCACAAGGGTAAAACAAAACTAGAAGCAAACTAACTAAAGGCATTGGAGAACTACATGAAAACACAGGGCAAAAACAGAAAGCAAAGAAAACAGAGCATACCATAAATTAAAAAAAATCAGAAGGCAGAAACAGACCGCAACAACATGCAACAAAAACAGAAGATCAAGCAAGAGACAAAGAACACAAGGGGCTTAAATACACAGAAAACTAAACAGACTAAACACACCATAGGAGAACCGGGCACAGGTGAACACAATAGGGGAAAACAAGCAGAGAAACTAAAAGACGATATACTGGACAAGACCAACAAGGGCAAACAGGGAAACAATCAGGAACAGGTGTACACAATCCGAGCACAATAATCACAAGACAAGGAACAGGTGAACACATAGACTCATTTGACTTGATGAAAACATTTGTACCCATTTGCAGTCAGTGATGTATACTGGGATGAAAATGTTGCATGATGGTTAGAAATTGTGTCAGACTTGCCCGAAAGGAGTGAGGATGTCACCAAAATGTGACCATGTCATATGTCCTAAAAACTCGTGGGAGTAAGGCGCATGTAGACAAATCTTACAAGCGCTTGCAGTTGCTTCCACACAACTGCAAGTGGCTAGCTAACGCCTCTGTAGTGGCGCAACTTTGCCCTCATTGGTTTAAATTTATTGACATCTGTGCATGTGTGTTGTCCGGCACTCCCCCACTGAACTTCTCATCTTATATGTACGTTATTTAAATCCAATTTGAAGACATATATTTTCTCTTTATTTTTAGGTTGTTCTGGGGATTTTATATGATGCTGTCAAGCCCACCTTTTTATTTATTTATTCTCGTTTTTATTTCATTGGCTTATGTCAGTATTGTTCTTATTTATGGTCTTTGCGTTATGGTTTTGTCGTCTTATTTTTCATCCTTGTGTTGTGAAGCACTTTGGAGCATCTCTGTTGTTTTGTTTAAATATGCTATAAAAAAGACTCCACTTGAAGTCTCAGTGCATCCTACTACAACCCGCCCGCCCCGTCGTCCCCCCACATACAACACATGACCTCTCTGTCATCTTCTACGAAGATCGGGAAGGTGTGAGCTCAGTCACGTTGAAGATCTGTGTTCAACTTTACGGCCACATTTTAATGCTCACCCATGCTGTGACCAGCAGTTCTCATTGTTGTGTGTAGACAGACATAGACAGGCAGGTTTGTAATTCAAACATGGCTTGTGTCAGGCTTGCCTGAAAGGTGTGAGGATTTCACCAAAATGTGACGCAAAAACTCACAGGGGCAGTCACACTCGCAGTCACGTTGAAGATTTGTGTTCAACTTCACTGTCGCATTTTAATGCCCACCCCTGCTTTGACCTAGCCTGCCTATCACGACTTCTCAATGCTCTGCGAGCATTGGTCTGGCCACGCTGTGTTGTTAAGCCTCCTCTTTCAAATGCCTATGTTTGCTACTGGACAAAGCTTCAACCAATCACACCCCTTTGTACGAAAAGCCCCATTGACTTGGATACCAGCGGGGCTAACTGATAAATCAAACTTTTCCTGAAGCAGGGGTCCGTTACCCAAAACCATCATTGCTAACTTGCTTAGCAACTTTGTTGGTTCGAATGATGGACTAACGACACTGCTGTTTCCCAACAGCATCGTTCATACTACGCAACTAATGTTTACAACGTTAATCCGATGGATCGTTCAGCGACGCAGGTGTTTCCCAACAGCAAAGTTTGGACGATCCATCGGAAGCTACATCGTTAAGTTGTGTCGTTCAAACAATTAGCTTGGACTTGTCGTTAGACCATTGTTTATGTCGGTTTATGTACACGTGGCGTCTTGCTCGTCACCTTTGGCCTTCTTGGGCTGCATGAATGCTTTTACTTTAATTCACTTCATTTTTGTCACTGGCAGAGATTTCACTGACTTTTGTGTTAGTAAAAAGAATCTGTGCTTGTGAATACGATTTGTGCCTGTGGGAGATTTGTTTTTTTCCTCAAATACAAAGTATTTTTACATGTACAAAAATCTATTTACAAGCACAACTTTTTATTACAAGCACAAAACTTTGTTACAGAGAAAAAACAGATTTTCACGCAGAGACAGATTTTTTTTACAAGCACAAAACTTTGTTATAGAGACATGAAAGTTTTTCACACAAGGGCACATTGTTTTTACAAGCACAAAATATTTCCATGTGTACACAAATTATTTTCACAAGCACAAAATATTTCCACGTGTACACAAATTATTTTCATGAGCATAAGATATTTCTACGAGTACAGACGTTTCGCCAGGGAATTCATTCCATACAGGCAGCTTGGCCAGACTAACTGTGTGTAAAATGCAAACGCAGCGTCACAAGAAGTATGGTTGCACAAGATACAATCAAGACAGGGGAGTGGCCAGAGGATGGGTGGGAAAGACAGCAACAACAAAACCACATTGCACAAAAAACTAGCTGCATTCAAGTTACAAATCAATGTGTCTGTGTCTGTCTGCACAACGAGAATCAGAGCATGGGAGGGCATTAAAATGCAGCAGTGAAGTCGAACACAAATCTTTAACATGACTGAGCTTGTACCTTTCTGGTCTAGTAGATGACAGAAAAGGGAGACAAGGAGGGGAGGGGGTTGTAGTAGAGTGCAGTGAGAATTTACAAAAGCACATTTAAACAAAACAACAGAGATGCCTCAAAGTGCTTTACAACACAAGCATTAAAAATAAGACAGTAAAACCATAACGCAAAGACCATAAATAGGTATAATACTGACACAAGGCAATGAAATAAAAACAAGATTAACAATTAAAAAAAGGATGGGCTTGAGGGCATCAGATAAAACCCCCAGAACAAGCTAAAAATAGAGAGAAAAGATATGTCTTCAAATTGGATTTAAAGAACGTACATATAAGATTAGAAGTTCAGTGGCGCAGCGCTGCACAGACGTCGGTGAACTTTAAACCATTGAGGTTAAAGTTGTGTCACCACAGAGGCGTTAGCTAGCCATTTACACTTGTGAGGAAGCAACTGCAAATGTTTGTAAGATTTGTCTACAAGCGTCTTACTCCCATGAGTTTTCAGGTCATATGACATGGTCACACCTTTTGGGCAAGTTTGACACAATGTCTAACCATCATGCAACATTTTCAACCCAGTATGCATCCCTGACTGCAAATGGCCACAAACGTTTTCATCAAGTCAGAGTATCCTGACAGTCCCTGTCACTCAAGGAACGGCTCCCAGATGTCCCAAAAATAGTCCAGGCAGGATGGGTGGAGGGGGCACAGCAGGGTCAGGCAGAGCAGAACCAGGCAGGGCAGCATCAAGCATGGGCCCTGGCTAGGTAGCGAGCTTGGGACAGGCAGTAGCAGAGGGCACAGGTCTGACAGGAACAGACATGGTGACAGGGACAGGCACAGACACAGAAACAGGAACAGACTGAGGTACATTGGTGGGTGTGAAGGGAACAGGTACAAGGATAGTGACTGGGGCTGACACAGGGACACACACACGGGAACAGTAACTGGCACAGTAACCGGGATGGAAACTGGCACAGTCACTAGGGTGGGCTTTGGGGATACTACATGAAGTTTAGACATAGGGGCAGCAAATGCAGAAGCAGACTCAGGAACAGAGGCACACTGGGAAACAGGGACCCTAACCCTAAACCCTGACCACAGACAATGGGCCATCCGACGTCTGGGCTGCAGGACCAGGGTGGTCAGCAGCAGTATACCTGGGGATACTGGCCAGCACCTGGCACTAGCTCTAATTTGCAAGCAGAGCTGAAAATGGGGGCCTCAAATAGACCTGCAGACTCGGACTCAGACTCCTTGGTGCCAGGCAGCGTGTCCTTGAGCAACCACCCCAGCATGACAACAGGACCAGAAATTGTGGTTTCAGGCAGGCAGGCACATTTGAGACAGTCTGGTAGGTGGGCAGGCTTGGAAACCTCCGACAACTGGGCCGGCTTGAGCTGGAGGGTCTCCAGTAGGCGGGCCGGATCTATGCATGCCAGCTTGAGAAGAACAGGCAGGCAGGCTGGCTCGAGGGCAACAGGCTTGAGCCTAATAAGCAGACTATGTTTCCTAAGGAAGATCCTTCAATGTGTGCATCAGATGGAGATGAGTTGGAGATCTTTTACCAGTGTATTGTTGCTAGCACTATCTTCTTTGCTGTTGTGTGTAGGGGCAGTAGCATTGTAGCCAGCAACACTAATAGACTAAATAGGATCATAAGGAAGGCTGGCTCGGTACTAGGCCTCAGGTTGGACTCTTTAGAGACTGGTGGAGAGGAGAATGCTAAATAAACCATCATGGACAATGATAAGCACACTCTTCATCACATTGTGAGCAGACAGCGGAGTGTCTTCTGTCACAGACTGCTCCAACTCTGCTGTCATAGGGACAGATACAGTAAAAACCTTTTCTGCGGTATGACATTACACTGTACAATGACAACCATATCCCTGGTCAAGACACAGCTCATGTCTCCTCTCACTTTATGTGGTATTAGATATATTGTCTACTGCACCTTATCTGTTTACTGTGCCTTATCAGTCACTGCACCTTTTTTCGTATTGCTCTATAATTAATATTGCTTATTTATACATTTTTTTTATATTTTAATGCCATTTTTATATTGCATTGTGTTTTTTTTGCCCTTTTATGTCAAGGTTGCACTCTTTTATTCATGATGTTGTTTTTGTCTCTGTCTGTCCCTGTATGTCATGCTGCTGCTACACTTAAATTTCCCAGCTTGGGATCAATAAAGTCTGTCCGTCCATCCATACATCCATCCATCCATACATTCATTTTTGGCCTAATCTCGCTCTTTATAACCCTGTGATGTTGGGCTCATTATCATCACACGCATCTCATACAAGTTTCTCCAGCTGTGAGCCTGTGACTGAAGTGTGTGATGAGGGACCCGCAAGACTGGTGCATAGGTATACATACATACACACACACACACACACATACACATGCAAAAACGCACATGCATACACACACAGACACACACATACACACACACAAAATGGAGTGCCCTTATCTGCTCCTGATCCCACATCCCCTCTGACTTTATGAAACACGTGCAGCTGCCTGGCAGGAAGTACCTGCTGCCTCCTATTTGAACAGAGCACTCCCTTCTCTCAGGAGCTGAGTGGCGCGACTATCAAAACTCTCCCATATGAATAATGATGACAAATAGTATCTCTGTGTCCCTTGGTTCTGTATACAAATAAAATACAGCTTAGCTTTTCATTTTATTTAAATGATATCTTGTATTTTTATTGCCTTTTTTATTGGTGCACCTCTAGTTCTCTTTCTCTGAAAGGGAGAAGCAATACTTAGCAAGGTTCATAATATCCAAATATCCAAGAGGAAGTGATTTCCCTTTTATCAGTCCAGTTAAAAAAGAAGTGATGGAATCCATGACGCATTATTGGGTCATTATCAATTTCAGCTTTGAGAGTCGAGAGGTTGGGGGCAAAAGTAGTTGTTATCAACTAGAGGCTTTTGTGCCCTCCTTTCTTTACACTGTTTTCCCTCTTTTGTTGTTTTTTTGCCATCCCTTGTTCTTTGGGATCCCTCCCATTGTGTGCTGGGCTCATCATATCTTGGATCTCTTGGGACAAACACTCTCAACAGACTTGTGCTTCAAATCTGCTTTTTTTCAGAAGAGGGTGTGTGTGTATGAAGGAGAGAGAGAGAGAGAAATTGAGCGTAGAAAAAGTATTTCCATCAAATGAAGCCATGATTTTGTTATTTCTTTATATCATATAAAAACACAAACCACAGAGCACAGAGCAGTGCCCCGCATCTGCCGTGAACCTCCAGAGATGAAGCACAATAAACCCTCTCAGCTTAAAAAAATAATGAAACAAAACGTACACTGCACTATTAAATCTAGTCTTCTTTTTAATCTTGCCCCCTACTCTCCTGATAACTGAAGCCAGTTCAAAGTGTGTGTGTGTGTGTGTGTGTGTGTGTGTGTGTGTGTGTGTGTGTGTGTGTGTGTGGTATATTAGTAAAATACAGGCAGCATAAAAAGCACTGCAAAAACAGGTCATAAAAATATAAAAACAGGCTATCCTCTTTACTGCTCTCTACAGAAGTTGTGGATACACTGAATAAAAGAGAACTTATTAGCATATTTCTCACTAAGTGTGAGTAGTGATGATGAAAAGCTACCCCATATATGCACATTATGTATGCTCGGTATGTGATATCCCCTTACAGTTCTTGGGTTTTTACAAAAATGTCAGATAGAGCCATATACTTCAAAGGACTCGATGTCAGTCTTGAAATCCAAGGAGAAAATCAAAATTCCTCAACCATGTGTGCTGTAGTACATGCATGCCTTCATAACAGTAACACATGTGCCAAAACTTCATAAACAACTTCACTTGCCAAAACTTTAATATCATATTCAATTCAGGCTTGCTAGCACGTATGGGGATGTTCCCACAGCCCTATGTTCCCACAGCCTGGTTAACCAGCCCCTCGTAACTGACTTTATTTTATACAGAGGGTCTAGCTGTGGTTTCATAAGCAGCATCTTGCCTGACCAATCAGCCAACAGAGGGAGTCACGACCAAACATTAGCAATTCGGTCAAGGCAGATCCTATCGTTTTAAACTTCAGCAAAGTGTTTACTAATTGGTCAGGCAAGATGATGTTTGAGACAACCACATCCAGATCCTCTGTATGAAATTAAGTGAAGTACGAGGAGCTGGTTTGCCAGGCTAATGTTCCCACATTTCTAAGATTTAAAAAAAAAAAAATAGGCCTGATGTTCCTACAGCCCTGTGTTCCCACATGTCCTTTACAGATGTCTTCCCTTTCTCCCAATTTGGTAGCCAGTTACACCCAACCTATTATCCAGCAGCAATGTATTACAGATGGAATGCAGCTTTTAGCTAAATCTGGTGCACCCATCACTTTGTTTATTGCACATGTAATGTAAGTCCACAAACTAAGTAGCACAGAGGCTTCGCATTGAGTAGCTTGAAGCCAGGAACTGGACACAAACCATAATTTGCAGTGCATCAACACCTCTACCTTAGAAAATCGTAGAAATGTGGGAACATAGGGCTGTGTGAACATTGGGCTGTGGGACCATAGGGCTGACCCCACAAGTGTGTAAAGTCACAGCAACTGACATCAAATTAGCAGTGAGCCAGTGTGTCATGCCCAGGGGCTGAGCAGATAACTAGCTGATCGATAACTGCCTCCAAAGATAAATTACCATAGATTGACGAGATGCCATTTTCTCCCCTTGT
The DNA here is from genome assembly GCA_030347295.1 of Setipinna tenuifilis. Classification (NCBI taxonomy): domain Eukaryota; kingdom Metazoa; phylum Chordata; class Actinopteri; order Clupeiformes; family Engraulidae; genus Setipinna; species Setipinna tenuifilis. Next base: position 2,440,928 of record CM059275.1, on the reverse strand, counting down.
TAAACTTTTTGTGGGGAGGGTGGTGAGGTGGACTAAGGTTGGATGTTGTATAGTATTGGTCACTAAGCTAACAGCTAGCTGCTGCTCTGCTTCTCCTCTTTATCTCCATAATCCTCATTCAAACTATCATGTAGCATGCAATCCCATAATCCACCTTGTGCACAGGAGGCTGATCCCCTCATTAAGATGGTGCTGTGAGGAAGGCCAGAGTGAGTAGTGTGCTTGCATGCGTGCGTGTGTGTGTGTGTACATGTGAGCATACATGCATGTATGTGTGTGTGTATGAGAGAGAGATGCAGAGTAAAGGGAGGGAAAGTGTGTGCATGCATACAGTAAATATGTGTCTGCTCCTATTACCATGGCATTATGGTACATACAGTATGTCACAAAAGTGAGTACACCCCTAACATTTTTGTACTTTTTCTATTATATCTTTCCATGGGAGAAGTCTAAAGATATAATACTTTTCTACAACGTAAAGTAGGCAGTGTACAGCTTATATAACAGTGCAAATTTGCTGTTCCCTCAAAATAACTCAACACACAACCATTAATGTCTAAACCACTGCCAACAAAAGTGAGTATACCTCTAAGTAAAAATGTCCAAATTGTGCCCAAAGTGTCAATATTTTGTGTGGCCACCATTATTTTCCAGCACTGCCTTAACTCTCTTGGGCATGGAGTTCACTAGAGCACCACAAGTTGTCACTGGAATCCTCTTCCACTCCTACATGACGACATCACAGAGCTGACCTTGAGCTTGAGACCTTGAGCTCCTCCACCTTCCATTTGAGGATGCCCCACAGATGCTGAATTGGGTTCAGGTCTGGGGACATGCTAAGCCAGTCCATCACCTTCACCCTCACCCAAGGTGTGGTCATCTTGGAGGTGTGCTTGGGGTCGTTACCATGTTGAAATACCGCCCTGCGGTCCAGTTTCAAAGGGGGGGCATCATGCTCTGCTTCAGTATGTCACAGTACATATTGGCATTTATGGTTCCCTTAATGAAGTGTAGGTTCCCAGTGCCAGCAGCACTCATACAGCCTCAACAGACACTTCCAGACACTTCCTCCACCATGCTTGACTGTTAGCAGGACACAGTTGTCTTTGTAATGCTCACCTGGTTGCCGCCACACACACCTGACACCATCTGAACCATATACATTTATTTTGGTCTCATCAGACCACAGGACATGGTTCCAGTAATCCATGCCCTTAGTCTGTTTGTCTTCAGCAAACTGTTTGCGGGCTGTCTTATGCATCATCTTCAGAAGAGGCTTCCTTCTGGGCGGAGCCATGCAGACCAGTTTGATGCAGTGTGCAGCGTATGGTCTGTGCACTGACAGGCGGTCCCCCTACCCCTTCAACCTCTGCAGCAATGCTGGCAGCACTCCTACGCTTATTTTGAAGACACAGCTTCCAGATATAATGCTGAGTCATGCTGCAGTCAACTTCTTTGGTCAACCATGGTGAGGCTTGTTCTTAGTAGAGCCTGTCCTCTTAAAGCGCTGTATGGTCTTGGCCACTGTGCTGCAGCTTAGTTTCAGGGTGTTGGCAATCTTCTTATAACCTAGGCCATCTTCATGTAAAGCAACAATTTTCTTTTTTAAATCCTCAGAGAGTTCTTTTCCATGAGGTGCCATGTTGAACTTCCAATGACCAGTATAAGAGAGTGTGAAATTGATAACACCAAATTTAACACAGCTTCTACCCATTTACACCTGAGACCTTGTAACACTAATGGATCACATGACACCAGGGAGGAAAAATGGCTAATTGGGCACAATTTGGACATTTTCACTTAGGGGTGTATTCACTTTTGTAACAGTGGTTTAGACATTAATGGTTGTGTGTTGAGTTATTTTGAGGGAACAGCAAATTTGCACTGTTATATAAGCTGTACACTGCCTACTTTACGTTGTAGAGAAGTATTATATCTTTAGACTTCTCCCATGGAAAGATATAATAAAAAAAGTACAAAAATGTTAGGGGTGTACTCACTTTTGTGACATACTGTATGTCTGTCTGTTGACATGGCATTGTATTTGCAGTGCATGTGGGTAGGTGGGGTGGTTGTGAAAGGGTTTGGGTGTGTGTGCGTGTGTGTGTGTGTGTGTGTGTGGGTGTCTGTGTGTGACAGCATGTGTATGCTTATGTGCATGTGTATATATTTCTTTTATTACAAAGGTGCTACGAGGAGAGTAAAGGTTGTTTATGTGCCTCTTTAAATTACAAAACAGCATTTACTTGTAATTTTATGATTAGGGTAATTCTACAGAAACGTCCACTTTTCTGTCCCTAGACTTAACAGGGCAGTTGCATTTGAAAAACTCTGAAATTTTGGGATATCTTTATATTTTAGGACAACACAATATGTGATTTGAACAATTATACCTTTTTGAAACACTAATGAGTAATTATTCCTTTTTAATCATTTTAGTGTTTTTCCAAGTATGCCGAAAAAAATGCCCGTCCCCACTGTCATGCTGCGAAATTAAGGGCTTTATTTTTAAATGAAAAACATATACTTTATTAGCTGAAATGCAGTTATGTGTCCATACAGGTCCAATATTCACACAAAATATTTAAAAACACAATATTGCAATTAAATACTTTAAAATATTTAAAAAAATGTATAATGTACATCCTCTGGATTTGTGTCACTGGAGTTACTGTATTACAAAAGACTATTATTTTGACACACAACGACATGGTGATGACATCACAGCAAGTCTTTTTGCGTCCTCTCTGAAGATTAATGAAGACAGACCCATGGTAAGTTCAATGTCATTCATTTTTTATAAATTTTATCATTTACCCCCAAGATTTCCTTCGAAGCTTCAGTGCAAGTCACTGGTATAACCTACTTTAATCTTAGGGAAATGAACATGGAAGAATAAAAATTGATTAAATTATATATAATTCTGTGAGTAATTCATGAATGTCAACATGTGGTTTGATCCCTTTTGGCAGCCATCTTGTAAAATAGATTTTTTATGACAGTTGTCAGTGGTGTTACCGTCACTGTTGTTACCATCCTGATGGGTAACTCCAGTGACTATGATGCCTATGTGTAGATACTCATATTCATTATTGAGTTGATGTGGAAATAATATTGTTTAGATGTCAAGATAATACCATTTTGTGTCAATGTGAATCCCTCTTTGGACAGCTATGGCTAAGCTGAGTGCAGCTGAGAAGCAGAGGCGTTATAGAGAGCGTAGGGATGCTGACCCTCAACGCAGACAGGAATACTTGCAAAAAAGGAAAGAGAGCTATGCAAGAGACATTGAAACAGGAAAGAGGAAGAGAATCAGTGAGCTAACTGAAAGAAATAAGAGAGTCCAACGTAAGGAGTGGAGGATTCGATAGCAAAGGTGCAGGGAAAGATCTAGGACCAATGGACAGAACAGAGCAGAAGCATTGACCCCTCCACCAACACCTGATACACCACCCCACAGGTCAAGGTACAAATTGAACCACAAAAGGGAGACTGTAATATCCATATAGCTTTTCAATACAATACCACTGAAAACACACAAACAGACACATAGACACACACACACACACACACACACACAAAACAGGGGAAAGTAAGTACACCTACACCTAAGATTCATGAGAGAGGGGGGGGGGGGGGTGGTGGGGTGGGGGGGGGGGGGGGGGGGGGGGGGGGTGGGGGGGGGGGGGGGGGGGGGGGGGGGGGGGGGGGGGGGGAGAGAGATTTTCTAAATGTCATGTTTGTTTTTACAGACAGCAGCAACAGAGCAGGAGAGCACGCAGGAGAGAGGCACAAAGAAAACGAAGAGCAATAGAAAAACTGAAACTTGAAATCTCCAGCTGGAAAAGGAAATATGAAAGGGTTAAAAAGCGTTGCAGTCGTCTGAAGAATGCCAGCCTGGACAGCCCAGGACTTCACACCCAAAATATTCTAAGTGGTCAGCGAGTTAACACCAAAGTCAGAAAGGCCCTGACATCCCATTTTGCATTTTTGGGTGCATTAAAGTGCAAGTACAAAAGTTTGAATACTAAGTCCAAACAAAGCCTGGCACAGTTGTTGACCGAAAAGGTCCTCAAGAAATATAGGTGCAAAACAGCTCTAAAGAAAGCCATTACTTGTGAGTCCCGGATCTTCAAGAAAACAAACAACATCCCTGGAAATCGGCGACTGAATGAGAGAGTGAAATACATCCGACAGTTTTTTCTTCGTGATGATGTCAGTAGACTGACAACTGGGAAGAGGAACACCATAACTCTTCAGAATTTTGGGTTGTTCCCCCCACTGACCGAGACAGAGAAACATGTCAATGTAAGGCGCATGAAAACTTGCAGTTCATGGCAGACAAGTTGTTTAGGCTTGGCATTTCAAAGTCAAGAAACATAGAGGAAATGTGTGACAGCACTGTCTGCAACAGCTCCAAGGCATGTACTTATGGTGATTGCTCAGAGTACAAGTTATCTACCTACCCCTTAAGCCAGTCTTCAAATAAGGATGTGACTCTGACCCAGTGGTGCCATGAGAAGGTGAACACCCAGCAAGGTGAAAAGACCCGCCAAAGCACCATTACTGTCAAAAAAGATGTCCTACTACGAGAGGATGAACTTGTGACACAATTCCAAGAGACACAATTCAGGAAACACATCTTCAACATCCGCTGGCAATTCAGTGCCTATAGAAATCTCAGAGAAAGCCTTATGGCCGAAGACTCCCTGATCCACATTGATTTTAGTGAGAACTATTCTTGCAAGTACTCGAATGAAATTCAGTCTGTCCACTTTGGGGGGTCACATCAGCAGGTGACCCTGCACACCAGAGTTCTCTATCTGGCAGACCAAGACCCCATGCCTTTCTGCAGTGTCCCCCAGCAGGAGGCATGACCCACCTGTTACATGGGCTCATTTGAATTCCATCCTTCAGTTTTTGGCAACAAACCACTGTGGTGTCGAGCGTCTTCATTTTTTCAGCGACGGACCTGCCACACAATTACTCACAGAATTATATATAATTATATCATATATAATTTAATCAATTTTTATTCTTCCATGTTCATTTCCCTAAAAACCGCTCTAACTTTTACATGCTCTCTACTGAGCCACACCATAGAGGATTCAAAACCGTCACATGCAGCTTCTTTGAAGCCAGCCATGGCAAGGGTGCGCCAGACGGTGTGGGGGCTGCACACAAGAGACAAGCAGACACACTTGTCCATCAAGGGAAAGACATCCCAGATGCCCACACCTTTTTTCATCTCCTTAACAGTGTCAGCAAGGTGAATCTGTATTATGTGAAGGAGGAGGAGGTTGAAAGGAAGGAGAGCGCCTTAAAGCCCCTGTCTACCATCAAAGGCACCATGAAGATGCATGAAGTAATCGGCGTCTCTCCAGGACAAATGAAATACAGAGACATCAGCTGTTTCTGTCAGGCTGCTAATGGGGTGTTTGATTACTCATGCTACTGTCTACAGGATGTTTCCCTTGTACCTTTGGAGGAAGCAATCAGTCATCCGAGCAATGAGTTCAGGCCCACTGTCATTGGACCTCACCACTGTGATCAGTGGTGTGTTGTCCAATACGATAACACTCCTAACCCTGGCATCATTCTGCGGGTGGAGGAAGGCAGTGTACAAGTAAAATGCATGCACTCCAATGGAGTTAATATGTTCTACTGGCCAAGCCCCAAAGATGATGCCACCTGGTACGAGGATGGTCAGATCATGTGCCTGATTCCAGAACCCCTGGCACTGAATCGGCGCTCAGTTCAAATTGAAAAAAAGTTCTGGGAGTTCATCAAGGAACAGCCGTGTAATATGAATTAATAGAAAATCAGTCAACACAAGTTCATTTTTTGAGCTTTAAGGGGTTTCCAAATGCATCGATCCAAGCACACTTATTTTAAGTCTTTCCAATAAGTTTGTTCGTTTAAGGTTTGTGTCATGTTTACAGACTGCAACTGGAGTTGAAACTCAAACTTTTGCAAATAATATTTTACTTATACTTACTGATGTAACGGTTTATATTGTTCCATGAATCATTTTGGTGTAATGCCTGATTCGTTTTTAGGACTCCAGATAGTTTGATTTTATGAATGTCACTGGTGTCTTGTTATGTCACTGGTGTCATTGTGTGCATTTTTGGGAACATTACATAAAAACATGCAAAATTTGTCATGATAGGGATTTTGAATCTGTTTAATTTTCCTGTACTCAAGAGTTAACATTTACAATATTTCATTATTACTTCATCTTAACTGTTTTCAATTACATTTTTATTTTTTAAGTAAATACATGGTTACAAAACTGAAGAAATGTCATTCGAGCACAGTTGTAACAAACATTTTTAAAATAAATAAAATAATAATCTCCCCATTATGGTTACCCACATTTTTTTTACCTTTGTGCATATTGTTTATTTACCCTCCTTTTCACATCTACACCACTGGTTTAGCTTGTGTGTGTGTGTGTGTGTGTGAGAGAGAGAGAGACAGAGAGCGAATTTGTCTGTGTAGATGGATGGATGCAGTGGACATGTGAATGCACAGAAAGTGTGGTGTGCAGGAAGGGTTATTGTGTATATCGGCTCGTCAGCTTTTGCTTTCCATTTACTATCACTAGCAAAATGTAGGCTCTGGTGCATGTATGTAATGCATATTGCATGTGGCTCTCAGTACTGCAATACTTGTGTGTGTGTGTGTGTGTGTGTGTGTGTGTGTGTGTGTTTGTGTGTGTGCACGCTTCACTGCCTTTCTGCTTTCTTTCAGCATGTGTGATCATGTGTTCACAGGTGTGGGTGTCACACGCATGTAAAAGCTCTCTGTCTGCTTTTTTGCCATTTGTGTGAGCTTGTACACATGATGTGTGTGGGTGTAGTAAGTTATATTTCTTATTATTACTCTGTATCTGGGTGTCCTCTGCCTTTCTATAGCCATATGGAAAGCCTAACACAGGAAGAGCTGTGAAATGAAATTCTCAATGGGATACAGAACACAGCAGGCATCAATGACAAAGGACATTGAACAAGTCAGAACTAAGAAGTTGGGGTGGAGGTGTGTTGCAAAAAATCTAACATGTAGTGACAATAGCCATGTTCATGATGAACTGTGTCGTTGTCCTGTTGAACTAGGCTACTTGTCGAGATAGCATACCATGCAAATGCAATTTGGGATTGACCAAGTGGAATTTAGATAGGGGACTATATTCCGCAGAAGCACAGGCAAAGCACCACTGAAAGGTGCAAAGACGCCATGCAGCAACTGGAAACCTCCATTCCCCAACTTCTGTCAATACACAAGCGTGGAGTTGTTACTGGTAGGCAGTCAGGTAGGCAGTGAGACTGTTACAGTGGTTAGATGTGTGTTTTCTCATATACTGAGTAAAAATGGTTATTTCCTGTGTCTATTTTGGTGTCTTTGCACCTTTCAGCGGTGCTATGCTAAGCTCAGCTAAGGTCACTGCTGGCTTGATTCAGACAATGGCTGGTTCTGCTCACTTATCCAACTCTAGGGACTGCGGGGAGAGACTCAATTTCACCTGGGGAAGACATATTCCTTTAATGCAACCACATTCTTTCCTAAAATTTGGGGCATTACCTGGTGTAGTTGTCTAATATTATGTTAGAATTACAGTCCTTCTCACCATTGAAGTCATCAAAACAAACCGATATTTTTTTTTGTTCTCATATGATCATAAATGTGGAGCACTCACATTTTCAACCCTTTACATGTACACAGTGCATGCATAAGATTACTTGTTGAAAAAAAAATGAGAAAAAAATTACTCCCTAGCCCTCTACTAGCGCTCATAGCTGGCCAAAATTGAGTTTTCTTTTGTAAAAATAGCAATTTTAAAGACAAGAGGAAATGCAAAATCAGAACATGTCTGAAGTCAGCAAAAAAGAACTCTTGGCTAAAGGAGGTGATAGTTTCGTATTTATGAACCTCTTGCAAGGACAATATGTGGTCTAAAGACATTTTTTTCTTTTTCAGGGACTACAGTGCCATCCCATAAACAGGCTGTGTTATATGCAACTTTTCCCCATTATTGGTCCCTTAGAACATGTCCAAAACTTGTCAGAAATGAAAAAGGCTAGTAATTTCAGAGGCTTAAATGGCCAAGTGGATTAAGTCATACAAGGCTAAAAAGTGTAATGTAAGACAGATGAGAACACTGGGGCAGTACCCTGGATAGTTGTCTAATATCACAATGGAATTGCAGTCTTTCAAACTATGAAAGACTTATCTATTGAAACAAACCCATATTTTGATTAAAAAAGAAAATTAAAAAATGTTTTTCGTTTGTTTGTTTTCATGAATGCGGTGCACATTTTCATGGTTATTTGTCAAATTTTTAAGCTACAAGCCCTCAAATTTGCCCAAAATTGTTTTTTTTTTCCCCAAAGACAAGAGGAAATGCAAATCCAAATTCTCTTTCTTATTGCAATAGTATATGACATTGTAGACCACATAAAAGTGATAGATCCAACTTCTCTCTTTTATTATCCCATTAGAACATATCTGAACTTAGAAGAAAAAAAACTTGGCTGAAGGAGGTGCTGGTTTGATTTTTATTAACCTCTTGGTAAGACAATATGGGGTGTAGGGTTGCACGGTATACCGGTACTGATTTGGTACCGCGGTAGGCTACTAAGGCATTTGAACCTTATGAGGAGAGGCTAGAGCTTGTAGAGAAAAAAAAGCCGTTGAAGACGGAGAGATTAGTGGAGCATGGAAGGGAGAATGGCTGCTGCCACCACGCTGCAAGTTGTGGACAAACCACAGGCGCTAAGTGCCATATGGCAGTACTTCCTCTTAAAAACAAATGATCAAGACGAGGCAATTGACGCTGATGCACCATTATGTAAACGGTGTTTTAAAACATACATGGCTAAAGGCGGAAACACTTCCAATTTAGTCACCCAGACCTGCACACGGAGTTCAAGGAACGACAGGTAATTTACTCATGACATGTACCCTTTTCAAATGTAATAGTTTAATAGTTTTAAGTGGAACACACCATAGAGTTCTTATCAAACCAAAAAAAAACACGCAGCGACCACCACATTTCACGTTTTGCAATATATTGTACACACCAACAGTTCGTTTCAGTTCATAATACAGTCTTGCAATAGCCTACACCAAAACCCAACACCCTAGCAGGCAAAGGTTCAAAGACGAGTTAATAGTCATTAAAAAATATTCAGACAGCAGAATTATCCATGAGTTTGTTGATCTATTGTACATAATGCATTCAGCACAAAAGGACGACGGTACTGTCAACTCGTGAGAGAAAACACGCGCACGATAAAGCTCTCCACAGACATTCAACTGGATACTTGACTGCCATATTCCTAGCATGTAGCATCCACGTTCGGATGTAAACAAAAAAGGAGAGGCCAATTAATGAATTAGCGCCATACTGCCAAATGGCCACACTAGGTATTGCACCTAATAATAAGGTAAGACGGAGAAGGCTTTGAAGTTTTTAGACAGAAAATACAAAAAAACGAACTCTAATAAACTGACATTCAAAGGGCAGAGGTTGTGACAATACATGCATGATCTTTATAAAGTAACAACCTTTTACATACACATTTAACCATTTAATATGTTAGAAATACTGGTAACATACCATTTAAAGACACTGGTCCTACTTAAGACAGGCTGTGTGTGATGAAAATATTTTTAGGTTATGTATCTCAATGTAAATAACGCCTTAGCTTTTATGACAAATGTATCACCTTATTTATTTGAAAAAAAAAACCCACCTTTATTTTAAAAAAGTATCGAAAAGTACCGAAAAATATCGGAATACATGTTGGTACCGGTACCAAAATGTTGGTATCGTGACAACACTACACTTCCTATTAAGGATCCACAATAAACAGTAAAGTAGCCATTGCCTAACACTTTAGTAAGGCTTGTTAATTATTACCTATGTGGCAAACTGTTTATTACCTAATGTTATCAATGCTTATTTTTAACATCACTTGATGGTTACTTTTACTTTACATAACTATTAAATGATTGTTCATGAAAGTATTTGTTCTGTTAAAAGATAATGATATATTATTGCTTAACTATTATTGATACCACTCATCATTGGACCTCTAATAGAGTTGGTTGAGCATAACTAATATTTAAGTAATGCATAACTGTTGGACTTGAGACCCTTATAATAGAGTTGAATGAGCATAACTAATATTTAAGTAATGTAGGCTATAACTATTGGTTCTATTTGTTACACTGTTTATTATTAATGTTTAACTTTAATGGATATGTGGCACAATGAAAAACAACGACTTTAGCAAAAAACACAACTTTTTATTGTGTACAGTCCACCATGTCTTTCTATTGGCCTCCCCCTCCTGATCAACATGCATGTCACTCAAACGCACAGTGATTCTTCTTAACACCAGTGGTGGTCTCATGTTCAACATGTCTACTAGATCAGGGAAAGTTCGTCAACTAACTACAACTATGGCAAAGAATGCCACTAAGGGCATTAACCTGGTTGAAAGCTGCGATGACTATGTCAGTGAGCAGCAGCCAGAAAAGTCAACACAAAATATAACTGAAAACAAGCCAAAGGAAGGTAAGCGTGAACAGCTGATCTATTATTATAATCTTTTAATGCAAGGAACGTCTGTTTTACGCATAACTCTCGAACCACTCATCCGCTTGATCTCAAATTTGGAGGGTGTCATCATAATGTTACCAGTGTGTGCAGTGCCATGTTTCGGGCAAAAAATCGACATCAGCATCAACATATGTTCCTGCTGTGATCTTAGAGACCTAGTTGGTGCATATAGTTAAAACATGTATGGTCTTTTGATGGCCTTTTTAGGAAGACCTGTGAAAAGGCCATTGCAGTAATCAACCCTACTGGAAATAAAGGCATGCACAAGTTTTTCTAAATCTTGCTTTGAACCTCTAAGTTTGGCAGTTTTTAGTTGATAAAATGCAGATTTACTGATTGCTTTCATCTGACTGTTGAAAGTTAGTTCACTGCCAATAAAGACACCAAGGTTTTTAACAGTGTCTTTTGCTTTAAGCCCCTTAGTCTCAAAAGCAGTGGCGATCCTTGTCTTTCTTCATTTTTAACAAATATAATTACATCAGTGTTGTCTGTGTTCAGCTAAAGAAAATTGTGTGGCATCTAGTTGTTTATTTGCTCAATACACCCATAGAGAGACAAGGGGAGTATAGTTATTGGGTAATAGAACTAAGTAAATTTGGGTGTCATCAGCATAGGTATCATAATTGATTGAGTTGTTCATGATAATTTGTCCAAATGGGAGCATATAGAGATTCAGGTCAAGGACACAGATGCTGAGGTACAGTTTCCAATGGCAACAAAAAAGCTCCTTTGTTGTCAGTATAATTTTAACCAACTGATGACTATACCAGTGAATCCAACCCAATGTTCCAGTCACAGTAGTAGTATGCTGTGATCAACCGTGTAAAAAGCTGTGCTAAGATCCAATAATAGCAAGACTGATGTTTTGCCAGCATCAGAAATAAGACGTATATCATTCAAAACTTCAGTTAGAGCTGTTTCAGTGCTGTGATTGGCACAGAAACCTGACTGAAACTTAATCAGCTATTTGATGTCAGAAAGGGTAACTCCTGATTGACTAAACTATTTTTTCAATTATATTTCTGATAAATGGTAATTTGCATATGGGCCTGTAGTTGTTAAGCACTGAAACATCAAGGTTATTCTTTTTGACTAAAGGTTTTGACAAGAGGAAGGAAATATGTCAGTCTCTAGTCATGTATTTATAATCTGAAGTACATCTGTTAATATTGGGTGAAGAACAGATTTGAAAAAAGTTGTCGGCAAAATGTCCAGTTGAACTGAGATTTTCTATAGTTTTTTTTTTTCAATAGTATCATTAATTAAGCTAAATATTTGCATTAAGCTGAAGTCCCCTCTCACTGCAGCCAATGATTCCAGTTTGAGCTATTTGCAATTGAGTAGCTATATTTAGTCATATTTTATAATTTTTCCTTTGAAAAATATGTAAAAATATATTTTTCCTTTATGAGAGAAGCCCAGGAGGCAATTGTCATGAGGGATTTGTTAACTTCTTAACAGTAGAAAATAGCCCACAGGCATTGTTGATGTTCCTTTTTGTGATGTTAAATAAGTAAGACTGTCTTGCTTTAGAAATTTCTGAATTGTATTTACAGAGCATCTCTTTATGTATTTGATAATAAGCTGAAGTTTAGATTTACGCTATTTTCGTTCAGTCTTTCAACACTCTCTCTTTAGCAGTTTAACCATTGGTGGGTTTAACCAGGGTGTTTTTCGCTTGTCAGTGACTCTTTTAAATTTTTTTGAGCAATACCGTCCATAATATGTGTTATCTTTGAATTAAAATTCATCAATAAATCATCTGCACAGTCTGATGGTTTACTTGGGGTCTGTCAGAGTACCTGCTCAAAAAGACCTGTGTCACTGTTTATGACTCTCCTTACAGTCATAAACTTGTACTGAATGTGTGGCGACATACAAATGTCAAAGAAAACACAGAATAAGGCAGAAAAGGCCACGTGCTGTGTTAGGTTAAAGGTATCAATCAGTGTGAGTAATTATTTGGCATACATGTTTTCTAGATTATCGACATGCAAGTTGAAATCCCCTGATATAATAAGACTGCCAAACTCTAAACAAATGTTCGACAACAGTTGACAACCAAACTCCTCAAGGAAAAGTGTTGCTGAAAGTCTTGGTGGTCTGTAGATAATAATAATATACTAGAACAACACTTAACGGGTGCACTTAAGTACTTAAAAGATGTAAAGTTGCCAAATGTTGTCTGTTTGCACTGAAAAGATGCTTTGAATATGTTTGCTATTTTGCCTCCCCGTCTATTGGTTCTTGTGGCGTTCATGAAATCGAAATTTGGGGGAGCCGATTTGATAAGGGTAGTTAAGCTGTTTGCTTGTTCCAGCCAGGTTTCAGTAAGAAGCAAAAAAATCAAGTTTGTGAGTGCAAATAAGATCATTAATTCCAAATGACTTGTTTGACAGTGATCTGATATTCAGAAGAGTACAGTTTACAGTTAGCATGCAGGCATTCTGAGGTTGTTTTGGAACAAGCAGGAGATTTACCCCATCTCTTGTAAGCACAGCAATAGAGAATGGCCTGGGCATCCTGGGTCCCAGCTTTAAAACTACCCTTAATGTAGGGACCCACAGGCATATCAGGCAGTACACTCAAGGTTGTCCCTGCCATGGGTTTGATTAGGGAATCCTTCTGCAGACAGAGTGGTGGTGGTACCCTGCGTTTTTTGGGTGCTGTAGTAGATGGGTATACAGTTGATGGTTGTGGGCTCATAAAGGCCTGTCCATGGATATTATCTGCTTGTTTTGAGTGTCTCGGGCTAGAAAAACTCTGGCGGTCGGCTACGCAGCCGCACATGGAACCAGGTGGTAGAGCTACACACACTCCCTTTCCTTCACCGTCAGCATTTATATTTCAGTTTAGTTATTAGTTGGTAGGCACATTCTTAACTATATCTACACACACTAACTACACAATCATTGCACATTATTTTCTTTCCGTTTCAGCCATGTAAGACATTGACCATACACACTACAGCATAAACACATTACTGACTAAACAAACACAGGACACATTTTATTGAGTTAAACATTTATTTCTTTAGTTAGCGTTTATAAGTTACAGTTGGGTGCACACTATGTTTCTTATGTTTAACGTTATCAAAAGCTTTTGTTTGTTTGAGTTATTTTTAAGTTAACCGTGGAGGAAGCAGGAGAACGGTGGCATGCAACTCACTTTCTGGTTTCTGGTTCCATGATGGCAAAGGGGTGCCGAGACGCATGGTGTCAACTTAAGAGTACGGCTGACATGTCCAAATCCTGATGATGCCGAGGGGGGGGAGCGAAAGTCCGCGTCGGGGAATTATTTTCATTGTTTATTTTTAGTAATGGTTTAGTTAATGGTTATTATTTTTACCTCCGCCAAGGAGGTTATGTTTTCGACGCTGTTGGTTTGTTTGTCTGTTTGTTTGTTTGTGAACAGCATAACTCAAAAAGTTATGGATGGATTTTGATGACATTTTCAGGATAGGTCAGAAGTGGGCTAACTTAGAACTGATTTGTTTTTGGTGGTGATCCGGATAACCATCTGGATCCAGGAATTTTTTATTCAGTGAAGTTACCAGTGTAGCATGGAATCTACAGAGACTTTTATTTTGAAAGGAGGGAATATAGGTTGGTACTGAAATGAGGCTCCTGTTGCAGGTCAAGGAGTTGTTGAGTTTTTGGTTAGAGGGTTCAGTGAAAGACAAAGGAGAGTTAGAGCGGTAGTGGTGAGCAGCCCAGTAGTTCATGTTGCCAGTGGAAATTAGATAAAGTACTTGCACCGAAGAGCCAACCGAAGAGCCAACCAAGTTCGTGTGAGCATGAGTGAACGAACCCACCTGCACCGAAGAGCCAACCAAGTTCGTGTGAGCATGAGTGACCGAACCCACTAGTTAACTATTACGCCAGTAATAAAATGTTTTAACATGGTTAATCACTTTTAATGTCTTAAGGTGAGAATGACAATAAGGTGGAGACTTAAGCTGCCTTGGCGGAGGTCTGCCCTCTCTGAGTGCTTTTCTAGTTTGGCTTTGGAATTATTATTTACTTTATTCGTTCTTTATCTTGAACTGCCTCCCTTGTCTATGTCTTATTATTTTGTCTTGGTAATTAGTCCTTGTTGCCCCCATGTGTGTGTATTTGGCCTGTCTCTCCGTGTCTGCACCGCTTGGTCCCTCACACTGACAGTCTCCATGATGGCCAAGGTTTGGGGCAGCCTGACGCAGATAATTGGTTGTGAGTCACTCTAGTAGTGTCCTTCTCACCATGTTCCTGCAGTAGCAAGGAGCTGGATGGTGGTGCATCAGAAATCGGATGGTTTCCCAGTATCAGATACAGATATGTTAGCAACCTTTGGAACTGCTAGCTTCTTAGCAGCCTTGGTTGGCGGCATGGCCCTCTGCTTATCTCCACTGTTATCAGCACCATTTTTCTTATGATCTCTACTGAATTTCCGAGAGCCCAGGGGGTGTATGCTGATGGTTGGCTTTGAGTTATTTAGCAGTGTCCTTCTTCTCATGTTTTTGTACATAACATTCCTTCATGGTCCACACTGCAGTGCAAGCATTGTTTGCAACTGCCAGAGGAATATTCAAGGTCCCAACAGCGAGGTGACTAGGCATGTCTTTCTTTCAGCTTGTGAGGGCCATTGTAAGTAAGCAGACTACCCTCATACATACAAGGAGATGCATTTGTCTAAGTTTCCCGGAGCAGTGTCCTACAGACACACATACTTCCTACACAGGCAGAATTATACAAGCATTAAGCACCTAGGGAAAAAGTTGGTTTAGTAGTCGTTAGTTTTGTTAGAAAACAAAGAGAAGAGTCGCCATATTGGGTAAGGTACAGTCTGATTTTTGTAATATTGTACAATGCATAGCGGCAGGACCGTGCTACAGAGGCAATGTGCTCAGAGAATGATAGTGGGTTATCTATCATGACGCCCAGGTTTTTAGCAGTGTTGTTCGGGGCAACAGTCACAGCGCCATTTTCAAGTTGATGTCGTGGCGGATTGAGTCCTGGGCAGGGATCACCAGGAGTTCAGTTTTAGACAGATTCATTTGATGGAGTTCAGTTTTAGGCAGATAAAACTGTTGATGGTGTTCCTTCATCCATGTGGACAGATCAGAGAGACAGGCGGAGATCCATGCGGAGAGCGTGGTGTCGTCTGGTTGGAACGACAGGTACAGCTATGTGTCATCAGCAAAGCAATGGTAGGAGAAGCCATGTGGGGGATAACATGGCACAGCAAGGTGGTGTAGATGGTGAACAGAAGGGGTCCCAGCACTGACCCTTGGGGCACCCTGTGGAGAGGTGTGAGTTGATTTGTGGATAGGAAGCCGCACTCTCGGTTGTAGTTCTTGTTCTTATTTAATGGGTTAGCATGAAGACAGACGTTTCGGCCCAGCGGCCTTCCTCAGTGTCTTACCTGTCTAAGACACTGAGGAAGGCCGCTGGGCCGAAACGTCTGTCTTCATGCTAACCCATTAAATAAGAACAAGAACTACAACCGAGAGTGCGGCTTCCTATCCACAAATGTACTATTTCCAGTTGCCCGCACCCGAAGACGTTGATAAAAAAACTTTTTGGAGTTTGAGCGCACTTTTCAAAAAAGAGGTGTGAGTTGATGACAGATGACCTTGCCATGACTCCCACCTCACTAGAGTGTTTGTTGATGTACATGACTGTCTCAGTTTGTACCCCAACAGAGTCTTTATCAACTGTGATTGGTTCTGTCTGCACTGCTACGGAGTGCTTATCAGCAGGTAGTCCCAAGGAAGAAAAGGTTGTATGGTAGAGAGGCGATAATGGTAAGCCAGGACTTTGTGCTCTGTGATTTCAAAAAAGATTTAGTCTGAAGAATGCTCTGTGATTCCAAAAAAGATTGTCTATGAAATTGTCTATGAAATTCATTCGAGTTTATACAAACCGAGTTTATACAAACACTCAAACAGTATGCTTTTGGTGGCTACCTCTCCCCCACACCCCACCCCATTCCATTGCAGGCCACCTCTACTCAACTACAAGACATGCACAACTGGATAAGTCCCGAGTACTGGTTACTAAAATAGCGAGGACTGCTTGCATCCAGAATATAGCAACATGCTTGGTCTTGCTGATGACAGAAAATAAAAGAACTAAGGTTAATGTAATTGAAGTGCAATTGCAATTGTAAAATTAAACTAAGTAAGACATCAGTATGGGCTAACAAGAAAACAAGTGGCAGTACTTACCTCAAAAATATTATTTTGATTGCATCTGAAGTCATTTTACGTATGATTTACAGTCTACTTTGATGTGACTTTTACTAGTGTCAAATTCATAGCGTCACGGGCTAGTCACTCTGACAGCTAGCAACACCGACCGCGCATGTAAACCTATCTAGTAACAATCATTTTGATATAGAGATCGACAGCGAAGAGATTAGGAGACAGTTCGACACTACAGGTAGAAAGCAGACAGACCGCAGCAACAGGAGACAATGGCTAAAAGATGTAATAAGTTGATTAAAATAAAAATAAATAATGAAAACTTGTCAGACGGCAACAGCAACCCTGTAACCTAGCAACAGTTTAACAAGCTCACAGAAGATCAAAAGAAGACATTCAGCTACAGCTACTGATGGAGAAGACAAAAGTGGTGCCAGTTTCCCCCCCAAAGACTACATTTTTACGTAAGTACAATCCTTACTTCATCAAGTACGGCTTTGTAAATGGAGGAAACAAAGCAGAGCTGCGAACCCAGTGTGTGGAGTGTGGTCTAATGCTATGTAACGAAGCATTCAAGCCCTCAAAACTACAGCAGCACCTAGAGACCAAACATCCAATACTAGTGGGAAAGGCAGTGGAAATATTATCAAGATTAAAGCAAATGGGTTGGAGATGCAGAAAAGGTCTATTGTGTCACTGACTGGCCACTCTAAATGTGCATTGAAAGCCAGCTATCTCGTAGCCAGATGTGTGGCACAGAGTAAAAAAGCATTCACCATAGCGGAGGAGTTGGTTCCCGTATTTCTAGCCCGTTTTTCTCACTGCAACTAGACAAGTTCACAGATGTCACGAATGCTACACTGCTGCTGGTTTTTGTTTGCTATCGCTGGAACAGTAGTTTGCACGAAGACATACTGTTTACTACCAACTACCAACATGCGCTACGGCTCAGGAATGTTTCCGCTGCATGGATAACTACTTTACCGAGAATGCCCTGGACTGGCAGAACTGTGTCGGGGTGTGCAGTGACTCTGCAGCATCAATGACTGGGAGGCATCGAGGTGTCATCATACTTTAGCGAGCACCAGAGGCTAAATTGACACACTGTTTTCTCCACCGTGAAACAGCTAAAAAGATGTTACCAGAGTTCCACGAGGTGATGACAGTAAATGTTAAAACCATGAAGTTTATTAAAATTCAATGCTGTGAACTCCAGATGTTTTGCCAAGCTTTGTGAGGACATAGAAGCAGATCATGTCCAGCTGCTCTATCACAGTGAAGTGAGATGGCTCTCAAGAGGACTGGTTCTCAACCATTTGCTAGAACTAAAGAATGAAGTCTTCACTTTTCTCACTGAGAAAAAATCTCCTTTTGCAAATTACTATGTTGACACACACTTCACAGCTAAACTTGCCTACCTCTGTGACAAATTGTCTCTACTGAACCAGCTGAACATCTTTCAAGGAAGAAACAGCAATATATTTTTGTTGCAGACAAAGTTCAAGCTTTGTGCACCAAGAGGGCCCAGGAAAAGAGGATGGACATGTTTCCACTTTTGTCTGAGATTTTGGAAAACTCTCCTCAGGTTGAGATCAGTTACTCAGTCTCTCAGCACCTCTCACAACTGGCAGAGAAATTTGATAAATACTTTCCTGTGGGCCCTAGAGAGGACCCTGGAGGCTACTCTGAGAGTGAGCCTTTCCCTCATCCCACCCAGACTGGATCTGATTGTGTCTCAGGTCCAAGTATCTCATTAAGAGGTGAAGATTACAAAAAACAGTTGTAGCTTATTAAATATGGACTGTGTTGACTGCTCAATCATTTGATTGTTGTTGAAGATATACATTTTTTTATAAAAATATAAATATATAAATCTAATATGTCAATATAAAATATCTGCTTCTGCCATGGAAAAATAAAGACTGCTGAAGCAATTGTTAAATGAATTTGCTATTGTGTCATTTACACTTTATTTAAATTTTATTCACAGTTTATTTAATTTCAAAAATATTATTTTGTAGGTATTTGTTTTATCACTACATTTTTTATTGAGTGATTGTTTCCCTTTTTTGTTAAAAGTTAAATCTAAATATTGGTCTTTTTTATTTATATGCCTGACTTAAGCCTTTACATTTTTCTGGCTAGATTTGTTCTGTGACTAATTAACAGTTAACAGTTTATTACAGTTAATATAGGTTTAATAGAAAATATTTATTAAACTTTATTCAGGTTTGTTGTGTTGTTTGCGTGTTAAACTGTGAGTGGATTTGATTTATTATTGAATACAAATGGGTGAGACCCATTGAGTCGGCTAGATGGGAGAAATACTCACATTGAACCTTTAAATATTTTTTCACTGCTGGTTGGATTATAACTTTGTGATATGAACAACAAAATGATGACATGGCATTGGTGATAATGTGAAGTTACAGAGGATAAAGTTACAGATAGGAGCAGGAAGGCCCGGGAGCAGGTAAGCACTAGCTAAAGCATCGCCTGTCTGATAGCATATAAAACCCACAGCAGCTCACTGGTGTTTATATTGTAATTTTTAGTTCTTAAATGCTTAATGTGGTTGTTACCATATTCCTGGTACTTTCTTCTCAACGCCAGTTCCACCATCATCTTTCCCCTGGATTGTGCCATCTCAAACAGATTTGTGTGAAGTTAGATGGGAGAAATTGGTGGGTAGTATGTCAAAACAGTCATGTGAGGATAGACCACGAAATCTGCTGTAGCAGTCTGTGTTCACCATAGAAACAGCAACTTCATTATGTGAAGTAAAACAAAGTAATTTTTTAGTAGGTTTTTTAAGGTACAGGGTTTCAGTTACAGTCCCTAGAGCAATATGGGGTTATATGACTTGCTCAAGTCCACTCCACTAGGCCACAACTGCCTTGCAGTTACTGCACAAACGACTCCCTTTTTTCTCCGAAACAACACACACTTGAGATAATATATTTTGTCACATAACAAAGGATGCCTTGAATGTCATAAAATAATAACTCATTATCAACCAAAAATGCACGTACTGCCCTTTTGCTTTGTAGGGCAGATTTGCATATAAGCAAATGGATGTGCATAAGATAAGAAAAATTGCTGCTCTGTAGGCTGATAAGTGATATGTCGCATACGTTTGTCAGATAGTGTTAATGAGCCAAATAAAACAGTTGTATAGCACTTACACTAGCAAGAGGCACATTAGCAGTGAAAAAAGATCTTGTTAAACTATTGACTAAAGAAATATGTTGAGGAAAGGGAGAATGCTATGAGGTGTGAGTATGAGTGCTTTCTCACAGTTATTTTTGAGAGGTAGCTTTTCTATGGCTGAGCTCCTTTTCTCTAAAAAAATAAGAATGATAAAGAGACACGGAGAGGCTCAACCTATACTGCAGGTACAGCAATTTACTTTCTTGTTTGACTTGGAACATTGAGGTGTTTTACTTTATAATTGTGTTGAGTGTTCGAACCCAGACGGCACAAAATAAAACCGAAGAGTTTGCTTTAGATGAGATTCGAGTTAATGTCAAGATCAAGATCAAGATCAAGATTATTTTTATTTGTCCCGGAGGAAATTTGTCTTGGACAAACACATAGCTGCCACAGAACATCCAACACGACATTGACAATTTTATACAGGGGATGACAATACACATAGAAATACATAAAGTGCATAGAGTGCACTACCTAAGTGCACTACCTAAAGTGCGAACCCAAGGTGCAACCGTAAGTGCCTCTCTCCAAACATACATACGCACATGCACACTCACACACATGTCCCCACACACAATGAACATACATGCTCACACATACACACACACACGCAGCCTAAGTTTAAAAGATTCACTGATGTTGGAATGAAAGAGAATTTGTACCTATTCAAAAACCTTTTTCTACTTTTAACTGGAACTCTGTATCGTCTGCCAGAGGGCAACAGCTCAAACTCGTTATTGATCATCATAATGGAGTGGAATAAAATTGAAATTGCATAAATTCAAGTCGCCAGATAAACTCTTGTTATGGCATCTGATATAGATGTTAGTTACAGGCTCTATTCCCAATGGCAGATGTCCTTGAAGTGGCTATTCATTGTTCAATCAATGTCTCTTGTAACTCTCACAATGTCTCTCTCTCAATGTACGAGAGTTCCTTTATTCCACTAGCTGAAATCACTTTCATATCATCATTTACTGCCACAAAAAGGAGTTTTACATATTAGATTTTAAGGAATACGCCACCCCCAGGTGAAATCAAGTCTGTTCCCGCAGTCCCTAGAGTTGGATAAGTGAGCAGAAGCATTTTGTAGCAGACCCAGCCATTGTCCGAATCTGGCAGCACCGACCTTAGCTTAGCTTAGTCTCTGTAATATAGTGTTGCCAACTAGCAAATTGTGGCAAAAGTGAATCAATTCACTCAATTTTTCTTGTAATTACTTCTCGAGACCTGTGTATTTAGATTACAGACTACAAATTACATAGACTACAAATGATAATGCAAATTAACACAAAGGATTGACTAAGTGGCATTTAGATGCTTTGCGGAAGCACAGGCAAAGCACCGCTGAAAGGCACAAAGACACCATACAGCACCTGAAAACCCCCATCCCCTGACTTCCATCAACACACAAGTGTGGAGTTGTTACAGGTAGGCAGTGAGGTAGGCAGTGGCACTGTTACAGTGTTCGTTTTCTCATATAATGAGTAAAAATAGTTATTTGCAGTGTCTATCATGGCGCCTTTCAATGGTGCTTTGCCTGTGCTTCCGCGGAATATAGTGGCTTCGGAAAATGGCTGGGTCTACTAGAAAACGCTTCTGCTCACCTATCCAACTCTAGGGACTGTGGGGAGAGACTCAGTTTCACCTGGGGTGGGGTATTCTTTTAACATTAGAAGCAAATAATGTTTGACAGGCAGTAAAAGGAGTTCAGCCAGAAAGACTCGGAGAAAGGAGTACGTTTTAAGCGATTTAATAAAACAGAATTTAACAATATTTTAGTGGAAGTAGATGATCTTTGGCGTAGGTCCTGTCATCGGCCCGGGTCTTGGGTTGAAGGATCCGTCAGATCCTGCTCCAACCATGTAGTAGGGACCAGAGATACCCCCCCAAAAGAGAATAAGGAGAAGGTTTTAATACCTTCTGAGTAAGCTAGACTCATGAAATGAAACTTACCCCCAAGAGGATGACCACGAAAGTAAATAATGCAGACCCACCGTGAAGGCAACGACAAGGACCCACCTGAAGCAAGGAAGGAAAGAGTTAGTACAGTGTACATGTCACTAAGCATTACTGGAAATATAGAGGTATACTTACGATGAGCATCGGGCAGAACGCCGTTCGCTCCCACAGATCACACGGACAGCCGTGTGACTGCTGCGTGCTAGGCACACATAAACTCTCGCTGAGAGTTACACACATGTGGGCACACGTAAGTTCTCGCTGAGAACGACATGCAGGACGTAGACAGCAGTGTGCTTGCCACACACTGAACACACATAAGTTCTCGCTGAGAACTGCGACACGGACAGCAGTGTGCCGGCTGCACACTGGGCACATATATGTTCTCGCTGAGAACGACCGGCAGGACGCAGACAGCAGTGTGTTTGCCACACACTGAACACACACAAGTTCTCGCTGAGAACTGCGACACAGACCGCAGTGTGCCGGCCGCACACTGGGCACATAAAAGTTCTCGCTGAGAACGACCGGCATGACGTAGACAGCAGTGTGCTTGCCACACACTGAACACACATAAGTTCTCGCTGAGAACTGCGACACAGACAGCAGTGTGCCGGCCGCACACTGGGCACATAAAAGTTCTCGCTGAGAACGACTGGCATGACGTAGACAGCAGTGTGCTTGCCACACACTGAACACATAAGTTCTCGCTGAGAACTGCGACACAGACACCAGTGCGCAAGCCAGACACTGGAACATATAAGCAATGCGGTTATATACGTTGTACTCCCCGGGTGAGACTACCTCATAAGCCTCTTGCATACATCATGCATAGCATATAAATTCAGATAGCATTGCGTGTGAGTTATTAGGAGGGTTAAGTAAGGGAATGCATAGCAATATGTAACAAAGGGACCACCACCACCAGTAGTTGCATAATAAATGGTATACTTACGATGAGCATTGGGCTGAACGTTGTTCGCTCCCACAGATCACACGGACAGCTGTGAGACTGCTGCGTGCTAGGCACACGTAACTCTCGCTGAGAGTCACACACTTCGGGCACACATGAGTTCTCGCTGAGAACGACCGGCAGGTTGCAGACTGCAGTGTGCTGCCACACACTGAAACATGTAAAGGTTGCCACAGTCTCCTTTTGTTTTTTTGACAATGTGGTTCATGTTGATATGCATTTTTGTTTTTTTGTTTCCTTTCTATATACCGTGCTGCTGTGTTATGTATTTTTTTTACCTGTTCGTTCGTCATCCAAGGGGATGACGGGAGTCTGGGGGTAACCTGTCCTTAGAAATACCCTGCGCAGGAAGTAGGGGGGAGGTGCGACAGGTGAGCATTATCGGTGCTGGAGCCGGCGGGGAGAGAGTTGCTTGGTCGGGGCCTTTCATTCTGTGGAATACCGGGCTTCACTCGTTCACGGATTGTACTCATTCATTCGTCGAAAGCCTTGGGGATTTACAGCAAGTTAAGAACTGAACCCTGCACGTCGAACTGGTGAGACCGCGTCCTTTTTTTCCATTGTTGTCGGGCGAGGACGGCTACTCATCAAGGATTATAAAACAAAAAACAAAACTTTTCTGTCATATATCGGGTCAAGCCGGTAGTTTGCTTTTCGAACTTCGCGTTGATGTCTACACTGGGACTGTTAGGTAGCACTTGACTTTTGAGGGACGTCTGGGGTGGGGTGAAAGCGGTGTGCTGTGTATGGTTGAACGTTCTTTACATTGTGGCGCTACATCAATACATGTGTGTTTTGTTGGGTGATACAGACTTCTTGGCGTTATTCCGTGCTCGCTATCTGTGTCGTTTGCCGCGAATGGAAGTTAGTACGTGTTGTATCTGACTAGTTGCTTCCTGACACAACACTGTGAATGCCGTGTTACCGTACTTGCAGTAGTAAAACCCGCCCGTGAAAAAATACAGCGTTGTATCCGTCCCCTGGCGTTAATTCTGACCAGGTGGATTGTTACAGAGTGGTGGCCCGTGGCACGGGGAACGTGGGTTAAATATTTACATTGCACGTGTGGTTAATATTGCATTTCTATTGTTAATTAGGCTGCTATTGTTGTCTGTTCTGTACTCCCTTTATTCCCTTTCTGTTTGGGGGATTAACGGAAGTCATTTAGGTGGGTACACTAGTTTATATACTGCCTGCTCCGTAGTAGCCTATATTTGGTAACCTACTCCAATAAAACACATTACACCACACTACACAACATATTGCTGAATTAACATTTATTTGCACTACATTTCATTACATTACATTGCATTACATTTGCAAACAACATGTCCACATTGAGTCAGCCAATGGCGGAGCTCGAGCCAGAGCCTGAGCCAACCGTGGGCAGCCATACCATGGCAGAAGAATCACAGCCTCTTGTGGTACTCGAAGAAGCCTTCTCCCCACCTGCTGACCCTTTTCAACATGTTACTGCCAGGCCTACCGGTAACGTCACAGAAATTACAAGTTTGCTGGAGTCTATGTACCTGACTGAAGGGGGTGAAGAGCAACAGCAGTCTTTGGATGAGGGCGACGAGGAACCTGACCAATTTCAAGAGCTGCACCACAGAGTGGAGGTCCTGGAGCAGCGCCTGGAGGAGGCGGTGCAAAGCCTCATCAACAGAGAGGAAGGAGTGAGAGCTGCCATCGACACAGCAATGCAGAAGGCTGTGAGCCACACGGACGAAGTGCTGGCAAAGTTTGACCGAGCCGTAGCTGACTGCTTGAAGCGCAGGGATGACCTATGGGAGGCCAGGCTGCAGAAAATGATGAAGCCGCCACGGGTGACCTGGCGGCCTGCCAGGGCGGCGTCGACTCCAACAAATGCTGCTGCTGCCCCTCCTCAAACCCCCGGCGTTAATCACCAGCCGTTCTTCATCGCAGAGTCCCCTTTCTCTGCAGATGAGACAGTGATTTATCGTCCAGCGGCGTCAAAGAGACCCCCAATCAAGATGGAGTTTCCAAAGTTTGGGGAGTCCCGGAAGTCAGCTGATGTCACCGAGTTCATTGAAAAGTGCGAAAACTTTTTTACACTTCAACCTCTGACTAATGCTGAGCTAATTGGCACACTGAATACCGTGCTAACAGGGCCGGCACAGAGCTGGTGGAGGGCTTCGCGCAGCGGTGTCAAAGACTGGGCAGGTTTTAAAACTGCCTTCCTAGAGGCCTTTCTGCCATTGGACTACCGCACGGAGATTGAGGAGCAGCTGCGCCTTAGTATGCAGACACCATCACAATGTCTGAGGGACTTTGCATACGACCATCGTGCGCTCTGTCTGAAGTGGCGTGCTGACATGCCTGAAGATGAGATTGTCAGGCGTATTCTAAATGCATGCAACCCTAGACTGGCCAGTGGACTGCGAGGTATTGTGAGAACTGTGGAGCAGGTGGTCAAAGTGGGCTCTCTCATCGAGAAGGACTGGAGTAACTCCAAGGATTATTGGGCCCGGGTCCAGCAGGGCAACACAGGTGACCGCCCTCCCAAGAAGCAGGGGAAAAAGTCTGACACCCCGGCCGCTGAAATGTCTGCCGTACTGAGTGTTCCGACCCTTCTTGCTTTGCCGGTGGCTGTACGTGGTTCCAGGGGTGATGCGGTGCTCGATACAGGGTGTACTTATTCCCTGATGACCGACGCGCTCTGGCAAAACATTAAAACAGCTGGTGAGTCGTTGAGTAGTACTGAGAGTCAGAAATTTGTTATGGCTAATGGGCAGGAAAGCAAAGCCCTTGGCAAAGTCTCTCTATTACTAACCCTAAACAAGACCCACTATACCATCAACGTGTTCGTGCTTGAAAACAGCCAGCTGTGCATGCCCCTGCTACTTGGCCTGGACTTCATGCACGCAAGTCAGCTAACCCTAAAACCACACCAGGGTAAGTATGTGATGCCGGGAGGAGAGGAGTTCCCCTTCATCCAGAAGTCCCGGGATGCGCTGGAGTGGGAACATGAGCAGCCCCCTGTCCTCTTCTACATGGCTGTAAGTGACCACCCCAGCAAACATCCTGTTCAGCCGTTGCTGGAAGAGCAACTGGAGGTCGTCCGACCGCTCCTGCAGAAATGGCCTACGGTCTGGACTGAGACCACTGGTGCAACTAATGTGGCCCAACATTACATCCACACCACAGACGAAGTACCGGTCCGCCAGAGGGCCTAC
Organism: Setipinna tenuifilis; assembly: GCA_030347295.1. Lineage (NCBI taxonomy): Eukaryota > Metazoa > Chordata > Actinopteri > Clupeiformes > Engraulidae > Setipinna > Setipinna tenuifilis. The sequence continues at coordinate 2,414,769 of CM059275.1, read as the reverse complement.
CGGGCTTCCCCACAACGACAGGCCATCATCGATGAGCATATTGATAAAATGCTCTCGTCCGGCGTCATTGAACCGTCCTCCTCGGCTTGGGCGTCTCCGGTAGTCTTAGTCCCGAAAAAAGATGGGACACTCCGCTTCTGTGTGGACTACAGGGGTCTCAATGCCAAGACCCATCATGATGCCTATCCAGTGCCATTGGTGCATGAAATCTTGGAGTCCATGCAGGGGGCGAAATACTTCAGCACGTTGGACCTTCAGAGTGGCTATTGGCAGGTGGCCATGAGTGCGGGCAGCAAAAGAAAGACTGCCATGATCACCCATCGAGGACTGTTTCAGTTCAAAGTGATGCCGTTTGGTCTGCGCAATGCTGGCGCAACGTTTCAGAGGCTCATGGAGAGGGTCCTGGGCAACTTGAAGGGAAACATCTGCTTTGTTTACATCGACGACATCATCGTGTTCTCCAAAACCCAGCAGCAACATCTGCGAGACCTTGATATGGTGTTTAAAAAACTCCACCAGGCCTCACTGACTCTGAATGTGAAGAAGTGCCGCCTCTTCAAAACTGTGTTGTCATTCCTCGGGCATATAGTATCAGCACGCGGTGTGGAGGTAGACCCCGCCAAAGTTGATGCCATCACAGCCTTCCCAGTCCCCACAGACCTCAAAAGCCTCCAGAGGTTCCTGGGGATGGTGGGCTGGTACCACAAGTTCCTGCCGCGACTCGCAGATGTGTCCACACCACTTAACAACCTTAAAAAGAAGGAGGTTCCTTGGGTTTGGTCACCCCAGTGCCAGGAGGCCTTCGACCACCTCAAAACACTTCTCCAATCACCCCCTGTTCTGGCTCAGCCAAAGCCAGACCTGGGGTTCCAAGTTCAGTGCCAGTGATGTAGGTTTAGGGGCAGTGTTGTCACAGGCCAAAGATGGCATGGAATGGGTTATCGCCTACGCGTCAAGAGCACTCCATGGTCCTGAACTCCGGTACTCAACATCAGAAAAAGAATGCCTTGCAGTGGTCTGGGCCGTAGAGAAGTGGCGTCACTACCTCGAGGGAGACACGTTCGACGTCTTCACTGACCACAGTGCACTGGCCTGGGCATTCAACTGTCCTAAAACCTCCTCTCGTTTGACCAGGTGGACTCTTCGACTTCAGGCTTTCTCGTTCCGAGTCCATTACAAAAAAGGCTACTCCAACGTCGTGCCTGATGCTCTGTCCCGTGCACCCCTGCCAGATGCAGCCCCAGAACCCGCCAGCGTAGCTGTAGCGGTGGCGAAAGCGTCTTGGACCAACCTGCCCAGTTCCTTGCAAGAGATTGAAGAGGCTCAGGCGAAGGACAGCTGCTGCCAGGACCTGCTTCAGTCCATTGCAGACCCCGTCCCTGGTCGCATCCACTTCCACCTCCAGCAAGGTGTACTCTACCGTGGCATGCCATCTAAATATGGCGGCTACAATTACCAAATGGTAGTGCCATCTGTACTAGTTCCCGAGTTCTTGGCCTACTTCCATGATAGCCCGTTCGGAGGTCACCTCGGCCGTATGAAGACACTTCTGAAAATCCTGGAGGTCGCTTGGTGGCCAGACATCAGGAGAGATGTATGGAGTCACGTCCGCTCATGCCAGGTGTGCCAGCTGTACAAAGCCTCCAACTCCAAACCAGCTGGTTTGCTGCAGTCCACTGAGATCAAGGCACCCGGGGTGATGATTGGCGTTGACTTCATGGGCCCGTTCCCGTGCAGCAGAGCTAGGAACTCTATCTTGATGGTAGTCGTAGACTACTACACTAAGTGGGTAGAGTTCTTCGCTTTGAGGGATGCCAAAACACCCAAAGTGTGCAGGGTCCTGAAGGATGACATCTTCACCCGCTGGGGAGTCCCTGCATACATGGTGTCTGACCGTGGGCCGCAGTTTACGAGCCAGTTGTTGTCTTCTCTCTGTGCGTCTTGGGGTGTGACCCAGAAGCTCACCACTGCGTACCACCCGCAGACCAACCAGACCGAGAGGGTCAACAGAACTCTCAAGACCATGCTGGCTTCATATGTGGGAAAACACCACCACGACTGGGACCGCTGGCTGCCCGAATTGCGCCTGGCAGTGAACACAGCAGTGCATGAGACCACTGGTGTAACCCCTGCAGTGTTGGCTCTGGGTCGCAACCTCCAAGGCCCTCTGGAGCGACTCATCCACAAATCACCTGCACCACACACACCCGCATATGACACCCTACATGCACACACACAACTGTTGGAGGAAGTGGAGAGGCATGTGGGTATTGCCAAGACCAGACAGGCGAAGTATTATAATGCCCGTCGCAAGGATTCACACTTTGCGGTCGGCGACTTGGTCTGGGTCAGAGCGCACCCTTTGTCCAAGGCTTCGGCCAAATTCTCGGCCAAACTGGCACCCAGGTGGGCTGGGCCTGTTAAGATAGAGAGGAAGCTAGGACCCAATAACTACCAGGTCAGATGGTTGGTTGATAAGTTAAGGGTGGATACTATGAATGTGGTAGACCTCAAGCCCTATTATGGTCCCGATATGCCGCTGGCTGGGGGGGGGGGAATGTAAAGGTTGCCACAGTCTCCTTTTGTTTTTTTGACAATGTGGTTCATGTTGATATGCATTTTTGTTTTTTTGTTTCCTTTCTATATACCGTGCTGCTGTGTTATGTATTTTTTTACCTGTTCGTTCGTCATCCAAGGGGATGACGGGAGTCTGGGGGTAACCTGTCCTTAGAAATACCCTGCGCAGGAAGTAGGGGGGAGGTGCGACAGGTGAGCATTATCGGTGCTGGAGCCGGCGGGGAGAGAGTTGCTTGGTCGGGGCCTTTCATTCTGTGGAATACCGGGCTTCACTCGTTCACGGATTGTACTCATTCATTCGTCGAAAGCCTTGGGGATTTACAGCAAGTTAAGAACTGAACCCTGCACGTCGAACTGGTGAGACCGCGTCCTTTTTTTCCATTGTTGTCGGGCGAGGACGGCTACTCATCAAGGATTATAAAACAAAAAACAAAACTTTTCTGTCATATATCGGGTCAAGCCGGTAGTTTGCTTTTCGAACTTCGCGTTGATGTCTACACTGGGACTGTTAGGTAGCACTTGACTTTTGAGGGACGTCTGGGGTGGGGTGAAAGCGGTGTGCTGTGTATGGTTGAACGTTCTTTACATTGTGGCGCTACATCAATACATGTGTGTTTTGTTGGGTGATACAGACTTCTTGGCGTTATTCCGTGCTCGCTATCTGTGTCGTTTGCCGCGAATGGAAGTTAGTACGTGTTGTATCTGACTAGTTGCTTCCTGACACAACACTGTGAATGCCGTGTTACCGTACTTGCAGTAGTAAAACCCGCCCGTGAAAAAATACAGCGTTGTATCCGTCCCCTGGCGTTAATTCTGACCAGGTGGATTGTTACAAACATACTTGCGTTCTCGCTGAGAACTGCGATACAGACACCAGTGCGCCAGCCAGACACTGGAACATATAAGCAATGCAGTTATATACTGTTGAACTCCACGTGTGAGTCTACCTCATAAGCCACTTGCATACATCACGTATAGCATATAAATTAGGATAGCATTGCGTGCGAGTTAATAGGAGGGTTAAGTGAGCGGATGCATGGCAATACGTAACAAAGGAACCACCACCAGTAGTTGCATAATAAATACCTTATTACTGTTGGATAGGGACACGAGCTTCCAGAACGCCTTTCGTACCGGGTCGGATGTAGACCTTGAAGGCAGAAGAAGACCATCTCCCCGAGCGTATGATAGAGGAGTCGGTCATCCCTTTTCCGCGGCAGTTGTAGTCGCCCCGATGCGAAATGAGTGGCCCGTATAGCAGAGGCGTGATAAGCCGCAACTTTCTGCCACCGAACCCAAGTGAACCCTGAACCAATCCTTGGTCATAGGTGAGCAGCCATTGATTAAAATAAAGGTGCGAGAGACGAAGTGCGAGGGCGCATAGATAGATACCGCAGCATAGAGGGGTAAGGACAGAACAGAGTTCCCAGCTTAGAGATAATAACCGTAACGCCATAACCGAAGTGTCCATTTGAGTGTTTAGGGAAAATGGAAATAGAAATGAGGAGGTGAAACCTGTAAAACCAAGAAGCATAGACCCCGAGCGGCATCCAAAGCAAGTGTAGTAGAAATAAATTCAACCATAAAACGCCATAAGAAAGGCAGCCTCAAGGAGAGTGTTAACGTAAGGAGAAAACAAGCCACCATGCAGAGAAAGAATTAGCTTATGCAAAACGGGGAGAGTGATGGGAAGACGGGTGTCCGGCCTAGGGATAATAACCGCACGCCCATCACCCAAGTGACCGTTTCGATGGTTTTAGGAGAAAGAAATCAGGTCGTTAGCATAATGTAAATAGGGGAAGCCAAGTTACCAGCATGCAACATTTTATGCATGTGTGACGTAATGACATCAGTGCCCACGTATTAGGTATGATGGCAACCTTTCTGGACAGGCCCAGGCCTAAGATGGATTGCATATCCACTGACAGGCTTTAAGGACTTGAAAATTGGTTGAGATTTGAGTTATGACCATTATAAAATCATGTATCCGATTAAGTACAATACATTTGCAATAGAGGTCATGTGGCCGAAATGCATGCGTCATAACTATAACACACTGACCAAACGTACAACAATGTTTTAACCAAGGCTGGTCTGTGTAATGCCTGGCCCCTATAAAATGCTAAATCAAACATGAAATGTCCTGTGCTTAGGAAATGTTTATGTTCCAACTAGGGAGAATCTTGCATGAGATAGAATCATTAAGCACTTGAGTTACCATTTACGACTGTGACCCTGAAATAAATTTAATATGTCCAGTATAATATCAGACGCTGTACATCTAAGAAACAAATATATAACAGATACATCGACAAATGCATAATATATCCAGTGGTTGATACAGGTACAAATAATGTATGTGCAGGGATAATTTCCAATTACTGCAAATCTATGTCAGTATTAATCTCGAGAAATACGCGAGAACTGGATAACCAGAGGCGCTAATATGTTATTGACTGACCATATCGCGGTCTAGTAAATACTTCGTGAGCGTGGAATTCGATGATATTGGCCAGTATTAGAGTGAGCGCTATGTTTAAGACCATACGCCGAGATGAGCCCACAAGCCGCTTGAAAAGACGTTTACCTCCCGACTGATCTCTTGACCTGAAATGGCGTCAGAGTAGACTATCCAGGTGCCTGGCGATTGCGGTTCGTGCTTAACGTAATCAAGTAGTATCCAGGAAACAGGCCTGCCAGACGGTGATTAGAGATGTGGTAGGGTGCCCTAACGAAAGGAGCTACGCAGTTGAGACGTTAGGAGACAGAATTTCGCTTTGAACGTTGGTCTGTCAGCATACCTACGCATATATGCCCACGGCGAATAAACGCATGAGTCGGCAGTGTTGTGCCGTGTCCAGCCAAGGGTATATACAGTGTCGAGTGTTTCAGAGAATATGACAAAGCAGGGATCGGCAAATAGCGAAACAGCCCGCCATCAATTACATCTGGCCCGCGAGATGACGTTCATTCATTTATTTGTTTAAGAATATAAGCCTCCACGCGTCTGGAAGCCGTCCTTGCAATAGCGGCACTGTTTCACTGAGACAAACATCCAAAGCCGTATCAGTAGCTAGCTCCCTCAAAAACTGCCACTACCACTACTTTAAAAACCTCTGCGTCAGTAAATAGTTTGTTGTGACGGGTGAGAACCCATGCTGCTCAAAGGACGCACTTGTAAGCCTTGCTGCTCTGTCAGTGACCGAACAAGGATTTTAACTGCTGTGTGCATATAACCTGACCCTAGGTATAAAGTGCGAGGAACAATAGATGAAGAGCAACCAGTGAAACTACATACTTCAAGGGTCGGGGCCGCGAGGCCTCTAGACAAGTATCAATTGCCGGAGTCGTGCAGTGCGGGGTGGGGAGCTTAAATCAGACCAACTCCAGAAGGCACGCTGTTGGAGTCCGTCTTGCAGACGGCACCGGTGATTGAATTCCTGGAACAGACAGGAGAGTGAATCAGCGATAGTTGCACATTGATCATTGGGACACATTCAGCCTTAACACAGGTTATTGAGACTGGCTGCCAAGACAGCCAGTGGAGTGGGAACGCACGCAAAACGGGGAGTGTGAAGGGCATCGCGAAAATCAGGCGGGTCGTGGCAGAGACTATAGGCATGAGAAACAACAGGTATGAGAACACACAGCCAGGTTGAAAATATGCAATTGTGAACACCATCAAGGATGGACGAGTGGCGCCCTTCGCTAATTGAGTGCGTTTTTACGGCTTCAGGACTTAAATAACAGGGGCAGACAGAGTTCGTGCGAAATTCTGCAGCCTGATAGTGCGCACAGCACGGGACGCGACCACTCGCGCCGGCCAGAGTTCAGTGACCAGACGACCAATCCAGGCAGATGTTAGAGGGCAATGTACAAAGCAACTGGGGTATGAGGATTCAAGATGGTCGCGAGATGCCGGGCCCAACGATATTGACACAATCAGACACAATCCAGTTCTTGCCGTCCGCCGGGAAACTCTGGCACAGCACGCTGAATGCCACAGCGAATTCCGAACGATGGGCCACGCTGCACCTGGAGTCAGAGGACTGGAGCAAACGGACGCGTCGGGGTGAACACGGCGGCGTCTGCAGCGGGGCTGGCTGAGAAGAGAGAAAAAGACGGGGCGCATCTGCCATCTCCGAGGGGAAAGCACTGGTCCTTCCGGAATCTCCGATGGCGTCGACTCTGGAGCTCGGGATATTCACCGCGACTGTGAGGTCGCAGAAGATCGGAGTAGGCTGTAGCCGAGAACCCAGCGTAAATGGCAGAGGTAGCAGAGAGACTTGCGCTTCCTCTTTCTCCCTGTTTGCGGGCGTGGAGCAGGTGGATGATGGTTCATTCGCCATGAGGTTTCCTTCAGCGCCAGGGGTGGAAGCATTTTACGGCGGGGAGGCGGTCGACCAGAGGCCTGATAGGCTTGGTGAATACGATAACTGCGCGGGGAAGAGGGAATAATACCCTCGTCAGATTCCGAACTTCGAAAATGCCAGAGAGAGCAACGACATCGTGACGATTGCAACGCATGGACTTTGCTTACGTCGATACCTGAAGCAGCGAAAAAAAGGTGAGTTAGACAGGTCATTATAAGGCAGGTGGCGGCCGCTGATTGGCCGAAGGGTATAGCGCTTCCGTGACATAAGAGTCTTCCTGGCTGAACTTGCGCAGGCTTACATTTCTGTTAAAGAACAACACTGTGTGTTCAATCCTGAGGGTCAGTATCTGACACTAGAAGCTCACAGAGACAGAGAGATGTGGTTTATATCCATCAAAGCAATCCCATGTATAGGCCTAAACTAAGTCACCAGACACCCATTGAAACCAAGAACATGGAGTACTGCTATTTCTGATGACTTTTGGCCTTTTGACCTGAATGTCTGTGTTGATCTTGTCTACATCAAATGTGTTAAATACATGAAGTTCAACAGGGTTAATGCTGTAACAGTAAACTTCTCAGGAAGTCAACCAAAAATCTGGCCTAACAAGCTCTTTATGACTGTACATTTAAGCCCCGTTTCCACCAAGCAGTACAGTACAGTTCGCTTCAGTTCGGTTCGCAATTGTTTGTGTCTCCATGGTAAGAATTTTTGAAGCATACCTAAATAACCGTACCGAACCGTACCATTTTCTGGCACCCTTGTGTTGGGGTACCAGTTTGTGGTACGGTTTAGAGACACGCCCGTTGCTGTTCGATGATTGGATGAGGGAGATGACGTCACCGTGCGCATGCGATAAAGTTGTTGTTTCCAAAACCTTCTGTTTTTTTTCGTTCTGTTTTTGCCTTAGCGACCTGCAGTTTCTCTGTAAACAAAGTCTGCCTTCTCGCTGTTATAAACAGCCACACTAGTATGAAGAACGCAATTACAGGTAACTCCTTCATTGTTTCTAACTAAATGGCGTTAGACAGCTGTCTTGTCATCTCAGCTGACTTTTCGCGGCAATGTCACGCACGCGACGACTCTACCCGATGACGACTCTACTCTACCTTTGGCAATGGAAACACAATCCGTACCGAACCGTTAGGTCCCGAACCGAACTGTACCGTACTGCTTGGTGGAAACAAAGGAAAAGGGGAGGGGAAAAGCAACTAAGATGAGATATCGTCTAGAGATACAAGGCTGAATTCTTAGACCTGGGTTAGGTGGAATAGAGTCTCCCTCCCTACCCAGAATGCACTGCTGTGAGACTCAAGACAGCTCCTGGGGATGCTCCCCTGGTTTTGTGTCTGTCACATCCCCTTCTAAAATTACTAAACATGTCAGTTTTCCTCCCTCCCTCCCTCCCACACACACACACACACACACACACACATGCACAACCTTGTGGCATGGCACCACCTCTTAAAAATAATTAATGTAAAAGGTTTTTAGGAAGTGTCATGTTCTTGTCAGCTTGCTTGGGATTCTAAGATGGTTCACACAACTGAGTCTTCTAGAGACAGAGAAGGAGCGCTAATGAGAGAGGGCCCCACGGCAGGCTTCTTCACTGGTGGGAGAGCATTCTCTTGGGGGTTGCTGATACTGTTAGAGGTGTTTGTGTGTGAGCATATGTGCATGTACCTCCTTTGTATATGTTTGTGTGTTCAGGCCTGTGTGTGTGTGTGTGTGTGTGACTGTCTGTTGTCTGTCTGTCTGCAAACGTGCATGTGCATATGTGTATTTGTGTGTCCTTGTACATATTTGTGTGTTCAGACCTGTGTATGTGTGTACAAGCGATGTATGGGTATGTGTGTGTTTTCAAGGATATGAATTGTTGGTGTGTAGGCAAATGACTATGTGTGTGTGTATGTGCATGTGGGCCAACATTGAGCCTGAAGTCTCTTGTCACAGTGAGGAGGCCTAAGCATATTTTTAAACGAGACTATTGTGCTTGCTGTTTTACCCTGCACATACAACTCAAGTAATAACAAAGCAACACATTAGATATGTACAAGCATTTCACAACAGTGTAACCAGAAAAAGGTCTTCCTAAGAGCATTAGATGTTCTCAAGACAGTCCCTGTAGGGGCCAATACATACTTGCGAAGCATGTGTGACAAAACACATGACATGGTTGTAAAAACCAAATGGTGCTGTTTGTAGTATTGTAACCTAAACTGGTACTTAAGTCAAATTCTATATTCTGAAGGGGGACTGTTCCCCCTCTAGGTGCAAGAAGCAAACACAGAAAATCAAAACAAACATAATTTGTGTGCTGTAAGTAAAGTTTTAAAAATGGAATATTCTGGCTGTTCTACTGTTATTAGTGATATCAGTATTTCAGTTTAACATGTTCCCATAATCTCAAGGGACATATACAGACCATGTAATGAGTACTTGAATTCTTTACATATAGCACCTTTAGTGTGAAAAATTAAAGGGATTTTCAACACCAACAAAAAAATAAGCTCTTGCACAACTCAAAAAGACAGGTGTTTTAATCTAGTATCTGGGTTTTGTGTATCAGTCAATACACGGTACTGATCCAATATCACCACTGAATGAACGGTATACCTCAACATGTGGAAGAGACAAAAAGCATCAGCCTTGACTTAAACATATAGCCTGCTGTTCTTCTAACTGGACATCATTTCCCAACCAAGAAAATAAAAGTAATATTTTAATAGCAAGTAAAATAACACAGGCACTTATAATACATTGTTATGTATTATACTATGAAAATTAAACAAATGCACTCCAGCAAAGTTATCACAGAGCATTTGATGTCACTTTAATTTTCTCCCCGATCCTATCCTGACAGAAACTGATGTTCTAACTTTGTGTCTATCAAGGGGGCAGGAACAGACGCGGAAGTTGAAACAGTCATGGGGCGGAAAAAAACCCCAGAAAGGGCCCAGTAGCCTTTAGCATTCCATAGGCTTCCATTCATTTTAGCGTCACTTTGACATGAAATAACTTTACATAGGTAACACGCCATACCTTGATGTTGGCATTGTTGGGCACCTGGGAAACCACTGCAAAACATATTTGCCTCGATCGGAAATCTGTCATGTCATTGTCTTGTAAGAAAAGTTTTTCTGAAAATATGCTTAAAATGAAGTCATGAACTAAGTGACGGCTACTAACGTTTTGTCGCACAGCAGAAAATTTACCGTACTGTTTGAATAAGAAGCCATAGCCATACTCATGCCTGTTTAGTTTTCTGTTCATGTCGGGGAAACATTTCCAGCAACATCTCCCACAAAAATAGCACTGAGTTTGTATTTTTTGTAAGAGGGATTGTTATCTTTATGGATCTTTACCATTCTATGCAAGTGAAGCCCAAAGAAAGATGGCTAAGCTAAGCTACACACTGGCCTTGTATGTACACATTAACTAGCTAACTCCCTCGACATGCTAACTTGTAAGATTGCCTGGAACCGAAGTTAGTAAAGAAAGAATCAAGTCCCGAAGTACAATATTAGCCCTCCACTTAACTTGTTAACACTTTGCAAGCTATTTGAGAACTATTAACATGGCAGGGTAGCGTAGCGTGCCGTTGTTACAGTCCCTGCCATTAAAAAAAATGATCCATGGTTTGACTCAGTTTTCTCATACCTCATCCAGCTAATTTGTCCAATGTGGGACCAATATCCAATACAAATATCGGATCGGTGCATCACTGCTTTAGTTCTAATCATGTACTCAGTCCACATGGCTGAGGGATGTGAGGTTGTGGGCCATTTGGCCTTGCAGCAAAAATAGCCCATCATGAGTCTGATCTCACCTCCACATTGTCAACCTCTAGGATCAGTGGATTCCAAGCAGGGGCGGTTTTAGGGATTCTGAGGCCCTGGGCAAAGAACAGTTTTGAGGCCCTACCCCCCCCCCCCCCCAAAAAAAAAAAAAAAAAAAAAACTCAAACCCATACATCGCTAGGTATGTAGAACATTCGGGGCTATAGCCCAGAAGAGTAATTGTTTATGGGGGTTCTCCCCCGAGAAATTTTGAAAATTGCTATGATAAAAAGGAAGAATAAAAGGAAAGGCCAACTCCATGACGCATGGGCCATGCACAGCACAAGTAGTTCGATGTTTGCATTAAAGATAGGATAGCATGTGAACGTCTCTATGCTACTTTCGGTAGTTTTTCTATTAAGGGCCAATCTATATTTACAACACAACGATTAACTTGAACTTGAAGATGAATAATATGAACAAACGTGATACGTGAACTACACATGAACAATAAACACTAGTGAACAAATCTAGTGAACTTGAACAACACTGCCACACGCCCGCACACACCACACGGGTACACCACACTTAAAATGTCAGCTACACACATGGCAAACAACAAAGTAAATTCATGGACGCCTACAGAATTAAGTTGTAAGTTAACAGCAATCAAAAAGACTACAACCCCCCTGCCATATTCAACAGATTATTACTAGCTAAATAGGTTTACGCGTGCGGTCAAAAGGTGGTGCTAGCTGTCAGAGAGTAGCCTGTCTTGCTATGAATTTGACGCTAGTAGAAGTCACAATAAGTAGACGCTAAATCCTACGTCAAATGATTTCAGATGCAATGAAAATAATATTACTTGTGACTGTCTTGGTAACTAGTGCCACGGCAGGCATGTGATAAAGGAAACCCTCTGTCCTACCTTAAGTTGGTGCAGCTATGATCCACTTGTGTTCTTGCTAGCCCATCCTGACATCTTACTTAGTTTAATTTCACGATTGCAAGTGCACTTGTTTTTACATCAACAGTTCTTTTATTGTAGGCCAAGCAACTTGGTATATTCTGTATGCGAGCAACCCTCACTATTTGAGGAACCAGAACTCGAGATTCACCCAGTTGTGCATGTCTAGTTAAGAAACTGACTTGAGGTAGTCTGCGATGTAATTCTTGACTGATGTATCATTTTTTCGTGAGAGTGGGGGAGGGGTAGCCAAGTGTATACTTATACACTGTATTTTGTTTCGTGTAAAACAACGTTTATGTATACTGAAATTAAATTCACACGTTTTATTTTACAGACATTAATGTCTACAAATGACCGCATGAAATTATTAGATAAACAAAACTCATTGGTCAAGCGCGAGGCCCATCACAGCGCGAGGCCCCGGGCGACGGCCCCCTTCGCCCCCCCCTTGCGACGGCCTTGATTCCAAGGCCTGTCACTCATCTCTACACACCAGGACATCATTTGGTTGCAACTTTATTCATCTCTGTGTATTTACTGTTGCAGTGTCTGTGGAGACTACAGGACCCCTATAAATGTACTCTACATGCACGTGTTTCTCATCCTTAACCTTGTGCTCTCTTCAGGCACTGTTTTTTGCTGTTTCTGTTGACAAGCTAGCCACATAAATGGAGTGGGTGTCTGTTAAAAGGGTTGCTATTAATTTGCATGACCCCAAGAGGTGCGCAGACATCAACTGTCATTAACATTTGACACTTTTGATTTTGAGTTTTTGGATGTGTCTGCAAGAGGGAGAGAGTCGAGTGAAACAGTTCTGTGTGGGCTACCACCAAATGTCACCAAGCTGCCATCTTTGGGGGTTGGGAGGGAAGAAAACTGAGGGAATGTAAGGCAGTGCTACCTGCTTTCGCCAGTGCCACCGTGTGTGTCTCTCTCCCCCATCACACACTCTATCTGGCCACCAACACAGCAAGTCGCAAAACATGTCTGCAGAAATCCCAGCCTGCCTGAAAGGAGGGGAACATCTCTACAACAGATGTGAAACCATACATTTCACACAGTGGTGAAAAAAGAACAAAGACGACCAAAAGATTGTCCAGGGCTTAGTTTTCTAAAATGGTATTCATATTTGTGTGTGTGTGTGTGTGTGATTCATGATTTATTTCATTTATTAGGGTCCATGTACAATTTTAAACACAAATGTTCCCTTTTGATGCATTGTACCAGAGTTACTCTACATCCACATGACAACGTGTTGCCTCCCTCTGCACCCCCACTCGCCTTCCAGTGGCAGTGCAACACAACAGCCTTTTGCCCCTTTTCCACTGCACATTTCGTAACGGCTCGGTACGGTATAGCTCGACTGTATTTGCTTTTGGCCCTTTTCCACTGGGGGTTGGACCTGGGACCTGTTACTATTTTTCGTACCCGTTTAGAGGTGGCTCTAGCTGTGCCGAGCCGGTACTAAAAAGTCACGTGAACGGTGCTGTCCACTGATTGGTCAAAGGAAATGTTGTTGTTGAATGTTTCTTCGGACATCCTGAAGTTTTCAATCCACTGTGCGTTCGTGAAACAATTACATCCCACCATTCGGAGGTTCGGTCCGTGTTCTAGTACTTCGCATCGATCTACAACTGTGTAACAAATGAATATACCTGACATACTGAAAAGCTACCAACTCAATCGTTAGCTTACCCTCACACGTCGTCTCTTTGCAGGTCTTAGCCGCTCGTCTTCTGTTTCATAATCCTGTATGGTTTGCAAATGTTTTCTTTTCTTCTCAAGTGTCTTTTGCCTTGCCTCTTCTATACGTTTCTTGCTTTTTGGTGTTTTCAATGACAACAAGCCACAGTGCAGTGTCGACCCAACTCCACCCACTTCAACTAGTCCTGACTAGTAACTGCTGGCAGTGGAAAAGGAACAGGTTTGACAAGTGTGAGTAGTGCCGAGCTAAAGCGTGTTGTGCCGTACCGTACCAGTTCTGCAGTGGAAAAGCGCCATTATGGTGTTAAATAGGACTTAATCAGCTGATCAGTTACACCTGTGTCTGTGTGGCTATAAAAGTCCTTGTCAGTCTCGCTCTTTTCTTAACGCTCTCACATTGCTCTTTATGTTATGTTGTAGTTTGTGTGGGTGCTCATCCCTACATTTTGGCTTGGTTTTAACCTTGGCCATTTAATTGTCAGTTGCTCTTTAATTAATTAAGCATAATGAAAGCCTACCAGAAGTCTTTGTTAAAGTTTTCAGCCACCCGAAACGGCGCCTTTGTGTGTGTCTGTGTGTGCCTGCATCTGTGTGTGTTGTTATGCCTTTGTGTGTGTGTGTGGTTATGCCTGCATGTGTCCGTTTGTCTGCCTGCATTTGTGTGTGCGTCTGTGTGAGTGTGTGTGCCTCTGTGTGTATGTGGGCCTGTGTGTGTGTGTGGCATTGGCGCCAGTTCTTTTCCTCTGTGAGAACGATGATATTAAGGCAATCTCAGCAATTTGCCTGGGCCATAACTCACTGTCGCAGGCAGGCAGGCAGGCACGGGGGCCATCATTACCTGGGCTCTCCTCCAAGGCGCTCCGTTTCCTCACCTTATTTCTGCTGCTAATGAGCCAGATTACATGGTCATACATGCCTCCAAATATGATAAATCTTGCACTGCTCTTGACGAGGACCCAAAACACAAAACAAGGTTGCTTAAAGGCTTGAATTGGCAATGAAGTGGGGGGCAGAAGGAGAGGATGGAGAGATATAGGGAAAAAAGATGGGTGGTCAAATAGATAAAGGTAGGGAGGGAGAAAGAGAATTGAGAAATAGCTTCTGCAGGCTCTCGCCATGTCCCCCTAAATGACTTGAGATATGAGGAAGATTAATAGATGTTGGGGGGAGGGTTTTCTACCTGTCTAGTCATTTTGCCCCTTTTCCATCCCTCTCCAAACAAGGTCATATGCCCTAAAAAGATAGTGTTTGGACGATAGACAGAGTGATAGAGACAGATAGAGGAAAAAAAACAATGGTAAAAAAAACAGAGAGAACAAAAACATGACAGAATGAATGAGAGAGACAAAGAGACAAGGACGTAGACAGACAGCGAGAGTATGCTAATCTTTCTGCCATACCAAAGAGCCTATGGTATTTCAGCCCAAACCGTTTAATTGCCTTTGGCCACCAGTAGCTGTGACAGGCTGCATTTCAGCAGCTGGCAAAACAGATTAAAGGAGCAGTGGCTGAGCCTGCCTCTACGGCCCACCTATTTATCAGGTCTGAGTTCTGGCTTGTTGTTTTGAAGCACAAGATTAGCCCTCCGAGATAAAACAGGAGATATTTTCTTCCCCATTCAGTGAGATGAAATGTCACAACTCCTTTTGGTATTGACTGGGACAATGAGGATGTTTATAAGGCTGCGGGACTGTAGATGAATATGTCAGGAATGTCCACCATGGGTATGAGTCCGCTAACCCAAAGTGAGGTATAGTTATGTCATTGTAATATTGGATGCTTTGGATCATTGGCAGGGGCAGTCAAGAATATGAGTCTGTGTTTATACTACAGACTGCAAGCAGTTGCCTGTCAGCACTTTAAAGAGTAGGGGGGAACACAATAAAATGGTGTCTGTTGGGACACTAATTAGAAGAGTTGTCACAGAGCACTGCTCTACATGGGAAAATTACATGGGTGGGCTGAGCTGGACTTGGGTTTAGGAGGGTGCAATAAGCATTTTATTATGACTACAAAATGGACTTGGTGTCAGTGTGCCTTGTACCTTGTATTTCATTATTGCAGGGCAATCAGAGCCCTCTTCTGCCATCTCCAATCGAGAAAATGAGAGAGCCCCAATGGATAGATCGAAGTGGAATGGTAGGCAGGCAGACCTCAGGGGATCAACTGGAAGCTTATTGGGGACTATGATCACTCCCTGCTTGCACGCATATCCCTTGCCCAAGAAGCACATGGTGGTTTGGGAAGGAACTGACGTGATCCACTTGAGGTCTGGGTCCAGGCCTATTGCTGTCTGGAAGACAATGTCTGGCCTCCTGTGTGTCTCCATTTTGAAGGCAATGAGTTTGCTGCCACTGTGGCTGCTGCTCCTGCCATCGTGCTTTCCTGAGCAAATTAATGCCCGCTAATGGGACGGAGCAGGGGAGTGATGAAGAGGAGGAGTTAGGGTGGAAAGAAAGGAGGGAGAGATAGAGACAGAGGAAGGGAGAGCGCTAGTCAGGCGCGAAGAGACCTGCTGGAGTTGACAGCTCCTAATTAGTTTCCCCATCACTGCAAAGACCTTACAGGGTGTAAAAGCTGCTCCTCCATTAACCCAGGCAGGGTCACTTCACATCGTGAATGGCAGCCATGGTAATGCTTCGCTTAGGGGAAAGAGACGCATGTTGTGTGTGTATAGGGTGTGTGTGTGTATGTGTATATGCCATAAAAAATGCCATAAACTTTTCATATACAGTATATATAGCATTTGGAGATTGAGTGCTGTTACTGGTATTGAATCATAAAATCCGCATCAAATGGAAAGTGTTTGTTACTTTTCTTAGGCCCTGACGAGTGGGGAAACAGAGAACTAAAGAGCGTGGCAGAGGCAACCTGCAAAGTTGTGGTTTGGAAAGTGACTGACTTAATCTATGTAACCCTTGTTTTCTGTGCAGTTAAAAGGCACATGGGACCGCTTGCTGTTGGCAAAGTTCCCTTGGGCTTGCCTCTGGTGCCACACTTGCCATGAAATGGAAAATGTACTCTTGAGAGCGAGTCTATTTTTGAATCCGTAAAGAGTCTCCAACCCAGGGGAGGACACAAAAGCTCTCGGTTCGAGCTGGAAATCTGCTCTGAGTGAAGGGGGTCAGGATGGGGCACCTAATCTCCCCCACAGACAAACACTTGTTCGCTTGGAGAGGTTGTTTAGGGTACTGGAACTGGATCTGGTGATGTGCATTGTACAATAAATTACCCATTATGTAAAGTATGTAAAATATGTGGAACACATTATCATATTCATATATAACACACACAGACACACACACACACACACACACAATAAGGTCCTGTTGATTAATGTGTGTGGTTTTTTGTACAAAGCAGTGGTCATGGTAAATGTAAGCCCTCACTTTCTTTTTTTCCCTTTTCAAGCGTAAAAGAATAGTTTAAAATAAAAAAAACACGAAACAACACTTTTCAGCCAGCAGCTTTTAGGGGTGGGGGACAAAAACAAAGAGACAAAAGCAAGCAAAACAAGATGCTTAAACTTATAGCAGTGAGCTTATAATGCCATGGCAAAGGTCAGTGTGTCACCATCAATAGCCAATAGTACAGAGGCGTGCAGAACTGAAAGAAAAGATTTCAAAGACCTGACAAAATTTCCTCACTTTCAAGAATGTCTCTTTCAAAAGCTCCAACTGTGTTCTGCAGATGTTTTCTGCTGGCACCTAAAATAGTTTGGCAGTTCGAGTAAGAATGAAACTTGTTTACTTGTCTTCTCCACCACTACAGTGTACAAAGTAAAACACCCAACCTTGACAATGCAGCAGTACCTGCCAGCGAGTATGTACAGGGCTTTCAAAATATACAGGTCTCATTTTTAATGCTTATATCTTGGAATTTAAAAATGTCCTTCCTCTGTGCAAGGAATCTCAGTAGTGGCAGCAGAATGGAATTCTGGCCAGACCAGAGCTTCCATTCTGCTGCCACTGTTGAGATTGCTCGCACAGAGCTGCATGCAAAGTTCAATCATTGACAGTTTCCCTATATCTCATTTATTTTACTACTTTGGCTGGGAAATGTTTCTATTAACAATGTTTAATGACCTCTTCATAATTTTTAATTCAGGTCTTTAGTTTGAAATGTTTTTTGCTGCAATTTTGTTTTGTTTTAATTCGCTTTGTTTTGTTTTAATTCGTTTTTGTTCTAATTCGCTTCCAGAGCGGTGTCCAGAGAAATTTTGTATTAAAAAATCCCGAATGTCACCTTTCTATGGCATTAGCATATTTCATTACTATGCATAACTCCTCTAGGTGTTGTGCTGTAATTTTTATGTTGAGCTGAAGTCTGCAGCATTAACACCTAACAAGCAGTGCATGCTGCTAGCTGAGAGGGCAAGTCCTAATGACAAGTTACCTGTGTTTTTTAGCGAGTTTACAGAAATTAAGTTGGCAGTCATACATTTCATGGAAGCACATGCCTATGCATATTCCATCTTGGTTAAAACACAAATTTCCTTTCCCTGTGAATATTGCACATAAATATGTACATTCTTGCTAATGGTATTGCACAGTAGTATCATCTCTGTCACAAACAGTGTCAAAATACCAAGCTTCAAACTCCTGACATCTGACAGGAAACTTAGCTTTTGAAAGTTAATGGGCAAATTTTAGTTTGCCTATGATGGATGCATGTCAATGAGCCTGCAAGACAAAGAGTAAACGAGTAAACGACATAGGGCCCCATCATTGTGCATTCGCGACATGCGCATACTGTCATTGCTATTCTGTGCCAGTGCATCGTTCATTTTTTCAGGCAAAAAATCACGTTGTCTAGATAGCATATGACATTGCACCCTCACGGGTGTCTCAGCGAACAGAAGAGGTGTGGTCTGGTGCAAAGCGCACCAGATGCTATTAAAAGGACGCAAAAAGGAAATGCGCTGTTGATCAAGATAAACCTAGTCTGTTGTCAGTTGTCAGTTGCGCATTGCTGAAAAGCTATTTTAGGGGGCACAACGGTTGGAACCCAGAGGCCAGCTCAATTGGCAGAAGAGCTACAACATGTATAGTCTGTATAGCCATGTATTTTAATGTTTGAGTAAGCAAACAAGCACAAATATAGAGAGTATAGCAATGTTCTGTACTTTATAGCAATGTTCTGCAGTTTATTTACGATTTTTTTTGTCGTTTTAAATAAACAGCAATAGCAATGTTCATTTATTTCAGTACATTTATACTAACACTTACACTTATACTGAAAAACATATACTGTGTACTGTGTGTACAAAACATATATAAACATATACTTTTCCTTTAGTCAAGTCATTGACTCGTGCTTAGCATTTAATTTATATATTAATATAATATAAGTTTAAAACTTAACAGTATATAGTAGCCTATGTGTGCTCAATTGCATTATCTTTATGTACCTTAAAATCATACACAAAAACAGAAAAACATTTGAATTGACTTTATTGAGCTAGCTACTTGGCAGTCCTTCGTATCTCTGCTGCGTCATCCTCCAAATATCTTCTATATAGTCCGTTTCGCTATGTTAGCTCTAATGAGCTGGCTGTTCAGCTTCTTCCAGCTGACTGGGTGGTATCACATTGCACTTCTGTTTTTGTGTATGATTTTAAGGTACATAAAGATAATGGAATTGAGCACACATACTATATACTGTTAAGTTTTAAACTCCACCATTATATTATATTAATATATAAATTAAATGCTAAGCATGAGTCAATGACTTGAGAAAAGTATATGTTTTCATTTTAAAGTATAAGTGTAAGTATAAATGTACTTAGTCTTAGACTTTGTTTAGAAGTTTCAGTATAAGCCAAGTATACTTTACTATACTATTCTATAAGTATATAAAAGTCAACTTCAAGTATACTTCCTCAGTTTTAGTATAAAATAAGTATACTTATAGTAAACTTCAATAAAGTTCTTTTTGCTAAGGGAAAAGAGGGGTGAGGTGCTGAGAGGTTGCCTGGGACTGAAGCTGAAATCTGGACTTTGAATTCTTTATGACAGGAGGTCCGGTAGGGGGAGTTGCAAGGTTTTGTGAGTGGTGTTGTCTAAGCAGTGCCAGTGGTGGTGCTCCCCTCACACACACACACATGCACAAACACACACGCACACACATACTGTACAGAGAGAAATATGTCTGTCTATACAGTACATGCAAGTACACACAGACCCACACACACATACATATGAACATTGATATACAAACACAAACAAACACACATACATATGCACATCGCGCGCGCGCGCGCGCACACACACACACTGCACAGAAGCTGTCAGTAGAGCTTTTTGGTGGTGTTAACACACCCAATACGGTTCTTGTAGACCCATTGTAATTTGGGTAGAAGGGCTGACTGTGCCACAAACACACCATACCAATGATGGCTGTCATTGGTGATGTGGCCAGCAGAGCTGCCATTCACAAACACAGCTATAATTATAGGAATGTATGTATTATGTTGTTTATTGTACTTAGAGCTCATTAAGTGGCAGAAGCAACAATGTGTAATGGCTGCCCTTTGAATATAACACTACCCTAACTAGATGCACCATGTAGTGGTATGACCGCCTCAGTGTGCTGTGAACTTCAGCACAAAGGGAATGAAATGTTTTGTAAGACATTTCAAGGTGCTGTTCACAGATGAAGTACACCAAATTTCTTCACAATCGTATAAACTTCCACAGAGTTTACTTTCACTTTTAGTGTTTAAAAAAATGTGTAAAATTTAGCCAAATTTGTGATAATTACTTTTTTCGGCCAAGATTACATTACATTATGTTACACTTAGCAGACGCTTTTTTTCCAAAGTGAATTACAAAAGGAAGACATAAAAAGGTAACAGAGGTGGGGAGGAACACAGAGTAAACAGACTACACACATACACACAAGAAGAGGTGTCCTAAGTAAGTTTCCCGGAGAAGGGACACTTCAGACACCAACACCTCCTACACACGCAGACTCATATAAACATGAGGCACCTAGGTAAGGAGTTGGTTAGGAAGGGAAAGGAAAGGAAGCAGTCTCAGAAAAGAAGGGTCTTCACAAGTTTTTACAGGTCAAGAGAGGTGTTGGGGGAGGAAGGGGAAGGGGGAAGGGGAAGGTGAAGGGTAAGAAGAGTAAGAAATAAAATTACTGATGACATCAGAGCTACATTAGTTGACCATGGAATGACCCTGAGGGAAGCTGGCCAACAGATTCAGCCTAACCTGAGCCACTACAGTGTAGCAAGTATCATAAGGTATAATGCTATAGTATCATTAGTATTGAATCTGGAAGTGCATACTCTAGTGCTGTGCATGGGCCTGCTGTGCTGCATTTGTTTTGTCTTTTCCAGAGAGTGATGAAGATAGAGGTAGATGTTGATGGTAATTTTTGGTTATACCACAGATGATTTCTGGAGACTCAGTAAGCCCGGTGGTTGGAGAATCAGGAACAAGGTTTTATTTTACATTGATGCATCAATGGAGAGACAGAAGTTTCACAGTGTTGATTCATCCATAACTCTAACTTAATCAGGGATGTACAAGAGTAAATATGTACAATATCCTTATTATTATTCAGTTTCCTTCAGTCCCCCTTTTCAAGTCTAACTGACTTGACACTAAATCATAAAATAAATTAAAAACAATCTTAACATGTGCATAAATATTCTGAACTTTAGCCAAAATGGAAATTGATAGTAGAGAGTCTGGACAGATAGAAAGATGGTTCCATGAGCAAATTAAATACCGTAAACATCATGATATTATGACTATAGGTCTAACTGACTTGACTATTACAACTATCATTAGTGCATCAAGGAAGAACTAAACAAATATATCTACAGTTTCTATGAATGAGAGAGCTGCCAGTCTCTCTTCCCTTTATCAGTCACACTCACAGGGAAAGGCGAAACCCATGTTACCCAAAGTAAAACCACTATCATTGCCAATTACGTGGAAACCAATGGGAGGTTTGGGACCAAATTCCTTTCCGGTGCCATTTCAAAATGGCCACCCAGGGTCAGCCGTGAGCGGACAAAATATTCCTTAAAATGCCTAAACAATTGCATCATCTTAGTTCTCCTATTTTGTGATCAGTTGAAAATTAGTCTAATGTTTGGGCTGTGACAGAATACTATAGAACGTTGGAAAGAAGTAGCAACAACAATAGACCATGCTAATCAGACATATGAAAAGCAAGAACAACAGACCATGCTAAACAGACATATGAAAAGCAACAACAGACCATGCTAAACAGACATATGAAAAGTATGGTGAACACCATCATCTTGGTAGCTGTAGAATTCCTGTAATAGAAACAAAAGGTGCAGGGATGACGCATATGATTTTTGACTCCTCTTCATGTGGTGTGCAGTGTGCCTGTGTGTGTGAACACATGCAAACAGAGTGCTCCTCTTCGTCTTCTTAAAAGAGGCTAAAGGTCAGGGTGGACTGCCTGTGCCTTTTTTGGATCCGTACTGCTCGTGCAGTTTATTCTGCCCACAGTAGGTCCGCTATTCTAGAATGTGTGTGTATGTGTGTGACTTCTTTGTTGGGTGGCTGCTCCAATTCACCCACAACTTTCTCAGTAGTGAGAAGGTCTTCCTCCAATAAAATGGGACTTAATGGCACAGGGGTCTTTCTAATGTCGCCCATTTTGACACCTTGTAAATGCATAGAATCAGCAGAATCCTTGTCCTTTGGTGGTGAAAGGCAAGGCGTTGTTTTCCTGCAAATCTCAAACAGATCTTAAATGCAGGATTCTTGTCCTTCGATGGTGAAAGGCAAGGCGTCAGTTTCCTGCAAATCTCAAACAGACCTTAAATGTAGTGAGTTATGAAAATGGTTAAACTTGTGATCAATGAGTCCGTCGTCTTTCTCCATCTCCTATAGAGAGGAAGCAAGATGTTTCAGTTAGCTTTCCAGGATCCATCTAAGATAAACCTGTAACTGGTAGTAACACAGTGTGGGCATGAGTACAGTCAGAACCACCACCCCCCCCTCACCCCCCCATCCTCAATTGAAGCTGATTTGATTCATAAGTCTGATTAGACTACACAGGTTTAGTTGGGCTATAGGACTTTCCTTAAGTCTGACCTAAAACAAAGACACCCTAATCCAACAGTACTTGTATATTCAAGATTGACACCCAAACAGACTGTTAGAATAGGGGAACCAGGGTAGCTCAGATGGGGCCACCTTTGTTAGATGACGATGGGTATTGACTTAACATGTCTGCAAAAAGGAGGTGATCCTAGACCCATCAGGAAGTGATCCTAGACCCATCAGGAGGAGATCCTAGACCCATCAGCCACCTAGCTACCTCATTGTCACACCCCAGACATAATCTCATTATTCAATTAGCCACTTCATTGTTAATTCCCGAAAATGCTTGCTTGCATGCATGCCTGCATGCTTTCCCAAGAAGCATCTCTCACCTGACAATGGACAAATAACAGCTGAGATCTGATGGGGATTGTGGTGTGTGTAGCAGTCAACGCCTCTCAGTGGTGTCTTCCTTCAGTGTTTTGCTTTGGCCGTGGCACACAATTATTTATTTTCTGAAAAACTTAAAACTGTTTAGATAACACAGGCAGAATTGAAATAATACACAACTAGAGGATGGTTGTGGAGGTTAAGACCCGACTGCACTTTAGCCATTAAATTTAAGTGTCCTGGGCTTGCATTGTAAACATAGTATATACTACAGACTGACATCTTCTAGTTTTTCATATCAGTGTGATCTTATAGACATAGAGATGACAATGCTAAAGACAGGATAACCAATAAGTCTCATTAGTGGATTGAAACAAACAAATGATGGGATAACTGCAAACAAAATAAATAAATGAATCACTGCATTGAGTATATATGGCAAAATGAACAGCATAACCTAAAGGCATTAAAGGTACTTTTACTCCTACGTTTTCTGCAGAGAAGTTTCAGGCTTCAAATCACTCACACAACACCTTCTCTGGGTAACCAAAAGACAATCAATTAGCATAAAACAGGTTAAGCAGGACTCTTGAGTGGCTTTCAAAGTCTCCTGAATTTTACTCTGCTTGAGCGGGAAAACAAGCTCATCTGTTCTGAAAGAACAGAAAGAGGTTATGGAAAAGCAAACCTTTTGCACAAATATACTGAAGTTTGATTTATCAGAAAACAGATTTAGCAGTGACAAATGAAATCTGACACAATCCGAACACAATCCGAAATCTGTAATCAAAATCAAATTCTTGTCAAAGTCAGGTTCTGCATAAAATTATATTCTCGCCTGATAGGCCTAGCTTCATAAACCAAAACAAAGAAATGGATGAAAGTGTGAAAGTTAAATGTCATGTTAGAAATCCATAGTCTTCCAAATCTAATCTGAGAATCCTGTGCACGAACGGAAGTGGTAAAGAATTGTCTTTGTGGAGGTGGAAAGATGATTTCTGGAGACTCAGTTAGGCCGGTGGTTGGAGAATCAGGAACAAGGTTTTATTTTACATTGATGCATCAATGGAGAGACAGAAGTTTCACGGTGTTGATTCATCCATATCTCTAACTTAATCAGGGATGTACAAGAGTAAATACCTTAGGTCAACAGGGGGTGTAGATCCACCCTAAATTAATATGCATTAGACAACTCTATGTGAAAAGGGTCCTTTGTTATAACCTGGCTACAGTAGGGCTTATTGCCTATGGGTGAGGGGCTCCTTCCAGGTGGGAAACATGGATGTGGCACGTCTTGAGACAGTCAAATGAATGGGACAAACAATCAAGCTGACAATACACACATAACACCTCACCTCTGGAGGCAGACAAAGATATGACCAGTGCTTAGGAAAGCTCTGATTTTGATAGTAAGAATTACAAGAATACAAAATAACTTAGGAATATAAAATAATAATAAAGAAATGTATCAACATAAAAATGTTATGTACAATATCCTTATTATTAGAGTTTTGCAAAAATAGCCAAAAGTAAATACAAAAATGTGCTTAAGCGTTCAGAAAAAAACTGTAAGCATTTTAAAAATTCTATTGCAGGTAATGCATTAGTTCCTGTAACTTGTAAACACTTTGCATTGTTTTTAAGAACAATGCATTTCCTGTTACATACTGCTAAAATAATTAATAAGTTTATACAATATAGCCTAAGGTACATTATAACTTTGTCATGAATATGCCAAAGTGTTGATTTGTAAATAATAATGTAGTGAACAGCAGAAAATGATTTCCCAATTGATTTTTCAGCACTGGCTTACTTGGTTGGGTGCTTTCTCTTTTGACAACACTTTTGCCAGTGGTATTGCGGCGAAAGCAGACGGCAAGACAAAAGAAAGCATATCCATTGATGAAACCCACAGAGAAACGTCTCAGAGCCCAGAGAGCTGACTGAGGCATATCTGCATCAACAAATGCTGCCAGACCCCCCACAGAGAAGGCAGCCAAAGACACATCCCTAGTAATTATGAAACGTTCAATAAGACAGACAGACAGACACACACACACACACACACACAGAAAAAGAGTCTCCTGGAGAACATGCACAGCCTGCAGCAGCAGCTTTCACACCTACACTGCAGAAGCCCTGCTAAGACAGGTCAGAGAGGTGCATCTTTGTTAAACACACTGGCTCAGGCAATGTTGAGAAAACATAAAATCAGGGATTTTTTAGAGAAGATGGAGCTACTGTAAAATGAGGGAAAAACAGAGCCTCCATTATGGCTCTGATTTGGCTATGGAAAAAATTACAAGATGAAGAAAAGAGAGCCTTCATTTTGCCTCTTAGTTGACTGAGTTGACTGCAAGATTATGTGAAGAGTGGGTCACAATTGTTAGCCTGGTAAACCAGCCCCTAGCACTTCACTTTATTTTGTACAGAGGGTCTGGCGGTGGTTTCATTGACATTGTTGTCTCAGGCCGCAACAGAGGAAGTCACAACCAGATGTTAGCGATTGGGTAGAGGCAGATCCAATCATTTTAAACTTCAGAAGAGTCTACACCTCCAGGAAGAAATTATTCGCTGATTGGTTAGGCAAGATGCTGCCTGAGACAACCATGTCAATGAAACTGCAGTCGACCCTCTGAACGAAATAAAATACAAGGAGCTCATTTACCAGGCTACACCACTGTGGCACTGTAGTGACAATGGAGGGTTTGCATGATGACAGATAAAGAGAGAGAGAAAGGGAGAGAGACTCTATTGTGACTGGGGGAATATAGGCACTGCAGTGACAGAATGTTCAATCCTGCTGTGGAGGAACTCCAAGGTCTGGCTATGCAAATCTGGATGATAAAACGAAATAAGCTGTAGTTGACAGCACTCTGGCTCAAGGAGCAACTGCACTTGTAGACACGGATTCCAAATGTCTTCTCCAAAAAACTTTAGTGAGACACATGCAGGCTAGTGTCCTCAGCACCAGTTTTCCAAACAAACAGGAAGACTATATACTGGTGATAATAATAAAAAAGAAAATGGTACATTACACAAAGTAAGTGCAAAATGTGGCTCAATATTTCAAAACTTAACACACAAGTCACATAATACAAAACGCTTGGAGAGAAACATCTCACTTCGAGGTCAAAATGAAACTCCACAATCAAAACTTTTTCAAAATGACATTTTTATTCCAAGGTAGTAGACACATTTAGTAGACACATTTTTTTCCTTACTGTAACATGTTGCTGTCTTTATGTCCATGCTACCAGTGTTCAAACAGAGTTTAGTTTTTTTTCTCAGATCGACTTACAGTGCTAAGACTAATGTGTGTTCAGTTTTCCTTGCTAGAGTTTATAGCTGTGTGCATGTTTTTTGCCAATTGCCATGTGTTGTTATGCCTGCTAAATGAAAGTGTTTCCCAATGTGTCTAATGTAAGAAAATGTGTGTACTGTTTTAAAAGTGTGAAAATTCATTGCAAACAAAATGCAAAGTGGAAAGTGTGTTTATAGTTAAGGTGCCTTAGTTTAAGGTATAGTTACATTAATAAGAAAGTACGAATGCATTTGTCTAAGGTATGATATTGGTGTTTAAGCAATAAAAAACTGAAGATTGCCTCAAACATCATGTAGCTAAGTCCAATAATTGTGCCATGTAAGTAACATATTGCAATGTGTGTGTGTGTGTGTGTGTGTGTGTGTGTGTGTTTGTTTGTGTGCATGTTTGTGTTTGTCGGTGTGTTTATGTACGCAAGAGTGTGTGTTTTTATGTAAGTCACACTGCACATTTGACACTCTGACAGATAGCATACACACACACATATACACACGCACATTCACACACTCACACAGAAAAAGCATTTCTAAAATATATGGCAATGAAACTTTAATAAAGCCCTATGTGTGAGTGAGGCTCTTCAAAAATAGACACACGTGTGTTGGTTGTATCTCTCATCGCACCACCATAACCCCACCCGGTACAGCGAAACCTTTAAATCTGTGAGATAAAAAGCAAAGAATCCCCCAGACGTGTGCACCAGGGATCCTCTGAGCATGTTTAATTTTACGAGTCTGGCAGAATTATTCATGGCAAGGGAGCTGACATGTTGTGACATGTATGGCTATCTCTGATGCCATCTATCGCGGGATGTCCTGACAGTTTAAGTGGCCGATGCCTGTGCCAAGGACTGTATGGAGGCAGGGCAAGGGCAAACAGTGTAAAATTGTGGATCTGTGTGTAATTTAAGTGCCCAATCAGTAACTCCATTTCTTAGCCAACACAAGCAATGACAAGCACTTTGGCAAGTGCTGCACTTATTTGTATTGGTCATGTCTTGAGTCATAAAACAGTTTTTCTTTACTTTTTTCCCCTGAAGTATGAAGAATTTCTGAGTGTGTCTTAAACTGTTTGTTAGTTGAACCTGCCTATCTTTGCCATGGATGCAGTGTCATACTGTATCTGGGTGCATGTATTGGAGAAGTTGCGACAAACTGTAACTGATTGTAACTTTGCTGCTCCTCTTTTTAAAGGTAAACCAACAGTCGTTGATGTTGACATATATGTGAACAGTATAGGACCTGTGTCCTCAATCGATATGGTGAGTATCACTTTATTTCCCAATTTTTCTGTTTCTTCTCTCTCTCTCTCTCTCTCTCTCTCTCACACACACACACACACACACACACACACTAACACAGAGAAAAACACACCGATGAGAGCATAATCAGTCCTTTTACACAACAATGTCCTCTCATTTAACCCTGTCAGTTTTGAGGCTGCAGTGATAGAGTCTGTACCTCTGGATCTCTAGGCTAGGATAGAGGGAACATCACGCATAAGCTTCAATCACATACAGATACACAGACACATGCACGCACACAGACACAGATGCAGACACACACACACACACACACTCTTTCCACTTTAGTTATGAGGAACTGAAGAAGGCTTGGGCAGTTAATGAGGGGCTATGTGGGTCACTGTTTCTCCACACCACGACCAAATTACCAGACTCCCTTTTACTAACTACATAAATGTCACACACACATTCACAAACACACATTCACAAACACAAACACACGCGCACACACACACACACACACACACACACACACACACACACACACACACTTACCAACTCCATAACTTAATAAATGCCTGACAGTATGCGAGAGTCACTTAATCTATGTAACTTCAGTTTTTTATATTACTATGTTACTGAGTGTATACTGATTTACCTCATGGAGCATTGATATATAGCACAAATAGCAGGCTTGCAGGCCGCACACCAAAAAGACTTCAGACGACTGACAACAATGATGACTGCCAGCGATGTCTCTTGTCTTGTCTCGTCTTGAGTTTTCTTGGAAAAGTAGCAATTTTGTGTTGCACCGACGGTCAAAGACCACATATATTATGCACTTGCATGAAAGAAATTTCTATGCATTCACTACTGCTGTTTGTAGCATGCTTACCCTCAAAAAACCTCCAATGTGGGCCCTCCTGTCAATGTACATACTACAAATGGGTCATATCAATCCTATTTTGAAGTAAATATATATCTGTTATCTCTTAGCAAGCTAACCGAAATATAAATATTAGCAACTGAAGTTAGCCCACAATTTTAAGGTATTGCAGTCATAGTTTGCTGGTAACGTACATATCCTGGTCATTAATCCATTATGTATAAAAATGTATTATAACTGCTACTAGCGAAGCTACTGAAAGTGGTCATATTGGTGTTGCCGCAACTTTTGTCCCTTTTTTCACTTTTTAAAAATATTTTTATTTGTTTTCTTCACTGATTTTTCCGTCAACGATTGCCAGGCCACTGGAATTCTGGTAGACATGAATTTTTGTAGGCATGAAGCCCAAATAGGGTAGCAACGAATACAAGCTTTTGGCCCCCCTGGCGCCACCCCCCAGCTGTGGCACTGTCTGTCAAAGACGGGGAGACGGCCAAAAGTTTTTGCTGTATAACTCAATGAACGTTTCACCGAACAACATGAAATTTTTGTGATATGTTGATATGTTACAGAGCCGTATCAACCCAGCACATAAACACTCACTTGAAGCATAGCAGCACCTAGTGATATGTGTAAATGCAAAAAATGGTTTTGAATTGGTTATATCTTGGATCAAGAAAATATGTCATGCACGATCAGCACAAAGAATTCCAAAAGCACAGCACATTCCATAAAATTTGGCCAATTGTGGGGTGCTGTAATTGTACAAAATGTCATTTTGTCTATTTTCTACACAAAAGCTAACGTTTACAACCAATTTTTTTGTTGTGAAATCTGTTGACCCTTGAAAACACTGGTCAATGCCCACTTCCAACAAAAACGATTTCCGTGAAATTTTAAAATAGCCAAACTGAAAGTAAATGAACTTGTCATAGGCCGCTCATGTATGTCATACCAAAGTTGGAATGTGTCATCTACAGACAATGCTGACAAAACTTATCAAAGGATTTATCTTGAGATGAACCAGTTGAAAGTCACACATCACTCAAAATTGAAAACATAGCTTAAAATTCTTCAAAAGTCCATATCTTGGCTTCTAATGGCTTAAATTTGATCAAACTTGACATGCGAACTCAGCTTCGTGTTAATGTTTACCATCTCTACACAGACAGCAGGTGGCCAGGGTTCAAAATAATACATGTAGCCTACATACATACATTGTACAAAATGTAATTTGCCTATTATCTAGAGAATGCTACAGTTTACAAACATTTTAGGCTACATATATACTATGACAACATCTATCCCTTTCACAAATCACTCCTACACACTACACAAACACACAGAATGTCATTCATTCAAAACTCACATTCATGCCCACTTCCCAGAAATCATTTTCACAGGGGGAAGGTTGTCAAGGCAGCCAGATCCAATTCAGCACCAGGCCCCAGCAGAGTGCCATATATTGTTTACAAGAGATGCCGTAGACTCTTGAAGCGACTATGGAACATCCTTAGGGTCATCTGGAGAAGGGGGAAGGTGACACAGCAGTGGAGACATGCAGAGGGGGTCTGGATTCCTAAGGAGGAGAGCTCAATCACCATCGAGCAATTCAGGGTCATCTCACTTCTCAGCATTGAAGGCACAATATTCTTCAGTATTGTTGCCCAGTGCATGACGGAGTTCCTCCTGAGGAATACTTACATTGACACCTCTGTGCAGAAGAGAGGAGTACCAAAAGTCCCAGGATGCATCGAACATACAGGAGTAGTCACCCAGCTGATCCGGGAGGCACGCAAAGGCAAAGGAGACCTGGCAGTCCTATGGCTTGACCTTGCAAATGCCTACGGGTCTATTCCACACAAGCTGGTTGAAACCTCGCTCGACCGACACCACGTCCCAGGCAAGATCAAGGACCTCATACTGGACTACTGCAGCTATTTCAGTTTGAGAGTCACTTCCGGAACAGTAACATCTACATTTCATCGCCTCAAGGAGGGCATCATCACAGGATGTACCATTTCTGTGGTGTTGTTTTCCTTGGCCATGAATATGCTGGTGAAGTCAGCAGAGGTGGAGGACCACTCAGCAACTCAGGTGTGCGACAGCCTCCTATCAGAGCCTTTATGGACGATCTGACAGTGACTACAACATCAGTCTCGGGCTGTAGATGCATCCTCCAAGGCCTTGAACGTCTCATTAGCTAGGCCCGAATTAACTTCAAGCCAGCCAAGTCCAGGTCCCTGGTGGTGAAGAAGGGAAAGGTTTCAGACAGGTTCCACTTCTCAATAGGAGACACCCGGATTCCATCAGTGGGAGAGAAGCCAGTTAAGCCAGTTGGAGCACATCCTGAGCTGCTGCCCAATAGCACTGGGAGAAGGGACTGCACAACAGGAGGGCCATCAAAAACATCAGCGACGCAGCAGAAAAGGCGTCCAGATGGCTGTGGATCAAGCAGGGCGATGCGTGGACACATGCTCTTAAGACACAAGCCGGGACTTGATCACCCCGGCTGGGTCCCCTGGGCTGAACCCAGATGCCAACACTGATGATGTGTCTTGTGTCAAGTGCACCAAAAGTGTATTTCAGAACACAGAAATTCTCACCTCACAACACTGCCCAACCACACACTGATCATACCAACAGTTCCCACATGTCAATACACTGCAGCAGTCATACCTACATGTACCGCTGTGCAGTACATCTAGTTTTAAACAGTTTTGCTCATTTAATTGTTTGATACCCTGTGAACTTCAAAGCTGGGTGAAAACAAATCCTACCTTACTTATGTGTGTATAAACACTAATCTTCGTAGTAGATGACAGAGAAGTCATGTGTTGTGTTTGGGGGACACAGAGGGAGTGGGGATTGTAGTAGGTTGCACTGAGATTTCAAGTCAAGTCAAGTCTTTTGTTATAGCACATTTAAACAAAACAGAGATGCCCCAAAGTGCTTCACAACACAAGCATGAAAAACTAGATGTACCACATAGCAGTACATGGTATGACCGCCACAGTGTATTGACATGTGGAAACTGTTGGTATGATGAGTGTGGTAGAGCAGTGTTGTGAGGTGAGAATTTGTGCGGAAATGATTTTCTGGAAGTGGGCATGAATGTGGGTTTTAAATGAATGACATTCTGTGTGTTTGTGTAGCGTGTAAGAGTGATTTGTGAAAGAGATAGATGTAGTCATAGTATGTATGTAGCCTAAAATGTTTGTAAACTGTAGCATTCTCTAGATAATAGGCAAATTACATTTTGTACAATGTATGTATGTAGGCTACATGGTCAGGTCAAGTGATAACCAAGCAGGAGAGCAGTTCGAAGAACTTTGCAGCATTTCAGACGATCTGACAAAGACATACTAGGAGACAGGGCTATAAATACAAGGAGTTAACAGGCA
This sequence comes from Setipinna tenuifilis, assembly GCA_030347295.1. Classification (NCBI taxonomy): domain Eukaryota; kingdom Metazoa; phylum Chordata; class Actinopteri; order Clupeiformes; family Engraulidae; genus Setipinna; species Setipinna tenuifilis. The sequence goes on along the minus strand of CM059275.1, from coordinate 2,383,074 downwards.
GAGAGAGTGAGCTCATGACACACCTAGCTTCGATGAGAAACATCGCCCTCTGGGACGAAATGTCACAAAATTTGGTGCACATGGAAAAAAAAGATGTGCAGAGTTGGCATTGAAGAATTTTAAGCTACGTTTTAAATTTTCATTGACATGTAACATTGAAATGGTTTATCTCATGATAAATCCTTTAATAACTTTTAGTCATTGTCTGTAGGTGACATATACCAAATTTGATGATATTCACATGAATGGCCTATGACGAGTGACAGAATTTTGTTGGAAGTGGGCGTCGACCAGTGTTTTCAATGTGTGAAGGTCAGTATATTTGCTCGAAGATATTGGCAATACAAAATCCCAGTTTTTGCATTTACCCATACCACTAGGTGGCACTATGCTTCAAGTGAGTGTTTATGGACTGGGTTGATATGCCTCTGTACCACCAGCATACACAAAATAGTTGTGTCTTGGGCAAAATTGTTGACAAGTTAGTTAACAAAACCTGTTTTGGACACCTAGCTTCGACAAGAAATATGGCCCACTGTGAGGAAATGTCACAAAATTTGGTGCACATAAAAGGAAAGCTGTTTAGAGTTGTCATGTCAACTTTGACCAAGTTTGAGCAATTAGAATTAGAATTTAACTTTTATCTTATCTCAAGATAAATCCTTTGATAACTTTTGTCAGCATTGTCTGTAGATGACATATACCAAATTTGGTGAGATTCACCTAAACGGCCTATGATGAGTTTGTTTGCTTTCACTTTCAAGATTTAAAAATTACTTGTGGAGTTATAAGCAAAAATGTCCAAATTGCCCCTATCTTGCAATGGTGAAGAATCCTTTAAAACATTCCTGGATCCAGATGGTTATATGGATCACCACCAAAAACGAATCAGTTCTAAGTTAGCCCACTTCTGACCTATCCTGAGAAATTAATTTAAATCCGTCCATAACTTCTTGAGTTATGTGAATAGCAAACAACCAGACAGACGGACAAACAAACCAATGCCAGTGAACACATAACCTCCTTGGCAGAGGTAATTATCTGTGGGACAATGGAATGACTTTGACTGTGGATCCCTGGGGTGCATTTCCCAAACAATGACGGCTGTTGGCCGAAAATCTCCAACCACCTACGTACAACGGAAGTCTGAACTATGTTATAAGATAAAATCCAAAGCCCTCAGGAATCACACAAAAAAGGTTGAAGGTGCTTTTTGGTGTAGGGGAAAAACATCATTACTCCTGTTCAAAACATGTAAAAGCCTTTGTATGGCAGTAGAAAATTGCTGGTATAACATCCACCAAATTTTACACAGTTGGCACAGACTATTTGTCAACAACAAAAACGGGTTACATTTTGTTTCCTAATGTCAAGTTGTCATACCAAAGACATTTGTCTGGTAATGTCATTTTGGTTAATGTCAAAACCAAATGACACTTCATGGCAACAGTCATGAACATTAGTTCACAAGTCATTAATGTGCATGTCACCCTTACGTACACACCTTCAAATAAAGTGTTACCGAAATGCCTTCATCTATCACAATATTCCACACAGCTATATGATCTTACTTCTCTGATATTATGGTGGAAGAGGCGAAGACAGGGAATGTTTGAGTCTGGCATTAGTGTTTTTCCTACTCACACAAATCCTTGTGTGCTATTTCATCCCTGCAGCAATGAACTCACCGCACCTTTCCAGTTTAAGCCTGTCCATTGTGCCTCTCAGAATGTCCATTTCCACTTTCTGGAAGAGCGAACAGGCGGCTCGCAAATCAGGGAGGGTAGAAGTCCCCATCAATTATGCACAGCATACTTCCTTGTTTGTATGGCAGGTCTAGTGTTAAGCTTTTTGTTCCGACCTGAATGCTTATGTACCATGGTGGCACAGCTTTACCCAGGAACCTGTGGCGGTGGCTGACAAGAGTTCTTGGGTGACATAAACTTTTTCAATTCCTGTGGTTATGTAAGCTTTTTCTTGTTTGTTTGTTTGCTTGTTTTCATAAGACATTCATTTGCCATGCAAATATTCAGTTTCTTGTTGTTGTTGCTGTTACTGCTGCTGCTGAAGCTGTTGTTGATTGTGTTGTAGTGTAGCACTGTAGTAATGAAGCAGAGTGTTTTGTCACTTATTGTGACTGATGGCTTTGATCAGCTTCCTTAGGACTTTGAGTCCCAAAGTACACAGACGGCTGCATTTTTCTTCATTTCTGTCTATCACCTGTGTATCTGTTTTCAAGTTCATATTCTCAGTGGAAGCTTCTGGAGACCTTATTATACATGCTGTATCCTTGCTGCATAACCAAAGTAAGCAGTCCACAACCAACACAGCAGTTTGCTGTGCAGTGGGCAAAAAAATGTAAAACATGTATTGCAACATATCGATTTTTTTCCTCCATTTCAAGTAAAAGGATTCATGAAGTCAGCACAGTTAGTGAACTGTATGCCATAGTCGTAAAGACACTATAGCACTCAACATTTGAATAATTCACGTTAACTCTCTAAAAGGTTCTGTAGATAGGGTCGTGATCCAAAGTTGGCCTTGGGTAAAGGGAAAAAATCTAAATGGTCTTGCAAGTGAATAAATCATGATTTATAACTTTATTCTGCATGTAAGTATATCTATATCTATATCTATATATACAGTGCCTGACAAAAGTCTTGTTGCTTATCCATTTTGTAGGAACAAAAGCTTATAACCTGACTTTTAATTAATACATTGGTTGTAGAAATGTCTCATATGAAAGCTGAATTATGCTCAATATACTAAAATAAATTTGTAGAAAGATTGATCATTTAATGAACACAGAAAAGTCAGATTTTGGCAAGACAAAAGTCTTGTCACCTTGTCATATGATGCACCCAATCCTAGATTACAGCCTCACCTGTGATCAGTTATTGATCAATTAATTAGTGGGTGTGTATAAAATGAACCCCAGCATACCAGACCTTCACATCAACTCCAACTTGCCCTCTGACAACATGCCTAAGATGCACCCTGAGACCAAAGCATTAATTATCAGAAGGGTGAAGACCAGATCCACTCCTGAGGTGGCTGACACCTTCAATGTGTCTCAGCGTCAAGTACAAAGAATAAGAAAAAGATCTGAATAGACTGGAGATGTAGTATCCAGTTGAATGTCTGTGGAGAGCTTTATCGTGCGCGTGTTTTCTCTCACGAGTTGACAGTACCGTCGTTGTTTTGTGCTGAATGCATTATGTGCAATAGATCAACAAACTCATGGATAATTCTGCTGTCTAATTTTTTAAACGGATTACGCTGTAGAAAGTTTGCTGCTCGCTGCTCAAGTCTTGGACTGGATTATGGATCTGGTAGGGTCCCTGACTGACGCTGACTGACACTGAATATTTTTTAATGACTATTAACTTGTCTTTGAACCTTTGCCTGCTAGGGTGTTTGGTGTATTGCAAGACTGCTATTATAAACTGAAACGAACTTTTGGGGTGTACAATATATTGCAAAACCTGAAATGTGGTGGTCGCTGCGTGGTTTTTTTTGGTTTGATAAGAACTCTATCGTGTGTTGCACTTAAAACTAATAAACTATTATATTTGAAAAGGGTACATGTCATGAGTAAATTACCTGTCGTTCCCCGAACTCAGTGTGCAGGTCTGGGTGACTAAATTGGAAGTGTTTCCGCCTTTAGCCATGCATGTTTTAAAGCACCGTTTACATAATCAAAGTCAAAGTCAAAGTCAACTTTATTGTCAGTTTCTTCATATGCACAAGTCATATAAGGAAATTGAAATTTCGTTTCTCTTTATCCCATGCAAATACATAGACACATAGACATATAGACATAGACAAGTAAGAGTAATAATAATAATAAGTGATGAACTTATAAATAACATTTGAAAGGTAAGGGTAAGAGTAATAAGAGGATGGGGATCTGGGGATAAATAATAATTTAAACAGTAGCAGTGAGAGAAGTAATAATTGGTGGGGTGATAAATAATAGTTAAAACATTTAGATTGAGGGATTAACATATAGCACTGAAACCTTTATATTCATAAATTATCTAAATTAAAGGACAATTTGACAGAAATTGACTGGTAACCAAGGGTGGACGGGGGTTACTATTCATTTAGCTGTGATGGGAGAGAGGGGAGGGAGTTCAGCATCCTGACAGCCTGGTGTATAAAGCTGTTGGTGAGTCTGGTGGTTCTGGACCGTAGGCTCCTGTACCTCTTTCCAGAGGGCAGCAGGCTGAACAGGTTGTGCGCTGGATGTGTTTCATCTCTCACTATTGTGACAGCCTTGCGGGTGAGGCGGATGGTGTAAATGTCTTGCAGGGTAGGGAGGGGAGCATTGATGATCCTCCCCGCTGCATTCACTATACGCTGCAGTGCCTTCTTGTTGTAGTCAGTGCAGCTCCCACCCCATACAGGGATACAGCTGGTGAGGATACTGTCGATGGTCCCTCTGTAGAACGTAGTGAGGATGGGTGATAGGGCACTGGCGTGTCTCAATTTTCGCAGGAAGTAGAGACGCTGCTGTGCTTTCTTCGCTAGCGATGTGGTGTTGGTGGTCCAGGAGAGGTCCTCGCTGATGTGCACTCTGAGGAACTTTGTGCTGAACACTCTCTCTACAGCAGCGCCATCGATGGTCAGTGGCTGGTGTTGGCTGTGGCCTCTCTGGAAGTTGACAATGATTTCCTTCGTCTTGCTAACGTTCAGCTGGAGGTTGTTGTTTCTGCACCACTTGGCCAGAAGGTCCACCTCAGATCTGTAGTCTGTCTCTTCGCCGTTGGTGATGAGACCCACTAGAGTGGTGTCATCTGCAAACTTCACCAGGTGGTTGGTGCTGTAGGTAGCTTGACAATCATGTGTCAGCAGGGTGAAGAGCAGAGGGCTGAGAACACAGCCTTGTGGAGCTCCTGTGCTCAGTGTGATGGTACACGAGGTGTTATTGCCGACACATACTGCTTGTGGTCTCTTGCTGAGGAAGTCCAGCAGCCAGTTGCAGAGGGAGGTGCTGAGTCCCAGATTGCCCAGTTTGCTGATGAGTTGTTGCGGTATTATTGTATTGAATGCTGAACTGAAATCTATGAACAGCATTCTCACGTATGAGTCTTTCTTCTCTAAGTGGGTGAGGGCTGGATGGAGGGCAGAGCAGATTGCATCATCTGTTTAGCTCGGTATGCGAACTGGAAGGGGTCCAGGGTGGGTGGGAGGGTGGATTTCATGTGTGTCATGACCAGTCGTTCAAAGCACTTCATGATGTTGGGGGTCAGTGGTACAGGGCGGTAGTCATTGAAGCAGGATGGTGATGACTTCTTTGGCACGGGTATGATGGTGGCAGTTTTGAAGCAGGATGGGACGATGGCTTGTTCTAGTGAGGTGTTAAAGATGTCAGTGAAGAGTGCTCTCTTCACACTATCAACAGGCAGGCACAATGGCTGATCATGGGGTGGGGGTGTTTTTTTCTGTGGGTGAGTGTTGTTTTGTTCCTCAAAATGTGCGAAAAAGCTGTTCAGGTCATTCAGCAGAGGCATGTTGTTATTGCTGCTTCGTGATGCTGGCTTGTAGTCAGTGATGGCTTGGATTCCCTTCCATAGGCTCCGGGCATCCTTGCTATCTCTGAAGTGGGAGGTTATTTTGAGTGTGTAGTCTCTTTTTGCACTCCGGATGCCACGTGACAGGTTGGCTCTCGCTGTTTTCAGGCCCTCTTCATCCCCAGCTCTGAAGGCTTCATTCCTAGTCCTTAGCAGCCTGTGGACATCTCCTGTCAGCCATGGCTTCTGGTTGGCCCGAGTTATGATGGTCTTTTTGTGCGTTACATCATCAATGCACTTCGTGATGTAGGAGGTCACGGCGTCTGTGTACTCCTCAATGTCAGTTTGATTGTTGTATGTGGCTGCTTGTCTGAAAATGTCTCAATTAGTGGTTTCAAAGCAGTGCTGAAGAGCAGCTTGAGCACCGTCTGGCCATACTCTCACTTCCTTTGGAACCGGTTTGGCGAGTTTTGCCTTTGTTTTGTATGCAGGCAGTAGCAGGACAGTGTCATGGTCAGATAGTCCGATTTGGGGGAGGCGTATTGCTCTGTAGGCTTCCTTGTGTGGGGTGTATACCATGTCCAGTGTGTTTTTTCTCCTTGTTGGAAAATGGACATGCTGGTGATATTTTGGGAGGACAGTTTTTAGATCAGCGTGGTTGAAATCGCCGGCGAGAATGATGAAACCATCTGGGTGCACTGTCTGTTGTTCACTGACTGCATGGTAGAGTTCATTTAGAGCTGCATTCCTCTCGTTCTTGTTGTTGGTTGGTGGGATGTAAACGGCGACGAGTAGAATCACGTTGAACTCCCTCGGCAAGTAGTACAGACAGCACTTAACAATCATGAATTCAGCCACCTGTGAACACTGTCTGTGAACGACCATAGCGTCTCTGCACCAATCATCTCGAATGTAAACACACACTCCGCCCCCACGAGTTTTACCTCCTTCTGGGAGTGTTCTGTCTGCTCGGTAGCACGTCAGCTGCTCCAGTTGAATGGCTGAGTCAGGGATGTCATCGTTTAGCCACGGTTCCGTGAAGATGTGCACACAACAGTTGTTTACAGTTCATGTTTACAGTAATGGTGCATCAGCGTCAATTGCCTCGTCTTGATCATTTGTTTTTAAGAGGAAGTACTGCCATATGGCACTTAGTGCCTGTGGTTTGTCCACAACTTGCAGCGTGGTGGCAGCAGCCATTCTCCCTTCCATGCTCCACTATCTTTCCGTCTTCAACGTGTTTTTTTCTCTACAAGCTCTAGCCTCTCCTCATAAGGTTACAACGTCACGTGCAAGGTACCGTTACCTATCCAAATGCAGTATAGTACCGTTTCAAATGCCTTAGTACCGCGGTACCAAATCAGTACCGGTATACCGTGCAACCCTATATGGATCCAAGATTCATACAGAAAACAGTTGGTGGCGGAAAAATCATGCTCTGGGGTTACATTCAGTATGGGGGTGTAAGACATTTGCAGGGTAAAAGGCAATATCAATAGCCTAAAATATCAAGAAGTATTAGCAACCTCTTACATTCCCAACCACAAATTTTGCAGCAGGATGGTGCTCCATTGCATACTTCCATCTCTACATCAAAGTTCCTCAAGGCAAAGAAGATCAAGGTGCCCCAGGACTGGCCAGCCCAGTCCCCAGACATGAACATCATTGAACATGTCCGGGGTAGAATGAAAGACGAAGCATGGAAGGCAAAACGAAAGAATCTTTATGTACTCTGGGAGGCATGTAAGACTGCTTTCTTTGCTATTCCTGATGACTTCATCAACAAATCATTGAATCATCATGAATCATTGTTGAACCGCATGGATGCAGTCCTTTAAGCTCATGGAAGTCATACAAAATATTAAATATGAATCTCACAGCACCATTACTTGATTCACTGATGTTATGCAACATATTTTTGTATTTGAAGTAAATTATTTGTTCAATTTTCTGTAGGCGACAACTTTTGTCTTGCCAAAGTCTGACCTTTCTGTGTTCATTAAATTATCAATCTTTCTTCAGTAAAGCAAATTTATTTTCAGTATATTAACATAATTTAGGAGGGTTTTAGCTTTCATATGAGACATTTATAAAACCAATGGATTAATTAAAAGTAAGGTTATAAGCTTTTGTTTCTACAAAATGGATAAGCGACAAGACTTTTGTCAGGCACTGTATATATATCTATATATCTATATATCTATATCTATATAGCTATATACAGTATCTTACAAAAGTGAGTACACCCTTCACATTTCAACAAAAAAATGTGGTATATCTTTTCAAGGGACAATGCTACAGAAATGAAACTTTGATATGTTTTTGAGTAGTCAGTGTACAGCTTGTGTAGCAACATTCATTTACTGTCCTCTGAAACAACTTTACACACAGGCATTTTTGTTTAATAATCTGCTCAACTGGACCGTACAAATACAGTATGTCACAAAAGTGAGTACACCCCTAACATTTTTGTACTTTTTTTTATTATATCTTTCCATGGGAGAAGTCTAAAGATATAATATGTTTCTACAATGTAAAGTAGGCAGTGTACAGCTTATATAACAGTGCAAATTTGCTGTTCCCTCAAAATAACTCAAAACACAACCATTAATGTCTAAACCACTGGCAACAAAAGTGAGTACACCCCTAAGTGAAAATGTCCAAATTGTGCCCAAAGTGTCAATATTTTGTGCGGCCACCATTATTTTCCAGCACTGCCATAACTCTCTTGGGCATGGAGTTCACTAGAGCGTCACAAGTTGTCACTGGAATCCTCTTCCACTCCTACATGATGACATCACGGAGCTGACCTTGAGCTTGATACCTTGAGCTCCTCCACCTTCCATTTGAGGATGCCCCACAGATGCTGAATTGGGTTTAGGTCTGGGGACATGCTAGGCCAGTCCATCACCTTCATCTTCACCCAAGGCGTGGTCATCTTGGAGGTGTGCTTGGGGTCGTTACCATGTTGAAATAACGCCCTGCAGCCCAGTTTCAAAGGGGGGGCATCATGCTCTGCTTCAGTATGTCACAGTACATATTGGCATTCATGGTTCCCTTAATGAAGTGTAGGTCCCAAGTGCCGGCAGTACTCATCAGCCCCAAACCATGACACTTCCTCCACCATGCTTGACTGTTAGCAGGACACAGTTGTCTTTGTAATCCTCACCTGGTTGCCGCCACACACACCTAACACCATCTGAACCAAATTAGTTTAATTTGGTCTCATCAGACCACAGGACATGGTTCCAGTAATCCATGCCCTTAGTCTGCTTGTCTTCAGCAAACTGTTTGCGGGCTGTCTTGTGCATCATCTTCAGAAGAGGCTTCCTTCTGGGATGACAGCCATGCAGACCAGTTTGATGCAGTGTGCCGTGTATGGTCTGCGCACTGACAGGCGGTCCCCCTACCTCTTCAACCTCTACAGCAATGCTGGCAGCACTCCTACGCTTATTATTACACAGCCTCCGGATATGATGCTGAGCACATGCACTCAACTTCTTTGGTCGACCATGGCGAGGCTTGTTCTTAGTAGAGCCTGTCCTCTTGAAGCGCTGTATGGTCTTGGCCACTGTGCTGCAGCTCAGTTTCAGAGTGTTGGCAATCTTTTTATAACCTAGGCAATCTTCATGTAAAGCAACAATTTTCTTTTTTAAATACTCCGAGAGTTCTTTTCCATGAGGTGCCATGTTAAACTTCCAATTACCAGTATGAGAGAGTGTGAGAGTGATAACACCAAATTTAACACAACTTCTATCCATTTACACCTGAGACCTTGTAACACTAACGGATGACATGACACCAGGGAGGAAAAATGGCAATTGGGCACAATTTGGACATTTTCACTTAGGGGTGTACTCACTTTTGTTGCCAGTGGTTTAGACATTAATGGTTTTGTGTTGAGTTATTTTGAGGGAACAGCAAATTTGCACTGTTATATAAGCTGTACACTGCCTACTTTACGTTGTTGCAAAGTGTTATATCTTCAAACTTTTCAAATGAAAAGATATAATAAAAAATGTACAAAAATGTGAAGGGTGTACTCACTTTTGTGACATATGGTAAATATATGCACATCTCAGACTAGACACACTGGTAACAAAACTACAAATAGTGTTATTTCTTGAACCTCACAGCGGGGTCACTTCACAGTCATGTATACAACAAATTATTGTAAAGAATACAAATTTCGTTTTCTAAGATGATAATTTCAGTTGTAACTTTGTCACAACTCAAAATGTAATGATTCGATGATGAGGGCAAAACGACCAACAAGGCAACAAAGACAAGAAGGACGCAGAATTATTTGCCAGTCTTAACTTTTATTGACCATTTGCACACAAGACAATTTGCTTTCAGTGAGCTACTTATTTTATGAATACATCGGAAATAATGTTAGTTGGTATGAAGGTCACTTATAGCCTCGGTCTTGTCCTCTTGATTTTTTAATACATCATCTGTCAACAACACCCTTGTTTTCCAACACAGAGAAGAGAGTTTTGCGGTGGTTTGTCCTCCACCTGTTGCAGCTGTGGCCGTCTGTACACGTTCACAACATGGAAATTGCAATATATCCATGTGGTTCTTAAAGGGATTGGTAATACCATATATGGCTTATTGGGATCATTTAATAATGCAAATGAATTTATGCATGCGCGAGAACTGTGATTTAGAAGGCGTGGGATTTATCATTGCTGATTACTTACTGCTTACAACCAACCACCGCATGTTGATAAATGCCTGACGCACATTCTAAATTTTACTCGTACCCTAGAATTTACAATACTTTTTGATAACTGAGGCCCCTGGTGCCAAGACTGGAAGGGATAATACGGTATCAGGTGATAAATGCAGTCCCTCACCACCACCAGCAGCCCCCCACCTCACACACAAACACACAACCACCACCACCACCCCGACTCTCCAGCTGATTGGCATTAGGTGCCATTTCACGTGGTCATAAGTCAATAATGGGGTTTTAATTTCCCCATAACCACTGTTGCCTGTGTCTATGATTAAAAGTAACATAAAAGGACACCTATGTAGATAGAGTTAGCAGTGACATGCACAAGCAAAGGCTCTTCATTGTCTTAATTCACTCAATTATGACATTATAAGTATGCTGTTTTCTTCTGTTGGCCTACAACATTTTTTTAACAGACTGCCCAGAGTAAACATGATGGATTGAATGTGACATGGTATTTCTTTTCTCCCACACTTTTGGCATTGATTCTCTCACTAAAGTGCCAGATCTCATTGAGAGAAAAAAAGACACCAGAGCAATAAAAAGTCCATCTAAGTGTCTGGAGCCCATTAAGACAACTTTATATAACCCAGACTTTCGCCTTCTTTTCTTGTTTCTCAGACACCTTTAATGGTTCATAATTCAAATGGGTTTTATATTTGACCGTTTTTCAAAATCTGCCGTCTAGCTAGCCCTGCTCACATCGGGACCTATTAATTCAGGCTGTCATTGTGTGGAGGTCTCTAGTTACCTGAAGCGGGACTTGACACACCCACACACACATGCACGTGCAGTACACACACACACACCCACACATTTGGTTGATTACTTTGGTACTGCCCATGTTCATTTCAAAGGGTAAACTGTAGGGGCAACACGAGAAAGAAAGGAAACAGAGAAGGAATGAAGGAAGTATGGAAAAGTAAATGAAAGAAGAAAAGGGAGAAAGGAACAAGCAAATTAAAGAGCAAATGATAAAAGGAGAAAGAAGGATAGCAGGATGCCTAGGAAGGAGAGACAATGAAAGAGGATGCATGACAGAGTACAATTTTGTGAGACTTTATTCTATCCTAACTGAGCTATAAATGACTTCTTAATCACAATTTGAAAAACTTAAATATTTTAACATTAGGAACTCAATAGCATGGAAAGTGGCATTGGTGTAGAGTATTTAATCAGATTTCACATCATTAGATTTAGCACATCCACTGGCAAAATACTTTTAAGGTAGTAATAATTGTTGACCAGGGCTGATTTTAAATACTACATGCTTTGCAGGTCTACTGGTAAGCTTTGGATAAACTCACTCCACTGTGGATAAACTCAGAGTGTCAGCAAAGCTTTGTGACTCAAGCAGTTTTTTGCCTTGTCTCAGAAAGTTGATCTGTAAGTGAAAGTAGTTTGTGGAATATTGTTTTACTCTCTCCCTAGATGTCAGTGCCATTGCTACTGGGTAACCCCAAATAAACATTTATTTTGACACCATGGCTGAAATATCCGATAGCTGTGGAGGTATTTGAAATAAAGGACAAGTAGGATTTAAATGTAAAATTTTATGCATTTATAGTTGTTTTCTAAAGTTTTACTGGCCATTTTTATGCCATTATAGGCACAGGGTGGATAATTATCGTAAATGTTTTTTTTAATGTTTTTGATTAAATAATATCAACTACCAGTTCATCATTTATTTTTATAGTTACCCTCTGAGTCTTCCCTGTCCTTTTTTCCTGCCAAAAGGGAGGAGGCGCGTTTGTCCCAAACATTTGACCTTTTAACCAACGTATTTACGAGAGTCCTGTCCTCTGTGATTGCAATTGGACTCAGGATGCAATAATGCACTCTGCAGCTCCGTAAGTCACTCTCATGTCTGCTGCTAAAGGTCAGGGTTACTAAGCAAGCGCTCTTGTGGACATCTGCTCTCTAATTGGAGTTTTATGATGCACGTCTCTGTCACATGTTAACCAGGAGAGTTCAGAAAAGGTCAGCCTCCAAGGCAGACCTGATGACAAAAGGAGCTGAATGGCTTTCCATTCTGACACGTTTTCCAGGGTTGGTAGCGCCTGTTGTACAGACCATATATGTAATGATGTGGCTCATTTCCCACAAACACATAGGTGATTTCTACTTTAGAAAGGATTTGTTGTGTAAAGGTTGTGCAAAGAATGTTTTGTGGTCACGCTGAAACTTTGAAGGTTATGCCTGGACCTATGCCATATTTTAGTCTTTATCCTTGAGATGCCTAGAAAAGTTTACTGGAAAAAGGTGTTCTAAGAACAGAGGGTGTCCATTGCAATTTATAAAGATTTTATTACATGTAGTCATGTGGTCTAGATTGCAGAGCTTACCCCTAGAACACTTTTGCAAAGGACTGCATCCCCAAGTATGTGTATTTGTCCAAAAGAATTAGTTACACAAGTTATATTAAAATTCAAGTTCAAAGTTTATTGTCATATGTACAGTTTACTGGCATATGTACAGTCTTTGCTGTCCACTTGAATGCCATATCTAAGAAAAGACATATTAAAAGATATTCTGTGTCTCCTTACAAACTGACATCATTTGATCTCCAAGGTATTTTTTTTCTTTCAGCAGTGCCTACAATGCATGAAACCACATAAAATGTTTTGTCTTTGGCTTCAGGAGTACCAAATCGACATCATATTTGCCCAGGCATGGACAGACACTCGCCTGAGGTACAACAGCACCATGAAGCTGCTGACCCTCACTAGCAACATGGTAGGCCTCATATGGGTACCGGACACCATCTTCCGTAACTCAAAAGATGCTGAGGCACACTGGATCACCACGCCAAATCAACTTTTGCGAATATCTAATGATGGAAGGATACTGTACACTTTAAGGTAAATACATGTGTCTTCTTTTTGTAACAATGTGGTGACAGCAGGGTCATTCCGTGTCAAATCAACAAATGGCCGCAAGCCATCCAACCTATGTATAAATATTAAATATTAAGTCTGTATCACTAATAGCTCCAAAACTACAGCCCTTTGAAATTTCAGGTCATTTTGGGAATTCTGGTGAACAAGCCTTTTGCTCAACTTCCGACATTGCTGGCTCTTTTAGTATTCCACACACATTAGTGTAACTATGTGAAAAGTGCACATATGAAGTGCAAAAGGACTTCAAGGGTGACATATTTTAAAAGTAGATATTCTGAAAGAATAAATAGACACCGTTTGTGAGGAGGCTGATATTTTACTCTGTATCGTAAGCCAACGGAACAAAACACATATATATCATTGCAGTTACAATCATCAAAAGCTCAGTATTAAAATCAGCACAGCAGAATTGTTACAAAACCATCTTGAACCAGGCTAATGGTAACAGCACCATCGGCTATATTAAGCCTAAAAGAAACACCAATGAGTTATATGCTATCACCTTGAATTCATAAAAACACACCGTCAATATCAGAACACCTCCAACTACGTTACATTACTTACTATTAACTTAGTGGTTTTGCTCCTTCTACTGTGCTTCAGTCATCGATCTCTACTTTTCTTACTCAGTATTTTGCTATGAGCGAAATGGCGCCTCCCCACTCCCCAATGTAGCCCATTATGTTATGTGGTGAAACGCGGTATTACACTCCTGTCATATCCAAGGGAAGCCAGCCTGAATTGGCATCCCTATCACTAGTGAGTGTTTCTAGTTAATCTGGTGTGTGTGTCCCTGCTCCGGAAAACTTACTAAGGCACATGTATCTCCTTGTGTGCATGTGTGGAGTCTGTTTACTATGTGTTCCTCTACAGCTCTGTTAGCTTATGTCCTTTTGAACGTCGCTTTGGATAAAAGCGTCTGCTACGTGTAATGCAAGAAGTTTGTGCTTGCCCATATATGCGCAATTGCTGTGTTCTACAATATAGTCTGTATTTAACTGTTAGTTTTCTGCAGATGTTTCTAAGGCAGTCTAAAAGTTACACAGAGGTTGATGGGACAGCCTTTTAAATGTGTAACAGTTTAATATGGTATACAGGTTTGCAGTTTGTTCAGTTTGGGTAGGGAGACAGACAGCGCCTGTGTGTGGCCATCGCGCGCTCACTTGTATCGCTTGCTCCCGTTGTTTTATACTCCATATGTTCTTTTAAAAAGAAAAAAAAAACAATAACACATGCCGCCCCCCCTCAAAACAGTAGTGATAAGCAGAGTTCTTTCAACTGTGGCTTCCCCACAAAATTCCCCCACGCCACGCCACTGGTAGTTACTTCAGATGTGTTATGACAAGGTCAATATTGATAGCTTTCTAGCGTTTGTTTCATGCAATTGTAGGCAAGTGGTCATATTTTTCAAACAGTCTGTGTTATGTTTCTTACTTATAAGAAAGCGGATGTGCACACTGGCGTGCAAACTGATACAATTTATTAAAGTATTACAATAACAAACGCAGGGCTCTCAAGTTTTGAAGTGTGGTGGGAGTGAGATTTTCTCTTTTTTTTAAAGGGGGGGGGGGGGTGGCAGCGTACCCATCGAACCATCGAACCCATGAAGTGTGTTCAACACAGCTACTTAAAAAAAGAACAAATTTGATTCGATCAAATTTCAGTGTTTATTTATTCTATGACAAAAAATAATAACAATAATAAGACAATACCACTCATTAGTACTAATAATTATGAATGCAGTAGTATTGTCACGATACCAACATTTTGGTACCCGTACCGGTACCGGTACCAACATGTATTTTGATGCCTTTCGGTACTTTTTGATACTTTTTCAAATAAAGGTGTTTTTTTTTTTTTCAAATAAATAAGGTGATACATTTGTCATACAAGCTAAGGCCTGATTTACATTGAGATACATAACCTAAACAATATTTTCATCACATACAGCGTGTCTTAACTAGGACCAGTGTCTTTAAATTGTATGTTACCAGTATTTCTAACATATTAAATGGCTAAATGTGTATGTAAAAGTTTGTTATTTATAAAGATCATGCATGTATTGTAACAACCTCTGCCCTTTGAATGTCAGTTTATTAGAGTTTTTTTTGTATGTTCTGTCTAAATACTTTCCAGACAAAGCCCTCTCTGTCTTCCCTTCTTATTAGGTGTAATACCTAGTGTGGCCATTTTGCAGTATGGCGCTAATTCATTAATTGGCCTCCTTTTTTGTTTATATCTGAACCGTTCTTATATACAGTCTATGATCCGAACGTGGATGCTACATGCTAGTAACCAGGCCGAGTCAAGTATCCAGTTGAATGTCTCTGGAGAGCTTTATCGTGCGCGTGTTGTTTTCTCCCACCAGCTGACACTACCGTCGCCTTTTTGTGCTGAATGCATTATGTGCAATAGATCAACAAACTCATACGTACGGAAGCCGAGAGCGGCCTTCATAATCTTTTTTTTTTTTTATTCACCGTTATCTTGACATAACGGCATAATTAATTCATGATCTCGAGAAAACAAGAAAACTAATTCGAGATCTCGAGAAATCAAAACAATTATTCCGTGATCTCGAGAAAGCTCTGCTAGAAATGTCAGTTGTTTTTTCGTGATCTCAAATTAATTGTTTTGTTTTCTCGAGATCTCTAATTAATTATGCTGTTATCTCGGTATAATGATGATCTCTGCTAAATTCTTTTTCGTGATCTCAAATTAATTGTTTTGTTTTCTCGAGATCTCTAATTAATTATGCCGTTATCTCGGTATAATGATGAGTTTTAAAAAAGATTATATGAAGGCCGCTCTCGGCTTCCGTACATACGGATAATTCTGCTGTCTAATTTTTTAAACGGATTACGCTGGAGAAAGTTTGCTGCTCGCTGCTTAAATCTCGGACTGGATGATCTTGTAGGCTCCCTGATTGACGCTGAATATTTTTTAATGACTATTAGCTCGTCTTTGAACCTTTGCCTGCTAGGGTGTTGGGTTTTGGTGGTGTATTGCAAGACTATTATGAACTGAAACGAACTTTTGGGTTGTACAATATATTGCAAAACGTGAAATGTGGTGGTCGCTGCGTGTTTTTTTCTGTTTGGTAAGAACTCTATCATGTGTTGCACTTAAAACTATTGAACTATTACTTTTGAAAAGGGTACATGTCATGAGTAAATTACCTGTCGTTCCCTGAACTCAGTGTGCAGGTCTGGGTGGCTAAGTTGGAGGTGTTTCCGCCTTTAGCCATGCATGTTTTAAAACACCGTGTATACAATGGTGCATGGATCAGCGTCAATTCCCTCGTCTTGCTCATTTGTTTTTAAGCCGAAGTACTGCCATGTGGCACTTATCGCCCGTGGTTTGTCTACAAGTTGCAGCGTGGTGGCAGCAGCCATTCTCTCCTCCGTGCTCCACTATCTATATAGTACCGTTTCAAATGCCTCCGTACCGCGGTACAAAGTCAGTACCGGTATACCGTGCAACCCTAGCGGTGATGAAAGAAGGGTTTTTATTTATTTATTTATTTTTGAGAGGTGAAACATTTTGAGAGTGAGAAATACCATGTGTGGCGTGTGAGCGTGTGAACTCGTTGAGATGCGTGTGTCACACTCTCAAAGAGTGAGACTTGAGAACACTGCAAACGTGACTTGGACGTGACCGGTTTCAATGTAGCCGAGTAACTGAATAACTGAATAACTGACAGTGGGTATCCTAGCAACAGTATACATTCTGAATGAAGAGGTTCCGGTAAGTATCGTAAGGGACTATAGAATCATATATTAATGCGCATATCAATGCAAGATATTCAGAGTGAATATTACATCCCCCTTCTTTTGAAAGAATCAGGTTCACATTAAATGGATTACTTTTAAATATTACCGCTATGCAATGAATAACTGTTATTTAAAAATCTGTATTGTATTACTGAGGATATCTGTAAATATAATTACAAGAAGTATTAAATACTGGTTGTATCACAGTCTAGTTATAACATTAATAAATATAAGGTGAGTAGCTTACTGTACATAACCAATATTACTTAAAAATACCCATGTGCATTTACGGTAACAAGTAAATTCTGAAATATATTGCTCATTAATCACAACAAGTATCATTGACAGTGTCCATTGCATTAAGTGCTCAAGTCCTCTCTTGTTCTTCATATCAGTGTGTAATGCAAAGTGTCTTTTTTTTTTTTTTTTTTTTAATCAGGGCAGCGTTCGGCGTTCACCCTTTTTTTCTTTCTTTCTTTCGTGTGTGCATGAGTGTGTATGTCTGGTTGTAAAGGCAGCATTCAGTGTGCACCCTTGTCGATCACAAGTGGATAGTGTGTGTGTGTGTTTGTGTGTAAGGGCAGCGTTCGGCGTTCACCCTTGTCGATCACAAGTCCAAAACATTTCTGGGCTTGCTGACTCTTCCAGACCTTGTCTTGTAGACAGTGCAGGCAGCGGCTGTCTTTGCTGGTGTGGTAGGTAACAGGTTGGATTCTGTGTGCTGTGTATTGTTAAGTGTATGCTCGTCAGTGGGGGTGTGATGATCTTCCTTGGTGTGCAGGAGATGTCGCCGGTTTCTCCTGTACTCCTGACCTTCAGCAGCACGGATGTGGTAGGAACGATCTGTGTCGGCTGGTCTGATGACTATCGCAGGCTTCCAGTGTCCGTGTTCCTGGAAACGGATGCGTTGACCTTCATGCAGTGGTGGAAGACGCTTGGCCGTTCTGTCGTAGTACTTCTTCTGCTGTTGTTGCTGATGTACTCGTCGACTGTGGACTTGTGCTTGGTTGATGACCTTCGGCTGAAGTTGAGTGTGCGTGGTTGGAATTACTGACCTTAGGCGACGACTCATGAGCAGTTGAGCTGGCGATGCGAGGTTGTCCACAGGTGTGTTGCGGTACTCGAGCAGGCTCAAGTAGGGATCTCGCTTGTCAGCTTTGGCCTTGTTCATCAGAGTCTTTGCGATTTGCACTGCTTTCTCAGCGAGGCCATTGCTCTGAGGATAGTGTGGGCTTGTGGTGGTGTGTGTAAACTCCCACGCACTGGCAGCTGCCCGGGGCGCCATTTCGTGGGGGGCGCCATGAGCGCTTGGGGAAAAAAATAAAATAAAAAGCTCCGTTTGTCATATCGCTGCAATCGGCACATTGGTGCCCCCTGTAATGCTGCAATCGGCACAATGGAGAACTGCAGGCGCCCTTGCTTGCTGAGAAGGTGGCATGCACAGAAGCAGTGTGTCTCTCTGTCTCGGGGGCAGTGCCGTAGCTCCGCACTACGCAGAGTGCGTAGGGCACGTGAAAAAATCATCGTGAAAAAAATCACCACAATAGGCTAGGTACGTGCTAGTAAGGATATTTTAAAAATGTGCAAAGCATGTTAATATTTATTTTAAGCAATACAAAAGCAACATAGGTCAATTTGCTCCACTCCTTCTCCATTCTCCTCCTGGTGCCCCCCTCCCCCACCTTTCAGTGGTCTGGTCGATTATTGCTCAGTCTTAGTTTAAGTTTGGCAGACAAATGTTTGGACAGGGCCTTGAAAAGATATCTAAAGTTGGGAGCGGAAAAAAGAATAGAAAGCGAGATAAATCTCACGCTTGCAGATAAGACAGTGTTTTAAATAAATAAATCATAATAATAAAAAGTTCATTTTGTAGCCCTTGCTCCTTACCGTCAACAAACGTTGTAACGTTAGCTCCCAGGCTACTAGCAATGTTTAGACTGTGTTAACAAGTGTTGCAAATGATTAAAGTTGTAAATGATTGATGCTGGCTAGCTAGTTTAGGTTGTGGATATAAATATGGATATGGATATTTGAAAGCAATTCATCATGGTCACTCGACTGTTTTCAGTTAACGTTCGGATAAGACTAGCACTTTCTTCCTTAGGTTGCTAGCTAGCTATGCTGCGGTTGCCCTCAGTCACAAGTACATAGTTCTCGTCGGTTTGCAGGTTCATAGGCCAAGGGCAACATCTGCTGGTGAAACTAATATGAAAAGAAACAATCTTACCGTTACGTAGATTTTCCCTCTTCGTATTTATTTCAAACTCTGTACACAATGTTTTTGTTCTCCCATATGAAACCTTTATAAATGTAAAATAGAGTGAATTTTAAATGTAGGCCTACCAGTGATTTACACGTAGGCCTACATAAACGTAATTTATATATGCAGTTTTTTGTACTAAGTTCAAAACTGTATTTCAGTAGAATTCCTATATATTTTGTCTTTTAATTCTAAATGTAGAGCCGTCTGCAGTCATTGCACAAATCTTTGTTTAATAATGGTTGTGGTATTTATTTATTAACCATTTTAAATAAAGTATTTTTTTAACTTTAATGTTTGGTGTATTTGTTTTGGGGGGGGGGGGGGTGCTGAGAGGTGGTCTCGCCCGGGGCGTAAAACACTATAGAACCGCCACTGCCTTGCACTTATACTGCGGGGCGTTGTCGGATATGAGAGTCTCTGGTATTCCGTGTCTGGAGAATGTTGCTTTGAGCTTGTGTATGACTGCAGAAGCTGTGGTGGTGGTTAGCTTGTCAAGCTCGAAGTATCTGCTGTGGTAATCCACTGTGATGATGTAGTGGTCGTTGTTCCATATGAACAGATCAGATGCAACGGTTTGCCACGGTCTCTCAGGGATCTTGTGACTCAGCATGGGCTCTTTGGTGTTGGAGCGTCTGTTCTCCAGGCAGATGGGGCATTTCCCGATCATCTCATCTATCTGTTTGCTCATGCCTGGCCAAAACAGAATGTCTCTCGCTCTCTCCTTGCTCTTTTCCATGCCCATGTGGCCAAGATGTATGCGTGACAGCATGTCTGTGCGTAGTGAGAGTGGAATGAGAATTTTCTCACCTTTGAAGATGATGTTGTCAATCTCTGTGAGCTCGTCTCGGTGGTTCCAGAACTCAGCGATGCTCGGAGGGCAACTTCTCCTCTGCTCAGGCCATCCCTCTGCGATTGTTCTTTTCAGTTGTCTGAGCTGTGGATCTTTGTCAGTCTCTGTTTGGATTAGTTTAAGTTTTTTTATCACTCACAGGTAAGTTGTCATAAAGCAGGTGTACTTGCATGTCCATACCTTCACTCAGGCTGTCATCCTGGTCTTCCAATGACTTTCTGGATAGCGTGTCTGCTACAGGAATGTCTTTGCCTGGCTTGTGGACGATGGTGAAGTCGTACCTCTGCAGCTGTAGGAACATGCGCTGCAGTCTTGGTGGTGCTGCTGCGAGTGGCTTGCGAACGATCGACTCAAGAGGCTTGTGGTCGCTCTCGACGGTGATGTGGTGACCATAAACGTACTGGTGAAAGCGTTTACATCCAAAGAGTATGGCGAAGAGCTCCTTCTCGATCTGAGCGTAGTTGACTTCACATTCAGTCAGGGCTTTCGACGCATATCCGATGGGTTTGCCGTCTTGAAGTAATACTGCACCTAGGCCGTACTTGCTGGCGTCGACTTGCAGTGTGAGTGCTTTGTCGGGATCAAAGTACGTCAAGACTGGACCTGGTTCGCGAGTGATGAGGTCTTTGATCTTCTGGAAAGCTGCCTCGTGCTGCATATCCCAGATGAACTCACTGGACTCTTTCAACAGGTGACGTAGTGGTGCGTTGATGCTTGCAAGTCCTGGAGCAAACTTGGCCAGATAGTTGATCATGCCGAGAATGGTTTCGAGCTCACCTTTGTCTTTCGGCGGCTTGATCTTGGCAGGGTCTGGCTTGACTCCATCTTTGGTGATGAGGTGACCAAAGTAGCTGACTTCTGTAGCGCAGACGATGCTCTTCTCTGGGTTCAGCTTCACTCCTCGTTCTCTGGAACGTTGCAGCATTGCACGCAGGTTGTCGTCATGTTCCTGTTTGGTCTTTCCGTAGATGAGGATGTCGTCCACTATCGCCATGACGCCCTGTAGGTCCTCGTAGGTCTCGTTCACCTTCCTCTGAAACTCATCCTGAGCTGATTTCAGGCCAAAGGGAAAACGCAGGAACCTGTAGCGCCCAAACACTGTGTTGAAAGTGGTCAACATGGAAGACTCCTCTGTGAGCTTGATAGCCCAGTAGCCTGACTTTGCGTCCATTACACTGAAGTAACTTGCTCCAGCGAGCCTAGCTGTGATGTCATCTAGTGTTGGTAATGGGTAGTGTGGACGTTTTATTACCTTGTTCAAGTCGCGAGGGTCTAGGCATATCCTCAGCTTGCCTGTGCGGGGTTTTTCTGCTGCTACCATTGAGTTGACCCATTCGGTTGGCTCGGTGACTCTTGTGATGACATTTTGCCTCTCCATGCTCTGTAGCTCCTTCTGTAGGCGATCTCTCAGTGCCACAGGGACGCGCCGTGGTGGATGGACTACAGGCACAGCGTCGGGGTCAATGTGGATGGTGCATTCCCCTGGAAACAGACCTATTCCCTTGAACACATCTGCAAACTCCTCCATTACTGGTTGTTCAGGTTGGTTAGACACAGACAGGATTAGTTCAATCAGTCCAAAATCAAGGCATGCTCTTAATCCTAACACTGGTGGTGCGTGTGTGTCAACTACATGCAGCTGTAAAGTCATGTGTTTGTCTTTGTACTGACACTTCATGTTGCATTTGCCTCTGACGACGAGCTGTTCACCACCGTACCCATAGAGAGGGCGTGTTGAAGGTTGAAGCACGTTGTGTATTCCCAAGCCATCGAAGACGCGTGTGGGAATGACGTTGGCAGTAGCACCAGTATCCAGCTTGAACTTAACTGTGCTTTGTTCTGGTCCGACCAGCAGGTTAGCGAATGCTTGTTCTCTGTCATGAGCGCTGCTTTTCTGTGTCACGGCATCGATAAACAATCCGTTCTCACTGTCTGAATCACTACTCTGTTGTGCTCTGGCTTCACTCACTGTGTGGACTTCTTTCCTACTCCTAGAGCGACAAACTTTAGCGAAGTGGTTCCACTTGTTACAGATCTTACACTGTTTGCCTTTCGCCGGGCAGTTATCTCTATCATGCTGTTTATTTCCACAGGAGCCACACGTCTTGCCTCGGTCTCGGTTGTCATCACGTCTGTGTGCTACACTGTTGCCGTCTCGCGCCCTGTCATGGTGGGGTTTCCAAGCTCCCTTCAACGGTTTCTTGCTAATTGCATGAACTGACTGGTCGCGCGAGTTGCCATTCGTAGTTTTAATTTGAACTTGGGCGAGTTCATGAGACCTAGCGATGTCAAGGGCTTTATCCAGATTTAACTCTGATCCAACATTCAGTAACTTCTCCCGGACTTTAGGGGAGTGTATGCCGAAAACAATACGATCACGTATCATTTCTGTGTTAGCATAGTTACAGTCTTTGGCTAGTAGTCTGAGTTCAGTTACAAACTGTTCGAACGATTCACTCCCGCCTTGTACTTTGAACTTATAACGGGCGAATATTACGTTGGACTTTGGTGACACGTATTCCTCAAAACAAGTATAGTACGCTTCCAGCGACTTACTTTGTTCTGTTGTCAATGTC
Source organism: Setipinna tenuifilis (assembly GCA_030347295.1). Classification (NCBI taxonomy): domain Eukaryota; kingdom Metazoa; phylum Chordata; class Actinopteri; order Clupeiformes; family Engraulidae; genus Setipinna; species Setipinna tenuifilis. The sequence continues at coordinate 2,360,452 of CM059275.1, read as the reverse complement.
CAAGTGTCATAGATGTCACGACCCTTTTCTCCGACCCAGAGGAGGAGATAACTGCATCTTTCCTCTTCTTTCAGATCTCGATATGGTCCAGTAAACATCAAGTCAACATGTAACTTAAACTTTCTCCAAGCTACCGGCAAGTTGTTAGCATCCCAGTCCATCTGCGGTGTTGGTACTCCTGTAGTTTCCATCTTTCGTCGTCTTGTTTCACGTTCTTTACTCTGACACCATGTTATGTTTCTTACTTATAAGAAAGCGGATGTGCACACTGGCGTGCAAACTGATACAATTTATTAAAGTATTACAATAACAAACGTGACTTGGACGTGACCGGTTTCAATGTAGCCGAGTAACTGAATAACTGAATAACTGACAGTGGGTATCCTAGTGTAACCCGCACGACGAGGGAAAAGGCCTGTGCTTGTGCGGGAACAGTCTAATTTTACTTCTGGGTTCTAAGGAGACTGGTTTAGGTTATGGCTAGACCACAGTCAATTACTCACCCCAAACAACACACAGCACTCACTGATATCAGGATAATAATAAATATTTATTTACACAATATATATATATTAGTTCTATTTAATATCTAGTCCTATTTATTATCATATGTTATCATGTAATACTAAGTTAACGGATTATATAATCAAGTGTTTAATGTGTATGTGTGTGCACGTGTATGTAGACAGACCAAATCAATATACTGTTCACATTCAAAATATCAGAGTCAATATGCCTATTAAGTGCCGGCACTATTTATCTAGATAGAAATTACAAGAAATTAACAAAAATGATAAACAAAATATTAAAGAAAAACCCTCTATGAGATCTCAAAATAAACTAAATAAACTAAATAAAATAAGTCCAAATGAAACGAGTGCACTCAAAAAAAAGGAATTAATTTAAAAGGAATGGTGATGCCGGATTCCAAGTCAGTCCGGGAAGTTCAGTCCTACCACAGTAGCAGGGGCAGTGGAACGGTGATGATGGGAAATGATGACTGACTGGGGGAGTGTGAGATCGCAGGGCTCCAGGAGTTCCAAGTGAAGATGAAGATGCAGGGGGGCGTTTCCCAGGTACAAAAAAAAAACCAGTCTGCACAGAATCATACAGGCTATTCAATTACTATTAAATTCTACTTAATTTAATCACTACAGTAACCTTTCCTTATCCGTGTTATTGCTGTCATTACAGCAACATACAAAACAAAACAAATAAAACTTATTCTTACAGTAGACTACGTAAATTCAGTTACCGGAGACTGCTGCGTTGCTAGACCTACATGGTTGCTTAGGAACCATGCTAGCCAGAGAGCTAACTGTCCAGCAACGTAACTATCACTGACCCATACTAATAAAGGATATAAGACACTCAAAAAAAAAAAACCCTAAAATACACACAAAAACCTACTAGACCATAAGGTTGAAGTCCATTCAGGGTATCCTGACTGGTTTTAAAACTATTGTCATGTCAAATGAACATGTAGGAAGCTTATAAGGCTCATCGGGATCTATTTACAATAATCTAGTTTAGCTGAGCGTATTAGTAGCAGTTACAAACATTAATAATTTGCTCACCAGGATGTCGGGTATAAATCAAGCTCACCGATGATCTCGGGACTTGATTGCAGTCAGACAGAGATCTATATTAAAATAAGGAGTTTAATCTATTTGGGCTAATTCGTTGTATTGTATATGGGAATATTATTAGGGCAGTGACTCACCAAAAGGAAAGGAATCGAGTAAAAGAAAGTTATCGAAGACGGGGATCAAGTATTTCTCGTATCAAATTCAAGTGTCGTAGCCAAAAGGAAAGGAATCAAGTAAAAGAAAGTTATCAAAGACAGGAATCAAGTATCTCTCGTATCTAATTGAAACGTCGCTGATCTACCGCATCTGATTTCATTCAAAAACATTCAACTGAAAACATTCCATTGCACGCTCTAGGGGTCACCAAGGAATTCTCCGCACAGCTGATTTCTCAGCACAGCTGATCTAGGGACTGTCTGAAAATGACATGGGTTACATTCTCCCCCTCTAAACCGCATGAGTCTCTGCATGCGTGTTAAGACTACTTAGTGTGCCCTCTAGAGGACTCAGACATTTCTGCCTAGACTCTCGAAGAAGGAGGCAAGAGCTAGTACCAAGGGTCTTCCCAGTTCTCCATAACACAGTGTTTCAGGTGGACGTCTTTCTCTGGTGGATCTTCGAACTTCAGCAGATTCTCTCTCAAGCGAGTCAACAGGTTTAACATGGGGTATCTCATCCATGGGTAGCACAGTCTCTGTCTCTTCTTCATCAGGTGAGTTTCTCTGAAAAGGTCTAGTCTGTGGCACTGCATTGGTGTGTGGAGATGGCCCATTAACAGGTTCCCTTGCAGGTGAGCATCCATCAACAGGTTCACTTGCAAGTACTGTATCGTTGACTGGAATTCTCATATTCTCAACTGTCTCTCTCTCAGGTGAGTATATGACAGGATCAGTGAAGGGCACTACATCGCTGAGTGGACTTTTGAACTGACGGACCTTGGTTGGACACGGGTTCAATCCAGCTGAAGTGGAGGGTTCTGGAGGATACTGTTCTGGGATGTTCGGTGTTGTTTCTCTGGCACCTTCCATTCTGATGAAGGCCGTTGTGGAGATCTGAGGGAGCTGTGATGGGTAGCATTCTTCTTCATCACTGCTGAGTTCATCACTGCTGCCACCAACACAGTCATCATCTCTGTTCTGCTGAGCTGTCCTTATCCTGGATCGTAACCTCCTTGTCGGCAGGTTGACTGCAGGTTCAGGTCCAGTCTCGTCAACAGGCAGGAAACCACAGGGCAGGAGGAGATCTCTGTGGAGGGTGCGGTGCGGAGTGTCACCCCTTTCCTGTCTGATGACATAGACTGGACCGTCACCTATTCTCTTCACCACAACATGGACTTCTCTCTCCCACCTGTCTGCGAGCTTATGTTTTCCTCGAAGATTCATGTTCCTCACAAGGACTCTGTCTCCAGCAACGAGTTCTGCTGCTCTGACTTTGCTGTCAAATCTGGCCTTGTTCTTTTCGCCCATCTTCCTTGAGCTCTCAGAAGCGAGGGCATAACTGTCTTGCAGGCGTTGACGAAGGCCCTTCACATAGTCTGAGTGCGACTTGAACCCATCTTGGTTTGGCTGAAGACCAAGGAGAAGATCAATGGGGAGTCTCGGCTGCCTGCCAAACATCAGCTCATATGGTGAGTATCCAGTGGTGTCGTTCCTGGTGCAATTGTATGCATGGACTAACGGCTTGACAAAGTCCCTCCAGTGATATTTGTCCTTTTCTTCCAGAGTACCAAGCATGCTTAGGAGGGTCCTGTTAAACCTTTCGACGGGGTTGCCGCGTGGATGGTATGGCGTCGTCCTCACCTTCTCTGTGCCAATGAGTAAACACAGTTCTTTTATGGTACGGGATTCAAAGTCCCTTCCCTGGTCACTGAGTAAACGGCTTGGAAATCCATAATTTACAATGAAGTTGTCCCATAGCGCCTTGGCAACTGTGTTGGCCTTCTGATCTTTTGTTGGAACTGCAATGGCATACTTTGTAAAGTGATCTGTGATGACAAGGATGTTTCTGATGTCTCTGTTGTCAGGTTCAATACTAAGGAAATCCATGCATACAAGCTCAAGGGGGTAACTAGTGTGGATGCTTTCCATGGGAGCAGCATTCTGAGCATGGGCTTTCCGCCTCACACACCTCTCACACGTCTGGCACTTCTGTTCAACAGACTGGAACATCTTCGGCCAGTAAAACCTAGCACGAGCAAGGTGGAGAAGACGCTCAGTGCCAAGGTGGCCAAGTTCATCATGGAGACCATGCAGTGCTCTGGCCCGATGCTTACTGGGTAGAACCAGTTGATGGATCTCAGTGCCTCTATCCAAACATCTCCGGAACAGCACTCCATCTCGAAGCTCAAGCCTTTTCCATTCTCTGAGGAGTAACTTCGTTTCCAATGACTCAGAAGATGTCCCTTTGAAGGTGGGTTTCCGCTTGCTCTGGACAAATCTGATCACACATCTGATGGAGGGGTCTTCCCTTTGGGCCTGATACCAGTCACTATGAGTCATTCCAGGGATAGTGCCTTGTCCTGAAGACTCAAAGCAATCTGGAACGGCAGAAGCATCAACGGCCAAGGACTCAGCAAGGATGGGGAGTTCTGGCAGCAAACATCTGTCAGCTGGGACGATCATGGAGTGGCGCTGGCATACAGCAGAGAGCATTTCACCAGAGATCAACTTGCTTTCCTCGTTTAAGATCCGTTGCTTCATCTCCTCAATCCTTGCTTTCTCTTCCCTGAACGCCTCATCTTCTTCAGATGGACTCTGCGGCCTCCTGGACAACCCATCAGCATCTTGGTTGCTGATCCCCGCCCTATACTTGATGGTGAAGCGGTACGTGGACAAAGCAGCCAACCAGCGATGACCTGCTGCATCAAGCTTTGCTGATGTCAAGACATAAGTTAATGGGTTGTTGTCAGTAAGAACTTGAAAGTCAGTGCCATAAAGATAATCGTGGAATTTCTCACAGATGGCCCACTTTAAAGCCAGATACTCTTGCTTATGGGCAGGGTAATTCTGTTCACTTCTGGACAGCCCTCGGCTGGCATAGGCAACGACTCGGAGCGTTCCATCTTGTTCTTGGTAGAGGGCAGCCCCAAGACCATCACGGCTGGCATCAGTGTGGAGGACATAGGGAAGGTTGGGATTGGCAAAGGCCAGGATAGGTGCTGAGGTCAATTTGTCTATCAGACTTCTGAAGGCAACTTCACATTCTCGCGTCCATTCATCTCCAAAAGGCAGGGTGGGATTAATGAGGGATTTTGTCTTTTCTCTTTTGTAGAGCTTTCCTCTCTTCCTCGGTGGCACATATCCTGCTGTTAGGCTATTCAGTGGCTTTGCTATTTTAGAGTATCCTTCCACGAATCGTCGGTAATATCCAGCAAATCCTAAGAAACATTTGAGCTCCTTTCTGTTGGTGGGACGGGGCCATTCTTTTAGTGCAGCAACTTTACTTGGATCTGTATGGACTCCTTCAGCATCAACAATGTGACCAAGGTATTTGACAGAGGTCTTGAAAAAGTGGCACTTGTCTGGGGACAATTTCAGACCATATTCTTTGAGGCGATTCAACACTTTCATCAATCTGGACTCATGCTCTTCTAGTGTCTCTGAAAAGACGATAAGATCGTCCAAAAATACTAAAACTTCGTTCAGGTGCAGGTCCCCGACACACTTCTCCATAAGTCTCTGGAAGGTACTTGGTGCGTTTGTCACACCTTGAGGCATCCGGTTGAACTCCCAGAAGCCTAGAGGGCAGACAAATGCGGTCTTATGCTTGTCCTCCTCCGCAACCTCAACTTGGTAATAGCCCGACTTCAGGTCCATCACAGAAAACCATTTTGCACCGCTGAGTGCAGAGAAGGTGTCTTCGATGTTGGGAAGAGCATAAGCATCTTTCACTGTTCGCATGTTCAATTTTCTGTAATCTACACAAAGTCGTATCTTCCCATTTTTCTTTTTGACAACAACAATGGGTGATGCATATGGACTCTCTGACTCTCTGATGATCCCAGCATCTAGCAGTTCTCGGAGGTGTTGCTTTACAGCTTCTCTGTCGGAGGGGTGAATGGGCCTGGGTCTCTCTCTGAAGGGAGTGTCGTCTTGAAGGCGGATGTGATGCTTGACGGCAGAGGTATGGCCATGGGACAAGTCATCAACAGCAAAGACCTCTGGCATGTTGTTCAGCTTTTCTGTGACTCGTCTTTTCCACTCCTCTGGAATAGGGGAATCTTCAAGGTCGAATTTCAATCTGTTCTGAGACTGAGAGGCATCAGGTGTTAACTGTTGTGGTACAGAAGGCATCACATACTGTGCAGCCATCAATTGAGCTATCACTTGCCTTGGACGCAGCGTGACACCCCGGTCAGTCACATTCCTCAGGATGATGGGAATCTTGTTTGAAGATCTGTGTGGAATCTCTTGAAGGGCACTCTCAACAAACACACCACCTGGTAATGACAACCCTTCTGGGGACTCAATCACACATAGGGGGTGTGAAGGGTTCTTTGTCATTCTGACATTACCAAAAACGGACACTTTTCCTCCTGCGGGGATGGAGATGGAATGGCGCCCATGCAGCCTGATGTTACAGGCTGAATTCTCTTCCTGATGACTTAGGGCAACATGCTGAAACAGCAGGACACAGTCACTATTAAGGTCGGATCCTTGCAAGAACTCTGGCCCATGCTTCTCCATACCTTCTTTGTACAATCTATCTAAGACATTGGTTCCAACCAACAGGGGAATCTGGGTGTTGAAGTGACAGTCTGGAACAATGAGGACTAAAGAGGAGACCTGCTCAGCAACGCCAGTAATATTGCTCGGAAAGGAGATGAGGGCTTGGATGTAGCCTTTATAGGGGACATGTTGACCACCTGCACCTTCTATCTGGAACAAGGCTTGGATGGGCTGGATGGGGATGAAGGACAAGTTGTTCATGTAGAATGTCTCCGAAATGGTGGTGACTTGGGATCCAGTGTCGAGGATGGAGTCACACTTTATTCCTTCAATAAAAACAGAGGCAGTGCATCGCGGCCCTACAAGTCCATGGGGGAGGAACTGATCATTCTGACATTGATGTTGATGGTGATTTTCCTTCCGGTGTGTTGTCTTCACAATGGCACTGAGAGGTTTGGGACTCATATTCTGGCACTGAGCTCCTGAACGTCCCGAAACAGGAGCTGTGACTCGTTTAAAGGCAGGGAGGAAACTGTGTGCAATCTTCTCTGAGCTTCACGTTTTCTTTTCAGCTCCTCATTCTTCTGGTGGACCAAAACAGGGTTGGGGGCACTCGAACAGTGAGCAGCAATGTGGCCATCTTCACCACATTTAAAACAAAACCAAGGCTTTGGGAAGCGAGGAGTTTCACGACGAGGCATGGATGCATTTGTGATCATACAGCTGGCTTCAACTGGGCTCATGCTTGGCTGTGGCCTCACATTATCTCTGGTGGACAGAGTGGCAACCTGTTTGCGCAGCTCTGATATCTCATTGCGCAATTTCTGTGTATCATCATGCTTTTCTTCAACAGGTGTTTCAATGCTGTTGTAACAGGTGGGTAAGCCATATACTGTGTGGGCGTGTGCCATAGCTTTTGAGCTTCCCATGTGTTTCTTCATTCTGTCCATCTTTGCTGAACGGCGGTCTTCCTCAGTCCTAAGCGAAAGCAGCAGCTCAGGAAAAGATGGTGGATTGCTCCTTTTCTGTTCTAGCTGGAGTCCAATCAGCAAGGAGTGGTCCCAGCACCCTCTGCAAAACTGCCTGAGTAACTGTCTGTCCGACTCTTCAAGAAGGACTCCCCCTCTAGAAATGACCTTTGTGAGAAGAGTCTGAAGTCTGAACAGGTAGTCTGATGGCTTCTCTCCAGCATTTTGGCTTGAATTCAAAAACTTAGCAAACAACTCTTCTCCATCTTCCACCACACCGAAAGCCGATTCAAGATGATTCACATATGCGTGGGGGGCTGAAATGGTCCCAAGTGGCTTGACCATATCAGCAGCTGGGCCAACCAAGCTTTCCAAAATCTTTCTCACTTTTTGTGAGTCAGTGACATGGGCATCACTCAGAAGCAGCTCAACTTGACTCTTCCAGGCATCATAATCTACTTCGCCATTGGGCTTTGGAAGTCTTCCTGAGAAGGTGCGGACTTTGCTCTGGCCTGTGTACAAGGGTGCTGAATCATTCCTGATGACATGCTCTACAACAACTCTCTGGACACTGGGAGGATTTAAGACGTCACTGCCAAGGCTCAGTGGACTATGCACAGTGTAGTGATTACTTGAAGGGAGGACTGAAGGAGGCCGACTGTTGCATTGCGAGCCCATACTATGAGCAGCTTCAACATTTATGCCACTCTCAGTGTGTGACATGGGGCTGCATCTTGGGGAGGGACTGCTGAGCATCTTCTCTGAAGTTTGTGACTGAATGCGCCTCAGTTCTCTTTCCAGGATGCTGGCATATCCCGAGGTGGCACTACCACCTATGGCACCTAATTCTTCAAGGTACTGCTGTGCTAGCTCTTTGCCTAAATTTTCTTGGCATATGTCTCTAACTGTTCTAACATGCCATAAAGTGGCTGGATCATTGGGACTGGGTATATGACCAAGGGTATCTGGGTTAATCTTAGTTATTGAGTTTTCCGAAGCATAGACTATTAGTGCTCTACCATTGGGTTGACCAGGCTCATCAGGAACTCTAATGCACTTTGAAATCTTGCCATTTTGCTCAAAGAAGCTAATTATCATTTCCTCAGTGCTTATTTTATCTATACCTACTACTACCAGACAGCATTGTCCATGTACTTCATAACGGTTGCAAAGATCCATATTAGACTAAGGTGAGCTCTTATTTCAAGTAGCTAAATAAAAAACTTAATGAGGTGTGGTTAAGGGGTGTGGTATGTGGTCTTAAACGCTAGTTAACCAATCTCCTGGCTGGCTCGCCAACTTTCTGTAACCCGCACGACGAGGGAAAAGGCCTGTGCTTGTGCGGGAACAGTCTAATTTTACTTCTGGGTTCTAAGGAGACTGGTTTAGGTTATGGCTAGACCACAGTCAATTACTCACCCCAAACAACACACAGCACTCACTGATATCAGGATAATAATAAATATTTATTTACACAATATATATATATTAGTTCTATTTAATATCTAGTCCTATTTATTATCATATGTTATCATGTAATACTAAGTTAACGGATTATATAATCAAGTGTTTAATGTGTATGTGTGTGCACGTGTATGTAGACAGACCAAATCAATATACTGTTCACATTCAAAATATCAGAGTCAATATGCCTATTAAGTGCCGGCACTATTTATCTAGATAGAAATTACAAGAAATTAACAAAAATGATAAACAAAATATTAAAGAAAAACCCTCTATGAGATCTCAAAATAAACTAAATAAACTAAATAAAATAAGTCCAAATGAAACGAGTGCACTCAAAAAAAAGGAATTAATTTAAAAGGAATGGTGATGCCGGATTCCAAGTCAGTCCGGGAAGTTCAGTCCTACCACAGTAGCAGGGGCAGTGGAACGGTGATGATGGGAAATGATGACTGACTGGGGGAGTGTGAGATCGCAGGGCTCCAGGAGTTCCAAGTGAAGATGAAGATGCAGGGGGGCGTTTCCCAGGTACAAAAAAAAAACCAGTCTGCACAGAATCATACAGGCTATTCAATTACTATTAAATTCTACTTAATTTAATCACTACAGTAACCTTTCCTTATCCGTGTTATTGCTGTCATTACAGCAACATACAAAACAAAACAAATAAAACTTATTCTTACAGTAGACTACGTAAATTCAGTTACCGGAGACTGCTGCGTTGCTAGACCTACATGGTTGCTTAGGAACCATGCTAGCCAGAGAGCTAACTGTCCAGCAACGTAACTATCACTGACCCATACTAATAAAGGATATAAGACACTCAAAAAAAAAAACCCTAAAATACACACAAAAACCTACTAGACCATAAGGTTGAAGTCCATTCAGGGTATCCTGACTGGTTTTAAAACTATTGTCATGTCAAATGAACATGTAGGAAGCTTATAAGGCTCATCGGGATCTATTTACAATAATCTAGTTTAGCTGAGCGTATTAGTAGCAGTTACAAACATTAATAATTTGCTCACCAGGATGTCGGGTATAAATCAAGCTCACCGATGATCTCGGGACTTGATTGCAGTCAGACAGAGATCTATATTAAAATAAGGAGTTTAATCTATTTGGGCTAATTCGTTGTATTGTATATGGGAATATTATTAGGGCAGTGACTCACCAAAAGGAAAGGAATCGAGTAAAAGAAAGTTATCGAAGACGGGGATCAAGTATTTCTCGTATCAAATTCAAGTGTCGTAGCCAAAAGGAAAGGAATCAAGTAAAAGAAAGTTATCAAAGACAGGAATCAAGTATCTCTCGTATCTAATTGAAACGTCGCTGATCTACCGCATCTGATTTCATTCAAAAACATTCAACTGAAAACATTCCATTGCACGCTCTAGGGGTCACCAAGGAATTCTCCGCACAGCTGATTTCTCAGCACAGCTGATCTAGGGACTGTCTGAAAATGACATGGGTTACACTAGCAACAGTATACATTCTGAATGAAGAGGTTCCGGTAAGTATCGTAAGGGACTATAGAATCATATATTAATGCGCATATCAATGCAAGATATTCAGAGTGAATATTACAGTCGGTAGGCTCAACCTGTTAAACAAAAGCTGTATGGACATCAGTTAATGGAAAACTATTCCAAAATAACGAACGGTTTAATATGGAAAATATGAAATAAACCCGAATATATTGTAAAGTTACAAGGAAATAGTTCATTATTATACCATTGCTTGCTGGAATTTCCTATTGTGAAGTGCTGTTTAAATAACGTTGACGTTTTTTTTCCACATGTCCACCGTAATAAAAATGTCACTCTGAACTTGTGAGAGAGAGGGGGGGTTTAATTTGGCTGTATTATGTTTTACTCGTTCATTGCACTTCGTTCTAAATGACAGCTAGCCCATTTAGACAGAATAGTTGACATTACGTGTAATTGTGCTATAGGTTTCAATAGGATTGAAGGTGCAGAAAATAGACTCGTTTCTAACGTGGTCTGTGAGCGACAAAACATTGTCTGTGAGTGAACGGATCTGTTAATATGCATACAACTCACCGGACAAACATCGGACAGAAACCGCCCCCGCAGAATATAATTATCCATCTCCGAAACAGTACAAATAAAACAGAACTTATAACATTGTGGCTAATATCCTAGCAAGCAAGCAAAGCCTAGCATCCAATCACGTCCCTTCTAGGGCTAATATGGTAGCAAGGAAGCTAACTTTCAGTCAGCTGTAACACGCTACTGATCACAGCCCTTCTATACTCGCTTTGTTTATTTCTTTCACTAAGTGAAGCAATATTTCGTAGTTTACTAATAACATATAGTAAAAATAGCATGGCAGGACTTTGAAATATCAGAATCTAAGCCTTAAGCCAGTATCACATTAATGACAGAAAATGGCGCCCTGTTGCTGCTGAACTCCTGTTGAACTGGGGGACCCATAGCTGCCCGTGCTCTTGCCTGACTTTAACGCACTATGGAACACACCTGTTGATTGATGCCAATTTATTAAAAAATGACAAATATTGGCTTCACAGCCCTTCAACATTTAACATCTACACCACTTCCACACCATGTATACCAAATCTCACATTAATCTAATGCACCGTGTAGCTTTACCACAACCTAAAACAAGTCATTCTGCTACCAGATGGTGGCGCTATGCCTGACTGCCATTTCACTCACACAGATATGTTCATAGTCATGACAGACATTAACCTGTCAAGTTTTATTCTTGTCAAACAATGCATAATGAATTGGTGACACATTTCCTGTGTATCTGGATACTTATAATGTGATGCATAAATTCATCGAACCGTTGTTTCGTCATCTTACAACATATCAAAAATCTTTTCGCAATTTAACATCTACAACATGTTGACATCATGTATAGCAAAACTGACACAAATTTGATGTACGGTTTAGGACAAGTGCGTTAAATTCCATTGTATATCAAATCGCACAAAAGTCCAAATATCTCACTTCCTGTTAGGTATGGCCATGCCATTGTATTGACCTTTTTTGTTCGTCTTAGTGAGATCAACCCACCTACCAAATTTCGTGCATGTAGCTGAAAGTGTATGGCAATCACAAACTCCTGTAACAACAGGGGGCGCTGCAGTGTCCCTGAGCAACTTCAGGGCTTGGGTATTTCTCTCTGAGTAGCGGGGGGAATTTCTGACGTCTGTCCCAAATTTCATGAGTTTTCGTGCATGGGAACCGCCTCAAAAAAGGGCAAACGGCGCGGGAGGAAAAGAATAATAATAATAATAATAATAATAATAATAATAATCTTAGCAGAAACAATAGGGCTTCGGACCTCCGGTGCTCGGGCCCTAATAATCTTAGCAGAAACAATAGGGCTTCGCACCTCCGATGCAGGCCACAGCCTGCACCTCCGGTGCTCGGGCCCTAAATATTAGCCTTCCACTTAAGTTAGTGTGATTGTACTTAAAAATATATATATTCATTAAGAAAATTATCGTATGCTGTCTGATTTGTGATTGAGCATCTACTAGTCAGTTTATCGTATTTGGGTTGTTGGCCAACGTCACCTGGCTGGGTCTTGAGCTTGCGCAGTAGCCTGGTGACCAATTGGAAAAATAGAAATTCTGGCTTCATCTGGTCCCCATTGAAAACGACTCCATCACTCAGTCCATTTCTTTCACTGTCTACATGTCTTACTGGGATCTGTCGGATGAGTTCAATTTTTTAACACATCCGGAGCTCAAAACAGAGACGTTTTTTTTGCACTGCACTCCATCGGACCCCTTCGCATGCGGGCTGTGTATACTCATAGGAAATACATGACTTCCGGTCATTTTTCTGTCGTGTCTGCCTGTTTTTTGCTATAAATATGTGAAGCCGGCATTACACAACAGTCCGGTGCAGCACCTTGACACAACTGTAGCACAGCCAGGGAAACGTTTGAATGAGAGGATGGCGTCTCACGTGCTTAAGAGAGCAGTCATGTCGGTAACACTTTATAATACTGACTCCTTGTTAAGCATTAGTTATGCATTTGTTAAGCATTACTCAAACCTTAGGTAACCCTTTGTAAAGCATTTGTTAACCATTATCTCTTTATTATTTCCCATTACTTGACCATTAACATATACTGTTTGTTAATGGTTTGTTTATGGTTAGCACACGTTTTGCAAAACAGTAACAGAGCCTTGGTAAAACCTTAGAAAACCCTTTCTTACTGATGTGTTAACCCATTAACTCTTTCTTATGTAACATAACTTAATCATTAGTAAGTAGTGTTTGTTAATAACGTGTGTCTCCAATAAGCAGTAGGCCTATTTTAATAGCCTTAGTTAACCCTATTTTATTCATGTGTCAAACCATTACTTATTTTTCATTTTGCATCACTTAATCATTAACAAGCACTGTTTGAAACCTTACTAAACCCTTTCTTAATCATTTTTTTTTTATCTATAATGCTTTTTCTCTCATCACTTAAGCATTTGTTACTAGTTTGTGGGTAGGGAACACCTACTCCCAGTAGGGTGCTAATCTTGGTTAACCCTTTCTTAATCATTTGTTAATTATTTGTCATCATTACTTAAGTGTATATGTTAATGGTTTGTGTGTGGTAACTGTGACATGACATTAGTATGGTAGAGGCTTATGCAACTGCCTCTCAAAGATGTTTCAGGATATTTACTACTGCTTTGTTAAGGCATAATCACGTGAGCGAATTGTCTCAGCAATTCGGGGGCGGCTGTAAGAAAGACTCTGAGACTGCTGCTTAGCCACGCCCCCTAGCGTGCAGTTTACCGTTCAGTTTCAACCATTCAGTTTTCAGTTCAGCTTGACAGGCAGCACAGAGCACCTGGTCAGCTAGGTTACAGTATTAAGATTATGACATATGAGGAGTTGTGTGCGTGCTTTCTGACCACGTAAGTGTTATGTGTACAAGATAGTAAGTAATTATCAGAGTTTGGGTGTCTAGGTTGCATTGTTAATGTTACTATTATTAGAGTAGCTATTTCCGATTAGCAATGCTAAGCGGAAAACTAGCATTGGATTGGTTTGCATAGGAAATCTGCTAGTCATGCTAGTTAAGCTATGTTCCAGTATTTGAGGTAATGCTAAGAAGATAATTATTATACTCTGGTGATTTTGTTACTGTTCAGCTACATCTTTATGTAAGATTATTTCAGTTAAGGTGTACCTTCAGTCAATGTATGTTTTATGTTAGTTATTGTAATTCAGCATGTTGATTAGCCTTATTCTGTGTTGTTTACAGACCACACATAACCAAAGGCTCTGTCACATGTCATTTTGAAGTGTAAAGTTTAATAAAGACTGAAAGGATATAACTGCTTCATGGTGTTCTAACAGACACCTTACCAACATTTTAATTACTTGACATCAGCTGTGCATTTGATTCAGGACAATAGCAGATCAGCCAACTTTGGAGAATTAGTAGACATAACCTTACCATGCTCACAAACTTATGGCAGAGATGGGTTTACATGGAACCTCCGAGGCTAGACTAAAATTTGGTGGCAAGATCAAAGGACGCCCCAACTCTTAATATAGCCTAGATGTCTTTGATGTTACCATGTTCATGTGTTGCAATTTTTTTAAATAAATGTTTTTGTTTTCCATCTGTCTTCTGGTTTCATCTGTCATAGTAAACTGTTGTTTAGTCTACCTCTGCACAAGCCCTAAGAAATCTTTTATAAATTACTTGTCCAGTGCAAAGAATTGTTACATTTCATTCAAAAACTCATTTCTGAACTGGTTTCACTTTAGAATAGCTCGCCAGATTTACTTTGTTAGGTGTAACAAGTCATTTGTAAATGTATGAACAGGTTTCACTTTAGAATAGCCCCCCAGAATTACTTTGTTAATGAGATGTAACTCCTTAACTACACACGAGTTATGCTTAACAAGTCATTTGTTAATGTATGAACAGGTTTCACTTTAGAATAGCCCCCCAGATTTACTTTGTTAATGAGATGTAACTCCTTAACTACACATGAGTTATGCTTAACAAGTCATTTGTTAATGTATGAACAGGTTTCACTTTAGAATAGCCCCCCCCCCCAGATTTACTTTGTTAATGAGATGTAACTCCTTAACTACACATGAGTTATGCTTAACAAATCATTTGTTAATGTATGAACAGGTTTCACTTTAGAATAGCCCCCCAGAATTACTTTGTTAATGAGATGTAACTCCTTAACTACACACGAGTTATGCTTAACAAGTCATTTGTTAATGTATGAACAGGTTTCACTTTAGAATAGCCCCCCAGATTTACTTTGTTAATGAGATGTAACTCCTTAACTACACATGAGTTATGCTTAACAAGTCATTTGTTAATGTATGAACAGGTTTCACTTTAGAATAGCCCCCCCCCCAGATTTACTTTGTTAATGAGATGTAACTCCTTAACTACACATGAGTTATGCTTAACAAATCATTTGTTAATGTATGAACAGGTTTCACTTTAGAATAGCCCCCCAGATTTACTTTGTTAATGAGATGTAACTCCTTAACTACTCAGGGGTTAGGCTTAATAAGTCATTTGATAATGTATGAAGAGGTTTCACTTTAGAATAGCTCCCCAGATTTACTTTGGTAATAAGTTACAACTCATTAGTTACACGTGATTATGCCTTAACAAAGCAGTAGTAAATATCCTGAAACATCTTTGAGAGGCAGTTGCATAAGCCTCTACCATACTAATGTCATGTCACAGTTACCACACACAAACCATTAACATATACACTTAAGTAATGATGACAAATGATTAAGAAAGGGTTAACCAAGATTAGCACCCTACTGGGAGTAGGTGTTCCCTACCCACAAACTAGTAACAAATGCTTAAGTGATGAGAGAAAAAGCATTATAGATAAACAATGATTAAGAAAGGGTTTAGTAAGGTTTCAAACAGTGCTTGTTAATGATTAAGTGATGCAAAATGAAAAATAAGTAATGGTTTGACACATGAATAAAATAGTAGTAGTTAACTAAGGCTTTAATACTGCTTATTGGAGACACACGTTATTAACTAACACTACTTACTAATGATTAAGTTATGTTACATAAGAAAGAGTTAATGGGTTAACACATCAGTAAGAAAGGGTTTTCTAAGGTTTTACCAAGGCTTTGTTACTGTTTTGCAAAACGTGTGCTAACCATAAACAAACCATTAACAAACAGTATATGTTAATGGTCAAGTAATGGGAAATAATAAAGAGATAATGGGTAACAAATGCTTTACAAAGGGTTACCTAAGGTTTGAGTAATGCTTAACAAATGCATAGCTAATGCTTAACAAGGAGTCAGTATTATAAAGTGTTACCGTCATGTCTTCTGAAGTTTAGTATTTGGTTGATCATGGGTTAGCTGAGCCCAGTTCCAGCCCCTGGAGCTCCCTGTGTATCTTGGTTTGGAAACAGATGTAATATTTTGTTTTTATACAGACTTCAGAAAAGGTAATGCAGTTACAAAGCCTGACTCATTACCACTCCCACACATGGAGGACTGCATGGGTTGAGTCAGCTCTGCAAAGTTCGTCACCAAACTTGACCTGCTCAAAGGTTACTGGCGAGTTCCACTGACACCTCATGCTCTTTGACCTCGAGATCTCTGCCTTCATCATCCCTGACTGTTTCATGCAGTATTCTGTCAAGGCGTTTGGACTTCAGAATGCACTGGCAACATTCCAACGCCGGATGTGGAAGGTTCTAGCTGGCATCCAGAATTGTGAGGTGTACCTACATGACATTGTTCTGCACTCATCCTCTTGGTCTAGTCGCCTCAAGTAAATTGACAAAGTTTCGTGATGTCTCTCTGACCTTGAACTTGTCCAAGTGTGAATTTGGTAAAGCCACAGTTACATACTTGGCCAAACAAGTTGCTCAAAGTCAGGTTCATCCTGTAGAGGCCAAGATCCAGGCCATTGTTGAGTTCCCAACTCTTAAGACCAAGCATGGGGTTCCTGGGAATGGCTGACTTTTCAGATGTGGTTTTGACACTGACTAACCTTTTCTGCAACAGTGTTAATTGCCTTTCTGCCTTTCAGAACACCAAGGCTTTCCTGTGCAGCTCACTCAGTGTTTGCAGCCCCAAGATTTAATTAGCCCTTCAAACTCAAAGTTGATAGGTGCTCAACAGGTTATGGTGCTGTTCTCCTTCAGATTTGATCACCCCATTTATTACTTTTCCAAGAAGTTTCTAAAACATCAAGTGAGCTAGAGCACAATTGAGAAGGAAGCCCTAGCCCTGCAACACTTTGTGGTATATATTGGCTCTACTGCAGAACCTGTGTTTTTACTGACCATAACTCTCTTGTCTTTCTCTCTAGGATAAAGAATGCATTGGTTACTCTACCTGAAAGGCTTTAACCTAGAGAAGTATAAGAGAGGTAGTGATAATATTCTGGCTAACACTTTGTCATGAGGTGTTTTACGGACCAGTGTGTTTTAACATATGTTGATATTTGGTGGAGGGGGTGTCACAACCCTTGGTGATTTGTGGCGATTTCTTTTGTGTCATTGTGTTTCCCCTTCTTTGTCTTGCAGACAATCCTGTGCGGTTGATCCTGCTGACGAGTTTCTCCTAGTCGTGATCAACGTTAATTACGTATAGCTTTCTATTGGTTCCGATTGGAGTGCTGGCCGAGTGGAAGTGCATAGGCAGGTTTTAGCCAGGCTATTTAGGTCCCTTACCAAATCTTTTCTGTTCAGTTCCCATAAGAAGTAAGGTTTTGAGCATGCACTCTTCGTAATAGCAGGCCTCGACCATGCTTGGTTTAATTTTGTATTTTGGTTGCTGCAGTGATGTAGTGTGGCTTCTCCTAACACCTTAACTGTATCTGTGCAGTTAGTATCTAGCACATGTCTTGCAGCATTTGCCTTAATGTTTATGTAATGTGTTCCTTTTAAATGTATGAACCTTTCTGTTGATATACACCATGAAATATAGAAGACAATATAGAATAATCATAGACTGTGGTGGCACATCTCAGTGATATAGGCCTACTGGCTCTATTAAACACAAGCAAGAGTGACTTCAGGCAAAGTCCCCACTGTGTTAAAGTGGTGTCTGTATTTCCCTGGTGCAGGACCTAAAAGCATCATTGGTTATGAATGCAAGCAGGCAGATCCCAGTGACTAGGCAGGCAACTCCTCCCTGCTGTGTTTTTTTTTTCTTGTGATGGGTTTTAGCACAAATGCGGTGCTATGATGGACGAAGATTGTAGGCATGCAGACATGTCAGTTTCAATTCCCATTTATCCCGACGTATCTCAGGAAAGGCCATGGCAAACACGTCTGACATTTTTCTCAGCACTGACAAGACATGATGGAATGTTTGGGGACAAAGAGTAGGAGGAGGAGTGGGAGTAAGTGGTTGTGGAGGGGAACTGGGGCAAATCTTTGACTTCTTTCTAGGGCATGGGAAGCATGGACTGACCTATATGCTTTGAGGGACTGCAAAAAGCTAGTCCCTGAGCTGCTCCAAGTGGCTGAGGGAGTTTAACCAATTTGCAGGATACGTCTGCACCCATTTGGCTTCTTGTGGGCTATTACAGTCCTCCTTATGGCACCCAGTGCTGAGGCCATTTATACAGCCATAAGTAATTTCTCTAAACTTAAATTGCTGCATCGCAAGGGAAAGACTAAACTGGCTTAATGGAACTATTAAATAATTGCTTGTATGTCTACTTAAGAAAACCTCACTTAAGTATTCAAGGAGTTTTGTTGTCACATACAAAGAATTACAGAGAGTAAGACATGTAGCAGAAGTGATCCTATTATTAGCATAGTGCTACTATCAACCATTTCTGTTGCTGGTCCACTTAAAAAGGCTTTATGCAGTGAAAAAGGTATCTCCATGAAAATAGACACATTCAGCTCCTGTAGACCTTTGGTTTGAGTAAGTGAACTTATAACATTTATTTTAAACTGATAACGCATCCAAATGTCTCTCACCACCCAGCCAACTTGCTTTCACTAGTAAACTTAGAATTCTGATAAGCAGGTTAACCTATGCATAAGTGTGTGTGTGTGTGTGTGTGTGTGTGTGTGTGTGTGTGTGTGTGTGTGTGTGTGTGTGGAGGGGGGAGTTCAAACGCAGGGGCAAAGTGCTTAAAATGCATGTTTTGAGAGGTAAGGCGATGACCTGGGGCTGTGGTCAGGGGCTGGGAAGTGGAGGAGGAATAAGGGGAGGAGGAGGGATAAGTTATGTAGTCTATTGTCTGTTGTCTTTATTGTAAAGTATGTGTCTATATATTTCTATTTGTCTATTGAATGTATGCTACTGCATGTCTATGCATATGTTGAATGTAGAGAGTTAACATCTACCAGAGTAAAATTCCTTGTATATGTAAGTATATTTGGCCAATAAAACTGATTTCAATTCTGTAAAATAACCTTGTATATGAAAAGAGCACCAACCACAATATGACAGCAAAGCACAACAGTTTTGGTGGACCATTTTGCAAAGTTTCCAGCAAGAAGGTTAGCTTAGCTGCTAGGAGTTAGAAATAGCTATTGTGTTAACAGCAACACCTCCTGTCATAACTGGATGTATTTTTGGCCAGTGCACTTTGCTTTGCTGCCAATTAGCCATGTGAACAGGCAAGGTACTCTGAGCTGAGAAGTGGGTAGGTGTTGGAAGGAGAGAGGGCCTTTAATTTGTATACCCCACCTCCTCAGGCCCAGGGCAGAGGTTACCACTTAGTGTTGTGAGACTCTAACTGCCAACTCTTTAACTCTCTGCTGTTCTGCAGGATGACCATCAATGCAGAATGCCAACTGCAACTCCACAACTTCCCCATGGATGAGCACTCTTGCCCCCTGAGCTTCTCCAGCTGTGAGTAGCCAACTGGAGCATGTTGCAGAGCCGTCTCTCTCTGTCTGTCTCTCTCTTTCTTAATCAGCGTGGTGTGCATTTTCACTAAGATTATTAGTGTGTGTAGTACATCCACACATACACACACACACACACACACACTGCTTTAATAATTTGGGAGTTCTGTTGGGCTAATTAGTCACTGGATTGTACTGTGTGGTCACTGGGCCATAAGTGTGATTTAGTTGTTTGTATTGGTTAGGGCTGTTCCTGTATTATTGTTATCACAGCAGATTTCTTGTAAAAAGCGTAGGAGATATTTACCCTATGGTTGGAGTTAGAGTTAGCATGGTGAACCACTCTTTCATTTCCTTTCACTTTGTGTAAAGAGTCTGGCAACACCCCATAGGCTTACGCTTGCTTCCTAGTGGGTACTACCACAGTGTTAACCAGGAGAGGTTAGAGTAGCCAGGTGTTGGTTGTTATCCCTGGTCGAATGGATTTCAGTTATCCGGCAGTGAATCTGATACCTCTGGCACTGAAGAGAATTGTTAGTATGACAGTGACCACAGTGTCTTTGGAAGGGTTGGGATAGGTTGCTAGAGGTGTCTATTCCCTGGGTATGCCTATGTGTCAATAAGTGAATGCTGTAGTTGAGAAAACCTTGGAGTAAAGGGAGGGAAATTGGGTCTGAATATTTTTGGGAAACCTATCATGGTGGGAACATGTCCACGACATGGGCCACCTGCAAAAAACAGCAAGGTATGTTGCTGAATGTTAATCAACCTTTTCTTGGCATTATTTCGCCAGGAAAGTTAGCTGCTGTGCTTGAGTGTGTGAGAAAATTACTAGCTATATGACTCTCAAGCTGATTACATGAGAGTTTGCAGCGTTTATTACACTCATGCTCTGGTCAGTGTATCAATGTCAGCAGCTGTTCTGTTTCCTTTTAGAGACTCATTCTGTAAACTAGGATTGTGGGTGGCACACCTGATATCAAAGCAGTGAGCCTGACTGCTGTTTTTCCAGCCTCTGAAGTTGAAGAGAAAATATGTGGGCAGTTTAGTTCAGGGACCAACCTTTTTTGCTCTTGAAAGACTCACAATCTAGCTAAAGGTTACTGCTGGTATGGTGGACCCCAAGTGAATATATTTGGCTTACTTCTATCCTGCATTGTTGTTTCTGATACTTCTGATGTTACACAGTACTTAGATTTGTCATCGTTTTTAAATTCTTGCTTAGTGAAGTTACAAGCTTGCCTGCAGTGCTGCATGTGGCTAAAGTAAATCATGCTTAAACATGGTGTGGTGCAATTCTGGGAGCAGTGTTTCTCATATTACAGCTCTGTCTAATTTAAGGGTGTGATGTTGGACAGAATTTGAGACAGGTAGCCTATTAGCTTTTTTACATTCCTCAGCTACAGTGTTTATGGAGAGGTCTATTCCTTACAGCCAAGGCCAGTGTTTTTAGCTGTAGAGCACTTCAAGCACATTTTGCTTGTTTTGTAGGTATACATGTTGGTAGCTAAAAAGTAAAAAAAAAAACAGGTAAAGCTAAAGTCTTCATCGGTAATATTGCTTGGTAGCGTAACGGCTGTAACCTGTTGTATCCTGTATAACCTCCATCTCGGAGAAGGCACAAAAATGTAGGTGGTAAAAACAGCAAGAGCAGCAGCCTCACTCATCTGAGGACACAGCATTCACATAGCACGGATAAGACCTCCTCTCTCCCACAAAAGAAAACCATAGTCCTTTTCAAGGGTAGCTGAACACAACCCTGATTGAATTACTCTATTACAATGATAAACACAGGGGTGTTTCTACCACACAGACAGAAATTTCAAATGAACAACATTTAAAATGGTACCACACAATCAATTACTACATCAAGCCCTTTCTACAACAATAAAAAATGTACATACATATATATTACTCCATGAACCAAATGCTTGCTACATGTTAGTACAAGTTAACAGATGTTGGGAACCCATCAAACTACTTTTACAACAGGAAACACTTTGCAAATGTAACAAAATAAGTTTTAAATAAACAAGGCATTTTTATAAAACAATGTAAACAATGTGTTGTTAAAATGTTTGTGGGTGTGAAATGTTTGTTGTGTTTTTAGTAACGTGTGTACCCATGTGTTAACACACAAACAAACTGCACAACGCACAACAAGGATGGATAGAACACACAGTCATTGGTGGAACACTGGTGTTTAGGCAACAGGTAGACATGAATAGATAGAGAAAGTGAAATGGTGTCTCAAGAGTTCAAAAGCGGCCGCCATTAGGACACGGTGATGGTGTGCCAATAAGGTGCGGCATGACATACAGATATTTGTTTCATTTTTCATCTAGTGTACCCATTTGTGTATGCCAGTGTGAGTGTCTGTGTGTGTGTTTGTGTCTATGGCAGGGGATCACTTGACACCATCATACAGACATTTTGCTAATGCATTGTTAATCAACAGCTTGAGAAGGGTGCAGTGAAGGGGAAAAGAGTGGTTTTCCCTTTTTCTTTTTTTAGCTGGGTCTTGAAATGCTAATCACAATCTCAAGTGCATTTTCAAGTAAGCAGCCTTCCAAATTATCTGCATACTCAGTGCTGATATGCACTAATGCACCAAGTCCAAAAAATGAGGTCTTCTCATTAATAAAATCTACCAAAGCCCATACCACTTAAGCTGTACTCCAAACTGGTCCTGGCACGGATTTTTTTGTATGTATTTAATGTATGCATGTAAGTATGTATGTAAATACCAAACTCTCCTCCTTGAGCAACCAGAACTTTTAATTATTTTGGGAAAGGATGTTTCTGCCCTCTACCCTTGAAAAAGCATCCTGTCTTACCTCTTATCTGGTAAAAAAAAACAAAAAAACAAAGGCCGCATCATAACATGGAAATTTGAAGCCCTGGGTCTGGTTAAAGGACATAAACACTGAATTTACTGTATATATTTATATATATATATATACACACAAAAAATGGTGCTCAGATTATTGTGGTCATCTGTCTTACATTTTGTGCTTTGGTGCTTTAGTGTCACTACAGAACTGCTCAGTTTTCAAACTAAAGGATTAATTTGCTCAGTTATATTTCTGAGCGTCCTGTAAGTCTGCCTAGCTGACATTGGATGACCGATTCATGCTGTGATCTAGCATTGGACCACTCCTCCATGGAGATAGATGTTTAGTTATTTATTTATTTTCCCAATGTTAATGTGACACAGACATTGTTGTAATGTAAATGTTTTGGCATTATTTTTGGCTGATATTTAGCACAACTGAACAAAGACTTGACAGATACCTCTTCAGGCTGATATTTAGTACAACTGAACTAATACTTGACAAATCCCTCTTCATAAATAACTTAATGATGCGATGATGACCTTTCATTGTTTTTTTTCTTACAACAGCATATGGCACTTAGTGTGCAGTATGTTGACAACGATGTGGAATTTGCTCACACTTGAGAATAATTAAAACATTATAAACCACTTCTCCTCTCAAAGCAGAGTAGAGGTGAAACTATTTTGGCTAAATTGGCTAAATTAACTTCATTACATTCAGCTCCATTCTCCATAATGATAACTGCTAATAGTAATGGCTGAATAATGGCTGAAACACTCGGTTCATTATAATGAACCATATATGAACACTCTGTTTATTATCCATCACAGACTGATTAAAAAACAGTACTTGTTAGACATATTGCCAATTTACAAAATTTACAAAACCTAGAGAGAAAAGAAACAAAACCACCCAAACATTAGCTCTGTGTAAGGTAGTCCTCTCTCTCTCTCTCTCTCTCTCTCTCTCTGTGCATTCTGCAGTTACATGTAGCAACTGACTTTTACAGTTTTTTTTCTTTCTTTTCATGTGCATTCACAGCAGTAGATTGTTCTCAGTATATTTTAGCTGCAGGTGTGTGTGTGTGTGTGTGTGTGTGTGTGTGTGTGTGAGAGAGAGAGAGAGAGAGAGAATTTGAATAAAAAAAAACATTTATTACAGTTCACAGAGAAATTACAGAAGCTACCGCACAGTATAAAAGGACATGTTTTTTAAAGAATGCGATTTATCATCTCCCAAGAAAGGTGCAAGACACAAACTGTCAGCAACACATTGTTAAAACACCACTTTGCTCAAATATTCCAAGATCTCCCATTGTTTTATAGAAATCAAAATCAATTAGTATTCTTGATCTTACGAGCATCAAAAAAATCCTCACCAGATTAATATCAAGGTTTTGCTCAATTTTGTTCCTACGGCTGACATAAATTGCCATCTTGGCTTGTCCAAGTAGGAAGTTTATTAACTGGCACTTAAAACGATGTTTTTTTTATTTTCCCTGGCTTTGATTAAATGTAATTCTCCTGTTTTTGTTCATGGGGTAAACCCTAAAATTAGATTACACCAGACTAGAAGTACCATGATAATTTAATTCATTTATGTAGTGGGTAAGACAAAATGAAGAAAAGAAGACCTTTCGGAAACACTTAGAGACAAAAAGAAAGCTATTGATGGTATATGTACATATGAAAATAATATAATTACGTTTTAGTAAAAATAGCTCCCCAGTCTTCTAATAACATGGATATAAGTCTGACCCCTGAAATACTGTAGCTACTACCCATGACTATCGTTGTCTGCTTTCTCAGCATATTACAGTTTTTCTCAAATGCTAAAACACATTTTACAAACGTTTCCTCTATGTTCCCTAATGTCTAAACACAACACCCTTTTCTAAAGCTACATAAACACAACCACACCTTCTCACTTCAAAACTCAAACTTTCATACCAAAAGAGCAGCTCGAAGCTTTCAAAAATGTAAACACTATACACATTATTAGACACTACAGCAAAACAATTGAAAACACAATGCTCAATTTGTGAGATTGTTCTTTGTGTCATAACTGCCAATGCATATTTTTGGAAACTACAGTAACGGATCTTCTTAGATGTCTGTAGAGGATTTGGCATTTAGATTTGTGAGTTTCATATGAATGCAAAAACAGAATTTATTGCCCACAACAGTACACAAGAGTCATGAAAACATGTTCATGTGAAGTTTTTTTTATTTACACCACACATACACACACACACACACAATCACTGTGCATCATCATGTCGCCTAGCTGCATCGGGCCACATCACCTCATCCACATCACAGGCTATATTCTCTCTTGCTAGGCAACATGGGAAAAACGCCCTGGAATGTCGCATCCATCCTTGGAAAGCCTCCACTGGGACGTCACCACAGGCCAGCTCCATTGCAGTTAGGAGGTTCTCTCTGGTGTATGGTTGTCGGTCATACACCTTCCATCTCCACGAGGAGAAGAACTCCTCTATAGGGTTCAAGAAAGGGGAGTAGGGTGGCAGACAGACGTTTAAAAACTGGTTATTATTAGTAAACCACTCTGATTTCGTTTGTTTTGTGGAAGCGGACATTGTCCCAAATGACCACATAAATGGGATGTGCGGGCCCAGGATGATGTTGTTGGCGGTCCAGGAGGATGTCTCTTAGCTCGTCTAGGAAGGTCAGGAGACATTGGGTGTTGTAAGACCCAAGGACAGCATGGTGGTGGACAAGCCCCTCTGAACCCATGGCCGCACAAAGAGTAATATTACCCCCCCGTTGGCCAGGAACCTCTGTGATGGCTCTTTGGCCAATGATGTTATGCCCCCTTAGCCGCCGTTTCTGCAGGTTGAAGCCAGCCTCATCCAGGAAGAGGTACTCATGAGGTCTGGCCATTGCGTCCAACTGTAATATTCTCTGAAAATGTACAATTGCACAGGTGTTTAGAACAACAGTCAATCAGGTAGCACAGTATTGTCCAGAAGTAATGTAGGCCACTGAGCAACACAGTATGTCCACTAACTGTACTGTGAACATGGATGTATACTTACTTGCACATACTCGTAACGTAGGTCTTTCTGTCGTGCAGAGTTGCGCTCAAAGGGAACCCTATAGACCTGTTTCATGCGCACATTTTGGCACCGGAGAACTCGATCTATTGTGGCCAAGCTGACATCATCAATGCCCTCAAAGTTGACATGATCAATGACTTTGTCTCTGATCTCCCGGAGTGTGATGAGGTTGTTCTCCACCATATCCACAATGATAGTTTCTTGTGCTGCTGTAAATATGGCAACCCTACCACCTCTATGTGGCATTCTTTCAACTCTAAAGAAAGAAACACGCGTTGTCAATTGACACGATTTACAATACGCAATAACTGATTAGGAACCAATATACTTGCTACAGTACAGGCAATATACAGGCTTGTAAAACTGTATTGTGACAAAGAAAGCAATGGCGTACAATACCTGTTGTGTTGTCTGAATGCCCTGATAATGGTGGCCACGGTGAACCTACTTAGGTTTGGACGGACTCTTAGTCCTGCTTCAGCCATTGTCATTCCATGGGTAACGACATGGTCAATGACTGTTGCACGCATCTCGTCCGTAATGATGGTGCGACGTCGTCTTGCTCTCCCTCCTGGGCCTCCTCCTCTCCCTCCTGGGCCTCCTCCTCTCCCTTGTTGGCCTCCTCTCCCTCCTGGGCCTTCTCCTGTCCCTTGTTGGCCAGCTCCTCTCCCTCCTCTGGCGCAAACTCCTCTTCCCCTGACTCTGCGTTCATCCATTGTGTTTGGTTGGAATCTTAAGCAAACTGAACTTGCATTTATACATGTGATCACAGCATTAGCAACAGGTGTCTTCAATTTTGAGTCGTTGTGTGTAATGAATGACGCCAGGTGTGTTCATTGTGTTCAAATACTGCTGATTGTGGCAAGCATTTTGCATCACATGAGCTTTCATTTGAAAATATGAGCAGAGTTCTTTTGCAACTTGTGTTTTAGCAAAGGAAAAATGTGTTTAGATTTATGAGAACGGAGATTGTGTTTTGTGAATTGTCTTCATGTGAAATGTGTAGTGTAAGTATTGGCAAATGATGGCTAGATTTAGCAAATGTGTTTAGACAACTGGTCATTAGGTTTAGAGGATTGGCTTTTGTGTTTTAGCATTTGAGAAAAACAGTAATTGATACAGTTCAACTAAACGCTACAGTTAAACAAGCTTGTATGTGCTTGTTATATGCTTGTATGAGAGTGGACAAATGTGTCAACACATTTGTTTGTGTTTTCCTAATTAATTGAATAAGTAAAAATGTCACATCCTGTGACTTGGAATTGTGCCCTTTGGCAAGAGTACTGACACATATGCCCACTTTCCTAATTAATAATTTAATTATTTATCTTAACAGATGGCCATGTATCTGCACAACGAGTGTTTAGCAAAGCTAAGTAGATGCAGTCTGTTAGCCAAAAGGCCGTGAAATGACACAAGTTTTTGTAATTGGGTTCAAGTCTGCTTTAAAGATCTGGTTACGTACTAATAAGGAGGTCCACACAGGCCAAACAATGACAAAGTATAGATGCAACTAAATTGTTAATAATAAGAACTCGACCCTTAAAGGACAACTTATTTATTAAGAATTTCCATTTACTAAGTTGGCCCTTTAATTGCTCTAACACCCCTTCAACGTTTTTTAGGATGAATGAATCATTCCCTAAAAATACTCACAGATATTAAAACCCATGTCTGTTCCAGCTGAGCCCAACTGGTAGAGTTGGTTTGTCATTTAACCACTTCCCAACCAGCATGGCCTCACTTTTAGACCAGTTAACCTTGGCAGAAGAAATCACTCTAAAATTATCAAAACCATTCACAAACACCGCAACATCATCAGCAAACTCTGACAAATTAGACACATTTTCACAGCAAGAATTTTAACCCAATGTATTTTTTCCCTTTCCTTAGTTTCACTAACAGGGATTCCAGGGCTAAGGCATAAAGCATGCCTGATAAGGCACAACCTTGCCTGACCCCTTTTTTAACTTTAAACGGCACGCACACAAGCCACCATTGACCTTCAGAATACTTTCTATCTCACAATACAAAACTGATTTTCCTAATAAATTCTTGGCAGAACCCAAATGCAGCCAGATTATTCCTTAGGTAGCTGTGTACAACTCTGTCAAAGGCTTTTTTGATCAACTGACACCAAACTGAAATTTAACTCCATCAGCTTACCTAAATCAAAAACATCTCTGATAAAGGAAATGTTATTATGAATTGATCTTCCAGGCACGCAGTAAGTTTGGTCAGGATGGATCACCTCTGGCAAAACTTTACACAGTCTTTTTGTCAAAACTTTGGATAGTAATTTATAGTCTATACATAGGATCGATTTTTTCATTTCTTTTCATGTGCATTCACAGCAGTGGATTGTTCGCTGTATATTTTAGCTGCAGGTGTGTGTGCATGAGAGAGAGAGAGAAAGAGAGAGCTGTATATTTTAGCTGCAGGTGTGTGTGCATGAGAGAGAGAGAGAAAGAGAAAGAGAAAGGACTATCTTACACAGAGCTAATGTTTGGGTGGTTTTGTTTCTAGAAAGAAGGGATAGAGAGAAGGAGAGGGAGAGATATACAACCTACTATAACTAATCAGACAAACCCAAATAGCTACCAGCCTCAGGACCTTACCATTATTGCTCAAACAATCTGGCCAAACCAAGTAATAAACAGAAAAAAACAAAAACTGAAAACAACAAAAAAATGTAAAAAAAACTTCAGTACTATTTAGCCTTAAACAAAACGTATACTGTGCCAGACTACCTCTCCACAGTGACTAATACTAAACACAGAAAACCCTTAACCAGATACAGACTAAGCAGCCATAGTCTGGCTATAGAAAAGGGCAGACATAGGCAGAGCTGGCTACCTAGAGAAGAAAGGCTCTGCATAAAATGTAACTAAGACACCATAGAAACTGAACTTCACTTCTTAAACAAATCCAGCCAATGGAAAGAAATAGGTATCCAATTCTTTCCCAAATTAAGAAATATACATCCTGAATTTCCAAACCTAGAAGACAACAAGTTGATAAGAATAGTACTAGGTGAGGAACAAGAGAGTGCAAAAGTTGCTGCCAGTTAGGTAGATGCCTGCCATAGAGCGAGAGGGAGTCACCTTATGAGTGAAGCACATAAAGAATCACAAACACAGATACATATTGTCAAGTACAGATACCCACACACATTCCTGCGTGCACATGCATGCCATCCACACACGCACACACACAGGCACGCATACAAACACACACACACACACACATACACACAAGCAGTGTTCTGTGACTGTGTTCTGTCCTTGTTTACCGTGTTGTGCACACACTACTTGTACTTTGTACAACTAGAAATGCTTTGGCAATGTAATGTGTATTTTTTCCATGCCAATAAAGCTCTACTGAATTGAAATAAATAGAGAGAGAGAGAGAGAGAGAGAGAGAGAGAGAGAGAGAGAGAGAAAGGAGGAGAAAGAGACAGATAGAGAAAATGACATATAAGAAGGAGGGTGAAATGCAGAGATAGAAAGAAGATAGAAAAAAGACAGGTAGAGAGGATGACAAATAAAAAGAAAGAGAGAGAAAAAGACAAAGAAATCCAGATGGAGAGCGAGAGAGAAAGAGCCAACGTGAAAATTGAGAGAGAGAGCTGATCATTAGTTTGAGGTGTGTAGGCATCGAGGAGGCTGTGTTGAAGGTGAGTGAGGTTGCCGGTGAGTGAGGTTGTGTTATGGAGAAATCCCAGCTCAGCGCAGTTCCAGCAGCAGTGCCAAAAAATGGGGCTAAAGGTGCACAATCACTGTGTGCAGTGAGGCCCAGGGCTACCCCCACCCCCATGCCCATGCCCACTACTATCCACAGCCCCACATAACCGCACACTGCCAAACAGGTGGACTATGTACACCAGCTACCTATACAACACATCAGCAACTAAATAAATTAAGTCTGCTACAGAATCTAAATGATCTTCACAGAGACAAAAAAAAGAAGTTAGGTGGAAATAAAAACAATTGTGGGCAATGCCTGAGTCTGAGAATGCTGGGAAAAAATACCAGGACAAGCTCCAAACAAGTCGCTAATGCAGTGCCTGTCATAGTAAGCAGAAGGAGAACAGTGAGAGAGAGAGAGAGAGAGCGGGAGAGAGAAAGAGAGAGGATGACAGAGACTCCAGTCTTCATATGCTGTTATAATGGCGAGAGAGAGAGACAGAGTGTGAGAAAGAGAGAGGGAGAAAGAGAGACTCCAGTCTTCATATGTGGGAGTGTGTGGGAGGTTAGGGAGATGTAATTGGTCTTTACTACGGTATCAGAAATACGGCATGCGTCTGTCAGCCTCCTGTATGAAGCAGGACCCCACTTGTGCAGTGCCACATTAACCACAAGTCGTGATAGCCAGTGAACATAAATGTCTTGGTAAATTCAAATGACGAATGCACAACTGTGTTCAAAACCAACTGGAGGCTGATTTGAAGTTTTACATTACAGCTCCAGTGTTGACAATTTTGTGACTTCATCGCTAGTTCGCGACTTTTGGCCATTCACTAGCAACAACAAGTCTTATTTAGTGACTAGCAACAAATTTGGCAACTTTTCATTACTTTGGCAAACTCCAGACCAACCGTTTTGTTGTTGATAAAACATCTATAATCATCTCCCTTCTCCTGCCGCTCTGTCTGACTGCCTCTGCCTCAGCATTGCCCCATGACTATGAGCGTACAGACTGGCCTATGTAGAATCAGCCCCTATTGTTACACAGAAGTGGATGTTCTATAGATCGTGTGACATCTCTAGAGACTTTTGGAGCAAGCTAGCTACTTTTTAATACATTGCATTACATTACACTTAATAGGTGTAGCGGAACACAGAGTAAGCAGACTACCTTCATACATATGACGAGATGCATGTGCCTAAGTAGGTTTCCCAGAGCAGGGACATTACATACACACATACTTCCTACACAGGCAGATTTATACAAGCATGAGGCACCTAGGAAAAGAGTTGGTTTAGTAGTTGTTAGTTTTGTTAGGAAGGGAAGCAGTCTCTGAAGATAAGGGTCTTTACAAGTTGAGGGATGTCGCTGCTCTTGTAGCAACTGGTAGGTTGTTCCACCATTGAGGGACAACAACAGAGAAAAGTTTAGAGTGACCTCGCCTTGTGAGAGGGGATGGTACGGCCAGACGGTTTGTATTAGAGAATCGCAACGCTCTGAATGGGACGTGAGACAGTGTCCTGTAGGAAGACATTGAGATAGGCGGGGGCAAATCCTGATGTGACTTTTGTAGACTAGCGTCAAAGCCTTTCATTGAATTCTGGTAGCCACCAGGAGCCAATGCAGGTTGCTGAAGAGTGGAGTGACGTGCCCTTTTGGGTTGATTGAAAACCAGTTGTGCTGCTGCATTCTGGACCATTTGCAGTGGTTTGATCACACAAGCAGGCAGGCCAGCTAAGAGGGAGTTGTAGTAGTCGAGGGGAGAGGTGACCGTAGCCTGTATCAGGAGCTGAGCGGTATATTGGGTCAGGTATGGTCTGCTTTTTCTAATATTGTACAATGCATAGTGGCAGGACTGCTCTACAGAGGCAATGTGCTCAGAGAATGATAGCCGGTCATCTATCATTACTGCCAGGTTTTTAGCAGCGTTGTTTAGGGCAACAGTGACACCGCCCTGGGCAGGGATTGCCAGGATTTCGGTTTTAGACAGATTAAGCTGGAGATGGTTTTCCTTCATCCATTTGGACAGATCAGAGAGAGATGTGAACGTGTGTGCGGAGACTGTGGTGTTGTCTGGTTGGAATGACAGGTACAGCTGTGTGTCATCAGCCTAGCAATGGTAGGAGAAGCCATGCTAAGTCAAGCAGGATAAGTACAGAAAATTCTTCCTGCGTTCTGGCTGCTCTTAGGGCTTCTGTGACAGTTACAGCTGTTTCATTGGAAATAGTTGCCGTCACTGTACAGTCCACTTCTTTATGATTATTAGTTTATACAAGGAAAATGTTAGCATTTTGCGCAGTTGTCAAAAGATTTAGTTTCTCTGCATTTTTGTAGCACTGAAGCATGCCATGAAAAAAAGGACTGTATGTGGGCTATTGGCTTAGCAGTAACAGAAAGTGATGAACTCAGTGACTTGTCTCCCTTTGTAAATTTCAGTGACTTAAGATTGAAATATTTTCTTTTGCCTCAATTTTTTGTCTCTTAAAAGTTTTTTTTCAAAATGATCAGGTATCGGGGTTTGTGTGTGTGTGTGTGTATGTGTGTATATGTGTGTGTGCGTGTACGTGTATGTGCACATGCATGTGTGTACGTTCACGTGTGTGTGTGTGTGTGTGTGTGTGTGTGTGTGTGTGTGTGTGTGACTTTGGTTGTGTCTTTTATTGCCTTAAGTTATGAACAACAAAGTACAACAGAAGCACTACTGAATAATTGGTCACACTTCATTTGAGTCTGATAACATTAATTGCCCAGGAGAAACTGAGTAATGAACCCATCAACATGACATGTCAGGCTGCCTTTAAGCCCTCACAATAAGTGTCACACATGAAATATAAATGTTTTTTGCCCCATGGGTAATAAACAATAGAAATATGGTACTTAGCCACACAGCTAACAGCTAGCATTAAGCTCTAAAATGCACAATATTGCACTAATGTTATACATGGTGGGCCAAAAATACAGGAGACATTTTAAATGTATATATCTTTGATTATAAAAACAACACAGACCATCAAATATATTTGTTGTAAAGCTGACATTCAGGAATTTTTGATACGTTCATTTCTCTGGACACCACACTGGAAGCGAATTAAAGACATATTTCATGAAAAGTAGATTGAAAAATCATTATTTTTACACACAGCCCAGAACATTTCAAACTATAGATCTGGATTAATTTTTTTTAAAGAGGTCATTACACTGTGTCAGTACAAACATTTTAAAGTTACAATTTGTGAAATACAGGAAAACTGTCAATGACTACAATTTGTGGGGCAGACTATGCGTGCTAATTCCAATCCCTGTTGCGTTTAGGAATTCCATCCTCGGCGTGCCCCAAAGATTCCCTCATAATGGTACAGACTTTAAAACAAATTGCATATGTAGTCGAATAATACTTCGCCAAGTACCATCCCGAAAGTTGATCCTGTACAGTATTGTGTCAGTTCAGTGCAACAAGAAACTTTTGTAAGACAGGTGGTGGTCACTAGCTTCCTCACCCATAACCACCTACTTGACCCAAAACAATCTGGCTTCAGGAGCGGTCACTCCACTGAGACGGCGCTATTATCTGTCACGGAAGCCCTCAAAACAGCCAGATCACGCGGTCAGTCATCAGTGCTCATCCTCCTGGACCTATCGGCTGCCTTTGATACAGTCAATCACGACATTCTGCTATCCACACTCGCCAACATGGGCATTGCAGGCACTGCCCTCTCCTGGCTCAAATCTTACCTCACTGGGCGCTCCTTTAATGTGGCCTGGCAAGGACGTCTGTCATCGACTTACACCCTCTCCACAGGGGTTCCCCAGGGGTCAGTTCTGGCCCCCCTTCTGTTTGCTATCTACACCACCTCGCTGTCTCATGTTATCCGCTCACACGGCTTCTCTTACCACTGCTATGCCGATGACACACAGCTGTACCTGTCGTTCCAACCAGACGACACCACGGTCTCCACATGCATCTCCGCCTGTCTCTCTGACCTATCCTCCTGGATGAGAGATCATCATCTCCAGCTTAATCTGTCTAAAACCGAACTCCTGGTCATCCCTGCCCATGAGTCAATCTGCCACGACATCACCTTGAATATTGGTGATGTCACTGTTGCCCCGAACAACGTGGCTAGGAACCTAGGTGTCATATTAGACGACCGTCTATCTGTCTCCGATCACATTTCTTCCGTAGCGAGATCATGTCGCTATGCATTATACAATATTAGAAAAATCAGACCGTACCTGACCCAATATGCCGCTCAATTGCTAATACAGGCGTCAATCACCTCGCGGCTCGATTACTGTAACTCTCTCCTAGTCGGTCTACCTGCCTGTGCGATGACACCATTGCAAATGGTCCAGAACGCGGCAGCGCGACTGGTCTTCAATCAACCCAAAAGGACACATGTTACCCCACTCTTCAGAGATCTTCACTAGCTGCCAGAATTAAACACAAGGCTCTGACACTAGCCTACAAAGTAATTTCAGGTTCCGCCCCCGCCTACCTTATTGTCTTATTACAGGCTCACGTCCCGTCCAGGGCGGTGCGTTCCGCTCACACGAATCGTCTTTCGGTACCCTCGCCTCTCACAAAGAGAGGTCACTCTAAACTCTTCTCCGTGGTTGTCCCCAAATGGTGGAATGACCTACCAGTTGCGACAAGAACAGCAACATCCCTCCCTATCTTTAAAAAGCTTGTAAAAACCCTTCTCTTCCAAGATTGCTTCCCTTCCTAACAAAACTAACATAACTAACAAACACTAATCCAACTCTCTCTCTCTCTCTCTATCCCTATGCAGAAGTACATATGTCTGTTGTGTCTCTACTCTGTGTCCTCCTCTATTGCTTATGTCCTCCTTTTTGTAAGTCGCTTTGGATAAAAGGCTCTGCCAAATGTAATGTAAAAAAGGTGGTGCCCTTAACAAAAAAAAGAACGTGTTGTGGAGCAAAGAACTGCCAACATGTGAAAAATGCTATTCATGATGCATCTTTGCCTGAAAGCTCTTTGACTACATAAGCCTACACAATTTGTTTTAAAGCCAGTGCCATTATAAGGGAACCTTGTAGGCACTGGAAGGAACGAATTCCGAATCACAAGAGCATGCTGCGATATGAATGGGGTATACACACAGAGCCCGCTCCACAAATTTTCATCATCAATTTTCCTATATTTCACAAATTTTAACTTTGAAATGTTTTTTATTGACAATGTTTAATGACCTGTTCATTTTTTTTAAATTCAGGGCTATAGCTTGTTCCTGGCTGTGTTTTTGTAAAATAACTGGTTTTCCAAATCTACCCTTACATCAGAGTTTAAATCTGGAGCTCAGCTCCCCCTCCTCATCTCGGCAATACAGCCAGCCGGAGCTCAGCTCCCTCTGCTGCAGTATTTTTAGTAATACAATACAGTGAGATATTGACCACTGTGAGTAAAGAAGGGCTCCCCCTCCTTACAAAAGCTAATTTAACCACTGCCTTGCATAAAAGGCATCTTTAAGTTGTGTCCAGAGATATTAGACAATGTATCAAAAACTTGTGAATGGCAGCTTTACAACAACTATGTTTTGGTATTCTGTGTCATGTTTGTTATCCAAGATATAAACTCATGAGTGCCCAAGGCTAGCTCATTTTTCATTAATTGGGCGCTGGTGGTGGAACGGGGGAAGGTCATTGCATCACACGTCTGTAATTACAGATGGTTACCCTCGAGAGGAGGTGATTTACAAGTGGAGGAAGAACTCGGTGGAGCTGGCTGACCAGAAGTCCTGGCGCCTCTACCAGTTTGACTTCACAGGCCTCAGGAACACGTCGGATATTATGAAGACCACAGCAGGTATGTCAGACATCATGCAGGTGACTGCAGGTGTGTCTGATAAATGTTTCTTTGTTCCTTACCTTTTAGAGTGATCAGCATACTATTCATCTCTGTCTGCAAGTGGTTGAAGTTTTCTAACAAAATTTGAAAGTAATTGTGTCAATGTACTTTGGCTTAATGTATAAATTCTGAACCTTATTTTTTATTTGTATTTGTATCAGAATTAGCCTTTATTATTTAAAAAGTTATAACATCCCTGATGTTAATGGCAGACTAAGATTACTAGGTCAGCAACTTCTCATGACCAGAAAAAGTCTATGAATCCACTTCTTCAAAAACTATTTGTTAACTGGCATATGATTTTATGTAAAAAAATTCTAAATAATATTTCTTGACATTTCTACTATGTCAGCATTGTTACACAGTGACATTTATGATTGTGTCCCTTCATACATCAATCTCCACAAGTCAAAACCTGTTGGGTCTGAAAGACAGACAATGCAGGGCCGACCAAATACAAAATGATTCAACACCACTGTGAGACAATAACAACTGTCAGATTTGTTCCAGAGAAACCCTGCAACTTCCCATCAGTTTGATAGGCAATGAAGAAACTTCAGGTTCCTCACCACTGTAGCCAAGCGACAGCAGGTTGTACATCTGCTGTCTGGGCAGGAAGTTGAGGTTTCACCAAGCTAATTGCTAAGCAAATTAGCTGCAGGCCACCACAGGCAAAACAAACCTCCTCCAGAAATCACTGCAGAGAGTTAATCCTGCCCATTCCAATAGATGATACCCACTTTGGCATACAGACTGATTTAGATTCAGTTAGAATGTGAATAATGTCGTCCAATTGTACAGTCATATTCAACTACATCCACGGCTGTTTTTCAGAGTAAAATATAACTCTTCTTTAACTGGCATGTTAAAGCATTAGCCATAGTTCACTGTGCTCCAGCCTCCAAAGTCAGTGAAGGACATATCTAAGTAATTTGCTTGTTAATAAGTGCCTAGTGCATTTTAGACACCGAATTTATGTTTGACAGGAATGTCCTTCTGTCTGCAAACATGCAAATACAATATAGAAGCAGAAATTGAAATTAAACAAACACACACTGACATTACCATCTAAAATTTGCATCATTCTTTGAACATCCAGACAATTGCTCCATTATTTATCTTCTAAGCATTCAATTGCTTCTCTGATATCCACAATCTCTAAATGACTTCTTTAATACATTTTAATGTGTTCGCGCCACCTTTCAAAATTAATGGAGTTTTGAAAGTGCTCATGACTGCATAATGTATTAATCTACCTAGAGGTATAATTAGCCTCTGTTAACCTTATTTTCAAGTGGCATACTTTATGTGACATTGACAGAGCTTTGTAATGGTTCGTGTGTTGAACTCCCCTGCTTGCTCGCTTGTTCACGCTCTTCTGCCCAGTCCAGATTTGAACTTTTAAGTTCAAAGGCAGCGTTGGGGTTTATGGAGTGTGGAGTGGATGTTGAGTATCTAGACCTAGATTTGTGTGCAAGTCAAACAGGGTAGCTTTATAGCCTTTAAGGACATCCAGGGTTAGCCTGGGCCAGATGTAAATTCAAAGATGAACATTTAGCCTTCCAGGCAGTCTAAAGCATGAGCAATAATGATGAAATATAAGTGTTTAAGATGATTTTTTATTTCTGTCTCGTTTAAAAGGGGCACTAAAATGCCTAACCTTCATTAGTGATAACATGAACCTTAATCACATGACAGACATCACATAAACACAGTGAAATATATAATCCAAACAACTACACAATTATTTTGACTACCTGGACTACACCCAAGGGTGGCTCAAGCCCTGGCTAAATTGGCTGGTGCCCCTGAAGTCAAAGCTGTTTGGGAAGAGAAAGACAGAGACTATAGGGAAAAGCTAGAGAGGGAAGATAGGGTGGGCAGGAGAGAATCATTCAGCAAAGTCTTTAGCATGATAATTATATTTTGACCTAAAAAAATCAATCATTAATTTGCATATTTTTCTGACTTCTGACAAGTGTTTGTGTGTGTCTCTGCATTACTAGTTTACAGCAATCTTGATGGTTTGGTGTGTCAGGTGAAACTATTTGTGCTGTGTGTACAGTTGAGAAACAAACCACCCTCTCATTTCACTTTCAAGCTGCTTTGTTGCTAGCTCTAAGGCCTTCCTATCTAGTCCTGGAATTTGGTTTACAAAAGAACGCAAAAATAGCAACCCCATCAGTGGGAAGACTGCTTTTAGACTTTGGTGACATATGGGGACATTTATTTTAGATGTTTTTGTGACACTAAAGACCCTTGGTTCTACATTTATTTTTTTCTGTTTATGACCATTTAATGAAGTTTGCTCCTGCCCTGACAACACTACTACATGACATGGGGCAAAGTGACATTTGGAAGGAAATGATTGTCCAGGAGATGGGGAAAGAAGTTTAATGACAGACTAACTCCACAAAGGAAGACCATCATCCATCTTGTGAAAATGTGTTTCCTGGTAGCACTGTGTTGTGTGTATTGTAAAGTACAAACAGCAATATGTAAACATCAGTCGCCCCATCAATTAATCAGGAATTGTGCCATTTCTGTCACGTTTGATGGGACAGAAACAGAACTGTGATCGAAAGGTTGCAGATTCGAATCCACCCAGATGTGCCATTGAGGTACCCTCCCCACATACTGCCCCCAAGATGTCATTGTCATAGCTGCCCCCTGCTCACTTGTGTGATGAGCTAATTGTAGAGTTGTACATTTCTCCATTGAGGGACTAATAGTGGAATTAAACCTAAATGTTCTCCTGCACTGTGTCTAGGCGACTATGTGGTGATGACAGTGTACTTTGAGCTGAGCCGGCGCATGGGCTACTTCACCATTCAAACCTACATCCCCTGCATCCTGACCGTGGTCCTCTCCTGGGTCTCCTTCTGGATCAATAAAGACGCTGCTCCCGCTAGGACCACCCTTGGTAGGAAATTGCTGATTTTTACCATCTCCCGGTTGGGGGTTTGGGTTGGAAGGGGGACATACACATTCAAAGGGGGTTTTCTCCAGTGTTTAATCAGGTAGCATCGCAACAGGTGTGGGATTTAGTGAAACTCATTCTGACAGTTGGAAAGATATTAGCCTGGACAACAGCGTTAAAGGCAATATTTTATGATCAGTGTTGAGAAGAATAATCACTGAGTTGTTCTTTGTCAAATATTATTTTAGTAACAGGATAGAAGTGGTTTGGGGTTTGTTTATTGGGTACTCATTATCTCAACCTTCAAACTCATATTTGTTTTGTTTATGCTTTGGGCATTTTGTTTTTTATGTTATTACATATGTATATTTATTTAATTATTTCAAAAAAGCCAGAAAGGATAAATTCAGTTATTATTTTTATGTATTATTTGTTTTTTAATGGTTCTTTTATTGCGTGTTAACCCTTTTTTGTTTTTGTAAATGAACACAAGTAACCATGGCATGAGTAAGTGGAGGCCAAATCTCTGCTTCTGCAATCCATCCAATCATCTTCTCCCTTCCCATGAGTGACACTGGCCTGTGATATAGATGTGAAGAAAGAGCTTATGCGTACTGTAAATTATGGACTTCAGGCAAAGCTGTACACTACAGAAAGACAAAGTATCATATTAGAGAGGATCCGTCACACCAATACTCATCCCCTCCCCCTCTTTTGTGCATCTTTAAATAAAAACACTTTGTTTTTGGTTGTTGTTGTGGTTGTTGCTGTTGCTCCATTAGAGGGGCATTTCAAGATATTCATGCGTGAACAGAGTTGGATTGTAATACAGCTGACATCTTTGAAAATTAGTCAACAAACTCATGCCGTCTGGAGGGAGAAGAAAGACAGAGCTTTTTTATTTTCTAAGAAAAGTCTCAAAATCTCACACAAAAAAATTGCCACGCAGACCTCTGTGGCCGGTGAAGATGTGTAAGACACAAGATAAGAGAACCTTTTGAGATGCCTAAGGATATGGCAGTTTTTTGGGAAGAGTCACAGTGTAAGGGTCTGATGATGCTATGCTTTTACTGTCACATGGCACGGCAGACTTTGCCTAACATGCGAGCCCATTGAAATACAAGTAATGAACTAAACAGAGAGTTAATCAATTCGTTCTTTTCACCACTTTATTGTTCATTCCTGGCATTCAAGGCTGTCCCACACCTATCGTATAACGTCCACAGTGCAGAGTTATGGAGTTGAAAAAGAGACTATTTGTCAAAGAAAATGCCTAGATGCCCTCTTTATAAGAACACCTGCGTATATCCTTACATCAGGATGTGATCATGTGATGTGCAAAGATGGCCCTACACAGGGTCATGGTGTTTGACTTCCTTCAATAGCAAAATCTTTCATATCCAATTAAAGTCACTTGACGTCACGTGTGGGTGGCTGTGAGCAGAGTGGCTTATGCGTCCTTGGCACCTTCATCCAGAGTTGACTGTTTCGTAAGAAACAGCCTGACTGAGTGCTGTCAAAAATATCAGGCTGAAGCAGTTGAGCAGGTGAGAGTAATGACTGTGGCCAAGTAGTCTGTAGGAAAAAGAGAGAGGAAGAGCGAGAGAGAAAGAGAAATACGGGGGGATTGAGTGTGAAACGCCCCAGCTCGAAATAGACTTGTCCCACTTGTCTCCATGGCAACCCCCTGGAAAACATCTTCTCGTTCGGCCGTCTCCTGAGAGGCATCTATGAGATGTTCAATAAATTGTGTGCATGTGGGCGGAAGTCGGGATTTGCACATTCTCTCTTTGCACACTGCTTACCCCCCGCCCCTACACACACACACACACATATACACATCTAAATCATGCGCGGGGGTCTTTGCCAGCAGTGGCAGCTGCGTTTTGATTGGCAAGAGTTAAGAAATGTCACAGGGTCGGCCCAAATCTGTCCCTACCAGGCCCTCATGCCCTCATGCATCAGTAATAGCTGCTGTCCTGGCAACTTTTGTTTCGTATTGTTCATCCAACGGCCCACCAACCCCCACACCGCCTTCAGTAGTATCCCCTCCCTTATTCTTCATTCCACAAGATGATGCATCTTCATGACAGGAGCCGCTGTCAGAGATTGGGGAGTGTGGGGGTGGGTTGGGTTGGGGTGGGAGTAAGAAACAAGGGATGGCTGTGCCATTATTCTTGCAATATTACTTTTCATCTCTCTACTGACAGTATTGGCAATATAATGATAATTACATTGATTGGTGTTGTTACCTTGCACTGTATTTACTTCAGATAAAACTGTAAGCATGTGACACTTTGGAAAATTCAGCAACAACCCCCCTTGATATAAGTGACAATTCATGGCACTATAATCTATTTGTCAGTGTTGTTTGTTGTTATTGCTTTAATGCTTTTACATAGGCATTAAAAACAATAAAGAAAGAAACAGAACAAATGAAAGAAGGAAAAAAAAGAAAAAAAGAGAAAAAGAAAGAAAGGGCCCAAGGAAGGAAGGAAGGAGGAGTTTACTGGCTGTTCTTTATGCACAGCCAGTAAAATAATAATTTTAGAGTTTAAACCTCCAACAAGCATAACTATACTAGATGCACCTACATTTCAAAGTTTACAAACCTTATTATTGTAAGTGGTGGGGTAATTGGAATCAGAAGTTACAATTTATTTATTTTAGACTAAATACACTAAGCACATAGAACACAAAATGCAACTCTTTAATGAGAAATCTTCAAGGAGTCAATCGCTTTACTGATCTTACTGTCTAAGATTTGTCACAATACACAGCACTGGAATAATGACTATTTGTATTACCTCTCTTGTTATTTGCAGACTTTAGTGTGGTGTTTAGTGATTTGTAAATCTTAATTTGAATCTTAAGGATATTTTTGAAAGATTTTGCAGCCTCCAAATTGTTCCCAAGTGTGCTGCCATATTGTGTGATTGACAGAAAATTTACCAAGATGGGATTGTGTTGATGGGTGGGCTTGTTTAAATCATATCCTTCCTGTCACCCAGTAGGAAGGCAAAAAGGAAAAACAGAGGAAGACATTTTAAGTAAACTGCATTCTCAATCAAAGCAAGTTTCTTGAAATAAACATGCAATCTGACAGGGACATATCCCCATTCCCCACCAATAGAATGTGTGGGATTTTGCCTCTGAGTGAGTTGAAGACAGCCTAAAAGCCATTCCACACAAGCGTACCACTGCAAATTCCCCAGAATAACATACTTGCAAGCCTAACTGACACCCAAATCCCAATGTGGGAAGTATAGGATTTTCAAGGAAATAACACAATTGTTACTTACATAAATATTTATTTTTATGTCAAGAGTAGAGATAAAGAAGTTTTAAAACAAAGACAGACCACTGTACTTTGTACATTTGAGGGATGTTTGCAATGAATATTTGCAAATAGTGTATCTATAGATATAGATATTTACAACAGTATATAGATTGAGGTATTTACAACAGCACTCTGACTGGTATCCTTTACATTTTCACAGGAATCACGACTGTTCTTACCATGACAACCTTAAGCACAGTGGCGAGGACATCTCTTCCACGTGTATCCTACGTCACAGCCATGGACCTCTTTGTGACTGTCTGTTTCCTATTTGTGTTCGCCTCACTGATGGAGTATGCCTTCCTGAACTATTACTGCTACCGCATCCGCAAGCCAAAGTTTGGGGCAAAGTCAGAAAAACCGGTAAGAGATAGAGAGCACAATCCAGTTTTATTAAAAAAACGTCCCTTTACATACTCAACAAAGATCAAACAAAGATAAGAGTAAGAGTACATTCTTTAAGGATGCATTAATTTTAAAATGTACACACTAAATATTTAAATGTGTGCGCGTGCACACACACACACAAGCATTTTTAATCTGCCACTCTTGAGAGTGGAAACACCAGATATCTGAAGATGTTAAACTCATCTAAGAATGTGTGACTTTACCAGGGCTCTTTAAAGCATGTTTGAAATAAAACACTGGGGTAATCTTGCTGGGTTGCGCCGTTTGTTTAGAAAAAAAATTTGCCATGCTCAACTAGAAATAAGCAGAAAGCGAGTTTTTTTCCTCCACCTCCAACCCACACACGCACACACACCTATATTCACAGAGGCACACACACACTTCTTCTCGGATCACTTTGAGTGGATGGGAGAATGCACGGCGGCAGATGGTATCATTTGCAGGCTGCGGTAGACAGCTCCCTGCTGGGCTACGGATGAGATTTTGCATGCCGCAAAGATTTAATGCATGACAGCGTTCCTCGGCTCCAGTCTCCTCCAGAGCGTACTCTGCGCCTTGCTGATGGAGCCCCAGGAGGAGGACCTGGGAGGACTCAGTAGCGTAGATGCGGCGCAGGTGCAAAGGTCATGGGCTTAATCTCCAGAGGGGAGAACTCATGGATAGAACGTGTAAAGGTGCCATATACGTAGGACCCAGTTAGTCTTCCTTTGACCTTTGTGAAACAACTTTGAGCATAAGTATTAAGACTACAGGAGACTTCCCAGCAGAGCAAAGCCCTTAGTTCTCAGCAAAGCAAAGTCCATAGCTCTAAAAAAAGCATAGCCCATAACTATAGACTGGGAAAACGCACAGTATCCAGAAGATTCCCGAAGTATGCCAGGCCTTATGTAAAAGGTTTTAACCAGAGTTGATTGTGGTGTCAGTCAGTCCAGAAACAGTAGGAGAACATTGCAGAGCATTTCTGGCAAATCTGAAACTTGTGGGAGTTTAGGTTAACATGGTGGTAGGTACAAGAAAATGTAATTTCTTTTTTTGTCACACACTCACACTTGAGGTAGTCAGGGATGCATAACAAAGCTTGTAGCACAGAAGTGCAGCTTATAGCCATTAGACAGTTTTCAAAATGTTATGCCAGAATTCGAAAGTGGACCACACTTATTTTTCCCTGTTAAAAAAATGAACACAGCTATGGCCCAGGTGGTAAACATCGTCTTTCTGTCACAGGACTACACATCACTGAGCCTGAGTTGTTCGCCAACTGTCATTACTCTCAACAACTCCATGTACTGGCAAGACTATGACGACGCCTGCCTGTACGAGTGCCTGGACGGCAAGGACTGCCAGAGCTTCTTCTGTTGCTATGAGGATTGCAAGGATGGGGCCTGGCGCAAGGGGCGCATCCACATCGACATTGGCGAGCTCGACTCCTACTCCCGGGTTTTCTTCCCCACCTCGTTTATACTGTTCAATATTGTCTACTGGGTGGGCTACCTCTATCTTTAGCCATCAGGTAACGATTCACCCACTCAAGATTGATCTGAACTTCAAAAGGGAGGAAACTGTGATCCCTTCTGAAAAATCACCATAGCATAATCTTTATTACTAATTTTAACATCTTTGAGTTTGTGACTTGTTCACAATTATATTTATTAATTTTATTTGTTTTTGTTTTTTACTCATTTTATTAAGCCAGGCCATGATATGACATCCTAAGGACTCTGAATATCCCTTTGTTTTTACCTCATCCCCTGACACAGACCCTGAAGGTCTCTGGGAAAGAAAAGGTTTAAATGATTAAAAAATATGAACAGCTGGTACATGAAAGACAAGATATTTATGCTCATGATATGTCACTGATCTCACTCTCTGTAATCTCAGTAAGCTCTTAGTTATTATCTCTGAAACTTCCACGTCTCTCAAACATACACACATT
Source organism: Setipinna tenuifilis (assembly GCA_030347295.1). Classification (NCBI taxonomy): domain Eukaryota; kingdom Metazoa; phylum Chordata; class Actinopteri; order Clupeiformes; family Engraulidae; genus Setipinna; species Setipinna tenuifilis. The sequence continues at coordinate 2,316,845 of CM059275.1, read as the reverse complement.
TATCTTAACAAAATGTATAGTGCCTTCTTTAAAAAGATGATATTGCATTTCAGGAGATGGATGTGGACTCTACAGGTAAGTGTTACAGCCTTCCTATATGTTTTTACCACGAATGGAGCCAGGTGTTCAGCAGGACTACAAGGTGACTGATGAGAAGTATGATGTTTGTGCCTAAATGAACCGGCTAAACATGCCTGCACCTCTGATCATGGACCACTATTTTAGCAATCTTATCCTCATGCATTTCCCACTGTGTAGTTTTATGTCCAGTGAGATAATTGGCCAGGCTGTAATTGCCTGCACTTAAGAACAGTTATGTAACTTTTAACACTAATGATGAGTTGTGTTCTTTGTATTATGCAAAAGTAAAAGCTCCACAGAAATCTTTAATTAGAGTCTTCATTGTTTCACAGCAGCCTGGTTCAGATCATTCAGCGATATCTGGTGTAAAAACACTTTTTTGTGAGACATAAGTAATCAGAGACCATAGCATTTATTCGATATTGAGGTTAATAGATTTTTTTAGCGAATAAAGCTAACAATGAATGGAAACATGCTTGTAGTGACTATGTGACTGGTGATTTTTTTTTTTTTTTGGGGGGGGGGGTTGTGTGTCTTTTACTTTCTGATGTCATCAGAAAAGTAATATATTGTCATGTGTAATGTTGTAGTAAAAAGAGTTTCAATATTTTATTCTTAAACTGAGAGAGGAAATACAAATGAAAATACAAAAGTTTCCTATAGTAGTCAACAATCATGTGAAATATAGTTAGGTTTATAACAGAGTTATTTTTTTTCACCTTTTTACACTATCAGCAAATAATATTGCACTTTATAAGTGTCCGATTTCAGTGTATTTATAATAAATCCAGTGTTTTATAAGTAGACAATGATTATCTTGTTTTGTTACAAAAGACAAGAGGAAGTCACTGTATGAGATGTATGTTTTTAGAGAATGTTGTGCAAGAGCTGTTGGATTTTTATTCACTTATGTAAATAAACTGTAGTCTTGCTTCAGTAGCTGATGTGTGTTTATATATGTATATCTATTGAATATAGATGTGTGCTTTTCATTATTGAAGTTTTTAATTCTTTTTTTTCGTGCTGTTTTTTGCTGTGCCATGATTTTGGTGGTAGAACCAAACAATACTGTTTATTTGTAGAGCACACCACACACAAACACACACAGTGCCCAAAACTCACACATCCTGTTTCTTAACTTACTTGTCGCATAAATCAGCTTCATGACATAATACACATTACAATCATTATTTGTTTACAAATTTTCTGTGTGCTAAAGCCATGACTCTGACAGTAACATAGTGTATTCACCAGTGGCATTTAAAGTAAGCAGATCTTCAAAGACAAAGAAAGCAGCGGACTAAACACAAACCCAAAAAAGAGGCAACTGAGCTGCTTGGCAGGGGTGAATTCACAGCATACACCCTAAAAAGTCAAAGCACAAGTAGAACTCAGTGATCAGCCTCCTGACTGGACCAGGTTACGTCATGGTCAGCCGTGTGTTTCAGCTTGAAGGGCTGACTGATGCTGGGCTGTTAGGATGTCTGTGCTGCAGCAATGTCTGCTCTGATTTAATCTCCCCCGCCCCCCTCAGCTCCCCTGGGTGCTCCCTCCTATCACATTATCTCCCATCCCAATCCCATATGTCAATAACGTACAGAGAGAAAATGAAAAATGATCAATTAGCCAACCATCTGCCATCTTCACACCTGAGCCTCCAGACTCAGTATTAAAGGTGATCCCAGCCTACTGCCCAGCTGTTGATCCCACCTTCCACAAAAATTCCCAGAGGAATTGAAATCCTGATGCCTGCTGCTGCATCTAGTCGGATGTGGACAAACAGGATCTGGGGCAAGGTTAAAAGGGACACTCGATTGCAATTAGCAGAGGAGACATGATGAACAAATGTGTCAGGTGTCTAAAAATAATTACTACCTTTCTCATCATGAAGTAATGATACACATCACTGACGTGTTCCAATCCGACAAAATGCTAAGGTGTAAAATATGCCTGTCATTAATTGAGCCCTAAGCAATGGTGCCCTATGCAAGGAATTTTGGTGCTTGTGACATAACATTTACAGTTACTCTGTCTTCAGCTATTAAGATTTGCCATATTGTTATGATTAAGAAAAAACACATAAGTCTATAACTGAATGAAACTGTACTGCTATTGAAGAATACCCACAAAGTAATTGTGAATAATATTCTTCACTGTATGTTTATCATGGCTGCAAACCTTTTAGGCTATAAAATAAAAAATAATGTCAACATCTATCATTTTCTGAAAACCTGTTTGACTACAAATTTACATTGGTGATGCCTTTAAATCATCCACAAAGAGGTACATGAAATGGCACATTAGTGTGAAACCTATCTGTTATTCTTCTACAGTTACATACCCTGAAAGTTAATTTTTTATGCCCACTTTATGTTGTTATAGAAATGGTCAGCCTGTATTTAGTATCTTGTCAGATTAGTTTAGACTACTATCTCAAGGGGATTGGATGAAGCACTTTAAGTTGGACAAGTACACTTGGACAATCTGTGTAGGCCTATCCTCTGTTTAGGTGGACATTTGGGCTGTTATGTTGTGAAGCCCCAGAAACATAGGCTGCTCCTCGTCCTCTTTCTCTGCCTCTTCCCAGAAATGTGCCCAATAACAGTAAAAAGAAGAAAACTCTGCAAGTAATTTCTCTGTTTTTCTTCCTTACTCTTGTTCCAGATATAGTTTAAGAGGCAAGAACCCCCACGGAGACTATTTATAATCAATCAGACGTGTAATAATGCTTCCCTCTCCACACAGATACAGTGCTTGGAAATCACAGGAGGTTTAGAGCTGTGATGAAAAGCAAGTGTGTAAACAGCAAGCTTCAGTGGAAGGGGGACAAATGCTAAAATATGTATTCAGTTACACACAGGAGAGGTTTGTTTACCTGGCATTGCCCACATAGGAGGCACTTTAGTGGATGAGGAGCACAAACGACACAAGGCTGGCACAACTGTCACCTGTTTTTGGAGAGGGGCTCAAAGCAGTTAGCAGCTGTTGAGTTGGAGGATGTAAAGTAGGAACAAAATAGCAGGTGAAACAAAAAGCGACAGGAATGTTTAAAAAGACATGACAGTACTGCACACGTGCTGTAGCCCTCACAGGCATCCCCAAAATGTTGTATTTTAAAATGCTAAATCAATCATCAGATACTTGAATGTGTTACAGCTGTTTACAATAACACCAGAAAAGGCAATGAACATACAAAAGAACATCATGCTAATGTCTAATACATTCAGCTTGCATACCACTGGAACTTTAGTCATAATAATAACAACAAACCAGATGCACAGGCCTACTTCTCAGGAAATAGTTAACCCCTGGCAGAAATGGCAGGATTTCAACGTAAAGTTGTGTAGATGACTCCTCAAAATAGAACCCCTTCTTCTAAACCCCTCTGCAGCCCTGAAGGGAAAAACTTATCACGTGTGCAAGCAGGCTGCCCGGTTCCGCCACACCAGGGTCAATTGCCTGCTGATCTCAGGGATGAGCCTGGGATACAGCCTTGCATGTGCGGCGCCTTATCGACACGAATCCCGGGGCCATGGTTGCCACGATAGCGGCAATTTGTTGGTGCCGCCTCAACAAGGTCCTCAGTGAGGACCGAACAGCACAGTTGTTTTTCTTGGGCACAAAATGTTGTGATTTGCAGTGGTGGGTTGCCAGCCTTGGCGCCCGGTGGGAGCTCTGCTTCATTGATCTGGGATCGGACACAAATGAGCTTTGAAAGTCAGAGCCCAGCTGAAGCAGGTGTATCATGGTGAGATGCATGCTCGGCTTACATAATATTTGTGCTTCTATTCTGATGTTTAATGGTTTGTTTACTTCTATTTCCAATCTTTGACACAGTGAGGCAGAATGCTTACAGACCATCAGCGTAAGTGTAGAAAGTTGTGTGAGTTTAGTGAAGCCGAATATCACTTTGATAACATGCTGTCTGATGCAATAATGAATATTTTCAAGAAAATATCTTTGAGCAAGGTATGCTTTTGCAACAAATATAAAAATATTACGACGACTACTACTACTACTACTACTACTACTACTAATAATAATAATAATAATAATAGTAATAAAGCAGAGGGGGTCCCACCATCCTTTGGGGTCAGAACTGTAGTACATAACCCTGGCTCTGATAAATAAGCAATCTCTGTGGGCTACTTTTCTTTCTGTATTTCTTATGCATCTGGTTTGCTATGGCCACTACTGCCATTGGAATCGACTTGCACTCACTTGTACCATATGGTCTTGTCTCTGTTGTATTGTACTCTATTGTATTGTCTATGCCTGTTTTGTATAACTTGGGTTTCCTTAGGTTTCATGAAAGACATTTTACAAATAGAATATGTTATCACTATTATTATTATTATTATTATTATTAAGTGTGCTTGCAGAGCACACTTATTGTTCTCTCCCCGTTTATTATTATTCTCCTGATTTTTCAACACAAAATTTTTCAGCCAGATTTTGCATACCTCACTACTCCTCAGGCTTTCGAGATAGAGACACCGTTCCAACTCTAAAACGACCGGCCCAGTTTGGACATGACCGCCTACAATTCTGTATACCGTACCTCCGTTATACCGTTCGTCCGTTATTGTTGTTTTTCTGCAACTTTTTGGCCCATTGAAAATGAATGGCGGAATGTTCAGGCTGATGATGTCACAGTACACTGCTCCACTCTAGCAGCCAGAGTGAATTCTGCCCTCACTCTAACCTCCACTCAGTTTTTTAATGATTAAAACTCAACCGCTTAACCTATAAACTTGATTTAAACTTTGTAAAAGAGGTCTGGGATCTGACTGTGAGCTGTGAAATTTTGATGCGGCAACTACTTAAACTGTTTGAAACAGGACAGTTTAAAAATGGTGAAAGAGAGGCAGACAATACTGTGGCAGTTGCACCTGGACCAACTGCCATTTTTTAAATGTGGAATGTCCAGGAATAGAACTCTCGTGATGTCATAATACCCATGCCATGGCCTGCATAATGTTCTGCCATGGGAGTGTATAGAGTGCGAAAGTGACTTCCGGTTTACTTCCGCTACATGGGTCCTCGGAAGTCCCAAAAAATGAATGGGTTTCAATGAGCCCGAAATAGCTGTCTTCTGGTCCCAGTCGTTGTTTATCCCTGATATGAAATATGTTGTTTGCGGATAAAAATGGTGTTTTTTCATGCTAACTGTTTACCATTTGTTGTTATGTTGTTCAGATTAAAGCTGTAAGACAAGCAAAAGTGAAAAGGACTACGTCGCGTTGTTGACGTCACACCACTCGTCTACCCAGTGCCCGTTAACATTCACAATGCCGCTGTTTTGTGCCTAAGTGTGCTCATTCCAGTAGGAATGGCTGTTCCTTCTACCGTTTCCCTGCGGATATAAGGACCAAGACTCGCTGGCTAAGTAAGGTAAGATATGTTTTGAGGTAATTTATGAAATATAGCAGCTATTCAGCTATCGGTTAACAGTGGGCGTGTATGCTTAGCTAACATTAACTTGACGTAATTCGCGTCGAGCTGTAGTCCTAAAATCGGCCTCCCACAAAACATACCACAATAAAATGTATTCGCGGTGAATCATGTTTTTTCTTGTATGTTAGTTTTAAATATATTTTTTCAAACAACATATGTTACATTCATGGACGAATTCATGCGGGACCAAAAAATAGCGACTTTGCCGTCATTGAAACCCATTCATCTTTTTTTACTTCCGAGGACCCATGGAGTCTGGTGGAAGTGACGTCACTTTCGCACTCTATTGCAGCCTATAGTAGTTATCTCTAGTAGTTATCTATGTAGTCAGTGCTACTCTGTTAACTTAGCAAACGTTTGTTAGCCGTTATGCTAACAATGCTATATTAAAAGTGGTACTTGGTTGACTCAGCTAGTATTCGTTAGCAATTATGCTAACAATGACAATTATGCTAACAATGCTAATTACGCTAACTATGCTAAAATGTGAAGTAATTAACTGTGCTAACAGTGTTGTGTAGCTATATTAACTGAAGCTATTTAGCCGTTATGCTAACAATGCTAACTATGCTAAAATGCAAGCACACTTTTTGCATTTTCTGCGGGAATGCAGTCTAGTTATTATTATTATTATTATTATTATTATTAAACTGCAAATATGCACTTTATGTACTTATTGCATTAATATGTGGAAATGTCTTTTTGGTGTCAACTGTGTTGTGCTGTCTCCCTTACCCTTATATGGCACCAGGTTTATGGAAAAATGCACACCATTTTTTATTACTTTGCACTTGTGTGGGGTTGAAATGACAATAAATTATCTCGGATTAGGGTTTATTAGGGTACCCAAATTATTTCTAACTTTACAAGTAACTAAAAGGTTATTCCTGGACTCAACATATGACAGGGTGTATTTATGGTTGCAGTCTGTCCCCTTTTGATTTTTCAGTAAATAAAATAATTCATCAAAACATGTTTTTTAGGGGAGCAAACTGTAAAAACGTAATGCATTATAATAAATTCATATTCATGCGTTGAGTAATGAAAATAATCTTTCATTTGACACTCTTCATAATATTGCTTCCATTGGATGTGGGTGGCAACTGCTCAGATTTATTTATTTAATTAATAATTAGTTAATCTTTTAAAAATTATTTTGCACCTGAGACACACATGAATACAACACAGAACAATGATGAACTCACCTCAACACGCCTTTTATAATTATTTACCTATCAGTCTCTCTTGGCCCCCTTGCTTTGCATATTTTTCACGCATTTCACTTGCCAGGGCGACTAATTCTATTGGTGCCAAAGGTAGTGAGTTCCACTTTTTTCCCCAATTCGACACCCCTGCGTCTCTTGTGTGTTTCTTGCTTGTTCTAGATTCTGGGATATTTTATTTCATTTGCAGACTATCAATATGCGGGAGAATGCTGGAACTACCACAAGATTTGGTATGTCTGCATTGCAAATGTCTGCATTGCATTTTTTAAAAACTGTTGACAAACATTTGATGGTAACTTTTGTATACCACAGATGATTCTGGAGACTCAGTTAAGATATTTAATCAGGAGACAGGCTTTATTCTTTCAGTGATGCGCATCAAGGCAGAGAGACAAGCTTTACGCTTACGATTCACCTGTATCTCTGAATTAGTCAGAGATGTTCAAAACAGTAAATACTCTTGGGTCAACAGGGGTGTAACAGGGGTGACAGAAGGTTTTGTTCTAGTTTAGCTACAATGGGGTTTATTGCTAATGGGTTCCAATCAACGTCTGTATGGTTGATCAGGAGGTGGAAGGTGATAGATCCTCATATGCAGGAAGCAAATCGTAGAAAAAGGTGGGGAGTGCATTTAATTAATCTTAATCCTATTTGAGGCAGGGAGACAGAGTTTCCCTAAGAGCCTAAGGGCAGGAGGTCACACCTGGTGTGGGCCCAACAGGGAGCAAGGCTGACATTTGGAGTCAACTTATGCAATACACATAGATATACCTATGAGCATACCTAAGTCATAGGTATATCTATGAGTTAGGTACAATTTACAAAAATGAACTGTAAGTTAAGCATGTGTTTATATGTATACCACTGCACATGCACACTGCTGGCATGAGGGACACCTCCTAGGCCGCCTTGAACTGTTTATGGAAATTGAAGACAATCAAGATGTTCCACAGCCATCACACACACACATGCAACAGTGTGGCAGTGTGCAATAGGCCCAAGATAGACAACCATTTGATGTTTTTCTTTGTATTTTATAGTTCTGATGGTATCAGCCAAACAGTAAAAACCATAGTCTCACAGTGCATATCTTTAGGGTGATTTAAAATGCCTGACAAAAAGATGCTGTCCATTCAAGGTCAGTGGCTACAGGCTATAACTCTTTTCAGCTCTCACTCTCTCTCCAGTGAGTTAAAAGTTATGATGGATGTTTTTGGCACTCCTCCTTTGATTGTCTATAGCACTTTACGGAGCCACTCATAGGGCCACTAACACAGGGAGCATATTCAATATTAAAGCACAAGACAGAACTCCCCTGCCATACCAGTGGAAAAGAAAAGAGCTGACCTCCCTGTGAAATACGGCATCATAAACCATGGCAGTGGTCCACGGTGCGGGGAAAGCAATAAAACTGTAGACTTGAGGCAATTTGTGGTCACAGACAAAAACAGGATGAATCAGTAGGTGGCTGGAAATTAAATTGAAAAGGAAGGGTGACATTGGAAAAATTGTTCCAAATGTTTACTGTCTCTCCATGAATTCCTCTGCCGTTCAATCAATTAAATGTTAGTCCAAGAATTCGAGGCAGGGCCCGCTGAAGAGCACTAAAAGATGATACACACAGTGCAGTCTTTGTCAGACAAGATGGTAGCTCACTTGCAAAAGAAAATAGTGAACACAGAACCTGTGGCAAAGGTCTATGGTAACAGAGGCATACTCCACTACACTGTGGCCTTTGGCAGGATGGCAATGAAATCATACCTCCTTCTTAACTTAGGGTTACTTGAATAAGGGGTTACTTGAATAAAGGGTTACTTGAATACACTTATGACAACCTGGGTATTGTTCACACCCTTGAACAATGACATGAGTTAAGCACTTTTTTCCACAGTTGATTGTAAATATTCATGTCTCATGAAATATGAATCTCACTGTCGCAATACATTCATCTGTATATTTACCCTTCTCTTTCCAACTGCGTTCTGGATGCTTCCATGACTTAAAGAGGTATAGGCGACTGTTCTCCAGGGCCTTCTGCATTGCCTGGCTTGTCATGAAGGGACTGCGAAACACTGCAAGGGAGTTGCCCCCTGGGACATTTTTACACAGAACTCTGTAACGCAATCAGCACTTCACTTGGAGCCACACATATCAAAATTAGGACATTTGAGTTGCTTTGCTGAGACTGCTTATAGAACTCAAAATGTTTTGTGGCAGGGTGGAGGAAAGGAGGAGGGGGGCACAGAGAAACACATAGGACAGATCGTTCACAGTGAAACATTTCAAAACAAGAAGTGCTATATGTGTGTGTCTCTGCTGAGCTTTAAGTGTAAACACTACACAGTTGTGACAATAAGAAATGCAGATAAACATCACTTATGGCTTACAATAACCAAGTCCTTAAAACAGGTCAGCATTTTATAAGTGCACTGATAACCGTGTTCGTTCAGTCACAATTTCAATGTGTACTCGCTATCTCAAGTTCTTGCAAAGAATGATCAAAACATTATCTGAAATGTAAATTAAATTGCTACTGTTACTAAGCAACTGGCGTCCACACTATTTCGGTGTTCCCCGTAATGAAAGCTGCTGAAGTAGGTAATGGCAGATTATGAGTAATAAGCTCAATACATTACCATCCATCTGTTCCCCTCTCTAAAACATATTAGATGAACTTGGCCTGAACTTTATTCAGTCATTCCCAAGGGTCTTGAATAAACTTTGTCTTCCTGCTCATTAGAGTCTAAGAAAGTTCTGAAAACATAAAACATAGATAAATAAGATAAATAACTACAGCCTGCACATAGATTTGGGTATCCCTTACACAACCTATATTAATCGCAGCCTGTGAGCAATGACAGTCGAGAGCAAATTTGTCTTAATTGCAGTAGTAGTGTGATCTGGTCATCATGGGAATCAATTGTGCACCTCCTTCTGGCACCACCACAATTAAAAATTAGAAGTGCTCCTCCTGTGGACCTGATGTCTGTTTTACATTTGATGGATCACTTCTCTGCAATAAATAGACTTTCCTTTCTCTTGTTAATTATGTATGTTTACACTGAGTGCAAACAAGAGGAAATGGTAAATGTTGTGATCAGAAAGAATGTTTATCTCTGATAAAAATGTTGCCAAAAAAGTCAGTCAGACCTCTAAGCAACAGACGTGTTCAGGCAGCTGGGGAAACCGACAAGCTTTCCATCAATCAGAGAATGAATTCATCATGGCCTTTTAAAATTCAGCCATTAAATAAACTAAATAAACATTGTTTGGAGATGCAGACACATTTCACACTCTATACACAAATCACACTCACATATATTTTAACACCTTTCTCACATATTTCAACGAATTTTACACATATTATAACAAAGCACAGAAAACATCACATGTTGCTTATCACAAAACCACTTGCTACAGTCACCACACACACACACACACACACACTGGGGTGCACAGAACAAAAACAAACAGCATCCTTCACAGTGGAGATAACAATGAATGCAAAAAGGGAAACACAAATGTTATTTCTAATTACTGCAGAAAGCTTTGCAGGGTGATCAGAATGACAAATTCAAATCAGAGACTGTTCCAGCAGAGCTACCCCAACAGAGGCCGTCCTGAGTAGTCAAAGCAGCACATCTCTAGTTAATTGGCTTAAACTTGTTATGGGGTCTCATGGGGAAAGCTGCCTGGTGTTTTTTGTGCTGCATGGCCTCTTATAGTTGATGCTGTTGGAAAAAAACAACACATCATTTGTCTTTGTTTTTGTTAGTGTCTCACAAATCAATTAAAAGATTTGGATGTGTGTGTGTGTGGTGTTACCCAAGCTCTCAAGCCCAGTTAGCTTTGTAACATGCTACCAACATGTGCACCCTTCTCTAAAATAATACCAGTATAAACCACAGAAAAAAATGTGTGTAGCACCCACCTGGGTGTTGCACAGGACACTCACCACACACCAGCTTAAGGTGGAGAGTGAAGGAATGACTCAGTGAACCAATTATAACAGGGCATGTTGAGGGGGCCAGATTAAATTAGCCAGGTTGGGATTTTAGCCAGCACATACCATACTCTTTTATAAAAAGTGCCATGGGTAGTGTACATAAACAGTGAGAGAGCATGATGGAGTCATGCACACACCCATGTTCTGGTTTCATCTGTAGTGATTAAATGGCAGAGTACATCTATAAATAATGTATGCAACACCCATTTTCTGTCCACACTAAAACCACCTCTTGATACACTGGGTTGGCACACTCTCTGGGTAGTCTCTGTCACTATCCCTTTAAGGTATGACAAAATATGGCAAAGTTTTCAGCTCTCTGCAATCTCTTTGGCCACAGGGTTTAAATAATACATGTAGCCTGTTTTGAAAAGGTTTTCAGGCTCTTGGTAGAAGAAGCTCTTGTTGCAATTTAGTTCCGAGATGGCACACAGCTTTCAGCTAATGCACAGCTTGTGTGTGTGTGAGTGAGTGAGTGAGTGAGTGAGTGAGTGAGTGAGTGTGTGTGTGTGTGTGTGTGTGTGTGTGTGTGTGTGTGTCTGGGTATGTGTGTTTGTGTACTATAGGCTTTTCTACTCCTGTTAGATCCTAAGCGCAGGAGCAGCAACTGTACCCCATTCATAAATGGCACAGCACACCAGGAGCAAAACGGCCATTTATAGAACTATCTAGAAGCCATGAGGTACTGTGAGGGAGCTGGATACACACTTTATCTCTATATCTATGCCTCTCTGCTGCTGGAATTTACCACTGGTAGTTTCTGACCTTTACATTTTGTCATGGGGTCACGATACAACAATGACATCACCACCCATGATGCTATAGCTGCATACTATACAGACCCTGATGTCCTGTATGAAGATGCTATCTTGACATTACAGCGTATATTTACTTAGCTCAATAGAGGTTCTCTTATTTTAAAATATCCATATGTCTTTATGTCGTACAGGAGTAGAAGCAGGCTGTATTGGTAGAAAATAATGCAAATTCAACAACAACAAGAATTGGTTAAAAGAAGACAAATAGTGCCCACAGCCATCAACCTCTGGATGCATGGTCTTTTTCTCCCGCACACACACACACACACACACACAAATATGTCACATAGGAGAGCAGGCGGGTGCATAAACCAAGTGAAATCCACGTGATGATTCTTTCAAGGGGCTTATCTCAGAATAGAAGTTGCAAAATGTTCATTGTGGTAATGAGCGGGTGTGCTGTTAGCCGTATATTTAGTTCTATTTCAGGCAAACAGAATAACGAAAGCAGAAAATTAATTAAAGAGCAAGTGGGATGGTGATAATTGCCTGCTTTTGTTACAACTCGACTCAGCGGAGCTTGGAATCATAGGCCCTCTGGCTGCGATCCAGGTCAGGATTCTTCAGAGGAAGCGCTTGCTGCTTACTCTTATAAAGCAGATAAAGCCAAAAAAACCCGCTTTCTTCGACACAATCGTACCGGCCGGGATGTGAACACAGTTTATGGTATAGACTGAGAACAGAGGTACTAGAGCAATTTCCAAGACACCGGGAGGCTCACACAACAGCTCAGTCGTGATTGCCTGGTGTGTGGCAGAGCCTAGCGAAGCTCAGATGATCGCAGGGTACAGAGCGCCCTCTACAGGGTAACTCAGATAATGATGTGGATAGGGAGATGTGGTAAAAAAAGGGGGAACAGACAGGGAGGACGAGGGAGTGTGAAAATAATTGTGCAAACAAGGAAAAAGCTGTCAAATGCTTTAATTCGGTTCATCAGGTTCAAAGCTCTCATGCTGGGTAAATGCAGGTATGGTCTGTAATTATCTCAATAAAGCAGAAAATCTGTTTCTCAATGTCAATACATCAATTTCTGTCATTCTCCGAAATACCACAGTCCTGTACAAGATATTTTTAAATCAGTGCTATTCTAATGGAAAAATCTTTTTATAGCAATAATGTTTTTAATAATGACATTCTAAAAGTCAGATAAAACAGAATTTTACGATTTAGGCGCCTGTAGGCATGCTTAAGAGAAGAGCTCAGCATATGTAAGAACAGCTCAGCATATGACAAAACTGTTCCTTATTAACATTGTATCACCTACGGCCACGAGGCCCTGAGACAGTTAGCGTATCATCTGACTCTGGTCTCTCCAGGAAGCAGACCTTGGTTAGCACTCCATGTGAACAGGGGACTGAACAAGTCATGCAGATTAGCAGATCACTAAAGTCAGTGTAATAGATGTGAGCCAGCTCCTCATGCCGAGCATGGGCATTATTTCCCATAGTGCGCCCTCTTGGATAAGATTTAGGTGATGGGTGTATGTAGGTGTTCATGTGGCACTTAGCCCAGGGAGTACACTGAGTAGTGAAATACACATTACACTATACTATGATAATGGTGTGTGTGTGTGTGTGTGTGTGTGTGTGTGTGTGTGTGTGTGTGTGTGTGTGTGTGTGTGTGTGCATGGCAATGCAATGTATAATTTGTCATGCCAATGAAGTTAAATTGAAATTGGAAGGGGGGTGCATATGCAGACAAACAGATACCCCCCTGATGCAATGAGAAGGACTCGAGGCTTTAGAGAGGGAGAGCTGGGAACTAGTGATGGGGAAAAATGGAGCCTTGTGAAACACTGATGCCTCACTCAGAAAATTGTGTGAAATGTATCGAAGTGTCTGAGGCCTTGGAGAAACTAAATATATATTTACATTCTAGATGGTCTCAGGGTTCTACCCACCAATTTATAGGCCCCCAACTTTAACCCTCTAGCGCCACCAGCAGGTCAAAGTTAGAGGTTTATTTCTGCTTGTAACTTTTGAACTGTACATCCAATTTTCAAAATCTTGGTATTTCTAGAATCCTTGGGCTGATCCAAATCCAACGCATCCAATAACTTTATTTTCCGCCATGACGGTTGTCTGCCATTTTGGATGGTGTGAAAAACACTTAAAACACTACTCTTCCCACAATCTTTGCCCGATTCAGCTATAATCTAGTACATAGCATCTTTAGCCCCAGCCTCACAAAAGTTATTAAATGGAATTTTGATACTCTTCATCGTTTGGCTGTGACAACCAATCAAAATCATCTTAAAAGTCGCCAAACAGGAAATGAGGTCATATTCCAGAAACCTTTAGATGGATTGTAACGAAATTCAGCACACCGGATTATCCATATGTTGCAAGGTTCTCCACAACATTCCGTCCAGATCGGCCAACAGGGGGCGCTGCAATGCCTAAAAATGCATATCATGCTTATGAAAAGATGCACCTCCCACAATTTGTGCATTCGTAAAACTCGGCATGAATCATCTTCAGACATTGGTACCAGTGGCGCAAAAGTGATATATGCAGCATATGCATTGCAGGGGGGCGCCAGACCACAGGGGGCGCCAGAGAGAGGTTATGACTTGTGAGTTAAGGAATATTTTCAATATTCAAAAAGAGATGGCACCAGGCTACTACATATTGCAAGGGTAGCCGGCACCCAAGTGGCGTTGTTTGTCACGCTGATCACGTCTGATCATGTACAACACCGGACCAGCACTTTAGGGAATAAAGTGGCAGCTCAGCTGCATGATCTAACCGCATTCTCCGCAGCTCTCTGCGCTGTATGTAGCTATGGTGGTGACGAAGGGCGGTGGCGGCGCCCCCGCTCCGAGACACAGTGTATCACAGTGTAGGTTAGACGAGGAGGAGGAGTTTTACTACTGTAATTTCAGTTGGGTGCGGGGGTTAACCAGACGCTGTAAATGTGTCCATTTACTAATTTATTCTACCCTTCGTTCCTTCTGTAGAAAATGGTTTGCCATAGTGCTCTGCTAGCGGGCTAGTGCAGGTGCGCTAGCGGGCTAGTTCAGGAGAGCTAGTGGGCTAGTTAAGTAGCACTAGCGCCAACCTACCTAACAGTATGATTCTAACGAAATGAAATTAAAAACGAACGAGATAATTGTAATAAACCAAAACAGAAATAAGTGTGCGTGTGATTTATATACATTGTAAGAAATGGACAAGTATTTTCGCTAAGGAAATGCTAACAAATTGGTCACTGCTTGTCTTACAACTTCGCATGCAACATCCGCGATGGGACTGAGCTCCAGCAGCCAAGTGACCGTCTATGTATCAAAAACGCCAGCCAATAAAAACTGGATTCAGAGGTTCACCAATCAACACGGGGACTGCTTGTCCACACCAGCAAAACTCCGCCCACCATTCCATTCACCCCCAGAGACGCTCTGCGTCCGGGGGCGGGAGAAAAAATGGCATTTCTCCAATGACCATCCAGTTTCCATGCATAGAAAATTAGGGGTCTGTGCTGGGCCATTGAAGTGCATTGACATTGGACGTCTATGAGGAAATGCGTTGGCCATAGGCCATGAGAACAAAGTGGAATGCTAAGTTAACAACACCAACTCAGTTGATTTGTGATAATGGGCCTTTTATTAACAAACTGGTGTTTGAAATGAACATGTTTTAAGGCATTTTGTAAACATTTGACTATTACATTTTTTATACATTTAAGGGAAGCAGAGCTTCCCTTGCAGTCTTAGAGAAATCTCCTCTGGTCTCCAATTGTAAATTGTGTTGTGTCACATTAATGTTTAGGTTAAATAGCCAGTATGTATTGCGTCCCCTTTCAACAGAGCGAGTACAATGTTGAGGACAAGTGGTTTTAAAGGGGGAGAAATGTTTTTTTTGTGGTTGTTGTTGTGGTAGCAGGGGTTGTTCATTTTACAGTAATATATATATAGAATATATAATAGAATATAGGAATTCAATTGTATTTACTTATTTTATTAACTTTTTTTTTTTTTTTTGGGGTGGGGGTGGGGGGGGGGCAAAATTGTTCTTGCATACCCCCCTAGAAATGAGTAGTTGCACCCCTGATTGGTACATGCAAGTGTTGAATTTCGTAGGGATTGGCCAAACTATCACAGTACAGTAGCACAGTAGCCAATCCAAATTGAACAATGCAGAGAGGAGAATTCTCAAATGTCTGCCCTTCGCTCCTTTCAGCGTGTGCAGGTTTTACTGACACAGAGCTCAATGGGGGGTCTTCTGGCTCGGGGCACAGCTGTCTGCCACACGCGCGGGGAGACGTGTGTGTGTGTGGCTAATGACATACTAGCAGCATTGACTCTGTCTGACATGCACACACAGGCAATACAAACACCACACACTTAGTACACACAGAGAGACACACAAACAACAAATACACACTCAGTACACATACAAACACACACTTAGTACACAGAGAAGCACAAACTCAGTACACACTAAAGTGCACACACACATCCAGTTAGAACACATATAAGTACACATACAAACACTCTCACAGACACGCAGTGAAACAGAAACAGACAGACACACACAGACAGACAGACAAACACACAAATAGACACTTGTCACACACACACTAACAGACACACATAAACACACTGTCTCTCTCCGCCTCTGCCTCTCTCTCTGTCTCTCTCTCTCTCTCTCTCTCTCTCACACACACACACACACACACACACACACACACACACACACACACACACACACACAGTGTCTGGGGATGGCTGGGGTATTGGCCTTGCCTGCCTCCTCTAAGTTATACAGAAGAATTGATAACAAAGTTTGTGTGGTATTACAGGGTAGCAGAGACCATGGAATGACTAGAAATAACATGATATTTATGCTGCAGTACTGTTCTCTGGCCACTAGGGCAGCAGAGACCATGGAATAACCAGAAATAATGTGATATTCTTGGTGCGCTACCTTTTCTTGGCTACCAGAGGGAGACACTGTGGTTCATTCCACAGTGTCTGTTACCCTCTGGTGGCTAAAAAAAAGGTAGCGCACCAAGAATATCACATTATTTCTGCCAAACTCACTAATCTTTATACCTATACTTATCAATCCGCCATATCATATAGACCTATTTACTCCACAACTTATGTCTCCTAAGTGATATGGTATTCGCCACAGTTTTCCGTTGTCATTACATTATAATCCGACTGCATGCTGCGCAAAAAAACTATAGAGTCCAAACTCATCACAGGTGGTATCTAACCTCCTACTGAACAAACTGATTGGACTGAGTGACGGTACAGTGGCATGTTCAAGCTGCACACTGCGACATTTTTCCCTTTTCCTATGCCTATTACTATTGAAGGTGAGCTATTCCAGTAGAAAACATAACCACACTCAGAGCCATTTGACACAAGTGTCCTGTGAAGACAATATGTGGCAGGACAGACTGGGTTGTTCTTCTTCATCTTCTTCAGGATAATGACGGCTTGGGCACCATCCGGTGTATTACCGCCACCTACAGGATAATTAAATTAAGTCCTCTACTTGTCCGTCAGTCTCTTAGATTCTGGCATAAAGGCCAGAGCATTTTAAAAAATCTAACTAGACTGGATGCAACTTTAGGATCCTTCAGTTGAAGCAAAGCAGGAAGGGAAACAGCAGCAACACCTGAGCTAAACAGCTCTTTAAAAAATGCATGCCTCGGCAACCTCTTGTTGAATTTTTCTAAGATTTGTCATAGACATACAAGTCTACCTCATGACTACACACAACAAAAATTAGGTCCCTGGCTCAAACATTGTAGCGCCACCAACAGGTCAAACTTTTAGGCACTTTAAACACTGCTTGTAACTTTTGAATCGTATGATCGATTTTCATAAATCCTGTATGTATGTAATGTCGTGGAAACTCTTGTAGCCAACAGACGGGCCTTCACAAAATGAGTTGAGTCGAATCCGTTGAGTTCAGTTGTTGACGTAGACTTTATTCACTAAGCTCGCACAAATACAACAGAACAATGAACCACCAGTACACCATGTGCATAGCCGAGAGAATCCACTGTCACTTAACTGCCGAACGAAAATCAATAGGTTAGCTAACCGGAGAGTCAGGTGAAATGGACCACAGAGATGCGTCTCTGTAGGCTTCCCAAGTGAGTCTCAACCCGGTAGTCCGAGCTCTGGCCTTATATACAATTTGGCGTTTGTCGAATCCTCCCATTTTTGCTTACGTAAATGTGACGTTGCTCAGCCAATCAGAGGCCAGGTGTTTTTGCGTGACAGGCCCCTCAGCCAATTGGCGTCTTCGGGGCGTCTTCAGGGATATTTCATATTGGTGGATTCTCCCTTTCCCCAAGTTATTAAAAATAATAGTATTTCCAGTAAGTGCCATCACCCCATTTCTTTGCAATCGTGTGATTTCTTTTCGCTCTCTCCTCATGAGGCCACGGGCCTCTCCCTGACATTTAAGTTGGCAGTAGATTCTCTGAGTGCTTTTACTTTCGCAATCATACACAATCCCCTCCATTCAAGCTCTTCCCGTAAATGGTACAGATTGTCTGAAAGACTGTAAGGCACATATAATCACATTTGCTCATGTGGACAGCTGTACAGCATCATGGTTCTGGCAGTCCGCCAGGGTGCTTCCTGCCCCATTGTGCATGTTCAGTAACCCATGCGCGTGCTCATACGTGTCTGTGTGTCTCTGTGTGTGTGCGTGTATCACCCTATGCGCGTGTTTGTGTGTATCCGTGTCTCTGTGCGTGTATGCGCAGGCCTATTCAGGCCTGCTGATGTTTGTCCTCTGTGTGTGTAAAGGAGCGAGTGTGGCCCACTATTGTGTCTAGTCTCACTGATCATTTTATACTACTTTATATCAGTTATGCATCTAATAAGAGCTAAATAATTACCACAGTAATCCTTGGACCAAGGCAAATCTAACGCACCCTATGATGTCATGTTTACTCAAAGAGAACGTCCACCATTTTGGAATCTCTCAAAATATTGGATGTCTATGGCAGCCCATAGAAGCGTAAGTAGGACAATGCTATAGCATCAGATTTCCCCACAACCAATTACAGGTGCCCAGCCCCAACCCTCTAGCACCACCAGCAGGTCAAAGTTGCAGGTACATTTCTGTTTGTAACTCCAGTCAGCTACTTACTAACTAGACATGCACAACTGGGTGAGTCCCGAGTTCTGGTTGCTCAAATTGCTCGAATATACCAACATGCTTGGCCTACAATAAAAGAACAAGAACAAGAACTAAGGTTGATGTAATAAAAGTGCAATTGCAATTGTGAAATTAAACTAAGTAAGATGTCAGGATAGGTTAGCAAAAAGACAAGTGGATCATAGCTGCACCAACTTAAGGTAGGACAGAGGGTTTCCTTTATCCCATGCCTGTCGTGGCACTAGTTACCAAGACAGTCACAAGTAATATTATTTTCATTGCATCTGAAATCATTTGACGTAGGATTTAGCGTCTACTTATTGTGACTTCTACTAGCGTCAAATTCATAGCATGACAGGCTTGTCACTGTCTGACAGCTAGCACCACCTTAACAAACTTTTGACCGCAGGCGTAAACCTATTTAGCTAGTAATAATCTGTTGAATATGACAGGGGGGTTGCAGTCTTTTTGATTGCTGTTAATTTACAACTTAATTCTGTAGGCGTCCATGAATTTACTTTGTTGTTCGACATGTGTGTAGCTGACATTTTAAGTGTGGTGTACCCGTGTGTGCGGGCGTGTGGCAGTGTTGTTCAAGTTCACTAGATTTGTTTACTAGTGTTTATTGTTCCTGTGTAGTTCACGTATCACGGGCTCAAAACTGTTCTTTGCCCAGGGCCTCAGAATCCCTAAAACCCTGGCTGCATGCTGAGGCCAAAATTAAGCAGGTCTGCGTACTTAACTTAATCCCTTTATGGCACTAACATACAGACACAAACTCACGTGCTCACAGCAGTGAGTGCACTGTTAAAAAAATATGTTAAAAAACGTCAGATTTCCAACAGTATTCCATGTTTTTTTTCCTGAATAGAGACAAATACTGTGAAAATACTGCATTACTTTTAGGCAGATGTGATATTAAGCATAAACAGTAGGCTAACTGCTGTACAATAACAGCATTGGCTATTTCCAAATCGCTCGGAACCTCCCACTAAACATGATAAAGAGTTGCAGTGATTTTGAGGCAACTCCAGTGATATGTAAGTAGGCATAACTGTCATAATGAAATGTTGCAACGTGCATAATGTAGAAGTGTCTTCAACAGCTATATCTCACTTCAGATAGCTTTTTATGGGAGATTATCAGACATCTATCTAATTACTGTTAACGAAGCTAGTTAAGTCAGATTATTTTAGTCTCACATTCTTCTTTGGCTGTCCATGGTTCCTCTGTCATTTATGCCCATGTTTTGTCGACTTATAGGAATGCTAGCTGACAAATGTTTACTCTGTCAAACATTTAGGAAGTAGAAACACTGTTACACTATCACCACGTTACTGTCAGCGCTCTTGAGCACAAGTGCATTTTTTTCATGTCCCCACCAGTAGATACCAATCAGCGACTCTGTACAGTTTATTGTGTGGTACGTCTGGTTGATAGTGAAATTATACCATTGCTTTAACGTCTGAGCGATTTTGTTAGCGATATACTGTTGTGATACTGTATGATACATGTCATTTATAAATCCTTGCTAACATTAGCCTAGGTAGCCCTAGTCATTGTTACACTGTAAACGTCAGCTAGCATTAGCCAAGCACCTGCTCTTGTGAGGTAAAAAAAAATCCTTAATTTACTAAATCGAAAGAAATTGGAGGAGATATGTTATATCACTTGACATTGCACTGTTGATGCTGCTTCTGTTGTTAGCATTTCCCAGATGTATCTAATGTAGCTTAATGATCTTCAAAGGAAGGTTATTTTACTTAGCAGTGAGACTTAGTAGGCTATTAACGTTATAATATATATGGGCCATTCCGCCAAATGAGTGCCACTTGCTTGTTGTAACTCTTCACAAACTTAAATTTGTATTCAGTTTGAACACAGAATCTTGTAACACACACACAATTAAGTATTCAAAATGAGTAGTGGTCCATCTCAGGCTATATTTATATTTATTTTTATGGAGTTTTCAAGATGATGATGGTTTTTTTTCAGTCCTGTTACCTAAACTAAAATGCCATTTAAAAACCTTGTTTAAATAAATAAACACACAGTTCTTCACTAGAAAAAATGTTCATTAAGGAGAAAGGGTTGGTTATATTTACTAATTAATACTTCTGACAAAAAAATCACTATATTCAAACTCAAGTTGTATTTTTCTAAGAATGCGAAGCAACTTTTTTCCTTAAAAATAACATAAAAAAATACAAATCCATCCAAAGCTTGAGCATGTATTTTATTAATGTATTAAAAAACTGATGGAACAATTAGGAATCTTATAATACAAGGTATTTTCTTTATTTTTGAAAAAAAAAACATTTAAGTAACAGGAATGTAACAGGAAAAATATATGTAACAGGAATGAGTGTGGAAACATCTTACCAGCACAAGGAAAGCCCCAGTGACTGTGTGTGTGTGTGTGTGTGTGTGTGTGAGAGAGAGAGAGAGAGAGAGAGAGAGAGAGAGAGAGAGAGAGAAAGAGAGAGATAGATATACTGTATCTGAAGTGTGTGTGTGTGTGTGTGTGTGAAGGTGAAGGGGCAGGCCAGGGGAACTGTTTCTCAACAAGAGCAAGCCTGCTCTGAACACGGTTGCCTTTAACTGAGTCAGGTTAGAAATGGCTTCATATCCTCAAAATTCTGTTTGTGTGTGTGTGTGCGCGCGCACGTTTGTGTCAAGGAAGAAGCCAAACATCATGAATAGTGATTGAGAGAGAGAGTAAAGTTTTGTTGTCTTATGTGTGTGTGAGAGAGAGAGACTAGAGAGAAGGGTTTTAAAATGTTTGTTTCTTGTTTGTGTTTGTGTGTAAGTGAGTTAGAGAGATACTGTATTGCTATGGTTTCTTGTGTGTGCGAGAGAGAGAATAACTAGATAACTACACCCTGTAGTTTGGCCCAGATGTTTTTGTCTATCTCCACATGACAATATGTA
Source organism: Setipinna tenuifilis (assembly GCA_030347295.1). Taxonomy (NCBI): domain Eukaryota; kingdom Metazoa; phylum Chordata; class Actinopteri; order Clupeiformes; family Engraulidae; genus Setipinna; species Setipinna tenuifilis. The sequence goes on along the minus strand of CM059275.1, from coordinate 2,295,196 downwards.
ACTGGTTTGGGGGTGAGATAATGGACACAATATCCTCAAAAACATGCCACAGGATATCATCCCTTTATAATACTTTATAATAAAATGCATTTTACAGATATTTTACAGCTATTTATGACCGCCACTAGCGAAGCTAGCGAAAGCGGTCATTATAGTGTTGCCGAGACTTTTCTCCCTTTTTAAATTTTTTTTTAATTTATTTATTTATTTTTTCACCGATTTTTTGTCAACGATTGCCAGGACACTGGAACAATGGGGGACATGAATCTTTGTAGGCATGTAGCTCTAGAAGCTTTTGGCCCCCAAGGCCCCCCCCCACTTTGCCAGTGTCCATCAAAGAGGGGGAGACGCCGAAAAGTTTTTGCTGAATAACTCAATGAACGTTTTACCAAACAACATGACATTTTTGTGATATGTTATAGTGTTACAGAGGTGTATCGACCCAGCCCATAAACACTCACTTAAAGTATAGCGCCATCTAGTGATATGGGTAAGTGCAAAAAATGGGATTTTATATTGCTAATATCTTGGACTGAGAAGGTGGGAACTGCACAAGATACGTCATGCACGATCAGCACAAAGACCTCTAAAAGCACAGCACATGCCATCAAATTTGCTGCGGTCGTACCATGTACCACTATGCGGTACATCTAGTTTACAATGTTGTTTCCCGAGAGGTTCCCCAGTTTCAGGCAAGAAGACAGAAGAAGTCTTTCTGTTCACCAGATCTTTAATGCGTTCACCGAGAGAATAGTCACGCTAGACAGAGCATCTCCTGACCAATTCTAACATCACAACTGCACTGTCTACCTTATATACACCTGCTGGACCTACATGTTTAGAACCGTGCCAATTTCAGACGCAGGGAAGCCCTGCACGTTAACCTTATAGGGAATCCCAAACACAGGTCTAACTCTTACATCATTACATTTGCAGGAATACAGACTCCTATTACATTCTGCTGACTCTTCCACTTGCATCACTCACTGCTATTCAGAGACACACATTCCTATGCAGGTAAACTCCTCATTCACTTTACAGAAATTACGACATATTCCTCCCTTTTTCGTGAGTCTGCACTCATCGAAACACTGTGTACAGAAATTTCCTATACATACATTTCACACCATGCAAATCCTAGCTGACTGATCTTAGAATACCCTTAACCTTATGACACCATTCATGGGATATTCTCGCTAGTCTTCCCTACCAGTCAAGTCAAGTCAAGTCAAATGTATTTGTATAGCGCATTTCATACACAAAGGCAGTTCAATGTGCTTAACAAAAAATAAAAGTAAAAGACAATATAAAAGCATAAAAGATCAAATAAGTTTAAAATATGTATAAGATAAGTAAAAGACATAGAGTAAAGCATAGGTAAACATAAAAGGTAAAAGAGGTAAAATAATAAATTAATTAAAGGTGAATCACTGGCAAAAAACATCTGAGAACAGTTTAGTCTTAAGTCTATATTTGAAACTTCCAACAGTAGGAGCATTTTTAATGTCTTCTGGAAGCTGGTTCCAAAGCTGAACTGCATAGCAGCTGAAAGCTGCTTCACCACATTTTGTTGTGACAGCAGGTTTTACCAACAGATGTTTCTGCTGTGATCTTAAAGACCTAGTTGGTACATAGAGCAAGAACATACCCAACAAGTATTTTGGTCCCAACCCATTTAGTGTTTTAAACACAAGAAGCACTGGGAGCCAGTGTAGGGACCTTAAAATTGGAGTAATGTGTTCAGTTCTTCTTGCTTTTGTAAGTACCCTTGCTGCTGCATTTTGGACCAGTTGAAGCTGTTTGATGGTCTTTTTAGGAAGGCCTGTGAAAAGGCCATTGCAGTAATCTACCTGCTGGAAATAAAGGCATGTACAAGTTTTTCTAGTTTTTTTTTTCTTTTTTTAGCTTTCATGTGACTGTTGAAAGTTAGTTCCCTGTCAATAAAGACACCAAGGTTTTTAACAGTATCTTTTGCTTTAAGCCCTTTAGTCTCAAGAGCAGTGGCGATCCTAAGTCTTTCTTTCTGTTTCCCAAAAATAATTACTTCAGTTTTGTCTGCGTTCAGCTGAAGAAAATTGTTGGACATCCAGTTGTTTATTTGGTCAATACACCTGTAGAGAGACTCAAGCGGAGCATAGTCATCAGGTGATAGAGCTAAGTAGATTTGAGTGTCATCAGCATAGCTATGATAATTAATTGAGTTGTTCTTGATAATTTGTCCAAGCGGGAGCATATAGAGATTGAATAGTAATGGACCAAGGATTGACCCCTGAGGGACACCACAGGTCAAGGACACAGGTGCTGATGTATAGTTTCCAATAGCAACAAAGAAACTCCTTTGTTGCAAGTATGATTTTAACCGATTGATAACTATACCAGTGAATCCTACCCAATGTTTGAGTCGATGTAGTAGTATGAGGTGATCAACAGTGTCAAAAGCAGCACTAAGATCCAGTAACACCAAGACTGATGTTTTGCCAGCATCAGAGTTAAGACGTATATCATTTATAACCTTAATCAGAGCTGTTTTAGTGCTGTGATTTGCACGGAAACCTGACTGAAACTTATCAAAGCAATTATTTGATGTCAGAAAGGCAGTTAATTGATTAAAGACTATTTTTTCAATTATTTTCCCGATAAATGGTAAATTGGATATGGGCCTGTAGTTGTTAAGCACTGAAACATCAAGGTTATTCTTTTTGAGTAAAGGTTTTACAACTGCTTTTTTCAAAGAGGAAGGAAAAATGCCAGTCTGTAGTGATGTATTTATAATCTGAAGTACATCTGTTGATATTAGGTGAAGAACAGATTTGAAAAAGATTGTCGGCAAAATGTCTAGTTTGGATGTGGATGAACTGAGATTCTGTACAGTTTTTTCAAGAATATCATAATTAATTAAGCTAAATGTTGGCATTGAGCTAAGGTCCCCTCTCACTGTTCCAATGGTTCCAGATTTTGGGCTATTTGCAATTGAGAAGCTATAGTCAGTCGTTTTTTATTTTGATTTTATCAATTTTGCCTTTGAAAAAAGATGCAAAGTCGTTGCATTTATTAACTGAGAGAAACTCAGGAGGCAATTGTGATGATGGGCTTGTTAATATATGTCTCAACAGTAGAAAATATCACACGGGCATTGTTGACATTGCTGTTTATGATGTTAGAGAAGTAAGACTGTCTTGCTTTAGAAATTTCCGTATTGTATTTACGGAGCATCTCTTTATGGATTTGATAGTGGATCTGAAGATTAGATTTACGCCATTTTCTTTCGGTCTTTCTACACTCTCTCTTTAGCAGTTTAACCATTGGATTCAGTTTCCAGGGTTTTTTTTACTTGTTAGTGACTCTTTTGAGTTTTAAAGGGGCAATGCTATCCATGATCTGTGTCATTTTTGAAGTAAAATGTGTCATTAATTCATCTGCATGGTCTGATGGTTGACTTAGAGGCTGTGGGAGTGCCTGCTCAAAAAGAAGACATGTGTCATTGTTTATGACTCTCCTTCTTACAATCATAGACTGCTTCTGAATGTGAGGGGACACAGAAACATCAAAGAAAACACAGAAATGATCAGATAAGGCCCCGTCTTTAACAGTTGTAGAGACATTAAGACCCTTTATGATGACAAGGTCAAGGGTATGGCCAAGAGAGCGTGTTGGTTCCTGTACATGCTGTGTTAGGTTGAATGTATCGATCCGTAATTCATTGGCAGAGGTGTTTTCTACATTATCTATATGAAAGTTAAAATCCCCTGATATAATAAGACTGTCAAATTCCAAACAAATGTTCGATAACAGTTCTGCAAACTCCTCCAGAAAAAGTGTTGCAGAGAGTCTTGGTAGTCTGTAGATAGTCAGTAGTAACATACTTGGAGAACACTTAATGAGTGCACCTAAGTACTCAAAGGATGTAAAGTTGCCAAATGTTGTCTGTTTGCACTGAAAAGATACTTTGAATATGTTTGCTATTCCTCCTGCCCGTCTATTATCTCTTGTGACACTCATGAAATCAAAATTTGGGGGAGCTGATTCGATAAGGGTAGTAAAGCTGTTTGCTTGTTCCAGCCAGGTTTCAGTAAGAAGTAAAAAATCAAGTTTGTGTGAGCAAATAAAATCATTAATTAAAAATTACTTGTTAGATAGTGATCTAATATTCAGAAGAGCTAGTTTTACAGTGAGCTTAGGGGTCATATCCACTAATGCGTTCTGAGGTTGTTTAGGAACAGGCAGGAGGTTAGACAGGTTTACCCCATTCACAGGATGCACACGAATTCTTCTTCTTCTTGTAAGCACAGGAATAGAGAATGGCCTTGGCATCCTGGGTCCCAGCTTGTTTTCAAAACTACCCTTAATGCAGGGTACCACAGCATATCAGGCAGTACACTCATCAAGGTCGAAGAAGTAGAGGTCGTCCCTACTGCCACTGCACTGAAGCTGTCCACATTCCAAGCCGTTAGTTTGATCAGGAGATCTTTCTGCTGGCAGAGGGGGTGGTGGTGCCCTGCGCTTTTTGGGTGCTGTAATGTATGGGTATGCAGTTGATGGTTGTGGGTTCACGAAGGCCTGTCCATAGGGGTTTTCTGCTTGTTTTGAGTGTCTCAGGCTCGAAAAACTCAGTCTAGCTATTGGCAGCAGTCTCCGCATACTTTCAGGGAACTGCAGGCGGGGTGGTGATGGAGATGGTATAAAATCAGGCGTTAAAGTTAGCGTTTTGTTAGTCATGCTGGGTGGTGAGGATGTTCCTGTGTTATCTGGTGCTGTGTGCTCATAGTCTCCATTTGATGGCTGAGGTCTGGGGCAGCCTGACGCAGATAGTTGGTCATGAGTCGCTCCAGTAGTGTCCCTGTCATCATGCTCCCGCAGTGGCAAGGAGCTGGATGGTGGTGCGTCAGAGGTTGGATGATTTCCCGGAACTGTATCAGACGCAGTTGCGACTGCCAGAGGCATATCCAAGGTCTCAGCCAAGGAGATGATTGGACCTTTCTCTTTTTCTGCCTGTGAGGGCCATTGTTTTGGCTCACCAGAATGTTTGTTGATATACATGACCATTTCAGTTTGTACCCCAACAGAGTCTTTATCAACCATGATTGGTTCTGTCTGCACTGCTACAGAGCGCTTCTCAGCAGGTTGACCCAAGGTCGGTGAAGAAAAGATTGCATGGTAGAGAGAGAGCCGATAGTGGTCAGCCAGGACTTTGGCCGCAGTCCAGCTGAGTTCTGTGCTATTTGGTCTGAAGAATGCTCTGCGATTCCAAAACAGGTTAAAATTGTCTATAAAATTAATCCCAAGTGAAGAGCATGTCTTTGTTAGTCAAATGTTTAGACTGAATAGTCGAGAGAATGCATAGCTTCCCTGTGCTGGAAGTGGGCCACTGATAAACGTTTGTATTCCAAGCTCATTTAGGGCAGAGAAAAGTTCTTTGAAGTCTTCTTTGACACTGAGCTGTTCTCTAAAAATGTAATTTGCAACATGCACAATGATGCGTTCAATAGCTTTATGGTTTGACACTATCTTTGAGATACTGTTTTTTAGTGTCAGAAATGGATGCATTAGGAAGGCAGCAAACGGTCATCCATTCTCCTTTTAAATTTCTTACCGTGGAGTCACCTATAACAAGGGTTGTTGGAGAAGCAGGTGTGCTCTGTGTCTGGACTGATGCCCAGAGTGTATGGGTGTAGTGACAGCAGAACGCACTGGTGTTGAGGTAAATACTCTTTTCTTTTTGGGTCTAGCACCTTCTTTATGCCAGCGGTCTGTACTCACATTTTGCCTTGTGAAGTTGATGGTATCAGCCGGCTGTGGTGCATTCTCTGCATTCCCAAATGTGGAATCAGTTGCCGGGCTCCTTTCATTAGATGTCCTGCGTATTTCGTTCGTCTTTGATGAACAGGCATCAATTTTTGATTCCAGGATTGAAATCCTCTGTTCAAGCTCAAAGCATTTTCCACAGAAGTTCCTGAAGTTCCTGGGGCTTCGCATTTTATTATAGTCCCAGTCAAGGCGAGTCAAGGCGACTTTTAAACTTAAACTTAAACTGTGAACTTACACTAACAACTGAAACTGTCTGTCCTTTATTATACTGGCTAAGTTTGTGAAAGTTGTGAAGAGAAATCAAACAAAAACAGTGAGAATAGCGAAAAAAAGAGAAGGTCAAGCAGGAGCAAGCAAAAAAAGCGTCCTACTCGCTTGAGTAGGAGGAGGAGGTGTCATATACCAGTGACATATTCTCTCATATTACATCATTCTGAATTCACAGAAGGCACAACAGCTTTTTTGTTTTGGACTAGTCCCCAAACTCTCCTTAAGGGCAAAATATTTCACATTAAACACATTCTATTTCTACACATATATAGAATAGACCACTTCGGAGTCGACGTCACAGTTACGTAGTCAGAGTGCCTGGTGGCAGAAAAATACCGGAAATAAACAGTAAACTAACCTGGGGTGCGTTTCCCAAAACCGTCGTTGCTAACTTCCTTAGCAACTTCGTAGGTTTGAACGATGGATTAACGACACTACTGTTTCCCAACAGCATCGTTCGAACGACACAACAAAACGGATGTTTACAACAACATTAGTCCGATGGATCGTTCAACGACGCAGGTGTTTCCCAACAGCAAAGTCTGGACGATCCATCGGAAGTTCCATCGTTAAACTGTATAGTTCGAACGATTAGCTTGGACCTGTCGTTAGACCATTGTTTATGTCGGTTTCTGTACACGTGACGTCTTGCTCGTCACCTTTGGCCGTCTTGGGTCAGATTAGGCACCATTCAATGCTTTACCGCCACCCACTGCATGAATGGTTTTACTTTAATTCACTTCATTTTCATCCTGGCACTTGCCAGGTCATGTAAAAAGACGATAGAAAATTCACCCCACAACACACCAAAAGTTGTTGCAAGATGTTGTTGGATTATTAAAGTTATTGGCTGATTTGACAGGCCGTTTTTAATACTGTGATGTAGAGTATGATCACGGTTCACAGATCCACAATCAAGGCCATTCCACGTGTTTCAAATTGATTACGGTGTAGCAGGATTCGAACCCGTATCTCTCCGAAAAAGGGAGAATGGCTGCATAGTGGGCTAACGAGCTAACAACTCAACCATCGTGGCACATGAATAACTGGTGGCTTTGGTTATATTTATATGCACACCTATGTAGGGTAGCATAAATGAAATATACGATTATATCATTACAAACGTATTCAGTCACTGCTTTTTAATGAGTATGGGACATGATTGTGTTGGGGAACATTTTCCTAAGTTGCTGAAGTTGTCACAGCCTACATACCGGCTGAATTGAAATAAGGCTACGTTTTTGTTGCTTACTGTCGTGGTGTCGTTTCTGCCTCCCCGCAACGAATGCATCCGAATACTCTCCGAGCACTTCCGACACATCTGGATACTTTGCAGTTTCAACGACGGAAGTCTAAACTAACATAGTTCAGACTTACGTTGTACGTAGGTAGTTGGAGAGTTTCGGGAAACGGTCGGAATCGGACTGTTGTGTCGTTTGAACCTACTACGGACAACGGTGGTTCAAATGCTAACATCCGTCGTTGTTTGGGAAACGCACCCCTGAAACCATAGGCCTGAAACTGAGGTCAACAGAGAGATAGGAAAGAGTAGCGAAAACAGTGAGAACAAAATAGACGAAAATGTCGTGTTGTGCTGTTGGCTGTCAGAATCGGAACACAAAGAATGGGAGCCTTTATTTTCAATATAGTTGGTCGCTTTGTTGATGATCGCCCACGTCTTGTAGCCTACAGCACCATTTTGTACCCTTGTCGCTGACTAGGTAGTAGGCTACATCCGTCCGTAATACACAAAAATTACCGGACAGTTCTTTGTACTTATATCCTGGACGTGACCACAAAGGACGAAGTTATAGGCATCAAGGGACTTGTATGCCTTTAGCTTCTCTTTTGTGTAAACAATGGGTTTCTCCACTTGGTAGACATATAGAACGCCTCTGTCCGCTCCATACTATTATATATCAGAGGAGATTTCTCTAAGACTGCAAGGGAAGCTCTGCTTCCCCTAAAATGTAAAAAAAAACTAACGCATTTCCTCATAGACATTTTTTACACTGTATATAAATCACACTCGCACTCATTTCCGTTTTGGTTTATTACAATTTTCTTGTTCGTTTTTAATTTCGTTTCGTTAGAATCATACTGTTAGGTAGGTTGGCGCTAGTGTTACTTAACTAGCCAACTAGCTCTCCTGAACTAGCCCGCTAGCGCACCTGCACTAGCCCGCTAGCAGAGCACTATGGCAAACCATTTTCTACAGAAGGAACGAAGGGTATCAGTATTGTCGATTTGAGGGTAGAATTAACGATAAGTAAATGGACAAATTTTATGACTAAGTTGGCAGTGAGCTTCCCCTATTTGGAATACCAGCATCCGCCACTGACATATAAATATATATTTAGGTTGATCTCGCCACCGATAGAGTTGACACTACACAGTCAATGGACACAACTGTCACTTTCTGCCACCAGTTAAGCCCCGCCCACAAAATACGTCACAAGTGTTTACAAACATAGAAATGGTCTATACCATCAACTTCCGACATTGCTGGCTCTTTTAGTAATCCACACACATTAGTGTAACTATGTGAAAAGAAATGCATTTTCCTGTAGAATTCAAAAATTAAATCAGATCAGATGTATCTTGTGTAATTCTCCTCTTCGGGAGCTGTGAAAATAGCTATAGATTCAATATGTGAAATGACACCACCACTTTTGAGGGCTTCTCGTTCAAAAAGTATGGGACACAAATTTATCAGATTATTTTTCCCAGTCATATACGGATTATAATGTCATGCCTATGCATTAACCTTTGTTGATATTGTTTTCATATGGTCAGTGTATTTTCTTGAAGTTAGGCTTGATTTTCAAAAAGGCTGTTTTCATCTTGTCATTTCACCATGTGGACAGTTCACAGGATTTTTTAAACATTTTTCCATAATCATCCTGTATGTGAGGATCATTTGTCCAAAATTTGGATTTGTTGCTGAGTCTCTTTATTGAGATATGATGTTTTGAAAAAAATGTCAGTAATTCCATGGAGTTGGATTGATCGGCAGTACCTCTTTCCACCCCATGTTGTGCCCTTTTAATACAATGGAAGTCAATGATAGGGTATCATGTCATTTACAGGAAAAGCTGCCAAACAAACTTTGTGTGTGGATTACTAAAAGAGCCAGCAATGTCGGAAGTTGAGCAAAAGGCTTGTTCACCAGAATTCCCAAAATGACCTGAAATTTCAAAGGGCTGTAGTTTTGGAGCTATTAGTGATACAGACCTAATATTTAAGATTTATACATAGGTTGGATGTACCAACAGCTGTGATTTTTTAAAGATTTTTTGGAGAGGGTGACTGGCGGCCATTTGTTGATTTGACACGGAATGTTCCTGTTTCTATCACAAGTAGAACCAGAGTTATGGCAAATTTACTCTCTGAGTTTGGACACATTTCGCGATACGCCTTTTCGAGAAATCAGTTTTGGACTATTTTGGGGTAGAAAGTCCTTAGCAACGCATATTAATTATTATCCGATTGACACGAAATTTTGACAGATGTTTAAGGACACTGTGGCGGACATGTCACAGAAGTTTTATTTAAATCAAAGAATTTTATCCTATTAAATCACATATTTACAGATTTAAAAGTTTAGTCATTTTTTGACGGCCGCGGCCACGCCCACACCCATGCCCATGACCACGGCTTTCTTCATGTCTCTGCTCTTGTTGGTGCAGGAGGACAGACAACGTCCTTCCACTCATCTGCAACAAAGTCTCTAATCTTTGTAAAGAGATACATCTGGCGCTGCAGATCAAGTCCGGGGGGGTTGATCCTCTTTGGTGGTGTCCGGGGTAGCTGGGTCTCACACACTCCCGGAGAGAACAGGTCCACTTCCCTCTCCGGGCTACCTGGAGCCTCCTTGATGTGCACTTTGCCTGGACTGTCAGCACTGAATCTGAAGTAGTAAAACTTCTTTATCCCATGAAGTGGCTTGAAGAAGTGCTTCAGATGTTTCTGCCAATCTCCAAAAGGAACAATGGCAGTGCCATCTTCCTTACCAACTACCTGGGCCTGATTGCAGACAACACTTTCATTCACAACAGACTCCAGCTCTGTGATGGATAAGACTGCATGACGTCTGAAGGCCTGCTTTAGGAGGCCAAAGCACCAATCTGGGGCGAACTTGGTGTGGCCAGTAACCAAAAAATTGAGGGTTATGGACTTGTGCAAGCCCACTGCCACTCTCCAAGCGCAGTACCACAGCACAAAGCGATTTTTGTTCTGTCCAGAACAGTTGTCGCAGTGGAGGTTGACATCTGTCTCACCCAGTCCATAATGTTCAAAGAAATAGTGTAGGTATGACAGCACAGCGTTGGAACCCTTGCTGATGGTGTGGGCTTCATCAACCAGGAAATTGATTTGTTTGGGAAGGCCCTCACAGCACACACCAAATAACCTCACCTTGCGAGGGACAAGGAAGTAGAGGGGGCCTGGTTGCAAGGGGTTACTTGGGAGGTGCACCTGCTCGATGAAGTCAAAGCTGTAGTGTTGGCTCATGGGGCGGCTGCAGGGTGGTGCTGGTCCTAGGTCCTTGATATTGTTCCTTTTACATGCTCTCTTTGCATCTGTGACCATGTTGTTGTAGAGAGAGCGTCCTAGATGAACGACCCTTAGATGCTCCTCCTGTTCCAGCAGACGTTTGGATTTTTCTTTCTCACTTGGTACTGTGATAAATGAGGGTGTTGTTCTTTTGGCACAGCCAGCATAGGTCTGTCATAGGTTTGCTGGTGACAATAAATGGAAGGAGTTGACGCCAGAGTCTCCTGAAGCTTGATGGTCCAACAGTTCTTCTTTCTGAAAAATAACAAAGATAATAGTTTTTAGAACAGAAAAATAGTTTTCAGAACATTTTTTTACCCAAAGGCAACTAAATTTCATTTTTTCCCCTTTCCCAGCTCAACTGAACTTAATTATTTAAATAACCACAATATTTAAAAGAAAACGTTAATTACCTGTCCCAAGAAGAGAATCTTTGTAGCTTTGGTAGACCTTGGTGGCTGTGTGAGCTGAAGGCAGGAGCTGTACATCATCACGTTTAAATCCAGGGACACGTCCAGGGAGCACTAGGGCATTTTGTGATGCATATTGTTGGATGAACGTCACCACTCCCTTGATGTCGTCCAGCTGAAGGGATCTGGTGTTGTTTTTTCTCCCTCCTGTCTGTTTTTCCTTTGGCACAAGTCCTTCAGTCTTGTACCATTTCAGTAGGCTTGTTAGTCTTTTCTTGCTGATACTGGAATAAAATAATAGAAATAGTATCATCGTGATTGATTCTATTTTATTTAAATGCAAGTGTATTGCATAGATCATTTCATCATGTATTTTGTAGCAGATCATGTTAAAGTGTAATAGATAATTCCTCACCTGTGCAAAAATTGGAATGTGTCAATGCAGATCTGTTGTCCCTCAAGCCAGTAAGTTGTACGAGATCTTTCTCTGTCTGTTTGGGATTTTCGTTTGCTGCAAGATGTCTTGTCTCCAAGATGGATAGAACAGGATATCTTGCCCAAGAGAATGAGCATTTGATCACGAGGATAAAGGCTCAGCATTTCTAATGTCTGCTGAATCATCTCTTCAGGAGAAAAGATCTGAGCATGGGCCACCCTCACCTACCTACAGGAACACCTGAAATGTATGGATACACAGTTTTCATTAAAGAACTCTCCATCCTGCCTGCTTCAACTCCAGGCTCATCACTACATAACATCATTACTAGAACAATAGATAAAACTCAGGCATCGAATTGATATCCACTTTATCAGTGCCAGTGGCCCTTGTATTTTATCAGTGAGAATACTGGCCTTCTATGTTTAAAATACCCTCCCAGTTAATGCAAACTGCTGCTAGAATAGTTGCATATATTCTCAGTAGTTGAGAATATAAACATTTTAAGTTTAGCCCATTTCAAAACGAGGAGTAATCATTCTATAGTCATTCACTGATATGGACCAACGTGCATCACGTTTTACTTGAGCTCCATTATACCCACACATACATGCCATGCAGATAAAATTCTTCTCCAATTAAAAATGGAGGCTGTACTTCAGCCCTTTGGTGTATGTACATGAAAAGAGTATTTTTGTAAAGCAAACACACTCTAGTTTCTTTCTCTGCGATCAGACTTATTGTAAATGGTTCTGATTAAAATCTGTACACCATGCAATGCAGGATATTCCACCCAGCAACTGAATCCAGATAGCGAGGTCCATCTTTATGCACTGCACCGGACCTTCCTTCCAGTCATTCAGCACAGCCTCAACGATTTCAGAGATGCCTGGAACTTCCATGGTCTCAGAACTGAAAGGAATCAGTCACCTCAACAACTCTGGATGTGATACAGAGAGCAAGGCCCTATGGAGGATCTTATCCAGGTTTTAGAAATTAACTTCTAATTGTTTCCCATTGGTTAACCTAATTCACAGTATGCATAGCTTTAACAAAAAAGAAAAGAATAAGTAACTTTAATTGTTCCCAACTTGTTTAAGTTTAATTACCTTGTGTAATGCCATGTCAAATTAGTTTTAAGTTCAATACTGATCATGCTTGTCCAATATTCAGGTTTATGATGACTGGAATTGACTGGAATGGACCACACAGTCTAGATGGAGGCATGGTGTCAGTACCTGAGGTTTGTGGTTCAAAGTTTGGATATCAAAGAAACTCAGGCAGAGTCAGCTGGCAATCAAGAAATCCCAGAGAGCTTTATTACGGCACCGGAGACTCACGTCGTGTAGCGAACAGGCGTAGTCTGACTAACATACAGAATGCAACTATTCTTATACCCTCAGAACCCCATACAGCACCATTACGCGTGGCATATTCATCAATTAGGGTGTTACCCAGCTTCACGCTCAACATCACAAAGAACCATAAATTCCTGTAAACATATGTGCTATCACTTGAGGGTGACCTGACCTAGATTAACCCAGGGTCAATCTGACCCCCTTAGATATATGGCATTATAGACGCGCTTATCTCTAACAGAGCCAGGCGACACCTCAAGAAACAGCACAGATGCCTACGCAACTCTCAAGTCAACAAGGCCACAGAATGTTCTTAAACATGAAAGACACACAGATAAGACATGGTACAACTTTGCAGTTTGAACATACACACAAGTCACACAAAGCACGACTTATTTCATTAAACTCTTGATGATTATACATATTTAATAAAGAATATAAATTTTATTCCCACATTCCCCTCTCAGAAGCTCAGACGCTTCCGCACTAAAGAATAAAATTTAATAAACCCCTATACGAAACTTAACAAGGAATTCGGGTGTTTGGACCTCTTTGGGTCGACTCTTTTCAGCAGCCACAATCACACCTGCATACAGCATAATTAAAGGAATGACAAAAAGCATGAACATTTTAACCAAACCCAGTAAAATCCGTGAAGCAACTCCCCCCAGCATATCAGCCCAATTTCCAAAAATTTGATCTGAAGTGACAGGAGGAGGTGGCATAGGAACTACCTTCCGTAGATCAGCTGCGAAATGAGTGTAATTGACGAAATTATCTGGAACCAAGAAACGGCAAGAAACATTCACCACGTGACATAACCTCCCTTTTCTGCAAGCACAATGTCTAAAGCTAGGTGATGTGATACAAGCTCCGTTCGCATCAGCTGTGAATCATGACCCACTAAGGGTCAGCAGCAGTGTCGTTTGCCACACTCTGCAGAGCCCAAGCCAACCAGTTAATTTTCATCAGAGAAGCAGAGACACCACCCCACAATGAAAGGCTTAATCCAACCCCACGACATTTAGCAGTCCAAGGACTCTCCATTACATACCCATTAAATGAATCATAGCCCGTCCAGGCATGTCTCAAGTGATTCCCATACTTATCTACTTCTTCTACATCTCTACAGTTAACGTTCTCCTTTTTGGGCCTTGTACCTCTCCAGACAACCCATATTTTGGATGGACAGTCACTGATGGTGCTACAGCCCCAATGTAACAAGTACCAAAAGTAAGACAGTAAGGCGCGGCCAACGTGAATATGCCTTGTTACCGCATATCCACCAGTAACCATGGGGAAGTAGAAAATCTACAAATTGTTTAATTTGCAATGAACCCACTATCCCAGGGCCGGAGCTCACCACCCCTTCCCTGGCCATAGTATTACGCCATCTAAGTAGCTCTCGATGCACATCCCAGTATGTCTCACACACACTCTGCCCCAAGGTCTGATAAGTTTTATTTTGACTTCCTTGCAATCGAATACAAATAACCCCCGGGGTGTCAGTCACAGTAATAACCTGAGTGGTGTCTTCTATCTTTGGAGTAAAAACGTCTCCCGGATGCATGTGCTCTGAACAGTTACCGGTAACCGGAAAATACACCTCATGGCCCCTGTCATCCTATGAAACCTATGACCTAACCCCTCTCCCTCCCTGACACAGTCCCTATTGGGACACTCAGGGGAAAAATCTCCAGGCCGTAGGGGTGCACAGTCGGAGTGGCGTGCAACAGAATGACATACCCAACAGCCATCATCACTCATTAGGGACCTAATTCTAACCGGCAACTTACAGGCAGTATTTGCCCTGCACACCTCAGACTCAAAGTTTTCTAAACCAGCCCCCCATACAACCCCACTGGCCCACAACAAAATAACACAACCCCTCACAACCCTGACCAATTGAGTCATGATGCTAAAAGAACAATTTGCAGTTATACCTGTTGGGGGAAAAATTGTTAGACACCAAACAATAAACAAAAAACAAAACAATAACACTGTGAAAGGTGTGTGTGTGTTGTTTTTTTTTTTCTTCAAAAGCTCCAATGAAGTTGAGGCTGGAGAAAGGGAGACAGGCACGCTGAGGGATGAGGATGACAGGAAACGCAGCAAGCAAATGCGAGCTGAATAACTCGCGCTCCTCTTGAGAAAACTCACACGTGACTCTCTCAATGGAGCACGGTGAGCAGACAGACCATAGATTCCTGTGCCCCTCTTGACAGAGCACAGTGAGCAAAGCAAGCTTGAATTCCTCTCCTTTACCGAAACACAGTGCCTCACGTGACGAGAGCACTGGGGAAACAGGAAGAGAATAGACGTCCGCACACTGGAAACTCCACCGTGATAAAAACTTTTATTCAAACACGCAACGTTTCGACCCACACGGGTCTTCTTCAGGCATGGTAATGAGTGAAAGCTGTGGGTGGCCAATATATAGGCTCTGTTCCGGTGAGATGAGGTCATGTGAGTTAAACATTAGCTGTCCCCATCTTACAGGCTACACCCACCCATTCTACCATTGAGTATACAATGCATGCACAGGGTATATTCACCACACTTACAGTATGTGACCACATTCCAGAAACCCAAGCATGAAAATATATGAAAAAATGTACATGAAAAACATTTAAGGACAAAAAGAAGCACAAAAGAAAAAAAGAGAAAGAGAAAAAAAAAAATGAGAAAAAGAAAAAAAATGAGGGAAAAACGAACACACAGAGATTGGACAACAATCTACAAATAATAAATTCCATATAGGAGACACTACATAACTTATAAAAAAGGTTTTATATCAAAATCCTCATTTAATCCATGAGGAGATAAGGTGTTAAGAAAATAAATCCAGAAAGTTTCCCTTTGGAGGAGTTTTTTGTCTCGATCACCCCCCCTAGGGGATTGGTCAACTCTCTCCACGCCAATGTACCTTAGAGCACTGACTGCATGGCCTGCGCGCTTAAAGTGCGCTGCTACCGGGCTGCGTTCGTCCTCCGTTCTAATACTGCTCCTGTGTTCACTCATTCGAGTTCGTAACGGGCGCGTGGTTTTTCCTACATAAGCTAAGCCACAGGGGCAACGAATCAGGTATACAACATGCGTGGTGCTGCAAGTTATAGTACCACGTATGGAGATGTTTTTTCCTGTGTGAGGGTGACTGAAGAATTTACATTTGTGTGTGTATGAGCATTGGGCGCAGTTGCCACATTTGTAGTTGCCATCCGGGATGGCTAAAAAAGTAGGGGGTGGATTTTGAGGACGCATATCGCTTTTGACTAAGGTATCCCTCAGATTTGCTGCACGCTTAAAAACCATTTTGGGTTTTTCAGGGAAAACCTTTTTTAGCGCCTCGTCTGACTCGATGATATGCCAGTGCTTTTGAATAGTACGTCTGAATTCAGATGCTAAGGGGGAGTACTTAATGCAGCAGTTAGGAGAGCTGCTCTGGTTATGTTTGTTTTTCTTGTGTTTTTTGTTCTTGACCTTGGGTATCAAGCACTCGTCCTGGGAACTCTGGTCAAAGCGCTCTTTTGCCGCATCTACCCATTCCTCCTTGTACCCTCTACTGAGGAAGCGGTTCTTGAGAACTTCAGCCTGTGCAGAGTAGGATGGGTCATCACTACAAATTCTACGAATACGGTGGAATTGACTGACCGGAAGACTTTTTAATAGTGGGCTTGGATGGAAACTATCCCCTCGCAGTATTGTATTTCGGTCTGTGGGTTTACGAAAAAGATCGGTTTTTATCTGGTCTTCTTCTATGTATACCCGAACATCAAGAAAACTGATGCTGTTTCTGTCATATTCCAGGGTGAATTGTAAATGTTCATTGCACGAATTCAAGTAATTGTGAAACTCAGTTAGCTCATCAACAGTAGATTCCATGATTAAAAATATGTCATCAATAAAACGTTTGTAAAAGCGTATCTGTGAGTGGAACGGATTTACTGGGTTTAAGACATTGTTTTTCAAAGAGGCCCATATAGAGGCAAGCATAATTGGGGGCCATTTTGCTACCCATTGCTGTTCCTTTCTTTTGTATATAGAACTCATTCTGGAACCGAAAGAAATTGTTTGATAAAACAATGTCTGCCAAGTCAAGTATACACCCAAGGCTGGGTTTAGACATAGGAGGATGAAGAGATAGGAAATGTTGCAATGCCTCTATGCCGCCTTCGTGAGGAATATTTGTATACAGACTTTGGACATCAAAAGTGACCAGTAATAGCTTATCTGTGGTGACATCAAATGACTTAAGTAATTTTATTAAGTCTATAGAGTCTTTCACGTACGATGGCAAGGTGACCACTTCGGATTTTATGAAGTGATCCACATACGCAGATATGTTTTCGGTCAAACTGCCGATACCACTGACAATTGGTCTACCTTTTACAGGGGTGTCCAACCCTTTATGGATTTTAGGGAGCGTGTAGAATACTGGGATCACTGGATGTTCAACTTTAAGAAAATCATGCGTACTTTTGTCAAATTCAGCATTGTTAAAATGTAACAGAAGCTTAGAGTCTACATGAGATTTTAATCTTTTTGATGGATCTGAAGGCAATTTCTCATAAAACACAGAATCAGTGAGCTGTTTTTTAATTTCCATTTCATAGTCACCGACATTCTGTAACACAATAGCCCCGCCCTTGTCTGCAGGACGCACTATGACCTTATTGTCCTTACTCAGATCATGCATCGCATCCCTTTCTTCTTTAGACATGTTGTTGTAAACTTTATATTCCTTCTTCTTTTTCAGTAGACTTTTAACATCATTCTCCACCAAACGGCAGTACGTATCAAGAGAGGCGTTGCGATTCCTCGGTGGAATAAAAGTCGATCTTTTTTTGAAGGGGGTTGGGGCAACATGAGAGAGGGGAGATGTTTCCGCTGGGGGGGGAACATGTGCAGGGGTTTCACTCTGATCATTCCTACCGGAATGGAAAAATTCCCTCAGTCTCAAACCGCGAAAAAACTTTTGGAAATCAATGGTAGTCTCAAAGTCATTCGCGTATGTAGTGGGGACAAAAGACAGTCCCTTACTCAATGCAGCCTCGCAAACTTCAGTTAAAGATTTATCAGACAGGTTAATTACCGTGTCCTGGTGTTCGAGGTGTTGGGAGTTGCTGTCCGTTTTCTTTCGTAGCCCCCTCCGGCACCGCTTGTGCTTGGTAGGATTCTGGCCCAACGTTGAGGTCTTTGAGGCCTGTTTGGGGCGTGTCCTAAAAAAGTCGCACCGCGTTCCCATTGGCTGCCTGTGTCAGATCCCGATTCAAACGAGGAGGATGACAGCCCCGATCTGTAAGGCCTGTGTCGGCGTCGGCGTGCAGGGTCAGGTCGTTTCCCTTTGTTCTCCCTGGTTGTCGACTGATGTTCTGGCTTGCCATCTCTCCAAAAGTAGACTTTATTGTGCTTGTAGTCCTCCGTGTCTCTCGCGAATTTCGTCTTCTTCAGACTTCTGATTTCGCTTGTGCATTTTGCTCGATGTCGTTCTAGGTCTTTCTTGATCTCTGTTAACTTCTTCTTATCAGCAAGTTCCTTTAGCTTAACCTCGGCTTTCTTAAAGTCATCTCGTGTCAGTTCCACCTGTTTGGATATTTCACTTATGATGAGAGCCATGAGGTCAAAAGAGCACTTATTCAGTACCTCGCACCATTTTTTGCAGAACTCCGGATTGTCTAGTCCCAGCGCGGGTGCTTTTTGTAATCTAAGGCCGCGAGGAATTATCTTTTGTCTGAGATAGTCACTCAGTGTTACAGCGTGAAGATGTTGTTTAATTTCTCGTTCCTGTAGGTTATAGAGTTCGTGCGTAAGAGCTTCCGCATCTTGATAGTCAGGTGTTTCAGCGGAGTCAAAGAGAGATTCCTTCAGCATTATGCGAATGTAGTCGTCTTCACTGAATTCCAAAGTGCCGCTAAGGCTTGCAGAGATTGCTTCTTCCGTCATCACGGGAGTCGAGAGGAGTGCTATGCAGAGATATCCACAATGTTCAAGTCAAGTAGTTGCATGCACATCCCACCTCACCGAGGCCAGGTGCTGGACAAACTGTGTCAATGAGGAAGAGAATAGACGTTTTTTCGCGGTTTGAGACTGAGGGAATTTTTCCATTCCGGTAGGAATGATCAGAGTGAAACCCCTGCACATGTTCCCCCCCCAGCGGAAACATCTCCCCTCTCTCATGTTGCCCCAACCCCCTTCAAAAAAAGATCGACTTTTATTCCACCGAGGAATCGCAACGCCTCTCTTGATACGTACTGCCGTTTGGTGGAGAATGATGTTAAAAGTCTACTGAAAAAGAAGAAGGAATATAAAGTTTACAACAACATGTCTAAAGAAGAAAGGGATGCGATGCATGATCTGAGTAAGGACAATAAGGTCATAGTGCGTCCTGCAGACAAGGGCGGGGCTATTGTGTTACAGAATGTCGGTGACTATGAAATGGAAATTAAAAAACAGCTCACTGATTCTGTGTTTTATGAGAAATTGCCTTCAGATCCATCAAAAAGATTAAAATCTCATGTAGACTCTAAGCTTCTGTTACATTTTAACAATGCTGAATTTGACAAAAGTACGCATGATTTTCTTAAAGTTGAACATCCAGTGATCCCAGTATTCTACACGCTCCCTAAAATCCATAAAGGGTTGGACACCCCTGTAAAAGGTAGACCAATTGTCAGTGGTATCGGCAGTTTGACCGAAAACATATCTGCGTATGTGGATCACTTCATAAAATCCGAAGTGGTCACCTTGCCATCGTACGTGAAAGACTCTATAGACTTAATAAAATTACTTAAGTCATTTGATGTCACCACAGATAAGCTATTACTGGTCACTTTTGATGTCCAAAGTCTGTATACAAATATTCCTCACGAAGGCGGCATAGAGGCATTGCAACATTTCCTATCTCTTCATCCTCCTATGTCTAAACCCAGCCTTGGGTGTATACTTGACTTGGCAGACATTGTTTTATCAAACAATTTCTTTCGGTTCCAGAATGAGTTCTATATACAAAAGAAAGGAACAGCAATGGGTAGCAAAATGGCCCCCAATTATGCTTGCCTCTATATGGGCCTCTTTGAAAAACAATATGTCTTAAACCCAGTAAATCCGTTCCACTCACAGATACGCTTTTACAAACGTTTTATTGATGACATATTTTTAATCATGGAATCTACTGTTGATGAGCTAACTGAGTTTCACAATTACTTGAATTCGTGCAATGAACATTTACAATTCACCCTGGAATATGACAGAAACAGCATCAGTTTTCTTGATGTTCGGGTATACATAGAAGAAGACCAGATAAAAACCGATCTTTTTCGTAAACCCACAGACCGAAATACAATACTGCGAGGGGATAGTTTCCATCCAAGCCCACTATTAAAAAGTCTTCCGGTCAGTCAATTCCACCGTATTCGTAGAATTTGTAGTGATGACCCATCCTACTCTGCACAGGCTGAAGTTCTCAAGAACCGCTTCCTCAGTAGAGGGTACAAGGAGGAATGGGTAGATGCGGCAAAAGAGCGCTTTGACCAGAGTTCCCAGGACGAGTGCTTGATACCCAAGGTCAAGAACAAAAAACACAAGAAAAACAAACATAACCAGAGCAGCTCTCCTAACTGCTGCATTAAGTACTCCCCCTTAGCATCTGAATTCAGACGTACTATTCAAAAGCACTGGCATATCATCGAGTCAGACGAGGCGCTAAAAAAGGTTTTCCCTGAAAAACCCAAAATGGTTTTTAAGCGTGCAGCAAATCTGAGGGATACCTTAGTCAAAAGCGATATGCGTCCTCAAAATCCACCCCCTACTTTTTTAGCCATCCCGGATGGCAACTACAAATGTGGCAACTGCGCCCAATGCTCATACACACACAAATGTAAATTCTTCAGTCACCCTCACACAGGAAAAAACATCTCCATACGTGGTACTATAACTTGCAGCACCACGCATGTTGTATACCTGATTCGTTGCCCCTGTGGCTTAGCTTATGTAGGAAAAACCACGCGCCCGTTACGAACTCGAATGAGTGAACACAGGAGCAGTATTAGAACGGAGGACGAACGCAGCCCGGTAGCAGCGCACTTTAAGCGCGCAGGCCATGCAGTCAGTGCTCTAAGGTACATTGGCGTGGAGAGAGTTGACCAATCCCCTAGGGGGGGTGATCGAGACAAAAAACTCCTCCAAAGGGAAACTTTCTGGATTTATTTTCTTAACACCTTATCTCCTCATGGATTAAATGAGGATTTTGATATAAAACCTTTTTTATAAGTTATGTAGTGTCTCCTATATGGAATTTATTATTTGTAGATTGTTGTCCAATCTCTGTGTGTTCGTTTTTCCCTCATTTTTTTTCTTTTTCTCATTTTTTTTCTCTTTCTCTTTTTTTCTTTTGTGCTTCTTTTTGTCCTTAAATGTTTTTCATGTACATTTTTTCATATATTTTCATGCTTGGGTTTCTGGAATGTGGTCACATACTGTAAGTGTGGTGAATATACCCTGTGCATGCATTGTATACTCAATGGTAGAATGGGTGGGTGTAGCCTGTAAGATGGGGACAGCTAATGTTTAACTCACATGACCTCATCTCACCGGAACAGAGCCTATATATTGGCCACCCACAGCTTTTCACTCATTACCATGCCTGAAGAAGACCCGTGTGGGTCGAAACGTTGCGTGTTTGAATAAAAGTTTTTATCACGGTGGAGTTTCCAGTGTGCGGACGTCTATTCTCTTCCTCATTGACACAGTTTGTCCAGCACCTGGCCTCGGTGAGGTGGGATGTGCATGCAACTACTTGACTTGAACACTGGGGAAACAGACCATAGATTGTATTCCTTTGTACCGAAACACAGCGGCTCAGGCTTCACCTGTGCCCGCTGGGGATCCTCTGCCGGCAGGCCCACTGTAGAACTCAGGTGGTTTCACGACTCGGCAGTAGGTCAGATGTACCCAGCTGTCGCGCTCGGCCACTCTCACAGCTGTAGGGTTGGCCAGCAAAACCTCGTACGGCCCTCGGAACCTGGGTGAATGCCAGTGCTTTCGGTGGAAGTCGCGGATCTGAACCCAGTCGCCTGGCTGTACTGGCAGTCTCTCGGATCCGAACACCTAGGGAAGAGCGTGTTTGACCTGTCTGGAAATAGAAGATAATGCAGCACACAAACCTCTCATGTATTTCGCCATATCTGTTTCTGTTTGCTCCAGCTGGGGCGGATACTGTATTCCTACAACCTTCATCGGTCTACCAGTTAAAATCTCATGCGGGCTTAACCCCGTAACTCGCGATGGACGCCCTCTCAGATAAGTTAAAGCCAGAGGCTTCCCTAATTTAGCTTTCAGCATCCCGTTTAGCCACTCCACAGCCCCTCTGGACTGTGGGTGGTAAGCACAGTGCGTCCTGAAATCAATGTGCAACATCTCAGTCAAACTGTTAACAACCTGATTTACAAAATGCCGTCCATTGTCACTGGTGAGTTTCGTCGGCACTCCATACCTGGGGATAACATCACGGATTAGACATTTAGCAACGGTTTTGGCATCTTCTTTTCTGCAAGGAAATACTTCAGGCCATTTGCTAAACATATCCACAATCACTAAACAAAACTCAAACCCCCTACACTTCTCAAGTTGTACAAAATCTATCATTATGTGTTCCCATGGCTGGGTGGGTGTCGGGTGATGACCTGGTGAGGGTTTAATTTGGCTGTTACATTTCTTTGCATACAGGTAAAACACCTTGAACAAAATTTAGTTGCCTCGCTGGAAAAGCCTGGGGAAAAATACATGTTAGTCACCATTTTGGTCATTGCAGCCGCATTTGCATGACCCAGACCGTGAGTTAATTTAGCCATCATGTGAAAACAACTCGCTGGTAAAACAGGTTTCCCACTCGCCTCATGTATCCATAGCCCCTTATCATTTTCCTACAATCCTCCCACTTTCTCTTCTCCGCAGCGGGAGCATTTGCCTGAGCCTCTGCCAACACCTGCTCTGGCTCCCGGACCTCCACTTCCACTTTTTGCGTCAAATTTAAAACATCATGGGTGTTTAAAAATGCTTCTGGAATCTCATTTCCCCCCCTCTTTGCGGAATGACGCCCCGTCAAATCCGCAAAGGCATTGCCACGACTGACAAGATCTGAATTGTTGGTATGGGGTTCACATTTAACAACAGCCACAGCAGAGGGCAATTGAATAGCTTCTAAAAGCAATGACACAAATTTCAAATGTTGAATGGGTTTACCTGTGGCTGTGTGAAACCCCCTCTCTTTCCATATAGCCCCAAATTCATGTACAATACTGTGAGCATATTTTGAGTCAGTGTAGACAGTGAGAGATTTCCCAGTAGCCAAAACACACGCCCTGGAGAAGGCCACGAGCTCCGCTGCTTGGGCAGAAAGATTAGGCAAAGAATGAGTTTCAACAACATCATGGTCGGAGACAACAGCATAAGCGGTGCCCACTGTGCCGTCATCCCTGTGGAGAGAAGATCCGTCAACATAAAAACACAATCAGCATTGTTAATGGCGGTGTCAGGTCGAGGTCAGAATGTTAGGTCGAGTAATAGTAATTAATTTACTAGTATTTTTTTTTTTTATACCATAGATGATTATGAAGGCTCAGTCAGCGTGGTGGAGAAATCCGGACAAGGTTTATTCTTGCATTGGCACCAATGGAGAGACAGAAGTTTCTAACTTACTGAGATGTACACAACACTAAATAACAGGTCAACAGGGGGAGTAACCCCTTAGACCCACCCTAAATAAATATGCATTAGACAACTGTATGTGGCAAGGCTCTTTGTTAGCCTACAATTTGGCGGGAATGAGTGAGAGGCTCCTTCCGGGTGTGACACAGGGATGTGACACGTCTTGAGACAGTCAAATGAATGGGACAAACAATCTAGCTCACAATACACAGCTCACAGCACCTCATCTCTTAAGGCAGACACACCTGTGCCAGTACTTAGGAAAGTGTCACACAAAGCTCTGATTGTGAGTTATAAGAATACAAAATAACAGGAACATAAAATAATAATAAAGAAATGCGTCATGAAAATGTAACATTAAAAATGTTATGTACAATGTCCTTATTATTCTTCAGATTCCTTCACGAGGTTTAGCAGACATTTCAATTAGTCACGCAGGCATGAGACTCGACCTCATCAGCAGATGGCAACATTTTGGGCAGATTTAAAGTGTTGCAACGAGTCAAAGTAATGTGCTCCTGGGCAAGCAAGACATGGTGGTAATTAAGCAAACAAGCAGAGGTCAAATGTCAAAGTCAAAGTCAAAGTCAGCTTTTTTGGTCAAAGATCATATGTACAGGTTGCACACACAGAATTTGAAATCGCAATGTTCCTTAGGCCCACAGTGAACATTAAACATCCTATAAACAAGACAGGAAGACATTATGACAAACATAATAATGTAAACATACCAAAGGGTACAATAGGCTCGTATATAATACAAATAAGTAAAAACACATTGTGGGTGGTCTTCGCTTGCAGCAAGAGTGCATGTACTTCAAGTGGAATATGCACTGTAAGTGGATGCATTTGAACAATATCAGCGCAATATCAGACGGCTGCATCGGCTGCAGCGACAGGCCACAAGCATGAAAGAAGCCCTGCGGCCACAACATCCAAAGTTGTCGAAATGTAAGCAATTAGCCAATTACGACCACCATGCTTCTGACACAAAATGCCAGATGCAGTACCTTTGTTCTCACACACAGACAAATCAAATGGTTTGTCAAAATCAGGTAACCCAAGCGCAGGCGCAGAGGCCAAAGCCCCTTTCAGAGAGACAAAAAGGCTTTTCACAATCCACTGTCCAAGTGACAGTATCAGTCAATTTTACACAAGCATTTGCACACTCTTGCAACAGCTTAGCAATCACAGAAAAATCCCTAACCCATGCTCTGCAGTATCCCACAAGGCCCAGAAAACCCAAAACCTGCCTCTTCGTCACCGGTCTGGGACCTTTGGTGATCGCGAGCACCCGGCTGGAGTCCAACTCCCTACTTCTAGGTCCCAAAATGTGTCCCACATATTTCACCTTACAGAGCTGCAATTTTCATTTTGAAACCTTAAGGCCCATCTCGGCCAAGAAACACAGCAATGTCACAGTATCAGTCTTGCAGGCCTCCAAATTAGGGGAGACTAACCATTTGCAGCTTTCAACGTAAATGCAAACCTAAACTGAGACTCTTCTGCCACCTCTAGCCTAAAAATGCATGTCGAATGTCAATTACAGAGAAATGAGTGGCATCAGCTGGCACAGAAGTCAAAATTTAAATAGGACTAGGAATTAATGGAGTGACTGGCTGTACTGCCTGATTCACTCACCTCAAATCAATCACAAACTGCCATGAACCATCTTTTGTAATCCATGGAGTAAAGGACTGTTGACTGGGCTACCCTCACAGGGCACGATGGCCCCCCTCTGGAGCAAAGATTCAAACACCGGCATAATGCCATCAATCGCCTCCTTAGATAAAGCATACTGAGGCTGGGAGGGGAACACATCAGTTTTAGCAGTAACTACCAGAGGGTGCGCAGTGCGCAGAGTTCCAAAATCAAAAGGGTCTTTAGCCCACAACTTGTCAGGTACCTGGGTCAGTAGTTCTCCTAACTCCCCTTCGTCTGAGCAGCTGTCCTCGACAGGCTCGTCAAAACACACAGCAGTACGCACATCAATAGTCTGCCAGTACTGAAAAAAATATGTATCATTACTAGGGGAGTAAAATACTCCAGGGAAGCCTTCCTTCCCCACCCAGTCCGTAGACTGAACACATGTTTTCACAAATGGTCCAAAATCACTCCACTACCCCCCTTTTTCCCTCATCAAAGGAATGTGAGCGAGTTCTCAAGCAGAAAATGTTTTTTCAAAACAGTGTCTAAATCTACCACTGCTGTCGCTCTGGTCTTACTTGTTAAAGTGCCAGCAACAGTGAGCGTGTATACGTTACCCCCGTCGGTTCCCCAGTTTAAATATTCATCGTCAAAACTGGTATTGTGCCATTGTACAGTACAAAGATGAGGGAAACTCTGCATCCCCATTAATCTTTACAGGCGATGGCCTAATGCAATCTCGCCATGGACATTCAAATCTTACCCACACAAGCGCATTGTAAGTCTGCAAGAAGGAAAAAACAGAAGAGAGTTCAATACCAGAGGGTGACAAAACAAAAGAAATACATAATTTGCACATCAAATCCCTCCCCAATAAATCCTCTGGACCTAATTTGCTAAGCAAAAATAAATAAATAAACAAAAATATGTTCTAACTTGTGCCATACCGTACAGTAAGGGGGTCCGTTAAGATTCTAGAGCAGACTGACCTGTGGCTCCTGTCACATGAACTACCTATTTGCTGATGAAGGCAGAGGAGTGCTTTGCGTCTGAGCGGCCCAGTGTTGAAGGCTGAGCCCTTGTGTCGCCAAGGAATGTGACAGTCTTATCTTGGATCGTTAACTGTAGCCATGTTCTCTCATCTGTAGGAAGGTAAACAGTTCATCATGCATCAAACTTTCAATGTGTGTCTCATTTAGTGGGAAAGCAAAAAGTTCAGTGTATTCTCCATGAAGGGGTTCCATTCCGGTGATCGCCCGGAGTCTTGTTTCACCCCCTCATCCATGCCCCGTGTCACCCCACGGTCCCGGACCGTTATGGAGGTTCTGTTGCGGCATTCTCGGGCAAAGTGACCGGCCTCTACCACAGGCACAGCAGCTGGACTTGCCGTTGTTTCGACGGCCCCGTTCGTGCCCAGTGGCCTTGCCTCGTCGCTGCCCCCCAGTCCCAGACTGGGCTTGGCAGAATGTCAGAGCAGCTCCCTGCAGCTCTGTATCTACCGTTCCCTAGCTTCTCTTTCCCACATTTGAAAAATTCCAGCCCTCAATGGCGGGACCCTCCCCGCCATTATCTCTTGACGTTCCTCAACAGGCAGGGCTGAGAGTCCCCGATAGGGCGTAACACCTTCGCGTATAATTATGCACTTGTTTCGATGAGACCCCATCTTACCTCGGCAGCACCCCAAAAAAAAAAAAAACAAAACAAAACAAACAATATGAAGAAATTTATACATAATTGATAAAAAAAAAACAAATTGAGAAGAGATATGGTGCTACGCTGACTCCTTTAAAACAACCCAGTAGTTCTATTTCCCCACTAACTCTGTCTCACCCACTACAAGATAAAAAAAAAGTTGAGACCTTGAGAAAACACCGCACAGAGAAAAGAAAAAAATAGAAGAGCAGTGAGAGAGAAAAAAAAAGAGAGAAGGAGAAAAAAAAGAAAGACAGATTAAACAAAATAATCTTCCAAACGTATGCCCCTTTTTTTTTTTTTTTAGCGGGGCCTGGGCTACTGGCTCTCTTGCCCTATTTTATTTCCCCGTCCAACCTCAAAGTGGTTGGCAAATAAATTAGAGAATAAGAAGCAAATGTCAAAAATCCCCCTCTGGCTGGAAGACACACAAAAAGGAATTAGTGCACACCCAATCAGTCATTCACAATAGAACTCAACAATCACACCCACAGAAGGCACAAGCTCATGCAAACAATCACTCTGTGATATACTAGGCTAAATTAATTAAATCTTTGTACTGTATTTTCTTTTATCGTACAATGGGACTTTTGACCACTCTTGTCTGAAAACAAACACATCGAACGCACACCTGAAATACATGAAAACCCACTAGCGCTGTGTTGACCGTTATGTGATTTGTAGCCTTAATCACCGTGATTTGCGAAATCACTGCATGCACAACTCTTATTTACTGCAGTCGCTCTCTGCCCCACGCACGCTGTCTGGCTAGGCCCAGCGGCAAACAAACAATTTTTTCCAGAGTTCTTACTCACCACTGCCTAATTTGGGCCGGATCCCCGATGCTCCAGGCTCACGCAGCAACCCTGATCGGCAGCGTGGTGGCTGGTCACAGCAGGCGGTATCTGGATAAATTTGTCCTCCTCCGCCGCCGGTTTCAGGCCAAGTCGTATAACGACCTCCTGGGCGCCTCAGGTCCCCTGCTGCCGATGTTGCTGCTGCGTGGCTCTGGATGACTCGGATCCCGGACGATGCCCCCAAAATGTGGTTCAAAGTTTGGATATCAAAGAAACTCAGGCAGAGTCAGCTGGCAATCAAGAAATCCCAGAGAGCTTTATTACGGCACCGGAGACTCACGTCGTGTAGCGAACAGGCGTAGTCTGACTAACATACAGAATGCAACTATTCTTATACCCTCAGAACCCCATACAGCACCATTACGCGTGGCATATTCATCAATTAGGGTGTTACCCAGCTTCACGCTCAACATCACAAAGAACCATAAATTCCTGTAAACATATGTGCTATCACTTGAGGGTGACCTGACCTAGATTAACCCAGGGTCAATCTGACCCCCTTAGATATATGGCATTATAGACGCGCTTATCTCTAACAGAGCCAGGCGACACCTCAAGAAACAGCACAGATGCCTACGCAACTCTCAAGTCAACAAGGCCACAGAATGTTCTTAAACATGAAAGACACACAGATAAGACATGGTACAACTTTGCAGTTTGAACATACACACAAGTCACACAAAGCACGACTTATTTCATTAAACTCTTGATGATTATACATATTTAATAAAGAATATAAATTTTATTCCCACAGGTTCAATTGGCACGTGAGCTCTCGGAAGAAGAACTTGCCATTTTGCCACCTGTAGGAGTGTCTGTATCTGATGCAATAGTGTTGTTTAGAAACAGTTGAAATTGTGTCCAGAATGACGACAATAGACTGATGCAAAACTTGATTTATTTATGTTATGTTACCTGCTAAACAACAAATTACTTAATATCAATAAAATGCACCACTGAGCTTAAACTGGAGTATTTGTAAAACAATGTCTGTAGATGCATTTACAGAATGTATGGGTAGATACTGCTGCAGTGGACGAATGTACAGTGTGGCCTGTCCGATCATGGTGGATGGGTCCTTCAAAAAGGCGATAGTGTATCCAGTGGGGGACATCGGAAGTAATGCAAGACTTTGGCTGCGAGTTGAAGTTCAAAGCCTCCACCTTCTTTCAGCTTTGGATAAACTTCGAGCAGTTTATTCGTTATAAGCATTGGATCACTGGGACTCCCTATATAAAGAAAAAAAGACTAAATGTAAATGAATATCCAAAAAACAAGTTAAGAAGACTGAAAACTACTATTAATACTGACAATCAATTAGGAGTAAAATTAACCTAAGGTTAAGAGAAGCCATGGGTACACAGCAAAATCGAAAGAGTTAGATTTTTGGTGTTAACATAAAAAGTTAAAATATAGAGTCGTTTCAACTCTTGTTAGTGCTAATTTAACTCAAAGATAGTCATTCATTAAAAAGATTTTTCGTTCATTCATTATTCTATTCTGAAATGACAGACGAAAATTTAAAAAGGGCGCACCCTGGTGTTTCATTTAAAACAGCACAAGCAGAAATGACTGTATTGTGTTTTCAAAATATATAGCCATTATCAAACAGTAGTGATAGAAAAGCCGGCTATATTCTGATCATTTTTAAATTTGTAATATTTATCTGTTCTTGTATTGAATTTCATTTGGCTGATTCTATATTTACCCGGAAGTAAATTTCACTGCTTGCACCAGACCTGCCAAACCATTCAATGGAGAATACATGGGTCACTCAATGGTATGGAGTAAATAACCCACAACTTTACAATCTGGATTTGACTGGTTCAATTAACTTTTATTTGAAGGTTGTGAGCGTTACAAAACCTCCTTACACTCATAACAGAGCAGCCACGTCCTGCGCCAAATATCTTTTAGATGCTGTGAAATGTTCGCATACGTTGCATGCCTTCGCAACATCTCGCAAATTATGTCCGAATATGCCTCCAAAGACGCCATGGATGAAAATACCAAACCATAGGCTATGCGCCTACCCGCCCACGAGCTAGGCTATACTTCCAGGTCACCCAAAACCCATGTCCAAAATACAGAAACGCAATTAAGAACGGGATTTATTTTTATTTTATTTTAATTTTTTGAAGATTCAATTATTAATTTTCAATAAGAAAGAGAATAACAAAATATGGCGCCC
This sequence comes from Setipinna tenuifilis, assembly GCA_030347295.1. Lineage (NCBI taxonomy): Eukaryota > Metazoa > Chordata > Actinopteri > Clupeiformes > Engraulidae > Setipinna > Setipinna tenuifilis. Next base: position 2,265,272 of record CM059275.1, on the reverse strand, counting down.
GGCTCGATTTAAGAAGTCATACACGATCGTAAGAATTCATATACAACTCCTTTTTCATTTTCCATGTGACTTCCAAAATAGAAGTATGAATGAACGAAAAAGTACACGGACCAGGGAGTTAAAGTCAGATCAGGACCACAACTCTACGCAGAGTTAAAATACCTATAGCTGCTAACTGTTTTGTAGTTGGGTTGTTGGTTGCCTTTTGAAAAATACCAGTCCTGAAATATTTTAAATATTTGAATAATAATGAATGAATAATGATTCAATAAAAAATAAATATTTTATATATTATTTTTGTGGTATGATCGCACAGTTTGTAAGTAGGCCTATTTGCAAAAAACGATGGTATTTTTGTAACTCCCAATAGATTTAAAATGTTATGTCACGTGACCCCACCAACCGTCTATTCTTTCGCGCCTGCCCAATTTCAAATTTCTCAGTCTCAATCTCAGCGGTCGACGTCAATTGTGCAGGCAGCTGCAGTTGCTGAAGCTCTGAAGAGGACTCATCAAAATCGGTAAGAAATACCGAACCATTATTTTATTGTTTCAGTGTATCAGATTGTATAAAAAACTACTTGCAAAAGTGTTATAAGGCATGTCGATGGTTTGCAGTAAGCAAGGCAAGACAAGGTTGTTAATGTTAGCTCATTTTGCTGCCTCTTATTTTTAAAAGGAACCCTGGTTATGAAGACATATAGTGCCCGATATGCCACAAATGTTCTCTTATACTAAAATGTGTTGTTAGAAACACAAAGTATTGCCGTTGATTAAAAATTATAATATTTAGTATATTATTTTCATCAACGGACGATTCCATGCTTGTTAGCTCAGTTACCTCAGAGTTAGCTCAGTTACCTCAGAGTAACGTATCAGCATATCAGTTCATCTGAAAGCTCGTGCAGGTGAATGTTGCCGTCCAAAAGCCTGACAAAAGACCCCTGTTTTAGCCGGCATATTTTATTGTCGCGAAATGTCCTGTATGAAAATTTAAGTGTTAGCTAAAAATGCTATTTAGCAAGTTCAAGTAAAGTATCAGTATAGCATTATTATACAGACTCTTTTGGGCACCCGATTAAAAAACGCTAATGGCGGTAGTTCTCCATGAAGGTAAGAACATGATTACTGGTAATATTTTTCTCCCCCCACCAGCAGTTGGAGAAATGTGAAGCAATATAGACGGTAAGACTCAGTTATGAAGAGAACCCTTACAAGAAGCTATTTACTCTAGCTCTAGGTCTGTGTGCGATGGTCATTAGATGGTCCAACAACCACCTATCAAATGAACGTATTTCACCGCAGGCGGGAGATACAAAATGTTCAGGAAAAACATGGCTGACGTTTGACGTTTTGTAACATCAAACTTTTGTTTAATCTAAAGAGTCCGAGTGACTATAAATGTCGTGGATACCACGTATTGATGTAGAAATGCACCACGAACTCCTTTAAAAGCAATAAATTACTCCACTTTACCGTTTGTTCACTCGATGTTTAACCTAGCAAGGTAAACTACCGGTTAGCATTTTAGCCGGACCAGACAACCACAAGCTTAATTTACACCACTTATTGCTCGTGTAGAACACTATCACGGCATGTAAATGTTATATAGGGTCAAAATTCAATAGTTGTCTGCACGTGTAGACACTAGGGATGGCACTTCCGAAACACACGTTTCAACACAGTGCCGAGATCCCGAATCGTAAGTGTTTCGAAACACTGCTTTAAACCTCGTTTCAAAACGTCCGTGTCATGTGACTATGACGACACGAAGGTTTTGTGAGTTTTTCAACTGGGCCGATTGACAAGGTTGGCAACAAATCACACAATGTCACATCTGGATCGGGGTTGGGGCCACAAACTTTAAAAGAACTATTATCCCGCCATAACCCTCGATAAGAGATATTTTCAGTTACAGCGATATTTTCAGTTTTGTTAGTTACATTTAGGCTAGATATAGATTAGATATAGATACAGATTGATAGGCTACAGGTAGTGATAGGATAGATAGAGCAATAGGCTACATTAATAAAATTAGACAGCATCAGTTAACTCGAGGTAGGTTATACATAGGCTTTATTGTAGGCTAGCTAGTTAGGATAAGATAGAAGCTCCACGTAAAAGATCAAGAACATCTGTGGTCTGGAAGCATTTCCATTTGGAAACCCTGAATAAAGTGAGGCGCATGTTATGTTACTGCCCACTAAATTATTGGAAAGACAGGGCTGCATTGTTTCCCAATTTATATATACTGTCAAAAAATATCTTTGTTTCACAAATCTTTGTTCACGGTATGCAGTTTTCGTCTAGATTATCGCCTAGATACGACCACTAGATGGCGCTGTGGAGACAGGTTTCAGATTGTTTCGGAGCCTTGAATCATCATGGCACAATTGTTTCAACTGTTTCAGTGTTTCAGGAAGCCTCGCTCTGCCCACCACTAGTAGACACTGTGTTGCGATATTGAGTGAGTATGTGTGTTAACACTCGTTAGCCATATGCTATCTTGCTGGATGTGGAGCCCGCCTGCCGCAAAAGGCTAGCATTCTTACCCGTGTTTTGATAACTTAATTCGGCCGCTGCCCCGCTAGGCAGGCCTCACCTGGAGCTATTGGCGGCCACGCCCGCTGTGTGGGAATATTTACATAGACAAGCAGAAATGAACATATAAGGACGGCAGTTTTGAAGTTACAGTTTAGGCTGCTAGTATGATCATTTTTTTTATACATGCATGTCATGTTGCACTAATATAAATCTCACTTTATTGTTTACTATAAAATTGAGTATCTTGTTTGTGTTTGCTTTTTACAGATGGTTCATAATGCTGGTTAAAGTCAGATTTGGTGACAGCCAAAAATATGTCAAAGTTGCTGAGACGGAAACAGGGTTTGAAGATTACAGCATATTTCTTCTCAAAGGTTAGAATTTTTCCCCGAAAAATGCAACGTGAAAAAAAAAAACAGGGCATTGTATTATCTCCTTTGTGTTATTCAAAATGTACAGTTAAATAATTGCTGGAAAATGTTAAATGTCAAATTGTTTTTTGACATTTAAATTTTTTTGACATGGCTGGGAATCTTACGGTTAAAGCGTATGTCGCAGGTTAACAGCTATATTTGACCAATGTGTAGACACAGCCTTTAATAAACGGTCCACACATATGAACCTGGTTAATTTAGACCCGGTGTGGTTGAAACCGGTTGGCGTTTTTACTATGCCCCATATCCATTAAAGGGTTTTTAAATTAACTATCCTTGGCTCATTGCTAGAGTTGCCTGAAGTATGCCCAAGGGCCATCTACCTTAGTTGGAAGGAGTGGTGGAGGGGGTGAGAAGGATCATCAGTGATCATGTTGGCTTTCCTGAGGATCGGGGATAAAACGCAACGTTATAACCACTGTTATAACCAGGCGCGACGTTATAACCACTGTTATAACCAGGCACTTACCTGCTGTACATTCCAAGATAGGAAAACTCGGTATGCTTGGGCGCAAAATGAATAATGAGGAGGGAGTAGGTTTGGTGGCGGGGAGAGAGCTGCCTGACATCTTTCAGGAATGCAGGTCTTGTGACTACGTTTTCCAGCTTTATTGCAGCCATCGAACTTGCAAGGAGAGCGCGCAATTTTGTAGTTTTGTTAACCTTATATGACATTACATTACATTACACTTAGCTGACGCTTTTATCCAAAGCGACTTACAGTTATTTACAGGGTATTGGCAGTCCCTGGAGCAATATGGGGTTAGGTGCCTTGCTCAAGAGCAGGGTGAGCATGTAGTGTATGTACCTGGTTCCAGCCACTCTTTTTCACGTTGTTCGCCTTCGAGAGGGGGATGGGCGCACGCAGGAAATGCGGGGGTGTCATGGTGGTGCATGTCCTGCATGTGGTTTACCAGACTGGTCCACTTTGCCTCCATTACCTCTGGGTGGCCATCAGGTGTGGAAGCAGCTGTCCAGTAGAGGTGGTTTATTATTGCTGGTCTCCACAAGTTAATCAGCTCACACCCCTTTTCTTTGGCAGCGGAATCTAATGCCTTTCCCAGACCTGGTTTAGAAAAAAATATGATAATACCATGTGATTTGCAGTAACAACAGCTACTCAAATTGTAATACTAAATACAATAATAGATACACACTTTTCTAGGGCTGTAACGATACACCTAACTCACGATTCGATACGCATCACGATATTTGACCCACGATTCGATACACCCCACGATATTATTATTTATTTATTAAAAACCATGATTTTATTTTTTATTTTATTAACCCAATAACCACCATAGCGCCCTTTAACGCCCGTCGTATATTCTCCCATTGCGCCCGACAACAAAATACACCTGTAACTGCGAAAACTGACGTTGCTGAACTATAAATACAAATCACACTAGTCAATGAGAGTATAAAGAACGTATTTGTGTATTAAAATGTATATGTTTATATGAAATTATTTTGAGATATTGTCATGTTTTAAGCGCTGTCCCCTTGACTGTGGCTCAGACTAATTCTGTGTTCGTGCGCATATTCATAGCTGACTAAAGTAGGCAATTGACCATGTTTGTTTACACTTTGTTTGTTTACATTACTGTCAATTCCCTCGTTCTCGTGCCACATCTTATTTTGTAGCAGATATTGTTATTGCATTTACCTCAGAAAAGCTAGCCAGAACAAGAAAATGACTGCGCCGAAAAGACGCCGGTTATTCACTTTGGAGGAGGCAGTGGCGTTATGCGTCAATTCCGAGTCAGAGCTAGAGTTATCCGTCTCGGATTTCAGTGATGTAAGTTCTAAAGTGAATGTGAATATACGATAAATACAGACATAGGACTACTATGATAACTTTGTACAGCAGTTTTGCTAGGTTTTGCTAGGCTCTACAATGACTGGTAAAGCTTGCGCGTCAGGTTTTCCACCTGCATCGTTCCACAACGAAATAAAGCAGGGAGGATTATTCCTGAAGTTATTTTCTTACCGTATCTGTCGGGTAAGCCTAAACTCGAAGGTCCAGGAATGTAGACATTTCTTAACCTGACGCAATCCTTATTGTTTTGGGAGATGCAGTCACCGGAGCAGACAGGGGCTCTACACGTAAAGCTAGCTGTGAACTCTGAACTCCGGCGAGGCGAAACAGTTCTTCAGTTCTTCAGTTTCAGTTCTTCTTCTTCGTTGCTTCTTTCTAGTTACCTAATATGCCGTGATATAAGCAGTCCATATAGTTCACCCAATTCGTTTTTATTCATACACCAAAAAAAAAAAAAAAAAACCTTGAAGGGCATTTCGTGGTTCTGTCTTGTCTGTCGCGATACAACATCGTGGGCCTGCGCACCGCGGTGTCTCGATTCGATACAATATCGTTACAGCCCTACACTTTTCCCAACGTGCCAGACATCAACGTAATGCTTTGTTCCCTTGGGGCAAAGCTCATTTCTCACCCATTTGGACACCTATACAGTAAAAAACAATCATTGTAAATTCAACCTCCAGTCTCAGAGCAATGAATACACCAACAAACCACTAAACTGGCTACTTTGTTGTATATACCTGCCGATGCCTGTCAGTGACCAGCGTCGATATGTCCAGTTGTCTGGAATCGAGAAAGCTGATGCTGCGTTTCAGGCTCTCAAGCTCACACCAACTGCTGTTTGGCACCTCAGAACTCTGTAATGTGAGATAGGCAGATGTGTGCAGAGTAGAATGACAGAGTAAAGGAAGTGGAAATAGCATAATGATACACAATATGCCCAACACAATATACGGTCATTACACATACAATACATTGTACCGCTTCAATATGCTTTCATGTGTCTTTAACCACCTACACTGTATTTACCTGGACAAGCTGGACGTCCAACACCTTGTTGATCCTCTCCTTAATCACAGAGTAGGAACCATATTTTGCACAATGGCCAGGTGAATCTGACCTGTTAATGTTCATGAATAAAAATTCTGACTGAGACTACATTCAAAGCTTTGATACCATATCATCATGATACAGGAAGAAATAATATACAACGTCCAAATATATATTACCTGCAGTCACCCGCCAAAATAAGGCCACCATCCAGGGCTCGGAGGTCTCTCAGCACCTTCTCCTGCTCTTCTCTCCAGAACTGGACGACGACTGGGATGGTGTATGATGACTGGTGGTGAAAATATGTGCTCGGGGTGATCATTCAAGCATCCGCAATGTTTGGGTGGCCAAACTCCCAGAAAAATGGATGACGGCACTCAGCATGAGGTTGCAGGCTGGCATGTTGCGGTGCAGCATTGGCTGATTTTGCCAGGAACGCTGGAAGCCACATTCACAGACCTAGACAATATGTAAAAAGAGACAGACATAAATAATAATAAAACAGAATTGAATTTGAGCAGTTTGAACTTCTAGATGACATTGCATTAGTGCTGTCAGTCATTGGCCCTACTAGTAGCTAACTAAGAGAGAAGAGTGGTTCAAACAGCAGTATAAAGTGTCATGTAACAGGCTCAATTCAGCCAGTGTCAAAAAGTCTTGCCTGCTTTATCTGTAAAAATGTCCCCTCTTGCTGCACAATTGTACCACCACAATTTTCATGGCAGGCAGGACAGGTGGCGAACAAAGCCATGAGCTGTTGCTCACAGACAATAAATTTGTCTGCACCACTGTAATAAAAAAAAAAAGGATGGTCACTCCCACGGCACACATAGAAAACACAGAAAAAGAAAATGGAAAAACAAAGGATATGCAGAATTGGTATTACAACCTTTTAGAAGATGGTAGTGATTCATCCTCCTCAGACGTGTCCTCCTCTTCCTCCTCATCATCAGGTGTCCACTCCTCACTGAAGGTGAGTTCTTCATCGCTCAGATGAGGACTGGGAAGAGTGCCCATGGGACCCCACGCTGGGGTTTGAGTCCCCACACTGACCATCTTTGGCCTTATGTCTACCTGTACAGCTGTGATAGGGACAGAGGGTTGTGGTCAGCAAATGCAATTGGCCTACAGCCAGAGGTAGCCAAAGTAAAAGCAGACATAAAAACAAAACATGCCATAGATTCCTTCCAACACAACTACAAGTAACTTCACGGACCATATGCTAACGTGTTTACCCACCTAATGTGCAGTGGAATAACTTTTCTTTTACAATTAACAGTAGGCCTACTTGTGCATTTTACCATAAGCTCTCCCGGGTTTTTGTAAAACGCACTGAGTTGCGATGGCAGAAGAGGTGCCCTCTTCTTCGGGAGCGTCATGGGATGTCAACAGCTGGCAGAATGAAATGTGTACAAGCGTCAGTGTAACACGGTTTACCACAACGATCGTATTACTGACTAATATGGCCCTCTATGTTACTGTGGTGAACATTTCACTGTTGTCAGTCACTGTCTAACATAGTTATTCCCCGTAGTTATTCAGATATTAGAGTTATTCACCGTAGTATTAGTGACAGGGGGCATCGAACATGGAAAGGCAGTCATTGAATGGTAATGGCCCTATGCTGAGGTAAAATATGGGGGAAAACCGTGTTATCACGGTTCAATTAGTTTTGCTTACACAGAGTTATTCACAACCGTAGAAGACGTGTCAAAATGAATTCAGATTTAACATCCGTAATGACTATCACCCCATAACTTCACTAGATAACTTGAAGCGTAAACAATTAGCATGGCACTTACCTCAGCTAGTGCTCGCTTGCGGCTCACAGATGACCCACGTACTGTTGTGTATTTGGCACAGAGTCCGTGCTGCTCCGGTGTACTGTCGGCACAGCATCGGGACTCAATCTTACGAAAGCTCAGGACTTCAAACCAAGCGATACCATTGTAAGGTCCTCCTTTAGATAGTCCTCTTCCCTGAAGTGAGCCTCACATATAACCGCGTTTTGGGACACAGATGCGCTTGTAAAGTCTGCCTGTTTTGTTTGCACAAAGCGGACCCACAGTCTAAAATATGTTTGGTTTTTGGGGAACCGAAAAACCCTGTGCCCTGTAATAGGGCTGTTAGAGCACCCCCCACAAACACACTTATTCACCATGACGGACGAGACTTGCTGATAAGATAATAGTAACGCGCAATACACTAGAGCTAGCTAGGTGGCTACTGAGCCGGTCTTCTGATCGGCTCTGTGGTGGGAGTGTCCTCTGGTGACGTCACACGCCGCGTTGGCTGATAGTCGCAGGTCGCCATACAAATACGTGTCTTTTCATGTGAAATTCCGCTTAGAGATACCCCACAGCTTGCCATATAGCTCATACTTGTCCGGATTATTATTTCCACTAAGTAAATGTAAGAAAAAACAACCTACGACATACCCTTTAATGTTTACACTGAACATTCTACAGGTGGGACTTACACTTGCAAGGAAATAAGTATAGATAAACTCTAAAAAAAATAATGTGGTGCTTAGGGGGAAAGATGGTGGTCTGGGTTAAACAAACCATTTAAGAGGACATGTGTATTAAGTACACCAATGTCTTTGGTCTCAAATTATGTTCTGTGTGTGTGTGTGTGTGTGTGTGTGTGGTTAAAACTCTTTTGCAGTTGTGCTGATTCAAAATTCACCTGATAAAGATGTGCTTGTATCAGACACCTTCTCCTCTGCACCATCTGATTCATCAGGAGCTACACCAACAAGAAACATTGGCTCGAAACAAACTTACAATGATTGTGAAACAGCAAAAGAGGTATCTCAAAGCTAGCATACTTACTTAGGCATTTGCCTGATGCTTTAATCCAAAGTGCCTTATTAAGTTAAGTGATTTATTATTAGTAGTAGTAGTAATGGTGATGGAAATTGGTTATTAATCCTTACATAGACAGATGCAGGGCAAATGGGCAAGGATTGGGATGCAAGGAAGGCTAATGTTGCAATTTGTTTCATTATCCTTTTAGATGGTGCAAGGACAGTACTCCAGTCAAAGTCAGGGGGAGAACAATCTTGAGTACGACAAAATAAAGGCATTGAGTGGTGGCACACGAAGACGGATGGTCAACCTACTCGTGGCCTACACGAGAGTCAACCTAATCGTGGCGGACATGATTGAACATCATGGGTAAGCATTCATTGTGCATTTTGATTGTATTTGGTTGGAGGTTGGAGCTAAAATGTAAGAAATAATATATATATATATATATATCAGTGGTGACTGGTGGTCATAAAAATAGGGGAGGACAGGGGGTGAAGTGGCCAGGTGGGGTGAATGAGCGGGTAAATTCGAGTAAATGGGTGGATACAAAGAGACAAAGAATTACAAGACCAGGAAGGTGTGTTGGGTGTTGTGTTGTTTGTAAAGCCCAGCTCTGTAAAAGGACCTGAGGTGTATGTTACAGCATTAAATAAAATTAATTTGGCTTTTAAAGACACACCAGCATGGGAAATACCATACAGTGCAATAAGTATAGTTTGTTTGTGGTAATGTCAGTTGTTATTTGTGCTTTACAGTGCAATATTGTAAAAGTGGCAGAAATGATTTTGAACATGACAGTAAGTGCTAGATTTGACTGATTAGTGGTTGAATACTGTGCCAAATTTAAGGTACTGTATTTAAATAAAACATTGGAATTTATTTGAAAAAGAAGTCAAGTCTCCTGGATGTATGGGTAGTAAGCTTATCAACGACTTGCTCATACCACTGGGGATCTTGTTGGAGAGATTTAAGAATCCCCCTTTCAATTGAAATGATTGCTAAATTTTTCAATCTCTCCTGGCCCCTTGTGTTTCTGGTGAAACTTTTTATGCGCTTCAGACATGAGAAGCATGAGAAGTCTTGGTGCTGAGGTGGCACCAATAGTGGCATAAAGTTTTCTATGCGCCGCTTACAGAAGGCACCATCGACGGCTTTGTGTTGTTAAGTAAGACGTCAGTCTGTGCACACAGTTGCTCAAAAGTAAAAAGTAATCACATGAACTCGAATTTTCCCGTCAATCCATCCGCCAATCGAGTGGTTTCATCATCAATTGAAGGATATTCTACGACCCGGGTGAACGTGTCAACTAGTTTTTCATGATTACCGGCGATGGTATTCATGACCCTGGATGAAAAATTCCAAAGTGTCGGAGCGTTCTTGGGCATTTTCGCGCAATCAAATTCCTCAAGTAGCGCCACTCTATTGTTTGATTTTGAAAAGAACGACGTGAACCCACCCAGATGAGCGAAAAAGACTCGTGCTTTTGGGATTGACTTAACACTCTCGGGACCAGATTCAGGCGATGCGCGTAGCAGGGAACAAATGTTGCAGCCGGAGCGATCTCTCTCACGTTAAGCCTCATTTATACCCTCCGTTAATAACGGAAACGGACGCTTTCATCCGGTTCCGCGGGTAGTTTCACCCGTCAGTTTGTCCGTTGGTGAGGAGCTTAGCAATCCGGTGAGCTCCGGGCGAAACGGAGTAATATAACAGGAACTAGTGGGGGCAGTAGAGAGCCCGAAGTGTGTAATTTCTGAAGTCAGTCCACGAAGAAGTTTACCGCCTGGACTTTAAAAATGGAGGAGAGAATTTGTGAAATGGTTAGAGGTTATCTCCATTTATATGATGCAACGGTGCTCGGCCACCGGGATAAACAGCGGTGTAAAAACAGCTGGGAGGAGATAGGGAGTGCTTTAGGGTTGTCGGCCAAGGAGGTTCAGACGAAGTGGAATTTGGCGAGGGACCGATATGTTAGAGCACATAAGGACAGGATGGCAAAGTCGAGCGGGGATCGTGCCACGGGCCCAGAGCATCCGATTCTACAGCGGCTGGGATGGTTGAAGGACCACATAAAACATCGGAGGACTTCTACCAACTTTGACGTAAGTGTTCTAGTTATGTTCATTTAAGTAGCGTGGGGGCAATTAATTAAAATTAGGCTATATCTGTTATTCGAATACAACACATTCTATATGCACACTTTGTGCTTACCTTTCTTTTGCTATTGCATGCTTTAACCTCATTTGATTACGTGTTTGTTTACTGCACATTCTGTGGAAGGTCTACAGAATCTGTAGGTCTACATAGGTTAATTCAGGCCAGTTCTCTCAGTTCTGTGGTCTGTGGTAAACAATGTTTACATAAAAAACAGAGCATATGCTTACAGAGTAATTCAATGCAGTTCATAAATCATGTGTTTTTTTAAAAGCAGAACTGAGAGAACTGACCTAAATTACAGTTTTTCTCAGTTGCTTTGGTGCTTTTCTCAGATCAGAAAGTAAATTCTCATAACTATTAGTTCAACCTCCACAACATTTAGTCATTTGTGCACCTCATAATAGCAATTTCTCCTTCCTCTGAACAAATTGCAAATGCTTTTGGACATGTGTCAGTTGCTTTTATACAATACAATGTTGTTTTTTAACATTTTCATTTGCTTATGTCATGTCAGTCAAAATGAACTATACTTGTGGATGCTGAATAGTCATTCCCAATAAAACTAATAGTCTTAGTTTTATTGCTTGAGTCATTACATACAAAATTGTTGAACTAGTTATCAAATTCTGTCAAGCAAATTTTATACCTTTCTTTATATATTTTTTTTTGCTGGAAATGTCTCCTAAATTGAACAGTTGCTCTCAGGTGAACTTAAGCTTTTACTCACAAGGAGGTGTGTGAAGTATTACAGTTTTTCTCAGTTGCGTTGGTGCTTTTCTCAGATCAGAATGTAAATTCTCATAACTATTAGTTCAGCCGTCACCAGTATGTACAGGTAAAACATGTCTTGTATGTATACTCTAATGTTCAGCAGAGTCATGCAGACGGTGGATTCACCACTCCAGGAGACACTTTTCTCGCTGCATTGCCAGGGATGATATCCGTTGTGATGTAGATGAAAATATATGGCTAGACAGACAGGAACGTCTGCATGTGCCAGAATGATTTACCTATTTTCAGTTACAATATGTACTGTTACGTATGTTGTTCACATTTGTGCACAGCTCTACCAAAAGGGTGTTTCTTATGTTTGTTCTAAATAAGTGACTGTATTGTATTTTTCTTTTGCACAATGCTGTAGAATTGCAAAGAGCATATACAGTAAAAATAGGAAATGTACGTATTCAGTGTCTTGTACTCACTCCCCCACTTACAGCAACGTGTACTGTTTACTGTAGTTTTACGTAAAATGGCTGTACAGGTAGTGTATAGTGCTGTCTTGAGCATTTTCAGGTAGTGTCAATGAGTTCTAACCTTTTTTTCCTGCATTGGAAAACACTAAGAGAAGTAATTGTCATAATGAAAACATGACAAAGCCATTTGACTATCTTGTTCATAAACATGATGTCAAGACTTCTCATTTTGATGACACTGGCAGTTTCATTGACATGAATACTTGCTTTTGAGGAATTGACTATCCATTCTGAGCAAGTGACTTGCTTTTGCAGGTTATCCACTAGGTTTTGCAGTTTGCACTAACTGTTTTGAGAAATGCACTAAATGCTGCGCAAATGTTAATAGTGTTGTGAGAAAAGTACCAAAGCGACTGAGAAAAACTGTAACATATCGAGGGCTGAGAAGCAAGAGGGCGTACGTGACATTTCTCCAACTTTACAGGAGAGCCAGAACAAAAAAATGGCCATAGTTTTCTCTTACTTTCTGTACTGATTTCACCTATTTAAAGCATATATTTTTCTAACCCAGATGGATGACACAAAACCAAATGAATAATCATTTATCTTTAAATTAAAAATATATATATATCTGACTAACTGCTTCTGCATGTTTACAGTTAAGACCTTTGGTTTTTGTTTAATAACTTAACATTTATAAATATTTTACTTCTATAATTTTGTCAGTTAGAAAGAGCTCATCAAGAGTTTTTAGGAATTTTGACCAAAATGTCACTTACGCCCTCTTGCTTCAAAGCCCTCGATATGTACATATTTTGTAGGCCTTCCACAGAAAGTGCAGTATATAATCTTCTAATATTGATTACTTCAAGAGTGAAGTGCACGAGGAGGAGCTGGAGGAGGGGGAGGAGGAAACGGGTCCTCCTTCACCATCTTCACCGTCTGCCAGGGGGGAAGGACCCTCACAACTCCCCACACCGACACCCCGACCACCACCATCAGCATCAGCAGGAGGCAGGGCAGCTACCCCTCAAGGGGAATTGGCTGGGAAAAGGAAGAGGGGGGGAAGATGCTGATCCAGTGGGTGCTGCCTTGCTTGGCCGGCTAGAGGAGCTGCGGCAGGAGGCAATTCAGAAGCGGGGCATATATGGCACTTTCACTTCCTACCTGCAGGCTTTTCTGGAAGAGCTCCCGCCAGCTGACGCAAACAAGTTGGTGAAGGACATTCAGCAGTTAATGTTGTCCTATTAATGTTGTATGTCATTGTTCTTCTGTTCTATGTTTACATCAATCGAATCAGTTCTTGCACTTTAAATTGACAACTGTTCTGTTGTCATTTTGTATTTTAATGTTGTCAAGTGTATAAGTTTGTCATATTGCATATGGCATTAAGTTTTTTAACGTAATTAAAATTTACAGCCACATTTATATTTAACTTTTTCAGGCCTTTTTAAATGAAATGCATATTTTTCAATAAATGTTATAAATTTAAGAAAGAACATTCTTTGTTGTTATTTAGGTAGACCATCATAGACTATAGATGGTATTTGTAATAATTGCTCAGTATTATTAAAACAGTATTTTATTAAGACAGCATTAGCATAGAACATTTTCATTGAAAATTAACATTGAACCATTTCCATTAAACATTAACAGTGAAAATTATTTTTGAAACATTCAAACATTGAGCAATGTCCCACGCCTGACATGCTGGTCCTGCCACTCAAGCCTTCCCTCATCTGTTTGGAAATATTCCTTAAATATTTCCCTTACTGCCATGCCATCTTGGGTTGCCTTAGCAGCAGTGATGCGACGGGCTCTGGTGAGGTTCATGTCACCCTCAACTATACGTCTCCACTCTCCAGGTGCGCCATCCCTGTCTGCCATTCCTGGAGGAATGTACCTGCTCTCCTCAGTCAGGTCTTGGTCTCCTTTGACAAGGAAATTGTGGAGCGCTATACAGGCCTTGGTGCTGACTTCGGCGGTGTCCACAGAGCACTCCATTGCCTTGCCCATTATTCGCCACCTGGCAGCAAGGATGCCGAATTAATTTTCAATTATGCGCCTGGCTCTGGAGTGCCTGTAGTTGTAGATTTTCTGGTCGTGAGACAGCTGTTGAGATCCTATAAACACAATTTGTAATTTGTATTCGAAAAACTTGGCTCTTCTGCAGTAATACAATGCATATCCAAGTCACACATTGTGTGAAATAATGTACTACAATATTGATGTGTGTGCACGGAGATTTCCATGTTTCGTTTTTTAAAATGTAGGCTATTCCACATGTTTACATATGTTTTGTACTCAAACTCACCTGGGTAAGGGCGCATGAGATTGATTCTCTGGGGGAAAGCCTCATCCGCGACAAACACATGAGGGGTCAAAACATCTGTGCCTGGGAGAGGAGTGCACGGTAGCGGTGGGAGGCGGCCTTCCAGAAGTTCTGCACCGCATTTGCTCCGCGAGAAGACACCAGCATCGCTCTCCTTCCCGAAAGCACCAACGTCCACAAATGTAAAGCGATATTTTGCATCGCATGCCGCCATCAAAATAAAGCTAAAATAGCCCTTGTAATTAAAAAAACTGCTGCCACTGTTGGCCGGTGTCTTGATGCGGACATGCTTCCCATCAATGGCTCCAACGCAATTGGGGAAGTTCCACTTGTCCCAAAAGCCGTCGCGGATCGCCTCCCACTGCGCGCCCTCGGGACACTTCACCTCCTCCTCTACATTTTACGAATGCAGCTGCGCGGATTGGCTGATTGATTGACAGGTGAGAATTTTTAATGGACCCGCCCAAAGGGAGGACATTCCTCCCTTGCTCCCTCATTGACATCCATTATAAACGCTGCAAACCCGGGCGATTCGCGGGCTCCTCTTTTAACATTGAGTCAATGGCCAAAAGGGAGGAACGTCCTCCCTTTGGGCGGGTCCGTTAAAAATCCTTGCCTGTAATCAATCAGCCAATCAGTGGAGCTGCATTCGTCAATTGGGCCAATCAAAATGAAGGGCTGGTTTGACAGGTTGAAGCAAAGTCTTGTACTACTGACTGTCATTGTCGATAGACCTGTCATTCGTGCACTTTGCCCTTTGTAGGATTTTGCTTTGGTGTGTCAATAAAGGATGGAAAAACGAGACGTTGTATTCATGATGTTAAATACGCTATTTCACACACTGGAGTACAAAACAGAGAGGAGACCAGTTCCAAAAGTTGACACTGAAAAACCGAATGGTAAGGTCAGTGTGTTTAACACCACATGCTATCAATGATATCCATGGCTAACTGCTAGTGTTACGACCAATCGTTTATATTGCTGGCCTTGACTGTTGGTAGGGAAATCTCAAACATGGTCTGTGCAGGGATTTAGTGATCTTAAAAATCTGGAGAGGGCCATTAAGCTTCACGACAAGTGCAACTACCACGATGGCGCAGCTATTCGGCTAAAATTGCTAGGTAGCTGCTAGTTGACCAACTTGTGGACGAGGGTGCCCGGTTGCAAGTGGCACAGCACAATGCTAACGTGCGTCGTAATATTAGGGATACACCGTTTATACAAGCGTTTGATTAATGCTACGGCGTATTTGGGCATGTAGGAGCTGGGTTTTAGGGGATGAAGGGCCAAATTCAGACAACAAGGGCAACTATAAGGAGTTGGCTAAACTAATAGTTGAAATAATTCTGGTGTTTTCAGTGGTATGTCTAGTGGCATTCAGAATGACTTGATCTGTGCAATAACCACCTCCATCAACCACGAAGTTGCTAAGGAATTAGACATGGCTCCGTTCTTTTTCTGGCAAATAGATGAGACCACAGATGTAAGTTGTCATTCCCATCTCTCAATAATTATTAGGTTCGTTGACAATCAGGGCACAATTCATTTTTCAATTCGTTTTTTGATGTGTCGTGTGGGCGAGATGCACATGAGTCCTTGTTTGAGTTTGAGCAATCAGAGATGACGGGGTTTCTTCTACTGTTTATCTATGGGTACAACTGTGCTGAGAAGTTGGTTGCTGCAGTGGTGGCCTCGGCTCTTAATGGTCTGCAGGCTAAAGTGAGAGAGATCGCTCCGGCTGTCGTTCTTTTCAAAATCAAGCAATAGAGTGGCGCTACTTGAGGAATTTGATTGCGCGAAAATGCCCAAGAACGCCCCGACACGTTGGAATTTTCCATCCAGGGTCGTGACTACCAACGCCGGTAATCATGAAAAACTACTTGACACGTTCACCCAGGTCGTAGAACATCATTCAATGGATGACGAAACCACTCGATTGGCGGATGGACTAAAGGCAAAATTAGAAGACTTTGAGTTCATGTGATTACTTTTTACTTTTGAGCAACTGTTTGCACAGACTGACGTCTTACTTAACATACAACACAAAGCCATCGATGTTGCCTTCTGTAAGCGGCGTATATAAAACTTTATGCCACTATTGGTGCCACCTCAGCACCAAGACTTCTCATGCTTCTCATGTCTGAAGCGCATAAAAAGTTTCACCAGAAACACAATGGGCCAGGAGAGATTGAAAAATTTAGCAATCATTTCAATTGAAAGGGGCATTCTTAAATCTCTCCAACAAGATCCCCAGTGGTATGAGCAAGTCATTGATAAACTTGCCACCCATACATCCAGGAGACTTAACTTCTTTTTCAAATAAATTCCAATGTTTTATGTAAATACAGCACCTTAAATTTGGCACAGCATTCAACCACTAAATTCACCAGTTTGTCAAATCTAGCACTTACTGTCATGTTCAAAATCATTTCTGCCAATTACAATACTGCACTGTAAAGCACAAAAGACAACTGACATTACCACAAACAAACTATACTTATTGCACTGTATGGTATTTCCCATGCTGGTGTTAAAAATTAAAAATTTAAATCCAAATTAATTTTATTTAATGCTGGATTAAATAGGGTCCTTTTACCGAGCTTGGCTTTACAAACAACACAACCACCAGCACACCTTCCTGGGGTGCGTTTCCCAAACAACGACGGATGTTAGCATTTAACCACCGTTGTCCGTAGTAGGTTCAAACGACACAACAGTCCGATTTCGACCGTTTCCCGAAACTCTCGAACTACCTACGTACAACGTAAGTCTGAACTATGTTAGTTTAGACTTCCGTCGTTGAAACTGCAAAGTATCCAGATGTGTCGGAAGTGCTCGGAGAGTATTCGGATGCATTCGTTGCGGGGAGGCAGAAACGACACCACGACAGTAAGCAACAAAAACGTAGCCTTATTCCAATTCAGCCGGTATGTAGGCTGTGTCAACTTCAGCAACTTTGGAAAATGTTCCCCAACACAATCATGTCCCTTACTCATTAAAAAGCAGTGACTGAATACGTGTGTAAACTGTAATTTTGTACGTACGTTTGTAATGATATAATCGTATATTTCATTTATGCTACCCTACATAGGTGTGCATATAAATATAACCAAGGCCACCGGTTACTTATGTGACACGATGGTTGAGTGGTTAGCTAGTCAGCCCACTATGCAGACCTTCTCCCTTTTTTGGAGAGATACGGGTTCGAATCCTGCTAAACCGTAATCAATGTGAAACACGTGGAATGGCCTTGATTGTGGATCTGTGAACCGCGATCATACTCTACATCACAGTATTAAAAACGACCTGTCAAATCAGCCAATAACTTTAATAATCCAACAACATCTTGCAACAACTTTTGGTGTGTTGTGGGGTGAATTTTCTATTGTCTTTTTACATGACCTGGCAAGTGCCAGGATGAAAATGAAGTGAATTAAAGTAAAACCATTCATGCAGTGGGTGGCGGTAAAGCATTGAATGGTGCCTAATCTGACCCAAGACGGCCAAAGGTGACGAGCAAGACGTCACGTGTACAGAAACCGACATAAACAATGGTCTAACGATAGGTCCAAGCTAATCGTTCGAACTATACAGTTTAACGATGGAACTTCCGATGGATCCTCCAGACTTTGCTGTGGGGAAACACCTGCGTCGTTGAACGATCCATCGGACTAATGTTGTTGTAAACATCCGTTTTGTTGTGTCGTTCGAACGAGGCTGTTGGGAAACAGTAGTGCCGTTAGTCCATCGTTCAAACCTACGAAATTGCTAAGGAAGTTAGCAACGACGGTTTTGGGAAACGCACCCCAGGGGTGCGTTTCCCAAACAACGACGGATGTTAGCATTTGAACCACCGTTGTCCGTAGTAGGTTCAAACGACACAACAGTCCGATTCCGACCGTTTCCCGAAACTCTCGAACTACCTACGTACAACGTAAGTCTGAACTATGTTAGTTTAGACTTCCGTCGTTGAAACTGCAAAGTATCCAGATGTGTCGGAAGTGCTCGGAGAGTATTCGGATGCATTCGTTGCGGGGAGGCAGAAACGACACCACGACAGTAAGCAACAAAAACGTAGCCTTATTTCAATTCAGCCGGTATGTAGGCTGTGTCAACTTCAGCAACTTAGGAAAATGTTCCCCAACACAATCATGTCCCTTACTCATTAAAAAGCAGTGACTGAATACGTTTGTAAACTGTATACGTTTGTAATGATATAATCATATATTTCATTTATGCTACCCTACATAGGTGTGCATATAAATATAACCAAGGCCACCAGTTATTCATGTGCCACAATGGTTGAGTTGTTAGCTTGTCAGCCCACTATGCAGTCCTTCTCCCTTTTTCGGAGAGATACGGGTTCGAATCTTGTTACACCGTAATCAATTAGAAGGAATGTTAATGCACAAATGTTAATTTTACCTGCACAAACGAAGCACAAACGATTCCGACCATTTTCGAGTTATTTTGATGTTGATGGGGTGCTGGGTGACCCGAGGTCAAATATTTAGATATTAAATATCATAAAGACGGTTTGTGCCCAAATGTTAATTTTGCCTGCACAAACGAAGCACAAACGATTCCGACCATTTTCGAGTCATTTGGGTGTTGATGGGGTGCTGGGTGACCCGAGGTCAAATAATTGCATGCTAAATATCATAAAGACGATTTGTGCACAAATGTTAATTTTGCCTGCACAAACGTGCACAAACGAAGCACAAACGATTACGACCATTTTTGAGTCATTTGGATGTTGATGGGGTGCTGAGTGACCTAAGGTCACCAACTTGTTAAAAGTTAAATATCATAAAGACGGTTTGTGCACAAATGTTAATTTTGCTTGCACAAACGTGCACAAACGATGCACAAACGAATCAAAATACTTTTATTCATATTTTCAACATATGGGGTGCCAACTTCACGCAGGTCATTGGAGCCACTGTCGGTCGTTAGGCAGACTTGCTTGTCCTCGTCTAAACCCCATTCGTTGAGAAAGTGCTTCAAACCACCTGCGATGTTTTCTCCCGTATGGTCTTCTTCTTCTTCTTCTGTAAGGTTTATTGGCAGTTTGCAAACGAGGTGCATTACCGCCACCTACTGGACTGAGGTGCGATCCTATAGGGAATTATCTACTACTTTGTCAACAAAAGGTCAGGAAAGGGAAGGAAAAGGAAAAGGAAAAATAAAATAAAACAAAAGGGGAATAGGAATGGGAAATTAAATCCTAATGTCTAGTCCTGTCTTAATCAGGAACCTAACCACTGCTGGGATTTGAATGTGTGGTACACTTAACAGATTCTGTAGTGAAAGCGGTGCCTTAACCTCCTCATCTTTTCCCTTTCTTCTGAATACTGAGTGCAGTGTAATATAACATGTTCCACTCCCTCCCTTTCTCCACAGTTAGAGCATGTTCCTGTCTGATGTTTCCCAATAGTGTGTAAACCACTGTTCAGTGCTGTGTGCCCTATCCTCAGTCTGGATATCAATACCTCTTCCCTGCATTTCAGATCACCACCCCATCTAGTGCCCACAGACTGCTGTAAATTGTAGAGGTGCCTTCCCCTACTTTCTGTGTCCCACCTCTCCTGCCACATTTTATTGATGTTTTCCCTAATAATTACTTTGTGCTCTGACTTACTCAATGGAGCCTCAAGTTCAACTGTTTCTGCCTTGACAGCCTCTTTTGCCAAACTGTCTGCCTTTTCATTCCCCTCAACCCCCCTATGTGCAGGGACCCATAGGAACTGAACCTTTAATTCTTGTTGAGTCAAAAGAAAGACTAACTGATGGACTTCATTTAATAAATCTTGACGGCACGTTGATTTTCCACTAAGGATGCTTGTGAGTGATGACATAGAGTCTGAGCATATCACAACATACCTTGGCTTTACCTCTTCTACCCACTGCCAAAATAATGGCAATCATCTCTGCAGAAAATATAGACAAAAAGTCAGTGGTCCTTCTCTTAATCTCAACATTTTGCTGAGGGACATAAACTGCAGCCCCTGTTCTACCGTTTTCTGTTCTAGAGCCATCTGTATATATTTTTGTAGCAAAGCCATACATTCCATCAATATACTGTTGTACATTTTGATAGAAACCCCCCGATTTTAAAATTTCCTTAGCTTGCATATCAACACTGGGAAAACCAAATAGCCAAGGTGGGATGGCTGATCTGCCATCAGGCCTACTGGAAACAATGTTGCAAGTCCCCACTATACTAGCATACAGGTCACTCTTCCAACCAAAGCTATGAATGTGCCTCCCATATTCCCAGCAACGCACAGAGGTTTGTTTAGTAGTATGGCTATCCCCACTCCCCTGAAGCTTAGTCCAATACACACACGACAACTGCAGCCGCCTTAGGTCCAAAGGCATTTCCCCTGTTTCCACCTGCAATGCTGGGATTGGAGATGTTCTGAATGCGCCACAGCAAATACGCAGTGCTTTCGCTTGCACCCTGTCTAATTCTAACAGAGTGGATTTACTTGTTAAACCATAAACAATACATCCATAATCTATGGTGGGTCTAATCAATGCAGTATAGGGACGATCTTATAAGGGACGATCTTGAAGCCCCCCACTCGTTTCCTGCTACACATTTCATCACATTAATGCTCTTTTTGCACTTATCAACAACCTTTTTAACATGGGCTTTAAAAGACAGCTTGACATCAAACCATACCCCTAAATATCTGACATTATCAACCTGTTTAAGTACCTGCCCATACAACTTGAGGTTGACAGAAGGGTTAGACCTTTTCTTAGAAAAGCATATGACCTGTGTCTTCTCAACAGACAAGCAAAAACCCCATTCACAAGACCACATTTCAACCTGGTCAATCGCAGTTTGCATCTTTTTCTGTAACAACTGAATGTTTTTCCCCCGTATCCATAGGGCCCCATCATCCGCATAGAGAGCTCTATTGATTCCGACGTCTACACGATTAAAAACATCATTAATCATTATATTGAAGAGTATCGGGCTGCACACACTCCCTTGAGGTGTGCCATTTTCTATATTATAGGTGTTTGAATGAGCCATACCAACCCTAACCTCAATCGTTGTCTTTTCCAAAAAACTCTTTATCCAATTAAACATTTTCCCATGTATTCCCATGCTATTCAGCTTTAACAATAACCCCTCCTTCCACAGCATGTCATACGCTTTTTCAATATCAAAGAAGATTGCCAGAACTATTTCCTTGTTTACTTGGGCTTTCCTGATCTCATTTTCTAAACATACTACTGGATCCATAGCAGTTCGGTTGTGCCTAAATCCACTCTGATGAGGGGATAGAAGGCCTCTATTTTCAAGATCATACACTAACCTTTTGGTTACCATTCTCTCCATCAGTTTACACAGATTGGATGTAAGCGCTATAGGCCTATAGCTCTTTACCTCGGCTTTATCCTTACCTGGTTTTGGTACCGGTACAATAGTTGAATGTGTCCAGGAGGAAGGTAGTCTGCCTTGTTCCCATATTCTATTATAGAATTTTAAAATTACATATTTTGCCATGTCTGACAGAGCATCTATCATCTTATAACAAATCCCATCTTTACCTGGAGAGGTATTCCTAGCCCCCATCAGAGCCCTATTGAGTTCAAACAAAGTAAAGTTTCTATCCATCACACTGTCACTCACTTCTTTCTGGTCTATTGCTTTTGCATTTTCTTTAATCATATTCATTCTCCTCACAACATCTCCCCATGGCAAGTTTTGAGAGCTATGTACCTTCACAAACGCTCTGGCAAGCATCTCAGCTTTCTCTTCATTATTTACAGCTTCACCAGTCTCGTCTTTGAGAACAGGTAAAGAGAAGTCCCTCCTCACCCCTCCCATCTTCCTAATCATTCCCCATACATCACTAACCTTGGTTTCGACTCCAATAGTGCTGCAAAATTCCCTCCAGTACCTTCTCTTAGCTTCTCTCACTGTCTGTTTAACCAGAGCTGCTGCCTTCTTATATGTTATCAAGTTATCATAACAGTGATTTGCTTTCAGTTTCCTGAACGCCTTATTCCTGGCCTTAATAGTTACTTTACAATCATTAGTCCACCATGGGACCATTTTCCTCGCCCTCACCCCAGTAGATTTACCTATTGTTACCTCAGCTGTTTCATACAATATTCCTGTTATGATTGAGTTTCTTTCCTCAATATCATCTACTACATGGAAAAAATTCCCCAGCAGTCTAGTACATGCATTTGCACTAAACAATGTCCAGTTTGCTTCTCTCATCTTCCACCTAGGACACCAGTTATCCTCCAGACTCACACCAGCTTGTTTTATCTTAACCAAGATAGGGTAATGGTCACTACCAAAGGAGCTTTTGTTCAGAACATCCCACTGACTGTTTCCTGCAACACGCTCTGATAATATGGTCAGATCAATAGCAGACTCTGCCCCATGGGCTATATCAAATCTAGTCCCTCTTCCATCGTTAAGGCATACTAGTTTATAGTCATCCATAAATTCTTCAATCATATCACCATTGTCATCAGTCTTTTTGCTTCCCCACAATGTATTATGGGCGTTAAAATCTCCACAAAAAATGATTCTTTCATTCCAGTTAACAGAGATGCTATCAAGCATCTCTCTAGTTATCTTTTGGCATGGATTATAAAAATTAATAACCGTGAACTTCACTTTACCAGTCCAAATTTCA
Organism: Setipinna tenuifilis; assembly: GCA_030347295.1. Taxonomy (NCBI): domain Eukaryota; kingdom Metazoa; phylum Chordata; class Actinopteri; order Clupeiformes; family Engraulidae; genus Setipinna; species Setipinna tenuifilis. Next base: position 2,242,253 of record CM059275.1, on the reverse strand, counting down.
GATACTATAATTTCCATCTCTTTGTGTAGATTTAGGTTCCTAAAACTCAATCCTTGTTGAACGAAAGTTGCTAGTCCCCCACCCACCCCTGAGCACCTGTCCTTCCGTATGGCTGTATACCCATGGATGATAAAGTCAAGTGATGATTTCAACCACGTTTCCTGAACGCAGATAACGTTTGGTTTGACTCTTTGCTCCTCAATAAAATGCTTAAACTCCGACCCATTAGCGATTAGGCTTCTGGCATTCCAATGCAATATTGACAGAACCATCAGGATGAACCACCCACCCATGCCTGTTTGTTACTTCTAGATGTCCCGGCTGATAACACATCTTCAACTGGCAGCTTCTCCATCCCAAGATACATTTCTGCTGCGGACATGATAATATCTATTTTCTCACTTCGGGATTTTGCCTGTGCTGTGCAGTTGATTACTTGAATCATAAAAGCAACAAAAGTTTTCTTCTCTATAATCAAGGTGTCCTCAGTTATATGACGTCTCAGCGGTAGTGGATTAGGCTGCGAGAGAGGTGTTGTAGGCCCAGCTGACTGGGGGAGAGGTTCGGAAACAGGGGAAGGTCTACTTTGTCGCGTCTGATCTACCTTTTTGACCGCTTCAGCATATGTAAGTTTTTCTTTTACCTTTACATTTTGCACCTGTACCGCTCTTTTATGTTCAGCACAACCCTTATAAGCCGCGCTGTGCTCACCCCCACAGTTACAACATTTAACTTTAGTCCCTTCACTACATTTACCGTAATCATGTTCACCTCCACACCTGGCACACCGTTTCTTAGACCTGCAAGCTGAGGCGATATGCCCAAACCGTTGGCATTGATAGCACCTAGTCGGGGATGGAATGTATGGCCTGACCACATAGCTGACATAACCAATGCGAACCTTTTGCGGAAGCTCCCTTTCATCCATAATAAGTAGAACAGAGAGGCTTGCGTTTGTAACACCGTCTCTTGTATAGGGTAACCTTTTTACCTTAATAACCGTAGCCCCTCTGACATGCGTCCTGATATCGTCTTCAGATAACTCAGTAGATACCCCAGTAATCACACCCAATACTTTTCCTTTTTCCTCCCATACCTGAGGTTTAACTGCCTTTCCCGCAAACGTCTTACATTGCATTAATCCAGCTTGCTGATCTAAATTTACAAGGGTACAACGGCCAGGACATTCCCTACCAATTTATGAATCTCAGTGCTAGCTTTAATAGGGTTCACTGAACCCGGTGGTTGGAATCTAAGTATAACTTTGCTGAATTGATTGTAGGAGGGACTAGAACCATCTTTCCTATCAACAGTGTGTGCTTGATGTTCCCCTTTTTTCCTCTTACTCCCTCGTTCAATCTCCCAGTCCCCGTCAGTGAGCCCGGTGAACTCATCCCGCATTTCATCAAGGAGACTATCCATCTGCTCCAACCCTTCTTCATCATCCCCCTCACTCATACTCTCCACCCTACTCTCTAAATCCAATCACTAGGTATAGATCCTGGATCACACCTCAGTCCTAGAGCTAAAGCAGTTTCACGCCGTCCTTCCAAAAACCACTCATGCAACTCCTCTCTTGCCGCCACAGTCGTGCGCATGCCCCCTCTCCCGTATGGTCATCCAGAAAAAAACTGGTCTGGAGGCAGCAGCTGTCCAAACTCCAGTCATTTCTTATGTAGTGAACAGTGAGGCTAATATAAGGCTCAGTCGCGCGGCTTGTCCACATATCAGTGGTTGATGAAAAAAAACTCCGCTGTAGACAGCTTCATTTGCAAGTCCTTGCGAGTGTGTTCATACATCGTAGGCAGGGCTAAGTTGGAAAAATATTTCCTGGAGGGCATTGTGTATCTAGGATCAAATTTGTGCAACATTCGCCGAAACCCTACTTTTTCAACAGTATAGACCGGCAACATGTCTTTTGCCAAACAAAATGCGACGGATTCTGTTAATTCCTTCCATCGTTTGCTCTGTTTGTCATAGGGGGTACAATGAGTAAACATTTCCGCAATTTTTGTTTGAGTAGGGGTTTTCCCTGTGACATGGCTCGACCCCTGTGTCGTTTCACGCATCTTCTGGCATTCGTCGTATTCGACCGTGTGCTTGTGCCTGAGGTGGTGGAACAAATTAGTTGTATTGCCGTCTTTTGTTGGCACTGATTTCTTGCACACACGGCAAATAACAGTCTTTTGAGCCACGTCAGACATTCTGTAACCAAACCAGTTCCACACAATGGACATCGCACCATGTTTAGTGACTAGATCTTCCTCCAAAGTTACCTCTGCATCTCCACCTTCTGCCATGTTTGCTCTTCTAATTAACCTATGACACTACGAGCTGCGACGCAGGCTCTTCTTCTTCTTCTGTTTAATGGCAGATTATCACATTTTGTGTATACCGCCACCTACTGTACAGGTGAAATTTTCATCGTGAATCTTTTTTTTCACGGTATATCGTGGAGGACGAGATATCGCACAACCCTAATTGCCGTATTATTAAAAGGAGAAATTGCACCCTAATTAAGAGTATTTCTTGCAAATTAGCATAAAACTTGTGTTTGTGGACCATTCAGGCATTACTTAGACAGCTCTCAGTTTAGCAGGGGTCCTTAACCCTCTGTAGTCTAAGGCGTTTCAGAGACTTTCAGAGGCTGTTTGCAACACCCTGACATTTTCAAATATTTCAACTAACTGTAAACATCTATGCAAAAGTGGCATATATGGTTGTATTGTGAGTCCTACCAGCTTGGTGTTGTCATCGCTATGGTTAGAGCAGCGTTCAAGACAAAAGGGAAATATGGCCACAGCAGCGTTCAAGACAAAATGAATCGAAGCTTGTTTCACCGATATCTCTGGCATTTTTTCTTCATTCTTCATTCAAGAGTTATGCGTGGAACACACAAACACACAGAAAGACGTTTCTTGCATTAAAAGATAGATTATTCTTCCACCATGGAAGTCTATGACAGCCCACCAAAAAGTTTTGAAATTTGGTACATTGATTCAGGACGGAGTCAAGATAAATTTCAGTAAGTTTCATGCCAATGGAGCACAGACTCTAGCACCACCAACAGGTCAGATTTGTGTTCATGTGTGTAACTTCTGATCTGTACATCCAGGTGCCAAATTTTCCTGCCATTTTCAAAAATGTCAAAAGTGAAACTAAATTTTCATAGGTCACAAATTTTGCACAAACTTTCTGAAATTTGGCACATATAATCTTCAGACCAAGCCTCACCCAGGAACCTATGTGGTGTTTTGATCAGTGAAAGTGTTCGCGTGTCATAGCCAATCAAATTAGGTGGCGAAGTCGCCAATCAGGAAGGGAGGTCATATCTCGGCAACACTTTGATGTATCGTAACCAAACTTAGTGGCATGCTGCTTGACCACGTCACAAGAGGTCAGGACAAAGATGTTGCAGTTTGGCCACTAGGGGCGCTGTAATGATGATAAATGTGTTTTGGCTCATATCTCTCAATGTGTTTTCATATTAGACTTTATTTTGAGTTCTGGTCATAGTTTGGAATGTTCCAATGATGACCCTTTAATGCTTTTCATGTCAGCAAATATAATTCAGTGGGAAGGCCACCAAACAGGAAGTAAACTTATATCTTGGCAACGCTTCAACACATCACTTTCAAATTTGGTTATATGATACAACACTACATTCTAAATTAATCACAATTAATTTGGTGTCATTTGGCCACAAGGGGGCTCTGTAGTAAACCAACATTTTTAGGCATATCTATTACTGCATTTTGTTTTGAAACTAAATGATCATGTGTTGTGAATTCTTGGATCAAGTCAAGTTCAACAATCCCCATGACATCTGTTTTTGCCTCTACATTTTTCCACCATTTTAGAATATTAATAGTGAATAGATCAAGAAGCTGACAGAATCCATGGATAAGGCCTTTGAGTGTCCTTGTAAAGAAAAACACCGATTTGTTTTTGTTTTGTTTTTGAATGTCAGAAATGTTTATTTGTACATTTTGAGTTGTTATATTGGTTTGCCTGGCAAAAATAAATAAGTGAGATGGGTATATATTTGTTTTTTATTAATTTGCCTAATAATTCTGCACAGCAATAGATACCTGCACACGCAGATATCCTCCCAAGATAGCCAAAACTAAAAAAGCCCCACTCCAACTTCCAAGAATATTCAGCTTTGATATTTATCTTAGCTAGTCAGCTTCGAGTCTTTTGGGTTGATTGAGAATATAGTAGTTGTTCAATAATAAAATTGATCCTCAAATACAACTTGCCTAATAATTCTGCACACAGTGTAGTTTGAAATATTCTTGGCTGTGTTTTTGTAAAAAAAGTTTTTTGAAAGCTATCCTTACATTTTAGACGTCTTTAATTTGCTTCCAGAGTGGTGTACAGAGATATTAATGTATCAAAAACTCCTGAATGTCAGCTTTCCAAGGAATTTATTTTGTGCCCTCTATCATTTTAAGATTCCAAGACGTAAGCATTTAAAAGGTGTCCTGAATTTGGCGCATCCTGTATATATACACACTCATACTCATGCTTTTACTTTACTTGTACTGTTACGGCGTGGGCTCGTACACACATACACTTCGTACAACATAAAAGAGGTGACACCACACAAGGCTTTACAAACAGAATCCTTTGATTTAATAAAGCACAAATGCATGAGTTGTCTAGGGTATGAGTGTGGAATGTGTCGTGCCTGAATGGATGTGTGTGAGCTTCAGTGAGTGGTCAAGTAGAGAGGCAAACAGCAAGAGAGAGAGTGAGAGTGAGAAGGGAGCAAGAGATCAAGTGAGAGAACAGGGAAACGCTAAAGTGTGCCTATGCCCAAAGGAAGAAAGTGTCTAACTGAGGGAGAGAGTCACCCCTTTTAACCCATACCAACTAACTAACCAGGTGTACTCAATGATCTAATTAGACCTAATAGACCCAGCCCTGCCCGTGCACTGACAGACTGGTGCCTGAAGGGGGCCCAAAGGGTCGTTACAATACAACTTAAACAAACTCTCTCTCTCTCACACACACACACACACACACACACACACACACACACACACAATAAAACAAAAATGTCTCCATGCAGTGTTTTCCTATAACACCCCTATGGCTCTTCTCAGAAGCTAGATTAGACTGGATGTCTAGCCATCTCCATTACATAACCACATAGAGGAGCACCCTTCCTGTCCAGGCTGCCGGCCAGCACCATGACTGAAGGGCTACTACTGCTGACTCTTTTTAATATTGAATAAATATTGAATTGATAATAGCCCTTCTAAAATACAGTTAGAAATGCCACACATAAATATGAATATTTATGGTATTCAATGTTAAGAACATTTCTGTGTGTGTGTGGGTGTCCAGGCTGCACCCTTCATCTGCACTATCACTGTGACAGCATTCACTTACTCAAATAAATGACAGTAGGCTTTATTTGATTTGAGTAAGTGAATGCTGTCACAGTATATAACATGTAACAATATATAACACGTCTCACCCAACAAAGGTTTCTCTGTTAACTCATAAACATCAACTTCTGTGGTTCTGTCATTACGCTGCATTGTGCAGGAAAATACAAATAGGGATAATCTGTTGTAGTATTTAAAGTGATTACTATATGACACATTGGGCTCTATTTTCACGATCATATGCGCATTGTCTAAAGTCTGTCGCGCAAGTTGCTTTGGGGGTGTTCCCGACACAATTTGGTATTTTGACGGCAGGAAAAGTGAACATTGCGCCAGGCGCATTGTTCAAAAGGGTTGGTCTTAAATTGCTTCATTAGTCATGGGTGTGTTTTGGGCATAACATACAATTAACCAATGAGAATTTATACTCTCATTCCCTTTAAGAGCCAGCGGCGCATTGTCCATGGCCTGTTGCTATTACGATGGTGGATTTACCCGGACGGGAGGAGCTTTTCGGTGGAGGAGACCGATCTCCTCGTGCGTGAAGTAAAAGCACGTAAGCAGTTAATATCCGGGGATGGAAAGAATCCCCCCAAACCTGCGTGGGTCAAAGAAGTATGGGAGGAAATATCTTCAGTAATTGTGTCCTCTTTTGCCAAGAAGAGAACTTTCGAACAGTGCCGAAAGCGGTACAACAACTTTAGAAGAGGGGGAAACAAAAGCTTTAAACTCAAAGGAAACATCAAAAATAAACGGAAGGTGAAGATCCATCAAGTGATGATTTGTCTATTTCATTTCTTACAACATGCCATGCTGTTTATTTAAAACGAGAAAAGAATTCGTAAATAAACCGCAGAACATTGCAATCGACAAAAGAAATCGTAAACTAGATGTACCACATAGCGGTACATGGTATGACCGCCGCAGTGTATTAAAGTGTGGGAACTGCAGGTATGATCAGTTTGTGGTAGGTCAGTGTTGTGAGGTGAGAGTTTGTGTGGAAATGATTTGCTGGAAGTGGGCATGGATGTTGGTTTTGAATGAATGACATTCTGTGTGTTTGTGTAGATTTTGTGTAGTTCCCACCTTCTCGGTTCAAGATATTGGCAATGCAAAATCAAAATTTTTGCATTTAACTATATCACTAGGTGGAGCTATGCTTCAAGTGAGTGTTCATGGGATGGGTCGATACGCCTCTTTAACACCAGCATACTAACAAAAAATCATTGTCTTGGGGAACATTTTTGATGAGTTATTTAACAAAAACTGTTTTTGTACACCTAGCTTTGATGGGAAACCTTGCACCCTGTGATGAAATGTCCCAAAATTTGGTGCACATGAAAAGAAAGCTGTTCAAAGTTGTCATGTCAACTTTGACCAAATATGAGCAATTAGAAGCCGATATATGGACTTTTGAAGAATTTTAAGCTATGTTTTGAATTTTGATTGACATGTAACTTTGAAACAGTCCATCTCAAGATAAATCCTAGTACTACCTGACTTCAACAAAGCTTTTACTGTTCACACAGATGCATGTGATGTGGGGCTTGGGCCTGCACTTACCCAGACAGGTGCAGATGGCTTGGAGAGGGCAAGCCGGACCCTGCACAAAGCTGAACGTCCATATTCCACTTTGGAAAAGGAATGCCTGGGAGTGATCTGGGCCCTGGAACATTTCCGGCCATATATTGAAGGCTCTTGTGTCACAGTAGTGACGGACCACAATAGCTTAAGGTGGTTGATGACGAGACCCTCCCCCTCAGGCCGGCTTGCACCATGGCCTCTCTACGCTACAGTCGCATCTTTAAACCGCAGGCGTCAGCCACAACTGATTTTGGAAGACAAGGAACAGCTGCAACAGCTTCAACAGGCAGACCGAGTCATTTCAGAACTATATGCTGACCTGAACAGCAGCTCCTGTGTAAACTCGTTAGACTTTTGTGTTCGAGATGGTGTGGTTTATAACGTGGACAAGAGGGCTTCCTGTCAGCTGCATCCAGACAAGGGCTTACGTTTTTATGCACCAGAAGCTATGCGGGGCACCCTGCTTAAGTATTTTCATGACCACCCTATGGCAGGACATTTGGGTGTGACTAAAACTCTTCACCCAGTGGGTGGAAATCTGTCCTATCAAAGATGCCACAGCTGTAGTGTGCAGCGCGGAAGTTTGTCTCAGAAGTTGAAGGAATCTGAATAATAATAAGGACATTGTACATAACATTTTTAATGTTACATTTTCATGACACATTTCTTTATTATTATTATTATTTATATTCCTGTTATTTTGTAACTTATTATCACAATCAGAGCCCTGTAAGACACTTTCCTAAGTGATGGCCATATCTGTGTCTGCTTCCAGAGGTGAAGGGTTGGATGTGTATTCTCAGCTTGCTGGTCTGTCCCATTCTTTTCACTGTCTCCAGACGTGTCACACCCCTGTGTCACACCTGGAAGGCACTTCTCATTCCCGCCACAGTTGTCTAATGCATATTAATGTAGGGTGGGTCCAAGGGGTTACTCCCCCTGTTGACCTGTTATTTAGTATTGTGTACCTCTCAGTAAATTTAGAGATAGACTGAAAGACCACCAGAGAAACTCCTGTCTCTCCATTGATGCATCAATGCAAGAAATAAAGCCTTGTTCCTGCTTTCTCCTCAATGCTGACTAAGCCTTCATAATATAACAAAATTACTAGTAAAAATAATTACTATCAAAATGGAGGTTCCGAACCGAAAGATAAAAACTTGAATCATAACTGGAGTCCTGAGTTTGTGGTAAGACTTTTCATTCATTCTTTGATTGACAGAACATTTTAAAGTAAGTAGCCTATACTTTTATAGTGCTTATATGTTGTTAGAATACAGGTAAAATGCTTAAAACGAAGCCTGAGAGTCGAAACCTTGACGGAGGTTTGGCATAATCCAATTGTTAATGCAATTGAGGTAGGGCAGAGTTTTTTGATTCCAAACATTGATTGTGTTTGTGGGTACAGGTAGCAGGATTATATTCTGCTATAAGCTGTTGACTCTGTTCCTGGTTGGGCGTCAGTAAGACAACAGAGTCTTCTATCTTTCCTACTCTATGAATTTCTCTCTGTTCTTTTGACTCTGTTTGGTCTGAACACGCATACTCCCCGACGGGGGACGCAGACAAATTTCCCGGTTGCAGACCGAAATCTATAAATTTCTGGACTGCGGTGTGGGCAGTGGTAATGAGGCCATTGTATCCATGAAATTTTGGACTGCTGAAATATTATGGAGTGGGCCCGCTCCAGGGAGGGCTTAATTGTTTTAAGTACATTATCTGTCTGATTTTACTACTATCTGTCAATTAAAGATATGTGTAGAAGGTCAAACTTCAGCTCCTAAATTCTGTGCAAACTGATTGGATTTGATTACAAACATAATTGTAATGTATTAATTTTGAAGACTTGGTTAGTATGGTGACAAATCAGGTCATGTGTCTTGTCTTGAGATTCGTCTCAAGTGTCTGCATGTTTTCCTTTGTTCTATGTGTTTGTGTGTCATTCCCTTAAACTGCATGTCTTGTGCTCTGTTGTGAGTCATAACAATTAACCCATGCCTTAGATTTGATGAACGTGTCTGTGGCAGCTGCACATGATCAAAATGCATTAGCTAAGGCCATATAGGAGAGAAGGCAGGGATGCCTATTTCAATAATATCTATGTTGATTGATCATTGAGCAGTCGATGACCCAGGCTGGAATAGACTAACTTCTGAGAAGTAAACCTGTTTTCCTATTGAGGTCTCACAACTAACCTAAGCATGTTGTTTTCTTTTGTTTCCTGAGCGAGTGAATGAGTGTGTGAAAGCTGGCCAGCCAAAGCAAATGTTTTTGTGTTGTCTCTTTGTGTGAAACCCCAGAAAAAACTAGAGGAGAAAACTTCCACTTTCACAAAGATCATATTTACCACTTTCATTTGTTCACAGGAATCCCAGTTTAGATTTGAAAGACTGTATGGATTTGTAACATGACATTTAACTTTCACGCTTTTTCCATTTCTTTGTTTAGGTTATGAAGCTACGCCTATCAGGCGAGAATATGATTTTATGCAGAACCTGACTTTAACAAGAATTTGATTTTGATTACAGATTTCGAATTGTGTTCGGATTGCATCAGATTTCGTTTGTGTCATTGCTAAATCTGTTTTCTGATGAATCATTCTTGAGTATATTTGTGCAAAATGTTTGCCTCTCCATAACCTCTTTGTGTTCTTTCCTCTTTGGTTTCATCCCTCTCAGAGTGAAATTCAGCAGACTTTGAAAACCACTCAGGAAAGAGTCTTGCTGAGTTCTGTTTTTTTATGCTAATCGATTGCCATTTGGTCACCTAGAGAAGGTGTGATGAATTTGATGTCTGAAACGTCTCAGCATAGAACATAGAAACATACATTTTAATGCCTTTAAGTTATACTGTTCATTTTGCCTCATATACTCAATGCAGAGATTCATTTATTTATTTTGTTTGCAGTTATTCCATTGTTTGTTTGTTTTAATCCACTGATGAGACTTATTGGTTGTCCTGTCTTTAGCATTGTCATCTCTATGTCTATAAGGACACATTGATATAAGAAACTAGAAGAGGTCATGTCAATCTGTAGTACATATTATGTTTACAATGCTAGCCCAGAAGACTTAAACTTAAATGGCTAAAGTGCAGTTGGGTCTCAACCTCCACACCATCCTCTAGTATTTTAATGCATAATTTTAATTATGTCTGTGTTATCTAAACAGTTTTAAGTTTTTCTGGAAACAAACAGTTGTGTGCCATGGGCAAAGCAAAGAATTTAGTTGCTAAACAGAATATACTTTTTGTTTGTGGGTGTAGACAGTGGATTTCATTGATTCTATGAACTTAGCTACAAGCGAGTTCCTGTTTCCGAACAACTTACTATATTCTGTTTGCTTGTGGGTGCAGCTATTGATGGGATTTCAATAGATCTGTGAACTCTGTCTGAGGAGAAAGCAGGGTTTATGTTTCCGAGCAACAGAGTATTGTTTTGTGTTTGTGGGTGTAGACAAAGTTATTCCACTGATTCTGCGAACTTCGCTGCACAGGCAAGTTCATGTTTCCAAACAATTTAGTTTACTCTGTGTGTTTGTAGTTGAGAAGCTTTGGTACACTTCTGGTATTATGTCATCTCTCCTTTGCTGATTTAGAGTGAAAAGTTTAATTAATGACGTAAGCTAATAGTGGAGATCAAAAGGTGCTTCCCCGTCTGAGTTATTTAAACTGATGGCGTAATTTAATTGTGGACACTGAATGGTTTTTCCCCGTCAAGGTTAGACATTAAGGATAAAACAAGGTAAAACTTGTGTTGTGTTTGTTGCGAAGGACACTGATCAGCTTAAACTGTCAGCAGTTATCACAGATCAGAAAGGGGGAGGAGTACGGTTTGTAGACTATAGGCTATTAACTTTCAATGGAAAAGGGGGGTAGCTTGATGGCTGATGAGTCTAGGATCTCCTGCTGATTAGTCTAGAAGCACTTCCTGATGGTTTTAGGATCACCACCTTTTTGCAGACATGTTAAGTCAACACCCATCGTCACCTAACAAAAGGCGGTCAGTCTGAGCTACTCCGAGCTACAATCTCTTTGGGTGTCAATATTGAATACACAAGTACTGTTGGATTAGAGTGTCTTTGTGTCCTTGTGACTTTGTGTCTCTGTTTTAGGTCAGACTTAAGGAAATGTCTGACTCTGACAGCCTAATCAGACTTAAGAATCAAATCAGTTTTATGAATCAAATCAGTTTCAATGGAGGATGGGGGTGAGGAGGGGTTGTTGATTCTGACTGTACTCATGCCTGCACTGTCGATACTACAAGTTATAGGTTTATCTTAGATGGGCACTGGAAAAGTTAACTGAAACGTCTTGCTTCCTCTCTATAAGAGATGAAGAAAACCGACGGACTTATTGATCACAAGTTTAACCATTTTTATAATAACTACACTTAAGATTTGTTTGAGATTTGCAGGTAACCAACGCCTTGCCTTCCACCATTGAAGAACAAGGATTTTACTGATTCTGCTGCATTCACAAGGTGTCAAAAGGGGGAGATAAAAAAGGACCCCTGTGCCAAGTCCCATTTCATTGGAGGAAGACCTTCTCATTACTGAGAAAGTTGTGGGTGAAATTGGAACAGCTACCCAACACAGAAGCTACACACACACACACACACACACACACACACACACACACTTTTAGCATAGTGGACCTACTGTGGGCAGAATAAACCCCATGAGCAGTACGGATCCAGAAGGCACAGGCAGTCCACCCTTGCCTTCTAATATTAGGCGTTTCAAGATTTAAGAAGATGAAGAGGATTACTCTTGTTTGCGTGTGTCCACACACTGCACACCACACACCACATGAAGAGGAGTCAAACATCATATGCGTCATCCCCACACTTCTTTCTATTACAGGAATTCTACAGCTACCAAGATGATGGTGTTCACCATACTTTTCATATGTCTGTTTAGCATGGTCCGTTATTGTTGCTTCTCATATGTCTGTCTAGCATGGTCTGTTGTTTTTGCTTTGCATATGTTTGTTTAGCATGGTCTATTGTTCTGTTGCTACTTCTTTCCAACGTTCTACAGTATTCTGTCACAGCTAAAATATTAGAATACTAGAGTTTCAACATGTCACAAAATAGGAGAACTAAAGATGATACAATTGTTTAGGCATTCTAATGCATGTTTTATCCGCTCCCGGCTGACCAACCCTGGATGGCCATTTTTGAGATGGCATCGGAAGAGGAATTTGTCCCAAAACTCTCATCGGTTTCCACATAATTGGCAATGATAGTGGTTTTACTTTGAGTAACATGGGTTTTGCCTCTCCCCGCGAGCGTGACTAAAGAGAAGAGAGAACGGCAGCTCTCTTATCCATGGAAATTGTGAATGTATTTGTTTAGTTCTTCCTGGATGCATTAATGTTAGTTGTCAGTTAGAGCTATAGTCATAATATCATGCTGTTTACGGTATTTAATTTGCTCATGGAACCATTTATCTTTCTATCTGTAAAGACTCTCTACTGTCAATTTCCATTTAGGCTGAAGTTCAGAATGTTTATGCACATGTTAAGGCTGTTCTTAATTTATTTTATGATTTAGTGTCAAGTCAGTTAGACTTGAAAAGGGGGACTGAAGGAATCTGAATAATAATAAGGACATTGTACATAACATTTTTAATGTTACATTTTCATGACACATTTCTTTATTATTATTATTATTTATATTCCTGTTATTTTGTAACTTATTATCACAATCAGAGCCCTGTAAGACACTTTCCTAAGTGATGGCCATATCTGTGTCTGCTTCCAGAGGTGAAGGGTTGGATGTGTATTCTCAGCTTGCTGGTCTGTCCCATTCTTTTCACTGTCTCCAGACACACCCCTGTGTCACACCTGGAAGGCACTTCTCATTCCCGCCACAGTTGTCTAATGCATATTAATGTAGGGTGGGTCCAAGGGGTTACTCCCCCTGTTGACCTGTTATTTAGTATTGTGTACCTCTCAGTAAATTTAGAGATAGACTGAAAGACCACCAGAGAAACTCCTGTCTCTCCATTGATGCATCAATGCAAGAAATAAAGCCTTGTTCCTGCTTTCTCCTCAATGCTGACTAAGCCTTCATAATATAACAAAATTACTAGTAAAAATAATTACTATCAAAGTGTTTACAAGACATGGGGCTCCCACACATCTGGTCTCAGACAGGGGCGTTTAGTTTGTCAGTGAATTTTTTGAGGCAGTCGTTTCGGCTCTGGGCTCAGACCACAGACTAACCACAGCGCATCACCCACAATCCAACCAGACGGAACAGGTGAACCGTACAATCAAGACCGCAATCAGATCCTATGTGGGACAGAAACACAGGGACTGGGACCTCCACTTACCTCTCATTTCTTTTGGTTGAGGACTGCTACGCACCAAAGCACGGGAGACACACCAGCATACCTCTTATATTGCAGAGACTTGAACACACCACTTGATTTATGGATGTCTCCAGCCCCAGGGTACATAGCAGACTCAGTTGATGACTACAAGATGGAGCTTACTTCAGCCTTGCAGGAGGCTTATGAGCATCTGAGGGAATCTTTGGCCAGCAGTCATGCGACACAGAAAAAACACTATGATAAAAAACGCAGAGGGGTCTCATTCAAGGTGGGTGACTTGGTTAAGCTTAAAGCCCACCCTCGGTCAGATGCCTCAGCAGGCTTTTCTGCCAAGATGGCTCCTGTCTACAAGGGCCCTTACAGGATTGCGGAAGTCGGACCTTGACTGCAAGCTTACTAGAGTAGCAGATGGAGCTGAGGGGGGAGTCCACCATGTCTTTAACCTGCTTCCTTTTTTTACTTGGGACAGTGAGGTGACTGCTGAGAACCTACCACAACAGTTTGTGGAGGCTGAGGGACAAGAGAGAGGGGTGGCTGCTGATCAGGAGGAATATGGGTTTGACTGCATGTTTGGGGGAACGGAGCCTCAGGACGAGATCACAGTAGTGACACAGCTGTCTCCCGCTGATGGGCCGGTTGTTGCACCCACTATGGGCTCTTCCTTGCCCCATGCTATCATTCAACCTCCACAGCCAATGCCAACACATTCATATTCTCTCCGCCCTAGGCACACAGGCATCACTTGCCCTATACATCTACAGCCATCTCTAGCAATAACACACTCATGCCCCCTCATACATCCCACATTCATGGCCCCAATACATTTGGATGTCCCTCACTTCTCTCCTCTACTTGCTACTCAGGCAGATGCACTACACTCCTCCACAAGCCCTGAACATACATATGAGCATATGAGCATATGAGCCACACTAAGGGTTACTGATAATTGGAATGATAATTAGAATGTCTTACTAGAATGATAATTAGAGTGTAATTAATGTAATTTGAATGTCTTACTAGAAAGATAATTAGAATGTATTACTAGAATGATAATTAGAATGTAATTAATGTAATTTGAATGTCTTACTACAATGACAATTAGAATGTATTACTGATAATTAGAATGTAATTTGAATGTAATTTGAATGTCTTACTAGAATGATAATTAGAATGTATTACTGATAATTACAATGATAATTAAAATGAATTACTACAATGATAATTAGAATGTGTTACTGATTAGAATGTGATTAGGTTGACAAAGTTTTACCTTGTTGCTGTTACCTTAAATGTAAGGGATGTTTTGGTGGTGATAACCTATGACAGGTCTCGGATGGAGACGGGATAAAGTAGGCTAGTGCGTAATTTGGCAACTAATCGCGTCGGTCTGTTTGCGCGCGTATACCACGGTGGAATATGAGACCAATTAGCCTACTGTAAAATTCAGTTATTGTTTCGTTTTTATGTCCCTGTTAACTAGTTTTTCGGATTTAAGTTAGGGAAAGGAAAACTGGTCCGTGTGACAGCAGGCAAGGGATTTTTTTCCTCTTTTGTTTTTTTTGTAATATCAATACAACGTAGAGATAAGCAGCAGCGACAGACACGTAAAAAAAACTGGATTGTAAGGAGTTTGGCTGCTTGAGGGTTGGTGCTACCAGAATGGGGTGTCCATTAAAACACAGGAATCCAGAATTCTCAGTTTACTGTTTATTTGCCATAGATGTGTTGTTGCTGGTATCTACAAACAAACAATGAATAAACCAAATTACTGATTTAAACTATATTACATAGGATATTAAGGAAATTAATCAATCCATTAAACAGTACACATAAATCATACAAATTATACATTTGAACAAAATACAAATATTCAGAAATAAACTCACAATGTCAGAAACGCAGCAACTCCACATGGACAGAGAAGCAGCAAGGACAAAGGGATCCACCATGAGCATACACACACACACAAACTCAGGCTAATTACTTAATTCAGTGCAGGTGAGAGAAAAGGGGCGTATCCCACCATGTGGGAGGCAGGCAGGTAGGGAGGGGCTAGTAAAGGAAATAGGGATTTCGAACAGCCGCCCCCAAATATGAACACATATTTGTTCAAAGAAATCACACTGTACAGTCATTGGGAAAACAAGGAAGGACTACTAGACGGCTGACTGGCCGAGTGAATAATTTCCCATTCATGACGACCTCAGCTGTCCGAACTCTGCCATCAGGACTAGGCAAAATCTTGGTGACGGTTCCTATAGGCCAAGAGCCACGGGGAAGTTGGGGGTCAATCACCATGACAACAGCATCAGGCAAGATTGAAGGAACATCTGCCCTCCACTTCTGACGCCTCTGAAGACTTGGGAGATAATCCCTAATGAAACTGGACCAAAACCTGTCAGCAAGTATTTGACTGTGTCTCCACTTCCTTTGGGTCAAGGCCTCGGAGTCACAATACATCACTTGAGGAAGAGATGCGTCTCGCCGCCCCATCAGAAGGATATTCGGCGTGATCGGATCGACGTCTGAAATATTGGACGACACATAGCCGAGCGGTTTAGAGTTCAGCATCTCCTCAACTTCAATGAGCACTGTCAGCAATACTTCTTCAGTCACCACTTGGGTGCCCAGAGTGACCCGTAAGGCAACTTTAATGGACCTCACCTCACGCTCCCAAGTACCACCAAAGTGCGGTGAATGTGGTGGATTGAAGGAGAATTTAATCTGTTGCAGTGCAAGCTTCTCCTGCAGTGAGAGGTTAAGCTGATCAAAGGCTTCTCTTAGCTCTCTTTCACCACCTCGGAAATTCGTACCCTGGTCTGATATAAGCTCAAAAGGGCGACCCCTACGGGCTACGAATCGCCGAAGGGCTAAGAGAAAGCTGTCAGTATCAAGACCAGTGAGAAGATCAAGATGGACACAACGGGTGGTCTGACACTTGAAAAGAATACCCCATCTCTTTTCTCTCCTACGCCCAACTTTGATGGTAAAGGGACCGTAGCAGTCCATCCCAGTGGACCAGAAGGGAGGTTTATGAAGACGGAGCTTGGAAGCAGGTAGATCGGCCATGCGGGGGATGGATGGAGAACTCTTCCATCTTCGACATTCAACACATGCTTGTTGAATTTTCTTGACTGCCTGACGCCCACGCAAGACCCAGTACTTCCTCCTGAGCTGAGCAAACACTCTTTGAGGGCCAGGGTGATTGAGAGCTGAATCCATGTCGGTAATGATGAGCCTAGTGATGGAATTCTTAGGATCCAGGACGATTGGATGGATAACATCTGGCTCAAGATCCTCAGTCTGACGGAGTCGGCCACCCACTCTAAGAAGTTCTGTAACTGGATCATACTCTGGTGCCAACTCAGCCAGTCGGCTCTGAGGAGGGATGGTTTGGCCACCTTTTAGGAGCTTGTACTCATCTGGGAAATCTTCTAGCTGGGCTTGATGAAGCAACTGCAGCTCTGCTTGGACATGACGCGGCTTTGCATCCACTTCTGCAGGATCTAAAAGTATTCTCTCAGCAGTGGCCTGAAGTAAGTCTGACCAGGTGTTGAACTGGGAGGAGTCAAGCTTGGAAGGGCTGTCAGCTTGAACATGCCCACAGAACAGAGGCTTTCTTAACTCAGACATGGCTTCATTAGATGGGGAGACTGGCAGCTGAGGCCACTGCTGCTGTGGTGAATGCAGAAAAGAGGGGCCCGAAAACCAGCGGCTGGTACTGATGAGCTCTGACAGTTTCTTGCCTCTTGTGATGTCATCTGATGGATTATTAGAGGTATCCACATATCGCCATTGTTTAGGCTGAGTGTACTCTAGGATCTCTGTGATACGATTTGCCACAAATATCTTGTACCTGCAGGTGTCTGATTGAATCCAGGTCAGGACAGTTGTGGAATCGGACCAGAGCGTCACCGAATGCATTGGCAGGGTCAATTCTCTCTGGAGCAGGTGAGCCAGTTGGGAGCCGGTCAAAGCAGCACACAGCTCAAGACGGGGGATGGAGATGGTCTTCTTAGGAGCTACCCTGGAGCCATAACAAAGGAAACAGACACATTACCATGCCCATCAGTGAGGCGCAAATATGCCACAGATCCGTATGCCTGTTCAGAGGCATCACAAAATATGTGAAGCTCTCGGGTGCTGGATGTCTCATCACTCCCAGTGGGCCAATACCATCGAGGGATTTGAATCTCAACCAATTCAGGCAACTCCTGCTCCCAGGCTGTCCAGGCCACTCTGATGCCCTCTGGGATATCTGGGTCATCCCATCCTCTGGCTGGCTTCAGCCACAGCTGCTGGAGCAGGATCTTCGCACGGGTAGTGAATGGAGAAATGAATCCGAGGGGGTCATATTGCCGAGCAAGGATACGGTACAGGACTCGCATGGTGAGGACATTATACTCTACTGGACGTTGCTTGAAACTCAGCGTGTCCTGCACACAATGCCAGATTAGTCCAAGAGTGCCCTCACAAGGATCAGAACAGTCATGACTCAGCCATAGCTCAGAATGTGCAGAACGTGCTTCTGTTGGCAGGTGGTCAATCGCAGAGGCATGATTGCTTGCCCATTGACGAACTTCAAAGCCACCTTCAAGCAACGAGGACCGCAGTTTGGTGACCAGTGCTTTGGCCTCAGGGACAGAAGGTAAGCTTTGCAGACAGTTGTCTACATAAAAAGCATTGAGAACTGAAGACTGAACATCATGGTGGTCAGCAGGAAGACTCTGGGCATGTCTCTGAAGAGCGTAAATGGCACAACATGGACTACACGTAGTGCCAAAAGGCAAAACTTGCCATTCATATACAGAAGGTGGAACATCTCTCTTCATATGACGCCACAGGAAACGCAAAAGGGGCCTATCAGTGGGTAACAAACGGATTTGATGGAACATTCCTTTGATGTCCCCACTGATGGCAACCTGATGCTCTCTGAAGCGGATGAGGACACCAAGTAGAGAAGGGCCTAAAGTAGGACCGGGCAGGAGGTAGGCATTCAGGTTTTCACCCTGGTACTGGAAGGAACAATTAAAAACAGGACGGTGCTTTCCATTATGCTCCACCATATGATGTGGTATATACCAGGACTCATGACTTGTTGTGACTTCTTCTGGGCTCAACTTCTTGACATATCCCGCTTCAATAAGCTTCTGGATTTCTTGCTCATAAATGTCTGCACGTTTTGGATCCTTGGAAAGCTGACGCTCAATACGACGCAAGGCTGGCATTACGGCGTCCTGAGGGGCATGCAACACAGGGGTATTCTTAGCTCTGAGCAAGGGAGTGGCATATCTCTGAATTCCGGCAATGTCATGTCGTTCTGTTCGTTGTTCCAGGGACTTAGGGGCCTGTTGATCCTGCTTGGAGCGCAATACAGACTTTGGACTCTGGGTATAGGGGAATATGTCTACCTGCCACAGTCGTTCCACATCCTGCTGCAGTGGATCCTTGGTAGAGGAAGCTAGGAAGAGACACTGCGTGTTAGAACTGGTTTTCTCTACTGAAGAAGTGGGTCCATGCAACACCCATCCTAAGCGGGTGTGAAGAGCAGCTGGACTTCTATCTGGTCCGAATCTCACACGTTCTATGGGATGCAAGAGATGAGGATGATCTGCACCCACGAGAAGCATTGGCCGAATCTTATGGAATTCCTGAAGGGGAAGCTCTTTGAGATGTTGATAACGCCTCTGCAATGTGATGGTAGGGTAGGTCTGCTCAGGCAAGTCCAGCTGTTTAGCGGTGAAGGCACCTTTAATCGTGTACTTCTCATGCCTAGCAGAGGCTGGGGAGACTGAGAAAGACACATTAGCACCTTCAATTCTCTCGGCTCCTTGTCTGATGGTGCGCAGGACTAGAGACTCTGCCGCCCCATGCAGGCCTAAATTGTCAGCAGCAGAAGACAGAGGCATAGTTCTTTCTGAACCATCGTCCAGAATTGCATAAGTCTCTAAAGACTTCTCATTATGACTTAGAATGACTTTCACCACTTTCAATAAGACAGAATTGAAACCACTGGGCCTACTCAGGTAGAAGCTGCCTGAGCGACTTTTACGAGTATTCACTTCATGCAGAACTCCTAAGTGTCGATCCTTACAGTGAGGGCAACCTCTCTTCAGGTCACATTTGGATGCAAGGTGAGACCGTGCACATCGCCAGCAGCGGCCGTTGTCCACAATCCACTTTTTCTTGGCTTCAGTGTCAAACTTCTGAAAGTCAGGACACTGACTGAGATGATGGGACTGACTGCTACAGAAAGCACAGGATGATGCAGACACCTCTGAAGATTTTGCCTGCGAGTGGCTACTCTGTTTCTGTGTCTGGGATTTGGTGCACTCTTCTTGACTTACGCCCTGAAGGAACGTGGTAAGAGGGAAAGCTGATTTCACAAATCTTCCATCTTTGGCTTGAAACTTTGTTGCACCCTTAGATGGTTCACTCACTTGAACAGCTAAACTTTGACATTCTGCTTCTTCCTCTAACCAGTTGGAGAAATCTATCAGGTTGTAAGGAACATCAGGTCTAGCTGTTCTTGCTTGTCTGGCAAAGCTGGCAACATGTTCAGCTGGGAGCTTACTGAGTAGCTGGTGGACATGAGATGCACATTCTAGTTCTTTTGCACCCTCATTATTTCCCCAGGACTGAAGCATGCCAACCAGTGCGCGAATACGCACTGCAAACTGACTGAACCCACGAGAGTCTCCAGAGCGGATTGTGGGAAGGCTCTGAATTGAAGCTATCTCTCGTAGAACCAGATGATGGGGTTGGCCATACTTTTTCTGAAGGGCTTTTAGAGCAGTGGTGTAAGGCTGGGGATGATGGGCATAGGCTAAGGCCAAATGGCGGGCTGAATCCAGCTTCAAATGATCAAGCAGAATATGGAATTTATACTGCTCAGTTTCCTCAGGTGGTAACAGATTCGTCAAAGCCATATTTAACATCGCAAACTCTTGAGGGTCATCTCTTTTGAAGTGTGGGAATGATGGCCTCTCAATGCGTGCTGATCTTGGGGGCTGAGTAAGGGGCAAGACTGCATGAGAGACAGGCACTGATGACTGAGCAGGCAACTGGGAGGTGGCTACAGACACATGGGGCCTACTAGGAGGGGGCACACAATCATGTATCTGTTGTGACTGAGACACTGGGACTGCGACAGACTGAGGTTGCTGAGGATGTCTGCAATGCTGGGCTGCATTCATTGACATAGGTCCACTGGGGTCATGAGGCAGGGTGAGAGGACTGGATTCAGGTATGGCCACAGGACCATATGTGGGAACAGTCTGAGATGGCAATGGCAGTCTAGAAGGAGCATGAGGATATTGTGGCGCGGCAGCTACTGGCACAACACTTTCAGGCTGAATAGGTGGGCCATATGGCAGGTTAGGCGCAGGATAAGAAAGGTAAGGAGGCCTTAAGAATCCACCGCTAGGAAAGAAAGCTGGATAAGCAGGTGGCATCATCCATGGGGGACATGGAGGATAAGGAAAAGGAAAAGCATTTCCTGGCATTTGGTTATACTGCAGAGGGCCATCACTCCTCATCTGCTGGGCAGTGGAATAGAAACCAGAATTCACTTGATTAATGACTGGAGACTCTGGAGGGACACCTAGTGGCTGATTATGATACTGTGTTATTGGGTTCAAAGGACCATGAGCATTGACCGTCCCCATATGAGGAGCTGGAGGCACAGCAGTGATATCATGGCTTAACATGGGTGGCTCCACATTAGCATACACAATAGGGGTAGGAAGCATTGAAGCCGGTGGAGGTGGTAAAGTGCTTTGTCTGCTGATCCTTGGTGGTGATGGTGGATTAAGCAAACTTTCTCTCTCTTGCTGATGTTGACGCAGACATTCACCTAACTCTTGCACAAGGGAGGTTCTTAAATCAACGGATGGCTCTCTCCGTCTGGTTTCTAGAGATGCAGCACGAGAGTTCTCTGCTGAACCAGTAGTGAAGGAGGAACTTTCACTTCCCATTTGCATCCCCCTCACCATCTGGCCTAGGTCCATCAACATGCCTTTCATTTGTTTCACTTCATCAGTCAGAGACTTTACATCCATACTTCCATGTGCCTCAGCATTTGCACCTCTGTGAGACTGACCTTGGGTTTGGGCGGTCGAAGACTGTAGATGGGCCATCACATAATCTTGTTGCCACATAGGGGGTCTCACAATCCTAGAGGTTCGCCTCAGTCGGTCTGGGTTATCTCCAGTCTCCATTCTAGCAGCCTATCCGGCTCGAAGGACCATGTAAAGGATTGTAAGGAGTTTGGCTGCTTGAGGGTTGGTGCTACCAGAATGGGGTGTCCATTAAAACACAGGAATCCAGAATTCTCAGTTTACTGTTTATTTGCCATAGATGTGTTGTTGCTGGTATCTACAAACAAACAATGAATAAACCAAATTACTGATTTAAACTATATTACATAGGATATTAAGGAAATTAATCAATCCATTAAACAGTACACATAAATCATACAAATTATACATTTGAACAAAATACAAATATTCAGAAATAAACTCACAATGTCAGAAACGCAGCAACTCCACATGGACAGAGAAGCAGCAAGGACAAAGGGATCCACCATGAGCATACACACACACACAAACTCAGGCTAATTACTTAATTCAGTGCAGGTGAGAGAAAAGGGGCGTATCCCACCATGTGGGAGGCAGGCAGGTAGGGAGGGGCTAGTAAAGGAAATAGGGATTTCGAACAGTCGGAATAGCGGTACTAAAAAGTGTCTGAATAGCGGGATGTCTGAATAGTGGTATGTCTGAATAGTGGGATGTCTGAATAGTGGGATGTCTGAATAGTGGGATGTCGGAATAGGGGGTGAATGCCGAAGCGGGACTGGGTCTTGCCACAGTAACCTTATTATATATATGATTGGGACATATATGACAAATACAATTCTGACCAGCTCCCAGTGAAAGCTCTATGACTGTGCATGTGTGTGTGTGTGTGCGCGCGCGCGAGAAAGAGAGAATGTACATTTCATCATCAAATATATTGCAAATAACAGCATGGTGGCATCAGAATTCTAGCCTACGAGAGTGCAGATACCATGCTAATTCTAGGTCAGCGCACATCCACAAGGAAACTTTATGGAATAAAATGTATGCCATATATATTTTGTATTTGTAAAAACATTTTCACATGTGAAATAAAGTTTTGCAGCTGTACAAAACAATCTGTACTTGTGCAAAAAAAAGTTGTGTTTGTGATGATACATTTTGTTAGCCTGGTAAACCAGACCCTTGTACTTCACTTCACCGAGGTTCTGGAACTACTACTTTAAGAAGCTCTTTTATTCCTGAAGGTGTCGCTCAGGACGAGACACCAGGTGATGGATATACCCAAAATGTAAATTGTAAATCTGTCTTAACAGTGTAAAATAACGCGAACATTACACTTCGGAGATGCTTTTATCCAAAGCGACTAGTTGCTAAGCGAACAGTTTCTAAGTCAGGAAGGACATTCCATATAAGAAGATGGTTCATTGACACCCTTAGTTCTCAGTTTAGGATAGAGTAACCAATAACCCAAATATGTGCATCTGCAGGGCCTTACACCTGGCCAAGGCGCCAGCTTGGTTTAGTCTCGCATATTTTGCTGAATGAAGTCTTGTATGAACCCTTGCTGAACACACAGGTTAAAACAGTACACAGATGAAGGTTTTTCATTTGACAGTGTAAAATAATTCATATAAAATCATATAGAATTCTACAGAAGCTTTCTGTAAACTAACAACTAACGGAGCAAGCTGGAAGATTAAATTTTTCCTGAACCCTGTGGGGAGTAAGGCCACAACGTCTCTTCCACAAATTCTACAAAAACTTTCCCAAACTTCCAACTTCCAAAAACTCCTTAAACATTCTTCTTGCTCCAACTTTAATTCCCCGATATTCCGAAGCGTTGCAACAATGGCCGAGCTACATCCACAAATAGACTACAAGTAAACAAGTGAAATATAGTGGACACAGTCGATGTCATTGCTCACGAACACTCCCTCTGTTCACTGATTGGCCCGGTAAGACTTCTACTGGAGAAAGAGCCTCTCAATACAGCAGTTCCAGACCCTCTGTACAAAACGAAGTGAAGGCTAACATTTTGTACCCGTCGAAATATTTTGTATGTGTAAAATGACAGGGGCAACCTACCAATACAACACTGCATCTACAGGAGTGCGTTTCCCAAACAACGACGGAGGTTAGCATTAAACTGCCTTTGTCCAACGAGGTTTGAACTACCCACCTGTTAGTTTGGACTTCTGCTGTTCAAACTGCAAAGTATCCAGATGTTTCGGAAGCATTCAGAGAGTATTCGGATGCATTCGTTGCGGATAAACGGCAGAAATTACGAGTTTGAGTTACAAACCTGTCTGTCTGCGTCTGTCTACATGCGTCAACGAGAACTGCTCGTCACAGCATAGGTGGGCATTAAAATGTGGCAGTAAAGTTGAACACAAATCTTCGAGACTCTGGAAGTCTTTTGTTTACACCACCTGATCTTCGTAGTAGATAATGGAGAGGTCATGTGTTGTGTGTGGGGGACAAGGAGGGGGTTGTAGTAGGGTGCACTGAGACTTCAAGTCAAGTCAAGTCTTTTTTTATAGCACATTTAAACAAAACAACAGAGATGCCCCAAAGTGCTTCACAACACAAGGATGAAAAATAATAACACGGCAAAACCTTAACGCAAAGACCATTAATATAGCTTACTGACACAAGGCAATAAAATAAAAACGAGATTAAAGGGTCACTTGCAAGTTAAGCACTACTATCGACCATTGTTAATATCAATGATGAAATATCAAAATCGTAAATTCACATTCAGCATCACGATAAAAAGTTTTTTCACTGAAAGTGTTAACAACCAACGACAACGCCCAAAACGGGGCGTGGTCTGGTGTGACGTAGGAAGAGGGAGGGCCGAGGAAGTTATACAGTCTATGCTTATAGGTAAAACGCTCTGTGGTCCGGTCAGCGGTATTTTGTTCCTAGTAAAGCGACGCCACAGATAGCCAGATATAATTTTACGAATTAGTTTTTAATCATATTATGAAACCGTGTCTTTAAACCGTGTCTCTGTGGCGTCGCTTTAGAGCTAGGAAAAATAATACGTGGCCAATTGGCCAAAATAGCTGGTGAGTAGTAGCATTGTCGCTAATGCTATTTGTTTACCTCTGGGCTACTTGTCTTCATATGAATAAAATAAATACACTTTATTGGTCCGTACGTTCTGTGTTAATTGAGTAAATAGGCACCTGTTACCTTTTTAGGCTCAACATTTTGTCTCACTAAATGCAAAAGGCACAATTTATTTCTGTGACGGTCGTCATTGCAGCATCCTAGCTAAATTAACGCCCTAGCTGATGATGCTGCCAGGGAGGTATGCAGGAAGGAAGCTTCCCGACGGCAAAATCTCATCACGTTTAATCTATAAAACATGCTTAATGTGGGCAGTTATAATCTTTCATACACGATCAATTAGTAATGGTAGTGTACATTGGTCAAACGTTTCGTTATAGGTGTTCTTGCGGACACTGCGAGGCTATGCCATCTGCGGAGGAGAGCATGTGCTGTAGGGAGTTAGAGGCGTACTGATCTCTGGTACAGCAGCTAGTGTGCCGTTCAGCAACATAAACTGCCTGACACAACACCCCAGCTTCGATGCTTGTTGCTTGAACCCCTTCTCGCTACAAGTTGCCTACCTTGCATTTCGCCAGGAATATGGTCCACTTCAAGCCAGCAGACCAGAGTAGGTTCAGTCATTTTCAGTCCGGTGGTCCAACAACAGCTAATGCCCATAAATTAATTAGCAATTGTGAGCTAGTGTGCTACAATGAATACTATGTAGGTAATTCACTAAAAACAAATCAATAATTTAATTCATATAATAGTGGCATTAGCTGTCATTTACCCAGACTCATAACACTCAGTCGTAATGAGCTCCACCTATCACTGAGTTCGCCGTAACAGACGAGGCTGTAAAATCGGCTCTCTTCACTTGGACAAAACGAATCCAAGCCAAGCCCGAAAACGTTTGGTCTTCTTGCTCGGAAAGTGATGGACTCGGTGTCCAGACTGAGAGGTGTTCGTACACCCACCACAAACACAATAGTTAACCATCACTGATAAATACTCACAACGACTATACTAATCAATCAATAACTCGCTACTCAAAAACTCGAGAACTCCCTCTTCCTACGTCATAGAACCTCACAACCGTCGGAAAGAGATAGTTCAATTTTATTACAAAGCGGTACCTTTTAATCTATTTTTCTGATGATGGGGATGGTGGATCGTGGCCATTTTTTCACAGACCTTTTAAAATCTATTTATAACCAATTCTAAATGTAAATGTCATCATAAAAAAAAACTTCCAAGTGACCCTTTAACAAAAGCATAAATAAATAAAAGAGTGGGCTTGGGCATTACAGCATCAGATACACACACCAGAATACCCTAAAATAGAGAGAAAAGATATGTCTTCAATTTGTATTTAAATAATGTACATATTGTGACACCACGAGAGGCTGTATCCTGGAAAACCGATACATTCCAGTGAGATGGCTTCAAACCCCACCTGGCACGGCTCCATCTGCTGGGGGAACGACGAACTGCGCCTCAACGCGGGGGTGCAACGCACCGGCAGACACTGATGGCAGCACGCAGGTGGAGCTAATTAGGCGCTAATGGGCAGGGGAGCTTGAAAAGGACTCTACACAGAGACATTGGAGAGAGAGCTTGGGGAGCAACGGAGAAGGCTGTAGCTTCCTTTACATGTGGAGTACTTGGAAGAGCCTGCTGGAAGGAATACTTACCTGCTTGGAGGAAATACTTACCAGTTGGAAAGAATTGCTTGCGTGGTGGATTTACCTGTTCAGCTGCAAACATTGTGTGGAGAACTTACCACGGTGAGAGTGTTAGCAACAGACTTTTGGGAGCAATAGACAATTGTTTGTTCACTGAGACAAAAGGACTGTATCTTGTGGAAGACTTTTTGGTTTCATTCAAAGACATTGTTTAAGTTGAGCGTTGAAAAGAGAAATCCTTAGTTTGCCTTTTTGAAATTGAATAGTCTTTCTGTTAAACCTTTTTTGAAACCCCATTAAAAAGAGACTTAACTTTGAATTCTGTGTCCTTGCACTACTTTGAATTGTCCCGCTGAACTGCGTAACCTCTCATGGTGTCACAATATAAGCTGAGAAGCTGAGTGGGGGAGCACCGCACAACATATGTGCACAGACATCAGTGAATTTAAACCAACAAGGGCAAAGTTGTGTCACCACAGAGATGTTAGCTAGCCACTTGCAGTTGTGTGGAAGCAACTACAAGCGTGTGAAAGATTTGTCTACATTCGTCTACATGAGTCTTACTCCCACAAGTTTTTAGATCATATGACACTGTAACATTTTGGTGACATTCTCA
This sequence comes from Setipinna tenuifilis, assembly GCA_030347295.1. Classification (NCBI taxonomy): domain Eukaryota; kingdom Metazoa; phylum Chordata; class Actinopteri; order Clupeiformes; family Engraulidae; genus Setipinna; species Setipinna tenuifilis. The sequence continues at coordinate 2,215,496 of CM059275.1, read as the reverse complement.
CACCTTGCTGGCAAGTCTGACACAATTTCTAACCATCACGCAACATTTTCATCCCACAATGCATCACTGACTGCAAACGGCTGCAAGCATTTACATCAAGTTGAATGCGCCTTGTGACAGTAAGCAACAGACACTTCAGTAGGGCCGGTATCAAGAACGTAGAATTGGCATGGACGGAGGGGATGTGTCCCCACCAATATCAAGCAATCATTAATTTGTCCCCACCAATAATTTGAGCCCCTCAAAACTCTAGTGGTGCAGAAATTGTTAAATTAAGCTTTTACGTCAGACTCTACTTGGTGTTAGCAGCGCCAAAACTAGAAGCAGAACTTGTCCAAAACCAGTGGTGAGTAAAGTGGTGAGTGGCAAGAGATGGCAGCTAAAAAAGAAGAAGGTGGACATAGGGGGCTACTTTTCAAAGAAACCTGTAAGTCACAAAGTCAAGATCGCTACTGAAATGAGTCCCATAACGTTAATGCCAACTGGGCTTTGGCACACAGCATGCCTACAGCAGGCTAAAATCGTATGTAGCAGCTATTGATAACATGCACAACAAAAATGCCAACTGTCTTATTATTAGCCTTCAGTGGCTGTTGAACCGACATGTTTAACATTACAACACTACATTTTTATTCTAGTGGTACTGTTACGGACTGTACAGTGCAGTTGGCACAAACTGTTTAGAAAATGCACTTACTGTACAAATGTTAATGATGATTTCAAGATCTAACGGAGTGACTCGGAAAGAAGTAGCCATCCAGTTTTTTGCTTAACTGGCATGCATGGCCTATCACTGTAAACCTGGATAAGTTAATGTTTGATGTAACTGATTACATAAGAAAATTTAAGTACACGTGCTATGTTTTTAAAGTAAACTTAACTTGAACTTTGTATTTTGGCAAAACTACAAATTTATTGTGTTATCATTTTCAAAAATTTTAAGTTTTCTTAAATCATGACAAATAATACATATACTTGTAGCTTTTAACTTCATGTTCTGTTATAAGACATAATGAAATTAAGTTTAATGCTTAGAAAAAATAAGTTTAATAAACGTAATAATAGTTATTTAATTAAACTTAATCAATTGGTGTAAACAATACTTACTAGCTTACATTTGTTAAGTTAGGTCAGCTTGATTTTCTCAAGTTGTTAGTACCCTATACACTTAGTTTTTCAAGTAAACTATTTATTAGAAACTTATTTTTCTGGATCTGTTTATAACTTGGCTTTACACTGAAAGTTACTGTACAATAACCATTAAAATCTATACAGCATTTCCACTGAAAAGAATGAGACAATACAAAATTAAGATATATCATCATATACTTTTCAGGCCAAATGAAGTAGGTATGTAAAATGATCCATTTAAAAAAAAAAAAAACATGGAAACATGGAACAATGGCCAAAGACAAAGACAAAGCAAGCTATGCCGCAATGACTGCCAGTAACAAATTAAATCAAATCTAAATCAATATATTAGATTTATTTATTTATTTAAGTAGTGCCCCTTCAGAAGTTCTGTTACTAGCACTGATAAAACCTAAAGAGTTTACAAACTTAAACATGTTGGTTGTCAGAAATTGAACTGCAAATCAATACGCAGTCATATTCTGGTGTAGCCTATTCATAAGGTTCTCAATCATTATCAGGGGTTGAACAAAACAGACCTTAAGTAACTTCAGTAACAGTTTTTCAGAAATCAGAATAACTTAAATTTAATAAGCAGTACAAAAAAACTATTCCGGCATTTGTAAACACGTGTTTGCTGTAACTAAGGGCACAGTTGTAAGTTGCATGTGAGCTCATTTGAAGAAAGAACTTCTATAGTAGCGCAAGTAAGCGCGGTTTCAGAGGTTTACCGTCATCCAGACACATAAACATTTTCTGAATGCATGTGAATGTATAAGTGAGTTCCTTGGGATATTCCAAACTGAAAGCATACGTCAGGCCAAACAACAACATAAATGCCTCAGAAATGCATAGATGGTAGAAATCTCTCCGTCTTATCCCAAATTCTCCGCCATTTTCTGATTCTGTTCTAACCGGTTCTAACCATAGACAGTAGAAGTGTCCGGTGTCCAACAATGCCAACGTCAAGGTATGGCGTGCGTTATGTAAAGTTATTTCATGTCAAAGCGACGCTAAAATGAATGGACGTCTATGGAATACTAAAGGCTAGACGTCACGTCTGAACGACACTAAAAATATATTAGTTATCAAGCAATGTGTACTCAAAAAAATCTATTCCAGTGCAATTAAAATTACTAACGTTAAACAATTAAAAACTAATGTCAGAAAACTAATACATTTAATGTTTGGTCAACTAAATACCAGGTTTTAATACACAATGTTAATGAGTTGGTAGAACTGTTTGGGTTTACAGTGTATTTTGTCAGGTGACAGAGCCAAGTTTAATATTACCGTAATTCAACAATGTATAATTTGTGGTGGTTGTGGTTGGGGGAGGTCCTCATCAATGTCAAGAGCAAATCTATGCCCCTGGCCGTATGTATGACAGCTTCAGCAACACAATCATGTCCCTTTACTATTAAAAGCGGTGACTGAATCAGTTTGTATGATATAAAGGAGTTTCTTTCATATTACACAGATGTACATATAGATATAACTAAGGCCCCTGGAAGCTGTTGTCATATAATGGGTGAGTAGTTAGCTTGTTAGTCCACTATGGAAGCCTTCTCTCTTTTTCAGAGAGATACAGGGTTTGAATCCTGCTAAAAGGTAATCAATTTGAAACAAAAAAAGGGGATAATGGAATTACCTTAATTGTGGATCCGTGATGATACTACATCAGAGTATTAAAACGATCTGTAAGATCAGTAAATGACTTTAATAATCCAACAACATTTTGCAACAACTTTTTGTATGTTGTGAGGTGTATTTTCTATCTTCTTTTTACATGATCTGGCAAGTGCCAGGCCGAAAATGAAGTGAATTAAAGTAAGATCATTCATGCAGTGGGTGGCGGTAAAGCATTGATTGGTGCCTAATCCTAGCCTGGCTATCGCGACTTGTCAATAGGCTCGTTCGGGTGAGGGTAAACGTTTACATTCGGCTACATGCGTTTGCAGTCAGCGATGCATTGTGGGATGAAAATGTTGCATGATGGTTAGACTTTGTGTCAGAGTTGCCAGAAAGGCGTGGCGATGTCACAAAAACGTCACAAGGTCAGATGACCTAAAAACCCACGTGAGTTAAACGCATGTAGCCACATGTAGACAAATCGTGCAAGCGCTTGCAGTTGCTTTCCCGCGGCTACAATCGTCTAACTAACGCCTCCGTGGTGACGCCATGTCCGTGACGTCATTTTTAGCATAATTTCAGCAAAACTGTTCTCCTCCTTGAGACTTACTTGGACGCGAAATTCAAATGCAGCATCACAGGAAGTATGGGCGTGCCCAGGCTAGCCTAATCCGAACCAATAAGGTCAAAGGTGACGCACAAGACGTCGTGTACATAAACAAACAAACTTCCGATGGATCGTCCAAACTTTGCTGTTGGGTTTTTTTCTGTATGTCCTGCACATATTAGCCTGGCTAACGCGACTTATCAATGCTCTGCGAACATTGGTCTGGCCAAGCTGTGTTGTAAACCCATTTCTCAGAGGGCGGGCTTAACCCACGTGTGTGAAATGCCTGTGTTTGCTACTGGACGAAGCTTCGACCAATCACGTTAGTGTCCATGTATCAGACAGAGAATAGTAACATGCATTGTGAGTAAACAAAAACGTAACTGCACAAAAGCTCGAAATTCCATATGCTATCGCTGACAATGTAACATGCAGCTATTTTGTCGATGAAATAGCTCCACAACTTTGCAAGATATTACTGTGTTGTTCTGCTATTTACATACTGTAAACTGGGTTGACTTGGCAACACTTACCATTTATAAGTCAGATGAACCTCGTCGACAACAATGCCAAGGAGATTTTCTTTGTAGACTTCGTTGGCTAACATGTTCATCCATCTTCCAAAACAGCAGCTACAGCTGCATTGAAATCTTGCCGTTGCTCCACGTTCGCCATGTTGACAGTGACTGAGGTAGATTTCCGGTTGCTAAACTACCGTGTCATTGCCTTTTTGAAATGCTAGATTTTCATTGGTCCCAGTTTCTCTGTTAATGTAGAAACGGTGTAGACAGGCAGCTTGGCCAGACTGACTTTGCAGGCGAAATGCAAATGCAGCGGCGCAGGAAGTATGGGCGTGCCCAGGCTAGCACATATAGGGAAGTTGACAAATAAAATCCTTAAATCCTGTTAATGTTTTCCCAGATGTTTTCCTGTTTTGTTGCCAATGTTTTGCAGCTGGAATTGGTGGTGTTATTTAAATATGTGGGTGATATACATTAACTGGTCCAATACGATTACGAGTGGTTACAACACAGGATGCAAATTTAGTTTTTTCTTTTCATTATGCGTGGATAGCATGTTGAATTTTGACCCGAGATTTTTTTTTTTAATGAAAACCGTTTGTTTCATGTCTAACTAAGCAGTAGTCGACCTATCGTAAATGCTACTATTACAAGATAGAACATTTTTTAGAATGAATGACTAAATGTTTTTTTTTTTTGTATGATTTTCCATATATATTGTCGTCCATCTTGGATTTTGTCACTTAATTGGAAACATGTTTAGTATTCAGTGTGGTCCTTTAAAAACACAATTTTTGTGATTATGTAATTTGTTTTTCCAGAACATTGTCAGACATCCTGGATGTTGCCACTTTAAGAAAAAAAACATTAAGAAAAAAAATTAGAAGCCTGTTGTTTTGTGTTGAGGTAGTGAAGTGAAGTGAAAGTCCACCTGGGAAACACCCAACTCCCAGTTGTCATTGTGACACAGCACGCACACTGCACTGCACACTGCACACAACGAAATTTCATTTATGCCTCACCCGTGCAGCTCCCAACAGCGCCCCTAAGGGAGCAGTGCGGCAGGACGGTACCATGCTCAGGGTACCTCAGTCATGGAGGAGGATGGGGAGAGCACTGGTTAATTACTCTCCCCACCAACCTGGCAGGTCAGGAGTAGAACTGGCAACCTTTGGGCTACAAGCCCGACGCCCTAACCGCTTACAGTTCCTAGAGTGTAAAAAATAAAAAACACCAATAGCGAAATTCTATATGAATCATGACTAAAATAACATATCAGTGTATAATAAGTGGCAGGTAGAGGATATAGAACTGTTGTGGTCCAGGGTTTAGCCAAGCCCATGTTCTTGTAAAGCTGGTAGCTGTACTGATAGCTGTTTTCTGGCTGTCTTTATCCTTGAATATATCCTCCTTATTAAGCTATAGGACAAATTACAAAACGTATAGCCTATAATCCTCATTATGGTATAATATAATAAATTATAATACAATATTACATATATAGCCCTGTAGGGGCATATGTGTGAGACTTATATGCATGCTTACTTACTACTGTGCTATTGTAGGCCTATCTGTTCAGATGAGTTAATAATATAACTTTCCCTACCCAGGAGTGGCACACAAGCCCTCAGACTCAACCTCCTGCTTGTGGGAGTACGGGGGTAAGAGCTCAGTTGGAAACATCCTCCTTGGGTGTCAGGAGTTTGGCCTGGACAACCAGTGTGTGTGTACCTGTGAGGGAGTGATAGGACTGTATATGTAGGTTGCTGGTTCGGGTATAGACAATCGCCACGGTATGTCGGTCAGAACATAATTTTGACAGGAGGCAGACTTCAGTTTGTTTGGTTTACTTCCATTCAAAAACATACACATAAGCAATGCACAGGAGGGGTCAAACTCAGACGTCACGAATTACATTAAGTAGGAATTGGGTTGATTAATTATGGCTCATTTGGGTATGGTTCTGTAACAATAAGACAAAGAAATACAGACCGCATAATTTTAAACATATAACATTACTAAATAACTAACACAGTAAAGAAAGTGCATGATCTATACATGGCTACCAGTTGAGTTATAATGTCTGCTAGCTAGCTAAATAAAGCTTATGAATTTACCTATACAGTATACACACTGCAACTTCGAATTACTTTGACATAATACACCAAACACACAGCTAAACATCACTACAAATGGTTTACCAATGAAATCTACTCATTAAGAGATGAATAAAGACATTGCAAACAAGAAATGTTTAACATAAAGCATGGCAAAAACGATTAGCATTGTTAATATTAGCAGACAAAGTTTAACAACTCAAATTTACTCAAATCGGTCAGAAATCATTGCTACAAACATCTAAAACAATACTACAATTGAAATTGAGAAAGTAACACTCACCATTTTTCATTCACACACACCACAACGAACACAAAGAAGATAAGGCAGAGAGCACGTTTCTGCCGACCTTCTCCAAAACTTGCCGTTAAGAAAATGGCTGAATAAAAGGCTTCACGAACTTTCTACACACAATTATAATTAGAAACCTAACCAGCAGATGGCGCTGTTGTCAATGTAAGTCTATGGCCTTTACAACACAGCCGCCCCCGAATATGCTAGGCATATTCGCTCATGGTAAAGGCTCTCTTACGAAGAGGGAGGTTTGCTGTCTGTCTGTCCATCTGGAACCTCTGGAAGTACGATGAGACGAGCCACTGGACGGATGAAGCTCCTGTCATTCATCTTGACCTCGGCGGTTCTGATGAGGCCATCTTGTCCCTTGAAGACTTTGACGACTCTACCGATTGGCCAGGCAGCTCTAGGGAGTTGCGGGTCAATCATCATTACAACCTGACCTGCAGCCAGTGGCGTGGGAGAAGTGTGCCACTTCTGCCGCATCTGCAAGGACGGTAAGTAATGACGGATAAATCTCCTCCAGAAGTGGTCTGTGATAACCTGACTCTGCCTCAACGGCGCCTGCTTAGGGCCTCCGACTCAGGATACACCACTTGAGGGAGAGCACTGTCAGGCCGCCCCATGAGCAGCAGACTTGGAGTGACAGGGTCGGGATCTGCCACGTTGGAGGATACATACCCCAGGGGCTTTGAGTTGAGAATGCACTCAACCTCGACCAGCACCGTTTGAAGGACTTCATCAGTCACTGGCTGAGAGCCGACGGTCGTGTAGAGAGCTGTTTTCACTGACCGTATCTCCCTTTCCCAAGCCCCACCAAAATGGGGCGCAGCAGGGGGGTTAAAGTGGAAAGAGATCTGGCTCCGGGCTAGTGTCTGTCGCAGGTCAGGACTCATGTCCTTGAAGGCCTTGTGCAGCTCCTTTTCTCCACCTTTGAAGTTTGTTCCCTGATCAGAGTACAGCTCCGCAGGTCGTCCGCGGCGAGCTATGAATCTCCTCAGAGCCATTAGGAAGCCGTCCACATCAATGCTAGTCAAGACGTCCAGATGGACTCCTCTTGTGGTAAGGCATTTGAAGATGATGCCCCATCTTTTCTCGTTCCGCCTTCCCGCTTTGACCAGAAATGGCCCAAAACAGTCCATGCCTGTTGAGGGGAAAGGAGGCTTGTGAAGGCGTAGCCTGGCTGTAGGCAGGTCTGCCATCCTAGGAATTGCTGGCTTAGCTTTCCATCTCTGGCACTCACTACATTGGAACTGCTGCTTGCGGATGGCCTCTCTGGCTCGTAGAATCCAGACTGTCCTGCGCATTTCTGCGAACACCCGTTCTGGGCCAGGATGGCGGAGCCGGCTGTCATAGTCTTTGATCAGCAGCTGGGTTGCAGGATGCTTGGGGTCAAGAACAATGGGGTGCATAATTGAATACTCCAACCCTTCCGCTCTCCGCAGTCGTCCTCCAACTCTGATGAGTTCTGCTTCTGGGTCGAACTCAGGTGCTAAGGTAAGTAACCGGCTGGACGAGGGTACAGGCTTTCCGGCTTTGAGCAAACGATACTCATCGGGGAATCGCTGCAGTTGAACTGCTTGGAACAGGAGCCTCTCAGCATCTCAGTAGCACTCAGCAGAAGGGGTGCCATTCTGCTTGGCCCCCTCGTGTAGGCATAGGGCAGTTGCATCGAGCAGATCCTGCCAGCTTTTGTACTGACTGATGTCAGGTATTGGCATTCCTGAATCCACTGTGGCTACGCCGCAGTAGGTAGGTTTCCTGAGTTCCACTGTGTCATCTTCTGAAGCTGAGAGTGGTCTGACTGGCCACTCCTTTGGTGGCTGGAGAAGGAATTGTGGCCCCTGGCTCCACCTGTTAGGTGCTGCAAGGTCTGCCAATGACTTCCCTCTTGTCAGGTCGTCAGCGGGGTTCTGAACTGAATCCACATAGCGCCAGGCCTCGAGACAGGTGAGTTCTTGAATCTCAGAGACTCGGGTTCCCACAAAGACCTTAAATCGACACGACTCGGACTGTAGCCATGTCAAGACTGTGGTGGAATCAGACCACAACACAGTCTGTTGAATGGGGAGTGTGAGCTCTTCCTGAAGTAGCTTAGCCAGTTGAGCACCAACGACAGCAGAACACAGCTCTAGGCGCGGCATAGAGTGTTGCTTCCTCGGTGCTACCCTCGATCTGGCCATCAGAAAGGAGAGAACCACTCTGCCCTTTGGATCCTCCGACCTCAGGTATGCCACGGAGCCATATGCTCGCTCTGAAGCATCACAAAACACGTGGAGGTCCCGCACCACTTCTGGGTGATCCATCTCTGCTGGCACATAGCACCTTGGTAGGACTATCAGTGAGAGGGAAGGGAGCTCACTCACCCATTTGTTCCAGGCTTGAAGTAGATCATCAGGGAACAGAGGGTCATCCCACTGCCGTTTTTTGTCCCACAATCTCTGGACTAGTACCTTGGCTCGGGTAGTGAATGGTAAGATATACCCAAGCGGGTCGTATTGGCTGGCCAGGACCCGGTACACATGTCGCAAAGTCGGCACTTCGTGCTTAGTTGGCCTATGCTTGTAGCCAAGGACGTCTGTGTGGCAGTCCCAACGCAGCCCCAGGGTGGACTCGTTCACCTCGGTGCACTCCTTGGCAAGCCAGAGCTCAACCCTGTCTGAGCGGGCCTCCGTAGGCAGGTGCCCAATGACACTGGGCACATTGCTAGCCCACTGGCGTATCTCGAACCCTCCCTCAGACAGCACAGATCGAAGCTTGTCGATGAGGTGTTTAGCTTCACCCTGGGTCGGGGTGCTGTGAAGGCAGTTGTCAACGTAGAAGTTCCTTTCCACACACAACCTCACATCATCGCCCGCTGCACAGTTGTCGGTCATGTGCCTTTGAAGGGCGAAGGTGGCACAGCAGGGACTACAGGTAGTTCCAAAGGGCAAAACCTGCCACTCATAGATGGTCGGGGGGCACTCTGACTTCCCATCTCGCCACACGAAGCGGAGCAGAGGCCGATCTTCAGGAAGAAGGCGCACCTGATGGAACATACCTTTTATGTCCCCACTGATACCGATGGAGTGCTGGCGGAACCGAAGTAGCACTCCTAACAATGAGGGCCCCAATGTTGGTCCAGGTAGCAGCATCTCGTTGAGCGACAGACCCCTGTGCTGGAATGAGCAATTAAACACAACTCGATGCTTGCCGTTGTGTTCAACCATGTGGTGGGGTATGAACCACGACTCGGTGTCGTGTTCCAAATCACTGCTGTGGCATTGCACCACATAGCCACTGTCAACTAGCTTCTGGATCTCGGCGTTGTATATCTGAGCCCTCTCAGGAGTCTTACTCAGTCGCCTCTCCGTACTCCGGAGCTGAGGCATCACTGAGTCAACTACGGCTTGAAGAGTAGGCATGCCTTTCTTCCTCAGCAAGGGCGTGGCATAGCGCAGAGTGCCTGCAATTTCGATCCGCGTGGTCTTGCTTTCTAGGGGCTCTATTTTCACGATCATAAGCGCATTGTCTAAAGTCTGTCGCGCAAGTTGCTTTGGGGGTGTTCCCGACACAATTTGGTATTTTCACGGCGGAAAAAGCGAACATTGCGCCAGGCGCATCGTTCAAAAGGGTTGGGTTAAGTTACTTCATAAGTCATGGGTGTGTTTTGGGCGTAACATACAATTAACCAATGAGAATTTATACTCTCATTCCCTTTAAGGGCCAGCGGGCGCATTGTCCATAGCCTGTTGCTATTACGATGGCGGATTTACCCGGACGGGAGGAGCTTTTCGGTGGAGGAGACCGATCTGCTCGTGCGTGAAGTAAAAGCGCGTGAGTAGTTAATATTCGGGGATGGAAAGAATCCCCCCAAACCTCCGCGGGTCATAGAAGTATGGGAGGAAATATCTTCAATAATTGTGTCCTCCTTTGGCAAGAAGAGAACTTTCGAACAGTGCCCAAAGCGTCAACGTTAGAAGACGTGAAACAAAAGCTTTAAACTCAAAGGAAACATCAAAAATAAAAGGTGGAGGTCCATCAAACCATTAGTCCACTAGTTTTCTTTTTGATGATTAGTCCATTTCATTTCTTACAACTTGCCACGCTGTTTATTAAATAAACTGCAGAGCATTGCAATCGCTGTTTATTTAAAAGACAAAAGAAACTGCAGAACATTGCTATAAACTGCAAAACATTGCTATACTTATTATTTGTGCCTGTTTGCTTATTAAAACATAAAAATACATGGCTATACAGGCTATATACGTTGCAACTTTTCTGCCAGTTCAGCTCGCCTCTCTGGGGCAGCAGCAGGTACATCGGGGTTCAACGCGCTGTGCGCCGAAAGCGGTACAACAACGTTAGAAGACGGGAAACAAAGCCTTAAACTCAAAGGAAACATCAAAAATAAACGGAAGGTATAGGTCCATCAAACCATTAGTCCACTAGTTTTCTTTTTGATGATTTGTCCATATTATTTCTTACAACTTGCCACGCGGTTTATTTAAAACGACAAAATAAATCGTAAATAAACTGCAGAACATTGCAATCGTTGTTTATTTAAAACGACAAAAGAAATTGTAAATAAACTGCAGAACATTGCTATAAACTGCACAACATTGCTATATTCTCATTATTTGTGCATGTTTGCTTACTAAAACATACAAATACATAACTGTACAGGCTATACATGTTGCAACTTTTCTGCCAGTTCAGCTCGCCTTTCTGGCGCAGCAGCAGGTACATCGGGGTTCAAAGCGTTGTGCGCCTCTAAAATAGCTTTTCAACAATGCGCCAGTGACGAAAAGGCACCTTTTTATTAATCAAAAGCGCAAATGGTTTATACGTCCTCATAATAGCATCTGGTGCGCTTTGCGCCAGACCACACCTCTTCTTTTCGCTGACCGCCCGTCACGGCGCAATGTCATCTGCTATCTAGACAACGTGATTTTTTGCCTGAAAAAATGAACGTTGCGCTGGCACAGAATAGCAATGACAGCATGCGCATGTCGCGAATGCACAATGCGCCGCGGCAAAATAGGGCCCTAGAAGTGCAATGGCTGCCTGATCTTCTCTGGACCGGGTGACCAGCTTGGCATTCCGTAGTGGCAGGACATCTAACTGCCATAGCTTTTCTACGTTCCTCTGTAGCTCAGCTGCTATAGGATCCACGGATGTCAACAGACAGCTGGTGGACTGTAGTCTCTGGTCCAGGACGCTGGCTGGTCCTTGCAACACCCACCCAAGCCTGGTCTTTACTGCGGCAGGCCCTCCGGGAGGTCCCAGTCTCACTGCCTCCACAGGCGTGATGAGGTGGGGATGGTCTGCCCCAATCAGCAGTAGAGGGCTGGCATGGGTGAAGGACTGGATGGGTACACTCTCCAGATGCCGATATTTCCTCTTCAAGGCCTCCATGGGGTAAGAGTGTGTGGACAACCCGAAAGCCTTGGCTGTAAAGGCCTGCTTTATCTGGAAGCGCTTCTTAGGCCAAGCCGCTGACGAGATAGTGAACGAAACACATTCGCCATGGAGCGTCTGGATGTCTTGCCTGATGGTCCTCAGCGCCAAGTCTTCTGGGCTTCCCTGCAGTCCAAGCTTCTCCGCTGCCTCTGCGAGGAGAATGGTTCGTTCAGAACCATCATCTAGGACTGCGTATGTGTCGAGTTTGTGGCTACCATGCTGAAGTCGCACCCTGATGACCTTCAGCAGAACTCTCTGGGTGTCTCTGGGTTGGTCCAGGTACAGGGTCTCCGTCGTAGCAGCAAGCACAGCGTCAGCCTTCTTTGGTGACCTCTGGTTCACCTCATGGAGAACTTGAAGGTGGACATTCTGGCAGAGGCCGCATGGCTTCTTCAAAGTGCACTGTGCTGCTTGGTGGGCCCTGCCACAGCGCCAACACCTGTGCTTCTCCTGGATCCACTGGATGCGTTGGTCTGTGGTCAGACCCTGGAACTTCACACACTTGCTAAGGAAATGCTCTTCATTGTCACAGTAGGGGCAATAAGCCTTGAACTTATTTTTCTTAGCCTTGACTGATGAGCTCCTCTGCTCAGTAGCTGCATTGCCGGTGGTGTCCTCTCCACTATGCAGGACGGTGGTAGACTTGCTGGATCGGGAATCCTTCTTCCGATCTGTCTTGCGAGTCTGCTGCTCCTTGCTGGCTGCACTACCGAGTACCCCTTCTGGGTCTTGATACCATACCTCACTCCGAAGCCACTCAGACAGCTCCAATAGGGTGTGAACGTTGCCAGGTTTGTAGTGCATCTGGCGCTTGAACGTCGCCCTGAGCTCTGCAGGCAGTTTACTGAGGAGACGGGCTACATGGGATCCACAATAAAGCTCAGCTTCGCCTTCTGGACCCAATGTCTTCAGCATACCCACCAATGAACTGATCTGGAGAGCAAACCGCTCAAATGAGGCAAAGTCACCTCGGCGTACATCAGGAGCATCCATGACCTTGGCTATGTTGTTCAAGGCGAGCTGATGGGGTTGCCCATACTTCTCCGTTAATGCTGCCATGGTATGGGTGTACGGAGTGGGCGAGTGCAGATACGAATCTGCCACTAGGCGGGCTTCTTCCAATAGCAGATGATCCCTTAAGATCTGGTAGCAAAATAGCTCAGTGCTATTGGCAGGAAGAAGATTCTCTAGTGATATCTTGAGTTGAATAAACTCGCTAGGGTCTTTATGGACGAAGTCCGGAATGGACGGCTTTGGTCCCTTGTAAGTGAGTTCCCTTGTTGGCAAGCTCATGGGCAGCTGCTGGCGCTGGAGGGCAGGTGGGTTTGGCTGCCATGTTGGTTGCATACCGAATGCTGGTACTAGAGATGGCCGTCCAGCATATGGGGAGTAGGCTGGTTGCTGAAACTGGGATCTAACTGGTTGACCAGCTGCTCCAGCTGCATCCATGAACTGGTGGTGTCCGAGACCATAGCTTGCCGGTAGAGTACTTTGAGGCGGCAGCAGGAGAGCCGATGACACAGGTTGAGCTGTCGCTTGTGGCGGTGCCCTAGCCTGAGGTAAGGAGGCAGGCGACTGTACCTGTGGCAGTGAGCGTGTGTTTACAGTGTGAACAACTGCTGGTGCAGGAGAATGTGGCACTGGCAAGTGCTGAGGCAGTGATCTGGTATCCTGCACCGCAGGTCTAGGAGGCTGCGCTGGTGACAGTGAGTGCATTTTCTCCTTCACCATCTGTAGCTCACTCATCACCTTCTCCAAGTACTCCATCACTGGATTGGATGGAGAGTCTGGTTGTGCAGTGGTGGAGTCAGGTGCCTGAGCCTGTTGGCCCTGTTGACTCACCTGGTTCATTGATGGAGACTGGAGGCGGTGCACTGTAGACTGTGAAGGGTGAGGCTGGTTTGCGTCAGACTGGTTAGGGGGCTGAGATGCAGTATTTGGCATATTGACAATGACCGTTGGTGACTGAGGTGCAACTGGCTGTGGAGTGCCAATGTCTATCAACAAGGTGTCGTCAGTCTCAAAGGCGGAGGTGTGATGGCGGGGTGAGCTGAGTGACTGTGGTTCAGCAATCCGTCGTGGGGTCACACTCGCAGGACTTAGCAGTGACACTTCTCGCTTTTCGGTTACCCTGTCACTCTGAAATGGGTCATTGCTGCCACCCACCGCATGCTGTCTCAGACTGTGCCGAAGTTGACGAATCAGACTAATGTCTGAGCTGGCTCCTAACTCAGTGAACAGCTTGTCCAGTTCCTCACGTAGCATTAGGTTAGATGGGTCTGGCGATGGTGGTCGAAGGGAAGCTGAAGTGGCTGCATCGCCCTCAAATTGCTGTAGGAGGCGCACTTCATCCTCTTCAACCCGCCCCTGTGCATGCTCTGTAACGCCGGTGTATGTAGCTTGTTGCCTGGTAGTGTTGTAATTCACCTCAAAGTCCTCCAGGTGTCTAGGCCGGCGCGTCTGGCGTGCTGGAAGATCTGACTGTGTCTTATCCATCCCGTGTCCGTGGTAATCCGTCTATCCGGCTCGAAGGACCTCAATGTGAGGGAGTGATAGGACTGTATATGTAGGTTGCTGGTTCGGGTATAGACAATCGCCACGGTATGTCGGTCAGAACATAATTTTGACAGGAGGCAGACTTCAGTTTGTTTGGTTTACTTCCATTCAAAAACATACACATAAGCAATGCACAGGAGGGGTCAAACTCAGACGTCACGAATTACATTAAGTAGGAATTGGGTTGATTAATTATGGCTCATTTGGGTATGGTTCTGTAACAATAAGACAAAGAAATACAGACCGCATAATTTTAAACATATAACATTACTAAATAACTAACACAGTAAAGAAAGTGCATGATCTATACATGGCTACCAGTTGAGTTATAATGTCTGCTAGCTAGCTAAATAAAGCTTATGAATTTACCTATACAGTATACACACTGCAACTTCGAATTACTTTGACATAATACACCAAACACACAGCTAAACATCACTACAAATGGTTTACCAATGAAATCTACTCATTAAGAGATGAATAAAGACATTGCAAACAAGAAATGTTTAACATAAAGCATGGCAAAAACGATTAGCATTGTTAATATTAGCAGACAAAGTTTAACAACTCAAATTTACTCAAATCGGTCAGAAATCATTGCTACAAACATCTAAAACAATACTACAATTGAAATTGAGAAAGTAACACTCACCATTTTTCATTCACACACACCACAACGAACACAAAGAAGATAAGGCAGAGAGCACGTTTCTGCCGACCTTCTCCAAAACTTGCCGTTAAGAAAATGGCTGAATAAAAGGCTTCACGAACTTTCTACACACAATTATAATTAGAAACCTAACCAGCAGATGGCGCTGTTGTCAATGTAAGTCTATGGCCTTTACAACAGTACCACAACGCAAATGTGTCGGTTGCAAGCCACTATGTCACCGTCATTGACAGGGTGGGGTAGGACTGGTGCTCCCTGGAGGACATATCCAGGTCCTTAAGGCGGGAACTGGTCCGTAGCCTCACCCGCGTTGGCCCCAAGCCACTGGCCTTCCTGCTCATCATTTTGAGCACAGTGGGGTTGACAGAGAATGATAGGCTGGCCCTGGAGCAGAACGTGGAACTACTGGGGACGTGCCATGGCAGAACGCGCTAGTGCTCTTCAGGCTCTTGGAGGGTACAACTTTGAGGAGGTTAGCATGAAGGAACACAGAGCTGAGAGGTGGAAGGCCCTGCGCTGGGTGGTGGGTGGAAACAGGTATGTTTAGAGGCTGTCCATTACCAGGGCCAAATTAATGAACGAGCCAACTGGGCCCAGGGATGTCAGGGCAGGGGCTCTAAAAGTATAACTATGTAATTACCTCAGTGTATAAACTGTTCCAGAATAAGCACACTATTTAAGCAGACCTTCCCCCAAATATAGCACTTCCCAATGGTATAGCGCTCAGCTAGAGTTTTGAATAATGAAGGCACAAGACAATTTTGTGCCCAGGGGCGCTTGAGTCCATAATCCAGCCCCGCCCATTACACAGTGGGAGACATCAAATAGTACTCATACTTAAAAATGTTTAATATAATATTAAGAGTAGGCCTAACAACAGTTAAATAATATGGTTTATAGAAAAGAGATTTTGACCTATAGGACATTGCTCTAAAACCAGTAGAGACCAATTTACCAGTATTTTTGTGCAACTTATTTTAGATCCATGTGATAATTAATAGAATGATTTCAAAAGAGACATTTGGCAGCACGCTCAAAGTGTAGAGAAATCCCCCCAAAATTGCACAGTGGGCATAGTAAATATGTACCAAAAATATGTTTCTGGCCCACACCAGTGAGGAAGTAGATGTCTGTCTTGTTTAGGTACCACAAACAGATCAGCAGGTGGTGGAGCTGCTGGAGAAGGTGGAGGAGAGATTATAGATCAAATTGCAATTGCATTGTTACTGGGAGGTTCTGGCTAAAAGGTGGAAGAGGTGTCAATTTTAAATGTTCACAGACATAAAAGAGTTTTTAATAAAAAAAGAGTTTTTAATTAAAAAAATCCAACCATAGGACACCTTTGGACTTTTTTTCCACAAGCAAATTTGGCTAAACATTTAACAAAAATGTTTTAATTTTTACCCACAAAGTTCATGTGTGGATTGACAGTAAGTGGTGTTGATAATAAACATCAGTTTTATCTGCGTCATGTGGTAGAATGACAAGGACAGGATTCCCAGTTTACGGTTTTATTCTGATAATGAAAATAATGTTAACCTGGGTGTCCTGGCTGTACAATGGCAACACAAAAGTAACAATACAAGAATTATTTCATTATCAACTATTCGCCTCACAAACAAGCTAAACAACGTTTGCATTCCACTAATAACAGGACAGATAGGCTATTGGGAATATACAACATCTGTTAGGGTACATATACATGGAGTCCAACTAAAACTGTAAATAAAACAAGTAAATAAAAAAACTATATATATATTGAACAATGTGACCTACCATTACACAGGCAAAACAAACTGGGCAGGGCATGATCCTAGCATAGGAAAGTTTATTTATGTCTTAGAGGGCCAGAAGACAATTTCCTTAAACACCTAAATACACTGACAAGTGGAACCATTCTCAATTCTGTTACATCAGCATAGAACATCCAGTGCTTTTTAGAGGACCACAAGTATAACAATTTTGCAAAAGAACTACAAAAAACAGCGTTTAGCGTCAAAATACAAAACAACATTGGTCATCTGAAAACACACATCAACGCAGTGTATTAAAATACACATTATCACCACAAGGATGTAGGAAGACAAGGAACGCAAGTGTGTGACTGTAGTGGTGTGGGTGTAGGAACGTGTAAATGTTCAGAAACTATATATATATAGTTTTTTTTACTTACTATATATATATATATATATTATTGGATCTGAATATTAAGTCATATGGACATATCAAACTGTGATAAGTGTCTATTGTGCCACCTAAGCAAGTTTTAATACTTATAGCATGGCTCATATCAACAGGATCTGGAGTGTTCTGTATTGTCAACAATGTCTCCAATTCACAATTTAATTTATTTTTTCTCATGTGCTTCGTGTAACTGGTAACTACTGACCAAGCAGTCATGGTGAATATTAAGTTACTAATAATTTGCAGTCTAGGTCACCCATCCATAATAATATTCATAATAACAATCTTTGCACGGATTTCACATTAGCCCAACTTTGACAGCTGAGCAACAAAGCGTTCTACTCCTAGTTGTAGCACAGTATCTATTGAACCACTAAATGCTGTGGCTAACTAATCATAACAAAAAGACCTTATCATGCCAAGACCTGACCCTCACTGTGTAAAGTGGCTAGGTCAGTTAAACAGTAAACACATACACCATGAGGAATGTGTATTATGTATTTAAGCCAAGCAGCATGGTTGACATTATGTGCATACAAAGGCAGGCTGACATCCTAGAAGAACAGTTAATCCAAGGGCACATTTCCCCTCTTCTTCCCACTCTTTTTCCCTGGTCAGTGACGCATAAATTCAGTGTAGAAAAAAGCTCACGTCTGTATTAAGAATAAGCTGAGCGCATCTTTTTATAAAACCAAATTTAATTTAACAGAGCACTTCCACCACCGGATCCAGAAGTGGTGGCAAAGTGAGGTCTATTTGTCACCTGGGCCAGCTAAGCTGTTCCTGGACTGAAAGTGGCTGAGTCGGGACCGCACCTTCAGGCCCAGTCTGTTGGACTGAGACCGTGTCGAGCAGCACAGCAGCTGTTCCCTCAGCTCCCTGTCAAAACAGTGGATAGCACAGCGGGTGGGCATTACAATACCACATTCTCTAAAAACACAGCACAGTTTTTTAGCCAAGTCATACAACATTCTCTCAAAACACAGCATCATGGTCCACCCATATACAGCACTGTCTCTAAATACAGCACTGTGGGTCAGCCGTATCATACCTCATTCTCTGCGAATAAAGTAAAGATGATTATACAGTATGTCACAAAACTGAGTACACCCCTAACATTTTTGTACTTTTTTATTATATCTTTCCATGGGAGAAGTCTAAAGATATAATACTTTTCTACAACGTAAAGTAGGCAGTGTACAGCTTATATAACAGTGCAAATTTGCTGTTCCCTCAAAATAACTCAACACACAACCATTAATGTCTAAACCACTGGCAACAAAAGTGAGTACACCCCCATGTGATCCGTTAGTGTTGCAAGGTCTGAGGTGTAAATGGGTAGAAGTTGTGTTAAATTTGGTGTAATCACTCTCACACTCTCTCATACTGGTCATTGGAAGTTCAACATGGCGCCTCATGGAAAAGAACTCTCTGAGAATTTAAAAAAGAAAATTGTTGCTTTACATATAGATGGCCTAGGTTATAAGAAGATTGCCAACACCCTGAAACTGAGCTGCAGCACAGTGGCCAAGACCATAAGAGGACAGGCTCTACTAAGAACAAGCCTCGCCATGGTTGACCAAAGAAGTTGAGTGCATGTGCTCAGTATTATATCCGGAGGCTGTGTCTTCAAAATAAGCGTAGGAGTGCTGCCAGCATTGCTGCAGAGGTTGAGGGGTAGGGGGAACGCCGTCAGTGCGCAGACCATACGCTGCACACTGCATCAAACTGGTCTGCATGGCTGTCTGCATGGCATGGCAGAAGGAAGCCTCTTCTGAAGATGATGCACAATACAGACCGCAAACAGTTTGCTGAAGACAAACAGACTAAGGGCATGGATTACTGTAACCATGTCCTGTGGTCTGATGAGACCAAAATAAACTTATTTGGTTCAGATTGTGTCAGGTGTGTGTGGCGGCCACCAGGTGAGGATTACAAAGACAACTGTGTCCTGCTAACAGTCAAGCATGGTGGAGGAAGTGTCATGGTTTGGGGCTGTATGAGTGCTGCCGGCACCGGGGACCTAAACTTAATTAAGGGAACCATGAATGCCAATATGTACTGTGACATACTGAAGCAGAGCATGATGCCCCCCCTTTGAAACTGGGCCGCAGGGCGGTATTTCAACATGGTAACGACCCCAAGCACACCTCCAAGATGACCACGCCTTGGGTGAGGGTGAAGGTAATGGACTGGCCTAGCATGTCCCCAGACCTGAACCCAATTCAGCATCTGTGGGGCATCCTCAAATGGAAGGTGGAGGAGCTCAAAGTCTCTAGCTCAAGGTCAGCTCTGTGATGTCGTTACGTAGGAGTGGAAGAGGATTCCAGTGACAACTTGTGACACTCTAGTGAACTCCATGTCCAAGAAAGTTAAGGCAGTGCTGGAAAATAATGGTGGCCACACAAAATATTGCCACTTTGGGCAGAATTTGGACACTTTCACTTAGGGGTGTACTCACTTTTGTTGCCAGTGGTTTAGACATTAATGGTTGTGTGTTGAGTTATTTTGAGGGAACAGCAAATTTGCACTGTTATATAAGCTGTACACTGCCTACTTTACGTTGTAGAAAAGTATTATATCTTTAGACATCTCCCATGGAAAGACATAATAAAAAAGTACAAAAATGTTAGGGGTGTACTCACTTTTGTGACATACTGTAGATAATACAGTTGTATGAAAAAGTTTGGACAACTCTCTGAGGTTGCATAATAATTGACTGTCTTCACAGAAGATATTCCCAGTGGCATGTCATTCGGAGTTGTTTCCCAGACACAGATTGTAAGTGTAGTAATATTCATTTGTATGAAATTTAATCAAATGTGCAAAATAGGCTGTGCAAAAATGTGGGCACCCTTGTCATTTTGTTGCTTTGAATACCTGTAACTAATCAACACAGAGTAATTGGAACACAAAATTGGTCTGATGAGCTCAAACCTTGAACTTCATAGACAGGTGCATCCAATCATGACAAAAGGTATTTAAGGCGGCCAAATGCAAGTTATTCTTCTCTTTGACTCTCTTCTGAAGAGTGGCAACATGGGGGCCTCAAAACAACTCTCAAATTACCTGAAAACAAACACTGTTCAGCATTATGGTTCAGGGTTCGAATTATAAATTTGAACCTATGGGGGTCTCTATCTTAAAAAAAAAAAGAAAAAAAAAAAAAAGAAGCAAAACGCGCTCTCTTGGACACATTTGCGCTCTGCACAGCTTTTACAGGAGCATGTGCGTGCATGCATACACACACACACACACACACACACACCAGTGAGCACGGTGTTGCACATATGTTGTTTTATTAATTTCCTTTTGAAAGTGTATCATTTGCGGAACTTACATTTTGTTTCAACGATGCATTGAAGTGCATTTCTGTGCTGATAGTAACCGTGTTTTGGTGTGCAGTCAAAGTCTAAATTAAAGGTAATTTCCTGCATTCTGGTGCATTTTAACAGGTTTTTAGATAGCTTAATGTTATCCTTCTAAGTGAAAGGGCAGCAGAAAGAAAATCCATGCTTTACTACTAGTCGTTACAATACTGCAACCGATTATTCTGCAGAACCCATTTAATCTACTGTTAGGCCTATATAGGCGCTGCGCTGTTAGATGAACGGGGACTGAATGCATAGTTGAATTGAGAATGAATGCAAGAAGAATATTAGATAAGCGACAGCCTAAGTTTCAAAATTATGTCTCATCAAACCGGCCCGAACCCGAGATTGACATGAGTCGGCCCATCGTGTATGCTTTGGGAATGGACCCGTCCTCTTCTGAAATCGGTTTTGTTGGCGCTATTAATATGTTACGTTAAAATCACAGGTTCGTTTTTGGCATGAACTGGTGCGCATATGGCGTTATCATCAACGTGAGAAGGCAATATACTGATGCATTCCAGTTTGGACAGTTAGGCTATAATCATCATGACTAAGCTTTCATTGGCCTACCTCAAAATGGTGAACAGAAAGTTGCCTAGATCATATTTGAAATAACCACGCGCGACTGTGCTGGATGCGAAGAAACGCTCCGTGAGTAGATGAAATTTGCTTCTATGGGAGCTTAGCTCCCATTGGCTCCCACCTAATTCGAACTATGTTATGGTTTAAGGAACGGCTACTGTAGGAGCCATTCCCTCAATTTATTTACTTTGCCATTTTGTAAATGCATGAATTCTTGTATTTCTGTGAGCATGTGCCCCCTACAGGCCGAAGGTGACCATAAATTGGGAGGGTACCCGGAGAAGGTGTGGCTGACTGGGAGCACAGAGCCTTTGACCTTGGTTGTCTGCTGTGACTCACCTACTGAATGAACTTTAGCGCTCATTTAAGTTAATTTACCCAGTCTGTCTTTATTTTTCTATGGCTACAGGAGCGTATATTATTTGTATTTTGAAACCAATTAAGAACCTAAAGGCAAAAATCTATCAACTTAAAACCTTGTCTGTCTTCTTGGATTTCTGGAATTTTGGTCAAGCAAACACAAGCGTCATAAGGTATCAGTCACCACCAACAAAGGGACAAAACAAATGGACAGGAATATTTGTCATTACAGCTACAAAAAGCTATCTCAAAGATTTCAGCTGTCAGTCTCCACTGTGAGGAAATGGAAGGCCACAGGCACAGTTCTTGCTAAGGCCAGAAGTGGTAGGCCAAGAAAGATCAGAGAGGCAAAGATAAAGGATGGTCAGAATGGTCACTTGCTACCCACGGTAAAATTTGGTAGAGGTTCCATTATGCTGTGGGGGTGTGTGGCCAGCACCGATACTGGGACTCTTGTTAAAGTTGAGGGTTGCATGGTGTCGAGGGGCTGGCCTCACGGCCTGGAAGGCAGGACAGGGAGTCGATATTTCAAGCCAAAAATGGTGTTTTTTTATTTTCCGTTCCCCACAGGAAAATTCTCGTCCAGAGAAAAAAAAAGAAAAACTCGAAACAAAATACTCAATCAGAAATTAAACTATTCAAACTAAACAAAACTTTTCAAATAATAGAAACAATTACAAACTTGTGCTCGTACTCTCTGGTTATTACACAGGTATTCAGTAGCTCACCTCAACCAAGACTGCCTGCATGAAGATTGCCCCCTGGGTTTTCTAGCCCATGGGCCAACCCATCTCATGTGCAAAATCAATCAGGTTTTAAAAAGCTAAAACCAGTACAAAAATATATATAAATAGTCCGGTTTAAAAATACAGACACCACATACATCATACACAGTTATAAAATACACAGACACACAAACACCCCTCTTTCCCCACACACTGGTGCAACATGCAAACTACAATTGTCCCTCGGGAGCACCCGTCGGGTCTTTCAGTCAGCGTCAGGAAGTTGACCCACACCTGCAAGGTAAGCAATGTTTAGCTCACATTTGTCCGGTTTTGTTCGCTATTGCTTGCCAAAGGAAAATGTTTGCCATGTCCATAGTTCTCACATCAGTTGGCAACTCCTGACGATGAGAACAGTTGCCAGCTGCATGCTCACGTTCGGGGTTTAAAAAAATAAAAGGCTGTGTTTTAAAACGTGTCGTGTGGTGTTTTAGCAATGCAATGTGGTGTAAGAACGGTAACGGGCTACCGCACCGTTGCACATGGATTCCACTCAACATCAGTGGATTCTTGAGAATAATGTTCAGAATCTGACACAAAGTTGAAGTTACGCTGGGTCTTGATATTTCAACAAGACAGCGACCCAAAACACTGCTCAAAATCTACTCAGGCATTCATGCAGAGGAACAAGTACAATGTTCTGGAATGGCCATCCCAGTCCCCAGACTTGAATATCATTGAAAATCTGTGGGATGATTTGAAGCAGGCTGTCCATGTTCGGCAACCATCAAACCTCACTGAACTAGAGATGTTTTGTAAGGAGGAATGGTCCAATATACCTTCATCCAGGCTTCTAGAGGCTGTTATTTTTGCAAAAGGAGGCTCTAGTAAATGCTGATGTTCTGTTAAGGTGCCCAAATTTATGCACTGGTCTAATTTTGTTTTGATGCATATTGCACATTTTCTGTTAATCCAATAAACCTAGTTTCACTGCTGAAATATTACTGTCGATTAGTTGTTTGATAGATCAAAATTACTACTACTACTATACTACAATAACTACTATAGTATGGACATCATTTTTTTTTTTTTATAACTCAGCTACACTGGCTTTTGTTACTGTGCACATGCACACATACACACAAACACACACACACATACTATTTATTCATTGTGGAGTCATATGGCATGATGTACTAATTGCCTCTTATATGGTAGCTAATTTCTTTTCTTAACCAGTCTCAATTTTGCTTCCGCAGACCACAGAAGTAAACAACTCTCATGCATCTCATGCTTTTAAGCTTACTGACAAATAAAAACACTCTTAAATCAAAGCTTTGCCAAGCCAGAGTACACAGTCATGTTGACATGACATTTGGACTTTTATGGGAAAGGATTAGGTTTTTGCTATTAGGTTTTTGGGTTTTTGTCCTACTACAATCAGAGCAGCATGCAGGCCAGCTAATATTTTTTACAGGCTTCTGATGGATTTTCAATAGAGCAGGAGCTGGAGAGACAGCGTTCATAAAAAAACCTTTGAGTTCAGAAAAGTTTGGCGCAATGCATCATAGGCATGCATTAAAAGGAGAGCCCTGTGCTACTCACCTTGATATACATCCCATGTAGGACGGTGTAGTGTGTGTTGTCCTGTACTGGCTGTGACAGCTGGGAGAGAGAGCAATAACCGAGTTGTAAAAGGCAAACGACCACTCAGACTCACATAAAAACAGTAATCACGCTTTTTAAAATGGTCGCCAAATACAAAGAGGTTAACAGGAAAATGTTTTACACGCAGTAGAACATTGGAACAGAGCAGCAGTAAGAACTAGACTGCATTCCCGCAGAAAATGCAAAAAGTGTGCTTGCATTTTAGCATTGTTAGCAATGTTAGCCTGCTAAATAGGTTCGGCTAATATAGCTACACATCACTGTGAGCACAGTTAATTAATTTACATTTTTAGCATAGTTAGCATAATTACCATTTTTAGCATTGTTAGCATAACTTAACAAATACTAGCTGAGTTAACTAAGTAACACTGTTAACCCAGTTAATTACTTTGCATTTTAGCATAGTTAGCGTTGCTAGCGTTGTTAGCATAATGCCTAAATTGCCTCAACTAATATAGGTACACAACACCGTAAGCAGTTACTTACTTCATATTTTAGCATAGTTAGCATAATTACCATTGTTAGCATTACTGCTAACGAATACTAGCTGAGTCAACCAAGTAACTTTTAACCCAGTTAATTATTTTGCATTTTAGCATAGTTAGCATAGCTAGCATTGTTAACATAACGGCTAACAAACGTTTGCTAAGTTAACAGAGTAGCACTGACTACATAGATAACTACTAGAGATAACTAATAGGCTGGAATACACTCCCATGGCAGAACATTATGCAGGCCATGGCATGGGGATTATGACATCACTCGAGAGTTCTATTCCTGAACATTCCACATTTAAAAAATGGCAGTTGGTCCAGGTGCAACTGCCACAGTATTGTCTGCCTCTCTTTCACCATTTTTAAACTGTCCTGTTTCAAAAAGTTTAAGTAGTTGCCGCATCAAAATTTCACAGCTCACAGTCAGATCCCAGACCTCTCTTACAAACTTCAAATCAAGTTTATAGGTTAAACGGTTGAGTTTTGATAATTTAAAACTTCAGACATGCACCCTGACCTGTTTACAGTAAGATGATGAAATGTATGGCAAAATCCCATAGACTGTCTGACACCATTTTTAAACTGTCCTGCCTCAAACAGTTTAAGTAGTTGCCACATGAATTTTACACAGGTCACAGTCAGATCCCAGACTTCTCTTACAAACTTTAAATCAAGTTTATAGGTTAAGTGGTTAAGTTTTAATCATTAAAAAACGAAGTGGAGGTTAGAGTGAGGGCAGAGCTCACTGTAGCTGCTAGAGTAGAGCAGTGTACTGTGACATCATCAGCCTGAACAAAAAGTTGCAGAAAAACGACAATAACGGATGAACGACAAGAGGTACGGTATACAGAATTGTGGGCGGTCTGGTCCAAACCGGGCCGGTCGTTTTAGAGTTGGAACGGTGTCTCTATCTCGAAAGCCTGAGGAGTAGTAATGTCTGAAAGATTCAGTTCAGGAGAAGAAGAAGAATAAACGGGGAGATAACAATAAGTGTGCTTTTTGCAAGCACACTTAACTAGACTGCATTCCCGCAGAAAATGCAAAAAGTGTGCTTGCATTTTAGCATTGTTAGCATAACTGCTAAATAGCTTCGGCCAATATAGCTACACAACACTGTAATCACAGTTAATTCATCATCATCATCTTTATTTATACAGGAAGATTGACTGAGCGCAAGCTCTTTTACAGCAATGTCCTGATAAAAGTACAAACAAACAGCAGATGAGGTTAAATAATAATAATAATAATAATAAGAAGAAGAATAAAAATTCAATAAAACATCAAATATCTAAAATAAAGATTCACAATGAAAAGAAAAGAAAACATCTAAAAACAGGTCAATTTAAAACAGAATTAGAAATAAAAATGCAAGGAGAAATAAAAACATCTAAAATCAAGTCAAATTAAAAACAAGAACACTGCTCTGACAATAGGGGGCCTAGGAGCTTCTTAAAATCATCTAAGGATGAAATCACCTTCAACTGGAGGGCCTCCTGCAATGCATTCCACCTACTAGGGGCATAAAAAGAAAATGCTAATTTCCCACATTTAGATTTAATGAATGGGACCTCAAGGCAGATGAGGCTCAGTGACCGAGTGTCATAACTGCTGGCCTTGACTTTTAACAGTGACGTGAGGTAAGACGGGAGTTTTGAAAGGAGGGCTTTATAAATGAAAATAAGGCAGTGCCTGTCCCTCCTAGCAGACAATGAAGACCATCCCACGTTCTGGTATAAAGTACAGTGGTGAGTTTTAAAAGGGTCGCCTGTGATAAACAGTATCCAGGGGTTTTAAAACTGAGGGAGCAACATGCATAAAAAGAGTGTCACCATAATCCAGAATTGACAAAATAGTTGACTTGAACAATCAGCTTTCTGTTTTCAAGAGTGAGACATGGCCTGATTCTATATAGTGCACCTAATTTTATCTTCACCTTTTTTGCAAGATCATGTACATGGGATTTAAAAGACAGACTGTCATCTAGCCAGATTCCCAGATATTTATAACTAGTTACTCGCTCAAGAGGATTACCATTGAAAGAGCGAACAGTGAGTGTTGAAGAAGTGGGCTTGCTTGATTTTGAGAATATTATGAATTTGGTCTTAGATTCATTTAAAACAAGTTTAAGATCTAGCAGGGATTTCTGCACATTATCAAAAGCAAGCTGAAGTTTACAGACAGCTTCATCAACAGAGGTTCCAGAGGTATACAAAATTGTGTCGTCTGCATAAAAATGAGCTTTACATTGTTCCGATGGAGTCCAGATGTCATTTATATATAGTGAGAACAATACAGGTCCCAAAATGGAGCCTTGTGGCACACCATTTTTAATTTCCAGGGCAGCTGATGTAATCCCTGAGACATTTAAACATTGAGTTCTGCCAGAAAGGTAACTCTTGAACCACTTTAGAGAGATGTTGTCAAAACCCAGGGAGGCTAACTTTGCCAGCAGAATACCATGGTTAACCGTGTCAAAGGCTTTTGACAAGTCAATGAACAGATCAGCACAAGAAAGCTTATTATCAATAGCAGTGGCCAGGTCGTTTATAACAACAGTTGCAGCTGTAGCTGTGCTGTGGCCAGCTCTAAATCCGGACTGATATGGACAGAGAATAGCATTTTGAGAAAGAAAGGAGGTCAGTTGTTCGTTCACAATTAATTCTAGCATTTTAGCTAGGCAGGGAAGCTTTGAAATGGGTCTGTAATTGTTCAAGTCCTTTTGGCATCCACCTTTAAATAAAGGCACCACAAAGGCTGATTTCCATAACACTGGCATGTGTCCTGAAAAAAGGCATAAGTTAAAAATATGAGCCAACGGGCGTGCAATGACTGGGGCAGCAAGCTTTAGTAAATAGGGATCTAGATTATCTGCACCAACTGTGCTTTTCATACATTTGGAACTACACAGTGCAGAGAAAACCTCAGGCCAGAGTACAGGTGTAAAGAAAAATGGAGTTTTATGTCTAGGAAGAGTTTCAGCTGTAGGATTATTAGCGCCTCCCACCATGGGGGCTTTAGCATTGCACTGATCAAATAGGTCGCCACTTTTAATAAAGTGATTGTTAAATGCGCCACAGATCTCTATTGGGTCAATGAGGACCTCAGAATTTAGGTCAATCTGTTTTGGAAGGCCTGATGAGGAGGGGGAGGCACCTTTAATCGAATTTACGATTTTCCAGAATTTGGATGAGTTATTTCCACAAGCAGCCAGGCTATTTACATAGAAAGATGCTTTGGCCCTCTTGATCACATTTGTACACTTATTACGAAGTTGCCTAAAGGACTGCCAGTTAGCTGTTGAACTGGATGATCTGGCTAGTTTCCAAGCTGCATTTCTTTGGTGAATGAGTGGACTTATTTCATGGGAAAACCAGGGGTTAGATCTGTTTTTTACCCTTAAGTTTTTATAGGGGGCATGAACGTCTGAGACAGAGTTAAACACAGAGATAAAGTGATCTAAAGCCAGTTCAGCATCAGAAATAAGTTCGACAGAGTTAATTCCATTCTCATAAAGATCACGCAAAAAGGTTTCACTGTCTATATTTTTAAGAGATCGTTTATGAACTAAAATGGAACCAGTGGCTTTCTTTTTCCCATTTCTAATGCAGCCTATTGGACAGTGGTCGCTGATATCCAAAGGAAAAACGCCAGCACAAGAATACAAGTGTGGTCTGTTTGTCAAAAGTAGATCTAATAGCGAAGAGCGACTGGGGGCTTTCATATTAGGACGGGTGGGTGAGGTTATCATCTGAGTGAGCTACAAGTCTAAACACATGGATTTAAAATTATCTGCTGCCGAAGACAGCCAATCTATGTTAAAATCCCCCAGAATAACCACATCTGTTTTAGACCATGATAAAAAATGATCGTATAAATTACATAGAGCTTCTGGTACAGCTGAGGGCGGGCGGTAAACACCGGCAATAGTTACAGAACAGCCACCAAGTGTGATACAAATTGCCAATAACTCAAACTGACCAGGAACAGAGATAGCAGAGCATACAGCAGTGTTGAAATTAGACTTGACATAAATAACTACGCCCCCTCCGCGTTTTATCCTATCCACTCTATAAACATTGTAACTAGGAAATGCAATGTCCGAGTCTTTCACAGAGGAGTTAAGCCATGTTTCAGAGATAACTATAACATCGGGGTCATGCTCTACAACCCAGATTTTTAAAAAGTCCATTTTAGGTAGTAGACTTCTGGCATTAATGTGCACGAACCCAGGCCCCTTGCGGACCTTAAAAGCAGCTGACAAATCAACATCAGCCCCAACGACAACTGCTTCGGGTTGAGCAGGGAGTGGTGCAGATGAGAGGATTGGTTGGTTTTGCGTGTCTGACCTTACATTCAAGAGTCCCAAATTCACTGAAAGGCTGCGGGCGACAGTTGTCGAAAAGGTGGAGCCGACTCTCTCCACAGGGATGGCATCAGCTCCGACGGCAGTCTCAGCCCCGGCGCTCACAGCCCTGGTGACGCTCGCCGCAGGTGCTGCTGGAGCAGGGATGGCATCAGCTCCGATGGCAGTCTCAGCCCCGGCGCTCGCCGCCTCGTGTTCTTCCCTCATGGTGAACAAAAAGTTGTTCGCAGCAGTGGCACTCGCAACGACATCCCCGAACAGCGACTGAAGATGGGGTGCGTTTAGTTGTCGTGGAGGTGGAGCCGATGTTCGCCGCAGGTGCAGGGATGGAAACAGCTCCGGCGGCGGTCGCAGACCCAGCAGCGCTCGCAGCAGTGGCAACCGCGACGGCATCCTCTAAAGTCACCGGCAGCTTTGGCGGTGCCCGGCCGAGGGACACAGCCTGGAGATGAGAGTCTCGATGAACCCCAGGAGGAGAAACATCCAGCCGCGGCAATGGCTCGGCAAGCGGCGGGGGGCAGTTGCACTTAGGAGAGCGTCTTCCACGATGAACATACCGCTTCCTCCTCAAAATGCCAACAGTCCGACAAAGTTCAAGCACATCTGCGGCTACAGGGACCCCAGTTGCAGCAGACTGCCGAAGCTGGTCACCCGAATATTTAAGTCCACCCATAGGCCACAGTCCTTTAACAGTCCTTCAACTATGGACACGGACCACGGTGCACCACAGAACGGATTTGCCAAAAAAAAAAAGTGAAAACACGGTAAAAACTAAAGAACAAAAATAGAAATAAATACCCTATAGATAAACACAAAATATGTAGGGCATAGATTAAATATATACAAAGATTAAGATATAAAATTATTTAAAAACTCAAATAAAAACAGAGAGACGAAGCGGCGTCCAGCGCACAGCGTCCTCGTCACCTAGCAATTACTTTACATTTTTAGCATAGTTAGCATAATTAGCATTTTAGCATTGTTAGCATAACTGCTACCAAATACTAGCTAAGTTAACTAAGTAACACTGTTAACCCAGTTAATTACTTTGCATTTTAGCATAGTTAGCATTGTTAGCATAACGGCTAAATAGCTTCAGCTAATGTAGCTACACAACACTGTTAGAACAGTTCAGTTAATTACTTCACATTTTAGCATAGTTAGCATAATTACCATTATTAGCATAATTAGCATTGTTATCATTGCTGCTAACGAACACTAGCTGAGTGAACCAAGTAACACTTTTAACCCAGTTAATTATTTTGCATTTCAGCATAGTTAGCATAGCTAGCATTGTTAACATAACGGCTAACAAACGTTTGCTAAGTTAACAGAGTAGCACTGATATGACTATATAGATAACTACTAGAGATAACTACTATTGAGTGCCCCAGTGACTTCCGTTTTACTTCCGCTACACGGGACCTCGGAAGTCAGAAAAAATGAATGGAGTTCAATGAGAGCAAAAAACTATTTTCTGGTCCCGTATGAATTGTACCATGAATGGGACATATGATATTTGTCAGTTTTAAATATAATTTTTCATACGAAGAAAACCACGATTCACAGCGAAGAAGTTTGATGGTGGCAGGTTTTGTGAGAGGCCGCTTTGTGGACTACAGTTCTTCGCTGCTGTCGACGCGAATGAAATACGTCATCACTGAAATTGTGCGAAACGAAAGAAGGAACAGCCATTCCTGCTGGAATGCGCACATTGAGGCACAAAACACACTGGCATCTCTGTTATAAATGCATATTTACTGCTAACATAGATCGGAGAAAGAGTAGGCTAATGATGGGACGTGACGTCAACAACGCGACGTAGTCTTTCTCAATTTTGTTTTCGCTACAGCTTTTATCTGAACAACAGCACAACAAACGTTAAAACGTTTTACATGAAAAAACACCATTTTAATCCACAAACAACATATTTCATTTCAGGGGCATACAACGACTGGGACCAGAAAATAGCTATTTTAGTCTCATTGAAACCCATTCATTTTTTGCGAGCTCAGAGGTCCCATGAAATCGAGCGGAAGTGGCGTCACTGGGACACTCTATAGGCTGCAATACACTCCCATGGCAGAACATTATGCAGGCCATGGCATGGGTATTATGACATCACGAGAGTTCTATTCCTGAACATTCCACGTTTAAAAAATGGCAGTTGGTCCAGGTGCAACTGCCACAGTATTGTCTGCCTGTCTTTCACCATTTTTAAACTGTCCTGTTTCAAACAGTTTAACTAGTTGCCGCATCAAAATTTCACAGCTCACAGTCAGATCCCAGACCTCTCTTACAAATTTTAAATCAAGTTTATAGGTTAAACGGTTGAGTTTTGATAATTTAAAACGTCAGACATGCACCCTGACCTGTTTACAGTAAGATGATGAAATGTATGGCAAAATCCCATAGACTGTCTGACACCATTTTTAAACTGTCCTGCCTCAAACAGTTTTAGTAGTTGCCACATGAAAATTACACAGATCACAGTCAGATCCCAGACCTCTCTTACAAAGTTTAAATCAAGTTTATAGGTTAAGCGGTTCAGTTTTAATCATTAAAAAAGTGGAGGTTAGAGTGAGGGGAGAGCTCACTCTGGCTGCTAGAGTCGAGCAGTGTACTGTGACATCATCAGCCTGAACATTCCGCCATTCCGGCGGAAAAGTTGCAGAAAAACGACAATAACGGACAAACGACAAGAGGTACGGTATACAGAAATGTAGGCGGTCTTGTCCAAACTGGGCCGGTCGTTTTAGAGTTGGAACGGTGTCTCTATCTCGAAAGCCTGAGGAATAGTAACGTCTTCAAGATCTGGTTCAGGAGAAAAAGAAGAATAAACGGGGAGATAATAAACGGGGAGATAACAATAAGTGTGCTTTTTGCAAGCACACTTAATTAATGAATCAATGGTGCGGAACTGCGCCAAGTAAAGAAGACTAAACAAAGTTTCTTCGGACATCCTGAAGTTTTCAATCCACTGCGCATTCGTGAAACAATTACATCCCAGCATTCGGAGGATCGTTCCATATTTTAGTACTTCGCATCGATCTACAACTCTGTAACAAATGAATATACCTGACATAGGCTACTGAAAAGCTACCAACTCAATCGTTGTTGTTGTTGTTGTTCTTCTTCTGTTTGTTCGCCACTATTTCGTCACATGCCTAAATTTTATTCAGACAATATTGTTGTTGTATGTAGGCACCGATCTTAGCTTTTTTTTTTTTTTTGGAGATAATTTGGCGGACTGTTTCTCCGAAGCCCATTTGATTTGACAATGTCAATAAGCCGACATTTTCCCTTTGGGTCTACAGCCCAATACTTGGATCTCTTTGTTCCAATAAAAAGAAACCCACCCTTCCGACAGGTCAACCAAAGGCTATTTTAGATCACCTCCTTCACATCGTGTAAATTCAGAATCAACAATGACAAGCCAAGTTCAAAGACAACGACAATCCTGAGGCTGCAGCCACGCAGACTCGGCTAAACAAACACAGCCAGCTGTTGCAGCACGCGGGCATACAATAGTCTACATAATTCAAATGTATAGCAATCTATAATTCATTTTTAATAAAACGATAGGGAAATGAAGAGAACTTCCCAAAATGATCTGCTCGCCACGACGCCTCTCCAATAAGACGCGCAAATACCCGCTGTGCTGTGCGCTTTCCAGATTAGACTAGAGTTGATGGCTACAACTAACACAAGTCTGGGAAAGCATTTTTTCAAGGTATTGTTATATTGTTATTGCTTTGCACTATTTCGAGAGTTACTATATTGTGATTGCACTAACGTTTGATTTACCGTAACGTATCAGACCGTTTCTTTTACGTGTTTACTGAATGAGGAAAAGTTCCAAGCCACTACGTGATAAAAACGTTGCACTTCCTGTTATATCATGCTGTGGTTAAAAGATAAACTGTGGCGAAATATTAAGTCACTGACATTACCTCGGGAAAAAAAAAAAAAAAAAAAAAACAGTTTATTATTCGTTTTAGAAGTAAACGGAGTTGTCAGAACGCTGGTTTGTATTCTATAAATGAAGTTTGACTGATTTATCTGACAGTTTCCTTTAGCGCAGCTCCATCTAGTGGATGTATAGTGCAACCCCAGCCACTACTGTACCTTCTATTCTATGCGCCTTATAATGCGGTGCGCCTTATATATGAAAAAGGTTTTAAAATAGGCCATTCTTTGAAGGTGCGCCTTATAGTGCGGCGCGCTTTATAGTGCGGTAAATACGGGTAGAAACTCCTTTTAGAAACACTTGGCACACATTTCCCGCCTTTTTTTTTCTTGGTATTGGCTGCAGAAAGAGGGGATCTTAGCTCAAATGACTATGAAACTCTTGAAAAAACTGTACAAAATCTCAGTTCTTCCACATCTGGGGTGCGTTTCTCGAATGCAAAGTTGCTAACGTCTTAGCCACTACCATTGTTGGTACTTCCGAAGTACCGCCTACTACAGTAGTACTCTACTACCTGGGTACTTCGGTAGAAGAGAACCTCCTACACGTTTCTGGAAACCTTAGTAGCAGAGACACTTCTACAACTCCTTAGTAAAGTTGTGTAGTTCCTACTACAAATTTCAAGCCTAAGTACGAGTGTTGTTTTGAAGGTTGACCGCACCCACAGCAAAACTTGCAGTAGATCTTCGACTGCAAAGTTCAAATATCTCGTAATCCTGCAGTACAAATACAGTGAAACTAAATCGGCTTGTAGATGTTACTATAATACAGCTCTTAGGATGTTTAAATTGCCAATTCATTAAAACCGTATGACAAGACTTAATGATTTGATGGTTTGAACAGCAATATTATAGTCACCTCTACAAACCGTAAACTAATATGAGCCAAAGAGACAAATAGATGTGCTTGTCAGTGGTGCAACTGGTACCTCGGTCGCAGGTGAATATACTCTAGGATATACTATAGGATACTATGCTGCCACTTACCAACAGAGCGGCGACAAAGTTGCGTTCCTTTGATACTATTGTTCTATATAGTCAGGGTTCTCAATGCACACCTGGTAGCATATAGCCTTCACTCTTTACTACAGTCACTACTCATGGAACACTTTAAGCTGCATAGGAATGTTGTTGTTTTTGGTCACGGATTCGCATCCTGGTATGGTAATAGAATTACCATTACTCTCGCTGCTATGAAGGTAGGTTCTCTTCGGTAAGTTCCTACTACCGAAGTAGGTACTACCGAAGTAGGTACTACCGAAGTTTCTCACTACCGAAGTTTCTCACTACCGAAGTAGAGTACTACTGTACGAGGCTTCGAGAAACGTGAGGTAATCTCTGGGGCGGTACTTTGAAGTACCAACAACGGTAGTGATTAACAAGTTAGCAATTTTGCATTCAAGAAACGCACCCCTGTTCTTCACGTAATATCATATATTGCTAGATATAGAGGTCTTTTGTCAAAACAAGATCTAGAAAAAATTGTACATGCCTTTATTTCCAGTAAGGTTGATTACTGCAATAGCTTTTTCAGAGGCCATCCTAAAAAGACCATTAAACAGCTTCAGCTAATCCAAAATGCAGCAGCAAGGGTTCTTAAAAGAACAAAAGGAACTGACCACATTACTCCAATGCTAAGGTCACTGTACTGGCTCTCAGTGAGTTATAGAATGGACTTTAAGGCATTGCTTCTTGTATTTAATAATACACATTAAATGGGGTGGGACCAAAATACCTATTGGATATGTTCCAGCTATATATGTACCAACTAGGTCTCTAAGATCACAGCAGAAAAACCTGTTTGTAAATCCTGCTGTCAGAACAAAATCTGGCGAAGCAGCTTTCATCTGCCATGCTACCGTGCCCTGAAGTGCAAAACACAAAAATAAAAAATAAAATAAAAAACTCAACAAATCAAGTCACAACTACAAATGAAAACAAAAACACAACAAATCAAAAGTCACAATGGCAAGTAAAAAAACACAAATGCAAAAATATAAACCACAAAGGCAAAGCATAAA
The DNA here is from genome assembly GCA_030347295.1 of Setipinna tenuifilis. NCBI lineage: Eukaryota > Metazoa > Chordata > Actinopteri > Clupeiformes > Engraulidae > Setipinna > Setipinna tenuifilis. The sequence continues at coordinate 2,180,785 of CM059275.1, read as the reverse complement.
ACACAATGACAAATCAAAACAAATCTTAGGTGCTTTCTGCTAATTATTTATACTTCACTTTTATCCTTTATAGCATTTACACTTTTCATCTTTCATGCTTTTACATATCGTTCTTTGCCTTTATATTTGTTAAACACACTGAACTGCCTTTGTGTATGAAATGCACTATACAAATAAACCTGCCTTGCCCTCGCCTTCCCTTTCAAACAAAACATCTCGAGATCTTTTTATGTTCTCACCTGTGGGGAGGGTTTAGGGTCCATAATGGCACCCAACTGAACTATGTATAAGAGATTTTTTGTGTACAGCAGGGGTGCTCACACTTTTTCAGTGTGCAAGCTACTTTTAAAATGACCAAGTCACAAAGATCTACCGACCCATAAAAGCGTATGTTATTTTAAAATGTATTGGAAATTCCAAGCCAATATTGCAACAAAATAAGCTCTGAACATGTTTTTGTAATTACCATATAATAATACTAATACTACTACTACTACTACTAATAATAATAATAATAATACAGTGACAATGTATAATAATAATAATAGTATTAATAATTAGTTCAGAGTTTAATTTGATGACTTGCACTGCATTGACTCAGCCAAGGATGAGTAGTTCGGACAGTAGCTGCTGACAGCCAGCCTCAGGCAAATGTTCCAATGTTCATCAGTCATGGTGGAACGATAGTGGGACTTGATGATCTTCATGCGGGAAAAGGCTGATTTGCAAATATAAGTGGAGCCGAATAATGCAGTCAAGGAAGTAGCACATTTCCTCATGTTGGGTTACTTTTTCTCTGTGAGTAAGTTCCAGAACTGTCCATGAGCTCTGGCCTTCAGCTCAATTGTCGGCTAGAGTTAAAATCTCATCTTCCACTCCAGAAGAATTCAGGTGAAACAGTGTTGCGATTTTTGACGCAAGTAAATCAATGTCCGCATCTTCCTGAAACGGATAGCACATGAATGTAGCCACTGGCTCGAGTAACGAAAAGTCTTGGAAACGTTTGTCAAACTCTGACAGACAGTTGTCAATCCGCTCCATGTAGCGTGCGCTGCTTAGTTGCGCACAGGCCTTCCCTTGCGTCTCCAACTCTGACTGCAGGTTCGGGAAATTTGCCAAGTCATGGCGCTGAAGCTTTGAGGACAGATGTTTCATTTTTCGTTTGAAGGCATTGACTGAGCTGATCATGTCGATCACCGTTTTGTCTTTTCCTTGCAGCTCTTGATTAAGGTCATTCAGCATTCAGATCGGTTAAAAAAGCCAAATCCAGCAGCCACTGCTCGTCATTCAGCTGTTTGTATTCTGCATGTCCACTTTCACGGAAAAACTCATTGATTTCTGGACAGAGCTCTCGGAATCGTTGCAAGAATTTCCCGCGACTAAGCCACCTCACGTCAGTGTGTAGCAACAACTCAGAGTGGTCGCTGTCAGCCTTCTCCAGATGTGCACGGAATAGCCGTCTTTGAAGTGCTCTAGCTCTAATTAAGCAGGCGATCTTCGTTGCTTCGTCTATGATCTCTTTCATGTTCAGCATCTTCGTGCAAAATGCTTGTTGGTGGATAATGCAGTGGTAATTCACAAAGTCTGGAAAAGCATCGTCCTGTCTGCACCTGGCAATGAACCCATTCACGCGACCAACCATTGCGGGCGCTCCATCCGTGGTGATGGACACTAACTTGTACAGTGGGAGCTGAGTTTTGTCGCTAAAGTTTTTAAACGACTGAAAAATGTCCTCTCCTCGCGCATGTTCTTTCAAGGGAATCACTGTCAATAACTCCTCCTTTGCAGTCATATCACTGAACACCATACGAATGTAAATGCACACCTGTGCTGTGTCACTCACGTCCGTAGATTCGTCCAACTGCAGTGAGACCTGGCCCATCAACTGGCTCCAGCGCAAAGGTTGATGGGTCCAAATGTTTGGAGATAGCCCGCTAATGGCTGGGTGGTCGCTGTCTGCCGGTGGATGCGTGATGGGCCATCAGCTAACTAGCATGTGCAGGACGGACAGGGAACTTTTTTTTTTTTTTTTCAAAGTTGTATGCGATCTACCACTATTGGCCTCGCGATCGACTGGTAGATCGCGATCGACGTATTGAGCACCCCTGGTGTACAGGTTTACACTATTTTTGGTGTACTATAAAAGTTTAATTAATTTTTAAATTTAAATAATCTTGGTTTAAATATTGTAATTTTAGAATTCTAGAATTCTACCTGACAACTGGCAGCAAGAAATATGAGCTCCTGAATAACACAACAATTTTTGTTAGAAAAAGGTTGCTTTAGCTACTCAAAGTGTTAACCAACAATTGGAAAGTGTGAAGTAACAACATGGGCAGAATATTTTTTAAGGGTAAGACCTCTAAAAATATGCTCAAAATTTAAAAAAAAGAAAGTCTTCAAAAAATCTTGAAGTAGCCTAAAGAAGCTAATCGCTAGCAGCCTTAGTCAAACTGTCAAACTGTCAGTTGATGACATCACAATGGATGCCAGAGCAGATGCCAGAAACATAATAATAGTTAAAAACATGGCAGCAGTGGCATCTTTTAAAACTGAAGATGAACTGGAAATTTCCTACCCAGAGACTGTGAGATTAACAACTAAAGAAAAGAAAAATATACCTGAAGATTTTAAAGTGTGGGAAGATGATTGTAGTGGATGAGTTCCTGAACTTCATCTCAGGACTCTTATACACTGGACTAAACTTACCTCGGAGGATGTTACTTATTTTTGTGGAAGAACAGATGCATTCCTGAGTCAAATATCTTTACCTATGCATGCCATCCTATGCACCAATGTTAACTGTAAAGACGCCTCTCACTGTGCTGACCTTTGTGAACTGTATAATTGTATTGTGTATGCCTTATTAGAGGCCAGTAAACCGCTACTCAGGAATGCATCTGTTCTTCCACAAAAATAAGTAACATCCTCCGAGGTAAGTTTAGTCCAGTCAATCTTCTCCTCCCTTACACTATTTTCCTCCCTCGTTATCCCAGGGAGACTGCCAGGGCATGAGCATCTGCAGTACATATCACATGATGAAGCCAGCTAGTTGTTCTGTGGGCTTCACTATAGTAAGTGAAGCTGTCCGCAGGTAGAAGCAGCTGACTAGATAGAACCAAATTATTGTCTTCACACATTCTAAAAAAGCTAGAAACATCAAGCCTGGATGGAACTGGTATGTTGCTGGGCCCCATGCAGAAGCTAAGGCGGCCCATAAGGCCTGGGTGATGGCTGGTAGACCGAGGCAGAGGCCTGTTCTGGAACAAAAAAAGATAACTAATGCTAGATATAAATATGCAGTGCGTTTTGTAGGTAAGCATGAGCAAGCTCTGAGAGCTGACGCCATGGCTGGGGAACTGCTTGACAGAAATGTAACTGGTTTTTGGAAAGAAGTCAAAAACATAAATAGGGCTAAAACAGCACTGCCTTGAAAGTTGGAGGTGCATCTGGTGGAGAAAATATCACTGAATTGTGGAGGCAGCATTATGCTGCTCTATTTAACTGCATCAAAAGCAAACCTTATTGTACAGGCAATATAGAGGAGGAGATGATACACATCAGCCCCTCTGAGATCTCCCAAGCCATAAGGCAGCTAGCTGATGGGAAATCATGTGGCATGGATAACATCACTGCAGAGCACTGCTCTACTGAAGCTAGCCAGCCCTAGGGTAGCTGTGTTACTGTCCATCTGTCTCACAGGGTTGGTGACCCATGGCATTCTGCCAGATGCTATGCTGACAGTCATCCTTGTTCCAGTTATTAAAGACAAGGCTGGTAAGGTAGGGAGTATGGATAAGTATAGACCTATTGCCCTAGCTAGCATACTGTCTAAAGTTTTAGAAAGTGTGTTAATGTATAAATTTGGGGACCTTATCTGCACCACGAATCAATTTGGCTTTAAGAGCAAGCACAGTACTGATATGTGTATTTATGCATTAAAAGAAGCTGTGGAGAAGTACAGAGGGCAGGGATCAACAATGTTGGTGGGCTTTATTGATGCCTCCAAGGCATTTGATAGAGTCAACCATCATAAGCTCTTCACCAAGCTGAAACATAGGAGTGTTCAGTGCTGCATTATACGTATTCTGGCATATTGGTACGACAGGCAGACTATGCAGGTAAAATGGGGGAATATTTTATCTTCTCTCTTCAGAGTAGGCAATGGAGTGCGACAGGGTGGGCTTCTATCCCCAAGCCTATTCAGTCTGTACATGGATGATCTGTCAAGGCAGCTGAGGGATTGCAGTACAGGATATATAATAGGTAACACCTTAATCAATCATATAATGTATGCTGATTTGGCTATTATATCTCCCAGTAGTGCAGGATTCCAACAGCTCCTTAATATATGCTCAGACTATGGGGTCAAGTTTGATATTAAGTACAATGCCAAAAAGAGCATGGTAATGATATGTAGGACCGAGGAGGATAAACATCTTAACTTTCCAGGGTTCCACTTATCTGGTCAAACCTTGTCTGTGTGCAAAAGTGCAAAATATCTGGGCCACATCATCAATGATAAATTGGAGGATGATGCTGACATGTGTAGACAGAGAAGGATGCTGTATGCCCAAGCCAGTGTTAGTGAGGAAATTTCACTTCTGTTCTGATGAGGTGAAGGTAAGCCTGTTCAGAGCTTACTGCACCCCAATGTACACAGCTCCCCTCTGGGTCAGGTATAAGAAGGAGAGTCTGGGCAAACTCCAGGTTGCATATAACGACTGTCTTAGAATCCTGCTTAAGAAGCCCAGGGGTAGTAGTGCCAGCAAGCTGTTCTGTAACTTAAGGTTAACCACCTTCCAGGCTACCCTGAGAGGGCTGATGTATAAATGGGCTCTGTGCACATCATCATGACGTCCGTTCGAATTTCACAAGAAGTCGGCAACTTCGCTTCCGGTGACAGCGACTATGGCATCTACTATTTTTTAGCCGATGTCTTCAAGACCTTCCACGTCTTACCATCAGCGACGTACACAGGATTGTCGACTCCTGTGCAATGGCTCCAAATTCCTAAATAAATTAAGGGTTCAAATTTTACGTTTCTTCATATATCCACAATTATGAGGGTAAATAGCTACGTTGTTTTTGATGGTAGCATTTCCGCTAGATCTAGCTGCTATGCTTACTTACTTTTCTTACTGTTGTAGGCTACTATGTCAAAATATGTTGATTCTACTTTTCTCAGTATCTAACAAGGATCAGGTGTCAGGAGAGATAATCGTCAGGGCACAGTGTCACAGGTCCATGAAGAAATCCGAGAAAGTGCACAGTTTGAGTGTATGTAGGAATAACATAAACAGCTGATCAAGATAACTGTTGTTACACGACGGTCACAATCCAGTTTACTTCTATGCTATGCCTTCTCTTTCATAAAGTACTCAGTGAATTGTCATGCATACATAAGCTTGAGTACTTAGACAATTTATATTTGTAGGTGGTCCTGAAAATTCAGACCCTGTAGAGCTAGTCCATCATAGATGCTCGTGTATTGCCGGAGCAGCACTTTGCAACCACTGTTTGAACTGTTTCAGTCAGCGCATTACACAGCCAGCTGAACTTGTCTGCAGTTCCCCCTGTCTTAAGCTGCACTGAGGGAGAACAGAAATGGCACAAGCCTAGAACTTTGGTTATTATTATTAAAGTGGCGACTAAAAACTTTTGTGTGCTGGGTTACGGTAAACCCAGTTCTTCGCACCTGATGAATCCACTTAGCCCGAATTCTTGCGTCTTTGGGGAAGCGGTGTAAACTAATTGAAGTGTTATAACGGCCTGGGGCCGAACAAAGTGACACACAACAGTGCTCTTTTGAGCCGTTTCAGCTTTGAGAAATTTAAGATCCATACGGGAATTTAATTTTCTTGTTTTAGAAACACTCATGATGACCACTCGATGTCAGGAATAGACGGTTACTATGTAACTAGGAGACAGACCGGAAACGGCTGTGCCGACTTTCTAACAACGCGGAAGTTTTTTCTTCCGCTTGTGCACGTAGCCTATTCATAGGTAGGCTGCAGGGGTCCCAGAATAATATAATTGTGGAGCTGACCAATCCAAGGTGCAGTTCTGTAAGATACCAATCTTATATGTGGAAACACTGGTACTTATGCCTACTATAGGAAGGGCATAATACATTTTATTTATTTATTTCAAGGTTGCATCTATTGCTTTTAATATGAGGTGAATTTACACATGATGTACTGCATGTATGTTTGTTTTGAACTGTACATGTTCTTATGTCAAATTGGACGTTGGAGTCTGTAAATAAAGTTTGATTGATTGATTGTAATGGATGCCAATGGGGACCGTATATCTTGTAGTAGTGGTGACCAAAGAAATAAGTGGTGGCTGTGTGACAGCGGTGGTCACCCCAGGCCCACAGCAAAAAGGGGGCCCACCACCTTGTTTTCTTATAAAATACTCAATGTTAATTACAAAAAAATAATATAAATGTTAAAAACCCACCAATACTGTAACTTACAGATATTAATTCTCTACGTCCTACAAAACAGACTGAATTGATTGTGAGAAAAGGAGAAAACATCAACTCTTTCAAGTCTCCCATAGTCGCTAAGGAAACTACTAATCTACAGCAAGCCTAGACGAACAAAAAGCAATACAATTCTTGCATGAGTAGAACTAATAGTTATTTGTATTGATAAGTAGTTATAAAGGAATTTAAGAGATAAGGAATTTAAAAAACCCTGCTAGAAACATGCTGCTTATCTGTGGAGGCTGCAGTGCTCACACACTGTCAAGTTCATCTTGATGAGAAACAACAAATATAGATACAAGGCGATTTCAGTAGGATACCTCTGCCGCTAATGTGAGTAATAGCTCAACTAGAGTCCAAGAAAAGAATGGTAAACTTAATGTTTTTAGGTTATAATCATGCCATTGACTCAGATCTAAGTTAATCCTACACGTGTCCATTCAATGGTGGCGGACCACTAAATGGATCAGGCGGTCTATTTCTTCATTTAGAAGGTGCTCAACACAAGTCTTAAGTCAGTATTCATGAGGTTATTGTGTCCAAAGGGGAATGTGCAAGTGCTACAAAACAGGGGAGGAGAAACACTGGGTTGTTACATCTACCTTTATAATTAGGCTACAACAAGTCAAATTCCCTATGTAATGTCACATTTCATTGTGAGATGCTATGCAAGGCTGTGGTGCCCCTTACAATTACCCATTAGGACCCCATGATTCCTTGCATCTATTGCATGTATATTGTTTTGGACATTACTGACACTGTACTGTACATACACTATGTATGTTATGTTTATTTTGTACATTGTATTGTATGTTTATATAGCCCAGTATGTATATTATGTGACCTGCAAATTGTTGACCCTGTTGTACACAACGCAAACGCATGTATGGTCAAAAAGAGTGAGGTAGAGCCCCCCCCCCCAATCTACACACCATAAAAACCCCACCGCCCCCATAACATCCTCACCCTTAACCCTAAAGAACAACATTTAGTCAATCAGTTTATACACACAATAATGAAGGTTTATTAACACAATAGCTATTATTCAGTACTTAAACAGCCCCCCCTAAAGACAGTCCATCTTTACTCCTTCTTCGCCACTTCCAGCAGTTTCTCTAATGCCTTGTGTCTTGCAGCATTCCTTTGCTGGTCTTGCAACCTCTATCCAGCTGCTGCACAAGTAGTGTAGCCTGGGCCCACCCATACTTCCTGTGACGCTGCATTTCACATTTCGCGGTCAAGTCATTGAGAAGTCGCGATTGCCAGGCTACAAGTAGTGCATCACTTTCAATTTCCCTCATTCTGAGAATGAAAGCAAAGTTGAACGGTTTTAGCACAACTGTCACTGCCATTATCACCCATGCTTCTTTTTATAGCCATATATATATATATATATATATATATATATATTCCTTACTTTGTTACATCTAACATTGGGCCCCACCAGCCCGCAAAACCACACACGAAATGGAATTACCAAGGAACGTCATTTTATCATGCATTTAGCGATTGCATTAGCATGAGCCAGAGGCATACAGTCTAAATTATTTGTCACGTAGCTCGAGTCGATTTTGCGAATTAATTATTTTAACTAACGGTTATCTCGAACATGCAGTCATCATGCAAGGTGCACCATTAACATCAACGCCTTAACATGGCTGAGAATGACTTACAGGTGAAACTCTGAAATTTTACTTCAAGTAACCAAAGCACCACAGAAATATAGTCTATGCATTTGGTTGATGAAATTGTAATTGTTAAAATTGATCCTTACCTCAGGTAATCTCGATGCTTGAATGCCGAGCATGCTGATGGGAGATTATTCTTTGCCCATAAGATTGGCCATCCATCGAATCCATCATATATCCAGCAGGTGGAACCAAACAATGTCTTTACGCACTACTTGGGCCTATATGTCTATTGATTCACTACATGTCTAAATGTCGAATGCATACTAGTGTCAATATCTAGTCAAATTCCTTGTATATGCAAGTACACTTCGTCAATAAAATCTGATTCTGATTATTAGCAGCTTCCCCTTACTGGTGGGACTTGACAGGAGGCCTACCTGTCAGCTTTGGTAGCCGGTTTAGCGGCATCTTGGCTCTCTAGCTGGGGGAACTGGGCTCGCACCATCTCTGGCGTAAGGGTGACCTTTTCCCCTTCAGCTCTGCAAACATGTTGTGGACAGTTAAAGATAATGCATCCATGTATACATTTGCACACACACACGCACACTCACATGCGTGCACGTGCACACACACACACCTGTATAGCATTTGCCATGAGAACGAGTATCAGTAATAGAGTGCTTACTCTCCGTTCTGGACCTCCTCCCTTATCTCCTCGGGAAGGTCACGGAGAGGTGGCAGAGCTGCGGGGGGCAATAGGGCAGGGTTCAAAGGATCCGACCTGATGGAGGGGAAAAACATCCAGTCAAGGGCTCCCTCAGATAGGGGAGCCAATGTACTGTTCGGCCTATGTAACCTCACCAGGGGTACATTACAAAGGTGCAGATTTAGTTAACCCAGAGGTAGTAGTGAACCTTGTAAGACCCCAGGCCTTCATTCTCTCAATTAAACAAATGCCGACGGCCTCTTCTTTCATCAGGTTTGCCACTATCTCTGGGTTAAATAAACCAGCTTTGTAGTACTACATGAGAAGCAAAGCTACACTGAACACAAGATCTTGGACTGCTACTGTCCTCTCACAGTTTACCCACATAAACACTGCCTCCTCTGTAGGATTCACAGTCTAAAATCACACCAGACACGGCCACAATATTGCACTAATGGTATATGCAAAGTAAGATCCCCCTTTCGGATCTAGGTCAGAGATGTTCTTAATACATGGGAGATAGCTTAGCAGTTTTCCCACTGACTGAAACGTAATGGCTAATTTTGTTATCCTGTGTGACCTGTTAATATTCTAAGACAACCACAGCAGCTCTTCAATGCCTTTTCTTGTTAAACATTTAATTTTTGTAGTTTTATAGTCATGTTTTTCTTCTGTATATATAATCTGTACTTAGACTATTTGCTTTCCATCATGACAATATGTTATGCTCTACACAATGTATTTTACTGATTCATTAAGGATATCAAGAAGCATCAAAATGTGCTCATTTAAAGAGAATAAAAATCCTCACATGGGTAGTTAAATTTGTAATGTATCTTTTGTTTTTCTCAAAATAGAACTCCAGGGTAGCTTAGCATTTGCCCATAGTGTTCCATTTAAACAAATTTGCAAACAAACATTTGGTGATGAACTCTGACTGATGAAGACCCCTGAAGATCCCCCTAAAGTGTTACACTTTTTAACCCTAAGTTTGGAGTCTCCACTTATAGAACATATCTGTCTTTGTTCTTCACAGGAAGTGAATTTAGACTGTTTTTGTTTTTTTACAATGGTTGGTCATACATGTGAGGGGCCCAGTTGCTGGTGAGGGTCAAGCTGCTGGATAGGATGGACAGGGCTGTTCCAGAGAATTTTTTCCAGGTCATGACCCCTCGGATAATATTCTGTTTAACACAAACAAAAGAAAATGTTGTCAAATACAATACATTTATGTGCATTTTTAATTGTAAAAAAGTACAGCCTGAAGTACAAAGCCTAGCTAATTTAGGGGAGCACATGAGTTCTGTAATAGCACAACGATACAATCAACACTGAACAATAAATCAGACTGAATAAGTCTAGTAGATATGAGGTGGTTAAAATGTTTTACTATTCTACTGAACAGAACATTTAAAACTGTGATACATGTCTTCTGGGGTAACTGACAAGCCTATGCGTAATACTAAACACACTCTCGTTATGTGTTTTTTTTTTATGGAGATTTTACTGCCTTTCAATGGAGCAGATTTACAACTGTGTGTGTGCAGCTCACCGTTCTGTCCAGAAACCTCTTCTGCGTTCCCACTGTGTGAACGCCCGCCACATTGCTCTTAGCAACCGTGTACCTGGGCAGGGGGCAGAGGTGATACTCCAGATCGCACTCCATATAGGTCAGGTTGGGCCTGCAGGCATGCAGACTAGGGCAGGGGTTCTTCAAGAGAGATAAAATAGAATAGAATAGGATGTAATAGAACACATCTTTATTAATCCCTTCGTGAAGTCCTTTCAGAGAAATTGGCATTCCAGCAGCAAAGCACCAAATCATAGATACAATATTTTAAGACGCATTGCACAGGTTAATGAATAAGGGGACAGATAGTCCAAAAAGAGAAGTGTTGTGTGTGCGCCTGTCTTGTTCAGTCCACAAGGTAGACATCCTCTCCTCGGAAAGCGAACCTGTGACCCTCTGATCCCAAAAACAATTCTCTTACTATTAGGCCACAGCCGTGTGGTCTCACCAGTGACATTTTTTCCCCTTAATTATGTGTTTCAGTTAGATATTTTTTCATCTTCAGAACAATAAAGTCAGTATTAGTCAGACCACTTCATCATCTTAGAACTGATATTAAATCTGTAGAAACAATGATAAGATAAAACTAAAGGCAAGACAGGTTTATGTAGCTGAATGTGGAATGTGTAGTAAGTGTTTCAAATATGTCTCACGCTACCATGTCATTTCTACTAGTGGTAAACAGGGTATGATCCCAAGTTTTTTAAATTCATTTACTCATTTAGATACATTTTCATTTATCATTTATCTATGACAAACAGTCTGCATTAGATAGCCTATAGCTCACCTCTTAAGTTGTAATTAAACTGTAAAAGCACAGTTAATAAAATGAAAATATAGGCTAATTGAGCCTAAACAATGCATATGACATTTGGGAGTATTTCAAATATGTGCCATGCTATAAATACACATTAGGGAGATAAAAGTCCAAACACTGCATGTGTGCTTCTGTAATTCTTAGTGTGTGAATATCTGTGATCTGAATTAATATAAGCAGACACGGGACAGGTTTATAGTCAAGCCAATACACTTAAAGTAGGCTGACCAGATTTGGGTAGTTGAAAAAGAGGACACCTTTTTTGTACCATCGCTCTGTTAAAGACACACTGCAAAAGAAGGGCATAGCATTTAGGCCTACTGGAGATAACTGCAATACAATGTTTGGAATCAGGCGTAATAAGGAGGGGAAAATGGCTCTCCTCTCTCACAGCAAGACTTTCGTGGTGCTTTACTGTGTGAAAAGCAAAGCTGCCTTCTGCAGCAGTGACGGCTACACTCTCGGATTTGCTAACAAAGAAATCTGTGACTTTAGAAGATGAGCTCTCGCCCCTCGCTGCTTTTGTGTGCTTTGCAGAATTTACGTGTGCCTGGATTAGAAAATATTCAATGTCATTATTATCTTTAATCTTCATTAACATGCAATTCAATAGTACATCCATATGTATCTTCCCAATTACAGATACTCATTCACACTTCGGCCAGGAATCGAACCCTGCACGCTGATGTAGTAATTCAGTGGGCTACAAAGTGCGCCACCACAAATCTATGTTCGTGGTATGCCGATTTCTTTCTAGATTATCGCGTAGATATGGCCACTAGATGACGGTGTAGAGACAGGTTTCAGATAGTTTCGGAGCCTTGAATCATCATGGCACAATTGTTTCAACTGTTTCAGTGTTTCACGAAGCCTCGCTCTGCCCACCACTAGTGCCTGCAGGTCATTGGTACCTTTATTAGCCACAGACACGTAAGTGCCTGCCTTGCACGTCAAACACTCGGCCTTATACGGATCACGACCTTGGCGAAAACAGGGGAATTTTTTCTTTAAGTCCTCCGTGAAGGAGCACTTGCGTTTAGGCATTGTAGCAGCGGACGCAAATGTGCTGTTCTGACTGCTTCCGTTTCGCTTGTGAACACACTAGCAAGACTAAAGCAAAGTGACTGAAGTTGAGAAGGGCGTGACTAATTTGAGAACGATACACAGAAACCTGGAATGGAGTAAAACGGAACGGAGTGGAATTCTATTGGCAATGCATTGTGTTTTGAGACAGACGCACGAAATCCCGGACGATTTTGAAAATCCCCCCGGACATTTTTTTAGGTCCCAAAAGTAGGACATGTCCGGGGAAAAGAGGACATCTGGTCACCCTACTTAAAGGGTCACTTGGAAGTTTTTTTTATGATGACATTTACATTTAGAATTGGTTATAAATAGATTTTAAAAGGTCTGTGAAAAAATGGCCACGATCCACCATCCCCATCATCAGAAAAATAGATTAAAATGTACCGTTTTGTAATAAAATTTAACTATCTCTTTCCGACGGTTGTCAGGTTCTATGACGTAGGAAGAGGGAGTTCTCGAGTTTTTGAGTAGCGAGTTATTGTGATTGATTAGTATAGTTGTTGTGAGTATTTATCAGTGATGGTTAACTATTGTGTTTGTGGTGGGTGTACGAACACCTCTCAGTCTGGACACCGAGTCCATCACTTTCCGAGCAGGAAGACCAAACGTTTTCGGGCTTGGATTCGTTTTGTCCAAGTGAAGAGAGCCGATTTTACAGCCTCGTCTGTTACGGCGAACTCAGTGATAGGTGGAGCTCATTACGACTGAGTGTTATGAGTCTGGGTAAATGACCGCTAATGCCACTATTATATGAATTAAATTATTGATTTGTTTTTAGTGAATTACCTACATAGTATTCATTGTAGCACACTAGTTCACAATTGCTAATTAATTTATGGGCATTAGCTGTTGTTGGACCACCGGACTGAAAATGACTGAACCTACTCTGGTCTGCTGGCTTGAAGTGGACCATATTCCTGGCGAAATGCAAGGTACCATATTCCTGGAAATGCAAGGTAGGCAACTTGTAGCGAGAAGGGGTTCAAGCAACAAGCATCAAAGCCGGGGTGTTGTCAGGCAGTTTATGTTGCTGAACGGCACACTAGCTGCTGTACCAGAGATCAGTACGCTTCTAACTCCCTACAGCACATGCTCTCCTCCGCAGATGGCATAGCCTCGCAGTGTCCGCAAGAACACCTATAACGAAATGTTTGACCAATGTACACTACCATTAGTAATTGATCGTGTATGAAAGATTATAACTGCCCACATTAAGCATGTTTTATAGATTAAACGTGATGAGATTTTGCCGTCGGGAAGCTTCCTTTCTGCATACCTCCCTGGCAGCATCATCAGCTAGGGCGTTAATTTAGCTAGGATGCTGCAATGACGACCGTCACAGAAATAAATTGTGCCTTTTGCATTTAGTGAGACAAAATGTTGAGACTAAAAAGGTAACAGGTGCCTATTTACTCAATTAACACAGAACGTACAGACCAATAAAGTGTATTTATTTTATTCATATGAAGACAAGTAGACCAGAGGTAAACAAATAGCATTAGCGACAATGCTACTACTCACCAGCTATTTTGGCCAATTGGCCACATATTATTTTTCCTAGCTCTAAAGAGACGCCACAGAGACACGGTTTAAAGACACGGTTTCATAATATGATTAAAAACTAATTCGTAAAATTATATCTGGCTATCTGTGGCGTCGCTTTACTAGGAAAAAAATATTAGGTTGTTAGGTTTTCCACTATTTTTAAATATTGCTTAAATGTACGGCTTGGACTGCTAGCAAGCTTTTTATTCACGATCCCTCACACTTGTAAGATGGCAAGCATTAAGATCGTACATGTTTATTTTGACACCAGCGTGTAATGCACGTTCTTAACAGGTTTTTTTGGACACGTGTCTGAAAACACGTTCAAATTACGTGTTGTACACGTAAGTGTTGTTTAACTAAAATAACACCTTTTAAAAAATGGCAACTTTGTAGCGACATTGCCGCAACGACGTGTGTTAGCTGGGTTGTCTGCTTTGATCATTTTGCATCACCACTATCCGGCCTCCGATTCGGCCACTCAATTGGCTTTCGGCTGAAAGCCGAATGTGTCTTTTTTGCTTTTTCGGCCGAATTTTTTTGGTTGCCAAATATTCGGTGCACCTCTAGTTGGAAAGTGAGACTATTTCCACAGAAATAGGAGTGAATTCGCTTCCAGGAGTGAAAATTTGTATGTTGTACTGCTTGTACTGTATGTTGTGCCTTTGTGTGTTATTCATGTTTCTGATGTTATGTTTGTACTGTATGTTGTACTGTAGGTTGTAGTGTTTGTTCTGTATGCTGTACCTTTGTGCATTATTAATGTTGCTGCAACTTTCCCTATAACCAAGACAGATTTCTTCCTGGAGGACAAATAAAGAAACCTAACCTAACCTAATGTTTCATGCTGTGAACAGAAGTGAATAAAATATAGATCCAAACACTACTGTATTGGTGATATGGTGTACTAGTGTATGAATATCTGTGCACAGACATGTAATCACAAAGTGCCATGATGCTGGTATGTCTTACAAATATCCGGAGTTGGTGTGCTGGAGGGGGTTCGAGAAAAGCAGCAGGGGGACTGAAGGACAAATGGATAATGTCAACCATCCCTTCCCCCTTCTCTTCCTCCATCCTCTTCCCCTCTCTCTCTCCCTCCTCTCTCTTCTTTCTCTCCTCCCTCCTCCGCTGTCGTCTCTTCCTCTCCTCTCGCCTCCTCCTCTTCTCCTCTCGCGTCTTTCTCTTCTTCTCTTTCTCCTCAACCGAGTTGGGCTCTGAACAGGGAGAGGGGTGTGTCGGTAAAGGAGGCCCAGCCTCTTCCTGAAAGAAGGTAAAGATGCACCTTAAAGTGACACAACGGAAGTTTAATCAAGCATCTTTGCTGGTTGCTTTGATTTTGCATGTTGTGCAGCTGGGAGAGTGTACCTACTGTTAATAAAAAGAAAAAAAACTTCTGTAATTTTACAAATAGGCATTTAAATTTAAAATTCATTCATTTCATTTCATACATTTAAGTCCAATTTGTCATCAGTCCTGTGTGTTGAGTCTTGTATATATTGTCTGTTTTTTCATGGGACTTTTTTTTAGTTTTTTTTTTAGAGAAATACTGTAAGATGTAAGCTCAAAGACACAAATAGAAGTGAAGTGGCACTTGATTGTCAATTGATTGGCAATTCATTAGCTCAAAAGTGACATCATTCATACCATGCCACCACTTCACCTGGGGGAAAGCAAGGAGCAGCGCATGGCTATCAACTTTCACAGTGCACTTTTGCATTTTAAACTGTGTTTACACAGCTTTCAGGGACAGCAGACAGCTGAGCTGGACGTAAAAAACCCTGCTCATTCTCACATTCCTCCTCCTGCTAAGGAAAGGGTGTGCTTCAGGTGGCTCCATCCCCCTCTCTGGTAGCTAAGAGATAGAGAGTGTGGCCATGGCCCAGCAAGAGAGACAGACGGAAGATAGCTCTTTAAAATGAATTGTGTTTATGCTACGGTCATTAAAAGTGGGGACCTTGAACTTGGCAGGGATGGCGAATTTATGGATGTTATCAATGGGAAAGTTAAAAAAAAAAAAAAGAAAAAAAAAGAGGAATTTCATAAACAAGGCAAACTAAAGATAGTTGACTGAGCTGTCTGCGCAGGCCTTGCCAGATTCCACACAGATGGGGACTGGGGCTCAGCCATGCAACCATTCAAAATCTTACCAGTCAGCAACGCGACAACAAACTGTTTAAAAATCCTGTTTTATTAAGTCATAAACATTTATGTCAAACCAAGCTTCTCTTTCTGCAGAGTACTGGCGACCAGTGTAAGACTTTATTTACTTAATTTAAAGGGATAATTCGGTGTAAAATGAAAATAGCTATGTTAAAACAAGATAACGAGTTGGTATGTTTGCTTGTGTTAGCCTGTTGCATTTCGAAATTCACTATTTTATCGTTTTGGTCAAAAAATTCTATCAATGCTAGTACTAAGGGCACAAAGGAAGGTTAAGGATAATGCTGTTTTTTAACCATTAAAAAAGCTCATAGCTTGTAAGTGACATAGGGACTTTCATGGCGGCGACTAGAAACTACAAATCGATTGAGTTGTGGCTAGGTCAGTGGCTGTGTCTTTACGCTGCCTCTCTCTGGCAGCCCTTTTATTGCTCTCTTGTAGCTCTGCATTGGTATATTTTGATTTAAATAAATACAGATGCCCAACAAATATCACTGGCTCTTCCTCAAATTCGTCGTAACACTCTTTGTGTTCGCCGTCGTTGCAGCGTTCCGGACACAATGAATACAACTAGAGTCAACAATTCCGGTAAGTGATCGCATGCTGCATTCGCTTCCAGTTAATCAAACGACTTGTATGGACTTTCACCATGGTCGCGCCTAAACAAATCCATCTTTCTTATCTTTGTCTTTTTAATAAATTTGTACACTTACAAAGTTCCCAATACCTTGTTTTGAATTCCAGGGCCCTTGTTATACTACCCACTAAGTGTGGAGGTACTTCAAGCTTTTTTAATGGTTTTAAAATAGTATTATCTTTAAGCTTCCTTCGTGCCCTTGGTACTAGCATTGTTAGCCTTCTGGACCAAAACGGTAAAAATAGTGAAGTTCGAAATGCAACAGGCTACTGCATTTTCCTCCTCAGGAAACAACTTGTATATTTGAACATATCACTTTTCATGTTACACCGAATTATCCCTTTGTAAGAAGTGACACTGATGTAAGTCATCATAGGTCAAAATGTGTTGTGTAGACTCCCTTGTGTAATGCTTTGGTTTTCTTTAGTCCAGACTTTTTTCATTTTTGGCTTTTTAGTTTACCCCTGATTGTTGATTAATAACCGGCTATTTATTTTTTAGGTTTATCAGATAGACTGTTTTTTTTTTTTTTTTTTACTTCATCATCCATCAACCTGTGATTGTAAGTTTTGATTATACATCCTGATATACTTCTGTTAATATTATAAGTAAGTTGTGTATTTTTGTTTAAAACATGTATTTTATACTGTTGTGCTTTGGAGAAAAGTGTCTGCAAAATACTCTAACTGTAACACTTCAATACTATTTGTTTTCACCTGTCTACTGCTAGTTGTTATCTATCTACATGCATACAAGAAGTTTTAGAGGAGCTTACTGTCTTTGCTATGCAGAGATTTCAACATGCAGCTCATTACATACGTCGTCATGCAGTTTAAGACAAAGGTGGATGGAAAACACACAACCAAATGGATTTACAACAAACAAACCTGTCAAAATGTTTCACACAAAAATATTATAAATCAATGTAATAGTTTGGTGAAAAGTTGCTACTCTTCAGGGGACAAAACAATAATGCTATTACAAGGACCCTCACAGTAATGCTGAATTACCATTCTTGTACACTTTTATGTACACTTTTGGATGATGAAACATGTTTACTTTCAGGGCATTGAGGTACATGTACTGTGTGTGTGTGCATGTGTGTTATTCACAACACTGAACCCAGGTCACTGGCAGGTGTAATGACGTATGGGTAATTGATGTAGAGATACCTTTAGTTCACCAAAAGGGTCTTTTGTTGTCATATTAGCCTCTGAAAACTCTCCAGGAACTGGCCCATGTGTACCCTGTGTGACATGGGGAAAAATGACTAGAAGAACAGTTTTTTGAGCAGTCGTGCAAATATAGCGAAATATGTTTATGTTTAATAAATATTTATATTCGTATGATTTATAAACATTTATAGTTTTATGACACACATGAATAGCTTTGTGATAAACTGGCTTCATACTAACTCCTCCAAGTTCATCTGTGGTGTCCAGGTGTCCTGGAGAGAAGGCTGGCTGGTCCATTTGACTGTCTGATGTTATCTTCTCTGGACTGGGTTCTTTCTCCACCTCTGACATAGTTAAAAAGCCAAATAGCCCACAGTGAACTTACAGTTGGTCAAGACATCACTCTCTATCAATCTACGCACTCTTATCTATTTTGCAAAGATAAAATAACTGGCAAACAAGGGTGGGCAACTCTTGAGGTTATACTGTTCAGATTGATGGATACTCTGGACGGGTTTTCCACATGCCCTGCTGCCAGCCTGAGGAGGGCGAGGCGTCTGTTCATACGGCAGCGTAGGGCAATCTGAAAACAAAATGAACTATTAGGAAACACATAAATCAATAATAATAAATACATCTGTTCTAATCATTATCTAGCTAACCAGACAAACAAATTCACTACTACTTTGGAAGATACTGAAGATACATCTGGTTTGGGAAAAACAATTTGACATAATATTTTGCTAACTCCTTTATTCACATTTGAAACACACTTTTCTCCAAATGGAGATATATATATCATCAAACAATGTGGTACTGCAGTCAGGCTTGCAGGGGCCTACCTTACGAGCTGCCTGCTGGAAAGTTCTCAGCGCTTTGTGCCTGATCTCAAGATGGTTCCCAAAGAATATTTGGAAATTGGGAAAACAGTCTGGCAGCTGGAATGAGAAGCATACAGTATATACTGAATTTAAATAATCTGTGGTGTAACAGTACAAAAAGTCAGAATATATTAAGCATACAATAATATTCATGATCTATAGAGTGGCCTATGCCATACTTAACTTTCTGGCATAAGTACTGGTCTGGGGATAAGTTCATATATAAATCCCTCTATCATGTGACCTGGCAGCATATACATAGTGCAATGTCTGGTTTGTAATGTCTGTTTCTGTCATGGCGCGCAACATTGTGAAATGATATCCAACCCTTATTGCGTGTGGCACATTTTTGAGGTTTGTCATGAGGTCGTGCACACACTACATTTTGTAACTGCCGCGCAACATTAGTGCAGTGGCTCATTCAAAACAACAGGCAATGATGTGTGTGTTTTAAGCTAACTTTAGCCCAGTAACTACCAGCCTAACATGTCTTTTTCATTGGCACAAATAGGCTGAAAACTCACAATAAATTCAAACACTGATCACAAACTTTTAGGATTTATTCAGATTTATCCACAAGCCAACATAGGTACAGGCCTGCAATTCATTTATTAGGCTAACTTATTTTGCCTTATTTGACCATCCTACCATCACTCATCACGTCCTTTTTCTTAATTAAAAACATTCAACATAAATAGGCTTTTATTACTGGAAACACATTAAATACACACACTGACCAAAAACCTTTTGGATTTGTCCAGTTTAATTCCCAAATTAAGATGTAAACCTATTTTGGTTATGTTTCACTTTGAAAGGCAAGATTTTACAAACTGTTGGGCTACTGTGGCATTATGACACCTCTGATGAGGAGAAGATTGAAGCGCCCATATGAAAGGTTTGGGCGCATCGGTGACATCATGATGTTGTACACACTGGCAGACACGGCGAGTAAAAACCAAGCTTACTAGCTAGCATGGGCTTTACTAGATAGAGCCGAAGTGTCTTAGCAGTTATAGAGCATGACATTTGCTTGACTGCCAGCTAAAACTATCTGGCTAGAATGTCACTGATGAGAAGAGAGCTGTATGTTGTACGGAAACCGAGTCTACCACCCTGTCTCTACCTGTCCTGCATTGCGAACCACCCGCCTTGTGGACAAGTTGGTCTGAGCCCTGGTGAAGTCATCTGTGTCACTCAATTCCCCCTTCTTGATCTAGATAGCAGGACAGAAACAAGATACAAGATGAATGTATTGCCACACAACAAAGTTGGTGGTAATTTTTTTTGCTGGAGGACAGTCCATAAGTCTAGCAGGGAGGTAGGACTGGCAGGGGAGGGAGGGTGTAGGTGATGTGAGAAATAAATAAATACATAACTTAATATGGACTAACAATTTTTTTTTCAGAATAAAGAGTGGAGACTGATGTAAGGACACAATGATTGTTGAGGCTTTGTGACAATTTTCTGAGGTTTACTCTTGACATGGCAATCTCAGTTTACCAAAATATAGAAGCCTGTTTGCGCCACATTTTATATATATATATATATATATATATATATATATATATATCAGTATTCTAAGATACCTCTCTCAGAAGAGAGTAAACAGCAGCACACGTTCAGTTTCAGTTTCACTGCTCACGCATGCCATGGGCTACATAATCTACCACAGTTAAGAAGCCGATGGGATGCACATTTGCCATTCATAGCGTAAGTTATTTACTCAGAATATTGAGATATTATTTGGAATTCTGAGATAGTATCTCAGAATAACGAGATACATGATCAAAATGTTTTTTTTTTAATGTGGCACAAACGGGCTTCCATACCAAAAGGTTACTGTTGACATTCATTTTTTTCAGCTGCCTGAGAAAGTACAGTCGCTTTTGGGCCTTTTTAATAGAGTGGTAGGTGTTAATATCGCACTTCAGATTTTGGCTGTGAGAAATTTGAAGGAGTTTGTCCAGGAAAGAGGCTGATCAGATATGTTGACTTGGGCTTTGGTGAATTGCCTGTTTCTGAAGTCCACAGCTGTTTCAGTTGTTCTGGAGGCATTAAGCAAAAGCTTGTTGTTACAACAACAGTTAACAGTCCAGTTCATCTTCTTAAGGTAGTGGCCGATGGTGGTGGTGTCATCTGTGAAAATCTTCACTGAGGGGTGGTGTGATCTCAGGTCATTTGTGTAGATGGAGAACAACAGAGGCGACAACACACATCCTTGACGAGCCCTGATGTTGAGGGTTAAGGGGCTTGATGTGATGTTATTCATCTTGACTGACTGAGTTCTGTTCTTTAGGAAGTCCAACATCCAGTGACACAGAGCTTCATGAATGTTCATGGTTTGCTGCCTATAGAACAGGACAAGTGGGTCTACTATATTACAGGCTGAGCTTAAGTCAATGAACAGTATGCATACGTATGTGTTGCTTGACTTTAGATGTTGCAGACTGAAGTGAACAGCCCGGTTGTTTGCACCATCCACACATCTGGTAATTATCTTAGCCTGGTGTGCAAACTGATATTGATCCATTAGAGATAACACACCGGACTGCAGGCGGGACAGGATCAGACGTTCAAACACCTTCATAGCAACTGATGTGACTGCAACTGGCCTAAAGTCTTCTCTAAAGGCTTTCAGATTTCACTAAAGACGGGCCAGATTCTCCGCGCAGTGTTTGCAAACGGCTGCTCACCTTTTTCTCACGGATGACAAAAGAAGGAGGGGGGAGGAAGGAAGACTGAAAAATGACTGCTTGTCCACGAACCGGGGATAGAACTCATTGAGTCTGTAAGGAAGATATCGGTCCTCATTTCAGAGGGAAACAGGGCCTTCTCTGAGGTTGGTCATCTCCTTCATCCTATTCCAGACAGACCTGGGGTCGCTGGTGAAGAGCTCATGCTCCAATTTAACTGCATAAGCAGATTTTGCTTTTTTGATGGCAGAACATAGTTTATATTTAGCAATCCTGTACTCCTGAGTCACCTCTTTGAAATGCTTTTTTTTTTTCTTTCAGATGGGAGCTACCTCTTTTGTGAACCAGCGTTCGCTGTTTCCGTATGACTTCACGCATTTCGTCTGAATGCATTCAAAACAGAAACGGATGTATGATGTCACTGCTTCTGAGTACTCATCCAGGCTGTCACATGTGCGTTTCAAGATGTCCCAGTCACTATTCCCAAAGCAGCCTTTGAGCGCAGCAATGGCCTCTTCGGATCATACTTTTACTGTGATGGATTTTGGCTTCACTGTTTTGAATTTCTGACAGTATTCTGGAACAAAGGAGAGCATTATGGGGTCAGACTTCCCCAGCGGAACAGTTGGAAATGCACAGTAAGCTGAAGCAATAGTACAGCAACAATGATCCAGTAATGTTACTACCTCTTGTGGGACATGTCACCTGTTGGATGTAGTTCGGAAGCTCTTCGGATAGGTTGCAGTGGTTGAAGTTGCCCAGGACTACCACCACAGAGTCTGGTGGGCTGTTTCAGCTATACACTGTGCTAGCTCACTTATGGCACTGTTACACACTGAAACACAACTGTGTCAAGTGTGTGACAGGGGTTAAAGGCGTACAGACCACATGAGTGGAAGCAGGATGGTGCAGCTTTTGGGAAGGGGACTGGCTATATCACAGGGTTCCACAGAAAGGCAGGAGTTTGGTCAACAGTAAAGCATCTGGAATCTTAAAAAAAACCTGAAAGGCTCTTTATAAACTATGAAGGGAGTAAATGCTGAACATAAACAGATGAAGAACAGGACATGGTAGAGGAAGTGCTGTTAAGAGTCCGGGGCTGTCCTGTCCAACATCTGCCTGGCTTGCACAAATGACCACACAAAACAATGCACCATTCGCAGCGTTAACAGACCTGCCAAGCTAATAAACAGAGAGGGAAGTCACAGCACTGGACTAGGCCCACATAAATCACTCATGAATAAAAAAAACAAGGTGCTGTGATCCAACTTATCATAGAACAGCATCTAGAGCAGATGGTTGCACTGACGTCAACGCAACAGTGGTTTAATGGTTTAAAGGAGACCTACGAATATCATCCACAGATAGGGTTTGAGAGCTTTTCATGCTGAAATAAACAGCATGCACAGAGGCATGGGGCTGCTCTGCAGAAAGAAGTTATTATTATTTAGGGATGCACAATTTGAAAAATTTTAACCAGTACGGATAACTGATTATTAAAGCAACACCAAGTAGTTTTTTCAACCTTAAAATAATATAACTGCACTACGTAAGTTTGGAGGAGCGCACTGTCTCTCTTTAGTTCTCTATACATGAGAGACAATTCCGCTTCCAACCTGTAGGTCGACCGAAAAACGAAAAATACTTAGGGCCCTATTTTGCCGCGGCGCATTGTGCATTCGCGACATGTGCATGCTGTCATTGCCATTCTGTGCCAGCGCAACATTCATTTTTTCAGGCAAAAAATCACATTGTCTAGATAGCAGATGACATTGCGCTATGACGGGCGGGTCAGCGAAAAGAAGAGGTGTGGTCTGGCGCAAAGTGCACCAGATGGTATTATGAGGACGCATAAACAAGTTGCGCTTTTGATCAATAACAAGGTCCTTTATCGTCACTGGCGCATTGTTGAAAAGCTATTTTAGGGGCGCACAACCCTTTGAACCCCGATGTACCTGCTGCTGCGTCAGAGAGGCGAGCTGAACTGGCAGAAAAATTGCAACATGTATAGCCTGTATAGCCATGTATTTTTATGTTTTAGTAAACAAACGGGCACAAATAATGAGAATATAGCAATGTTGTGCAGTTTATAGCAATGTTCTGCAGTTTATTTACAATTTCCTTTGCCGTTTTAAATATACAGCGATTGCAAAGTTCTGCAGTTTATTTACGATTTCTTTTGTCGTTTTAAATAAACAGCGATTGCAATGTTCTGCAGTTTATTTACGATTTCTTTTGTCGTTTTAAATAAACATTGGGCAAGTTGTAAAAAATAATATGGACAAATCATCAAAAAGAAAACTAGTGGACTAATGGTTTGATGGACCTTCACCTTCCGTTTATTATTGATGTTTCCTTTGAGTTTAAAGTTTTTGGTCCCCGTCTTCTAACATTGTTGTACCACTTTCGGCACTGTTCGCAAGTTCTCTTCTTGACAAAGGAGGATACAATTACTGAAGATATTTCCTCGCATACGTCTTTGACCCGCAGAGGTTTGGGGGGGTTCTTTCCATCCCCGAATATTAACTGCTCACACGCTTTTACTTCACGCACGAGGAGATCGGTCTCCTCCACTGAAAAGCTCCTCCCGTCCGGGTAAATCCGCCATCGTAATAGCAACAGGCCATGGACAACGCCCGCTGGCTCTTAAAGGGAATGAGAGTATAAATTCTCATTGGTTAATTGTATGTTACGCCCAAAACACACCCATGATTAATGAAGTAATTTAAGACCAACCCTTTTGAACAATGTGCCTGCGCAATGTTCACTTTTCCCGCCGTCAAAATACCAAATTGTGTCAGGAATGCCCCCAAAGCAACGTGCGCGACTGACTTAAGACAATGCACATATTATCGTGAAAATAGAGCCCTTAGTGTTGCTTTAAGTCCTTCTCATGGCCGATACTCATAACCAATGAGTTCATGTTTGTATTTAGTATAATTATAATTATTATTATTTTTACCTTGTATTCATCATCAGAAGACTTCCTCTCCTCAAATATCTTTACCCTGGCCTCTGTAGAAAGGGGCTCCTTCCCCAGATGAACATGCCTGTGTAAGAAAGCCATTTGTATCACCAAACACTGTGATCGTTGTCAGTGCTAAGCATTCTGGTACGGGACACTCAGCATTGTTTATGAATGAGTGTTATCCACCATGGCTCCACCAACCATCTCAGCTGATTGGCCCTTTCCTCCTGGACATCCTGTTTGACTTGTTTCTCGAAGAGCGCCTCTTTCACTTGCCTGCTCTTGTGCGCCATTCTTGTGTACGACATTGCTGAAGAAGACAAGGAAGCATTTATAACTAGCAACTAAATGTAAAAAAAGGGTAACATAACAAACATTAAACATTTTCTAATGTAAATGTCCTTCTATGTAATGTCGTTCTAGTATTAAATTATAAATAGAAAGTTCCAATGTTACAAACAAGCACTCAAAACAGAGCGCAAAATAACCATTACAACAGCAATTGAATTCTCTTCCACCAAAAAGACTGTTAGCAGTTCTTAGCAGTTCTACCTTCCTTAAGCTCTCTGGTGCTCAGTTTGTCCTGAGACTTCATGAGCAGTTTGGCCACTCCGGCAGGAGTCCGCACATCTATCACAGACTTCTGACATGGAGCCTCTGGCTTCTTCTGCTCCTGAAAGTAATGTCACAAATAACAAAACATAAAACACACAATCTCTCTGTACAAAACTGTAATAAGATCACTAATTTAAATGATCTTAATGAAATATGCAGTTTTTAGTCCAGTCTACTAATCAAGACAATACAGATAAATCACTGTACCACAGCTAAATTCGAGAAATGTAGATATTCAGGACATGGTGATGACCCTAAATCACATAAAAACACATAAACAGTTTATACACAATGTACATACATACCTACCTTGGTTTTAACCTGGGGACGGGCTGCTTGAACTTTAGGCTTAGTGGCCAGGGATGAAAATGTGGAGCCTTTCTGACCTTCAGTTTGCTCCTTGCCATGTTCCTTCTGTTTACTAAAGCAGCAATGATCCACAAGATCTTAACTTTTACTATAACTATGAATTAATTTGTACAAAAATCACAATATTCTGAAGTCAAAACTATTCCAAATACAATACAAATGAATAGTGCTACTAAACTACTAAACTGGGCTCTGTAAACCATTAGCAATGATATACCTTCATAATGTTTTTTGAATTGCCTGGAGTTATGTTTTCATAAAACATTTAGCCCTAAAGCAGAATATCCATTTTGCTTTTAAGTCATCACTTTGCACAAGCACTAAATAATTGTGAAATAGAACACTCAATAGAATATATTATTGTGAAATAGAAAATATTATTGTATAACAAATATAATTTGATCTCTTTTAACAGTGGCAGTTTATTGTTCATCAGTTTTTATTGGCCATTTGGCATGTTGTGCTGTGAAGATAAAGCACTTTGATTACCACTACCTCTGTATTTAGGTGATATTATCAATAAATCTCTTTCCTCTATAAAACATAACCCCCATTTACCTGGCAGTTGTACCCTACATGTCTAAAGAATTTATGAGAGGACCTCCACATTACTGTAAAAAATAAATAAAACCGATCTGGGATTTTTAGATGTCTCTGCATGAGTATCACTTTGATATCGCTTGATAGTGAACTCCTGGGTAACACATTAACGTTTTTGGGTGCAGTGAGGAAGTATGCAGAGCCTCTCCTTGTTATACAGGATCATCCATCATGAGGGTTTGAAATGTTCTCATGGGAAGCAGCAGCCTTCACTGTTGCCAACCCTGTTCAACTGGCGATTTTATTTATGCACATGAATTTATGTTGATGAGAAATCAGGAAAAGACAATCTGACATATTAGGTTTCTTTCTTCAAAATGTTTTCATTTTTGAAATTACATTGCTTTATCTTCACTCAAACACGGCATCTGTAGCATGCAAAAGAGTGGAGGTTAAGTTTATATGAGCTGTTGTCTGCTATGTTTTTCAGTATTTCAAGCTCTATTTTTAGTCAACCAATAGCAAATATGCCAGCCAACCATGTCTTCGGAGGACATCAAGCTTTGTCTACGTGCCATTATGAAACTAACCTTGGTAATCGGCATATTACTTGTGCATCATTTTTTCTTTGTGTCATTTTCAACAATCTGGAACTTATGCAATGACACATAGATGTGCTTTTGAGAGATTGATTGTATTTCAGTCCCCGACATTGTTTGGATTGCTCTTTATCACTGTCCATATTTGCTCTCGGAAAGGAGCAGCAGGGTTTCAAGCACGTGGAAATGGTCTACTTTTTTTTCATGGCAGACACCAGCCGTAGCTTTGCCCTGCTCGTTCCTAGGTTTACTGCAAACACAGGCAGTTTCACTGTTTTATCAGATAGGAGGAACACACACCTGAGGTCACAATATGTGGCACCTGAGGTCACAATATGTGGCAATATTATGTTTCCCCCACTTTCTTCCATTTTACAGCTGTACCCAGATACTTTGTTACTTGGTGCACAGCTTTTGTCCTAGCTTGGCCTAATACAAACAACCTCAGCTGCCATGTAGCGCAGCGGTTCTGTTTTCCTGAGAACAGGTAAACAATGTCACATGGAAAGGATCCTTTATAAAAACAGTTTACAGGGTACATACATAAGTTGTATGGAACATGGCTGTCATGACAATAAAGTTACATATGAGTGTAACATTCTCCTAAAGATTACACATGCTTGGTGCAGTACCTGAGAGAGAAGTTAGGCAAACAGCGGCCACTCAAGGTGCACACGTAGGGTCTGGAGATGAACTGGGAGATGACCACCTGAATGGTGACCTGGGCTGTACCATACTTGAAAGGCGTGAATGTCACTGTTACCATAGCTACATCTCTGGCTGGGATAATTCCTACAGTAAAAACATAGACACAGACAGACATTACACTTAGCTAACATTCTTATTGAGAGCGACTTACAGTTATTTAGGTATAGGGTTTCAGTCCCTGGAGAAAAGTAGGGTTAGATGCCTTGCTCAAGGGCACTTCAGCCATGGATGAGGGTGCAGGAGAACATTATTTACTCCCCCACCCCCATTCTTCCTACTGGAAAGGCATTCAATTCTCCAATCCCAAGACTAACTCTCTAACCACTAGGCCACAGATGACACACACGCACCCACATGCACCCACACAACCAACCACCCACACACACACAAACAAACATGCTCACACAATCATGTTTACACAACATCTCTGTTTCCGCTGTGAAGAGTACAGTAGGACAGGTATGAAACAGACACAATGGTGAAGATTGTTTTAATCCCTACTAAGTGGAAAGAAAACTGTATACTCCTCCATCATGGTACTACTACGGTAGACAGAAGCTTGGCAGCTTAGGATAAAAACTGTCATAATAGCATGTGAAAAATGTGAAAATGTACCTGGTTGTTAGGGCTAGTACAACAAGGGCAATCCAACACCATGCCTTTAGATTCTGACAAAATGAAGCTATTTCATAATATATCTAGGATTTTTAAAAATCTGTGTTAAATAAAAAAGTTGAAAAAAAGTCAGTGTCCAGAGCTGCCTCTTTCCAGGAAACTTTACAAAGCAAGTACTGCTTTGTATCAGTGTGTCAACTGAGTATCTGTACAATTCTAGAACGTCTTCAAATAAGAGCTTAATGGGTTAAAAAAGTTAAAAACAAGTGGTTGACTTGTTGATGTATGACAACAATATTTTTGCCAAGTTTTAAAGATTAAAATTTGTCACATAACATTCAGCACATAACATATCAGCTGTGGAGTACAATTTTAAGATTAGCCAGTCTGTTTACATATTGTTTAGTGTGTTGCCTGGTGCAACATTTCTATCTACCATTGAAAAATATGACGGCACTGTGGTACCTGAGCGTGGCTGTACAGAAAAAGCCTGACTGTGCTGAAGGCAGTACACCCGGAATTCAAAGTCCACTGGGCAGCTACAGCTCAGGGGGATCTTATAGTCCACACTGAAAAAGACCAAAGATGACAAATGGTGAATGGGCTGCTTTTACATTGTGGCTTCTTACACTCAGCGGAGTGGCCATTGAGTGCAATTAATACATTGATGGCGGACAGCTGCTATGCAATGTACCAAACAGCATGTCAGGAGCAGTATGGAGTTCTGGCCCCAAAGTCTTTACTGACAAAAGGCACATTGAGTGCGTTCACATGGACAAGTCGAAACCACTTGGAAGTGGTTTGGGATCGTACCAGCTTCATGTGAACGGGGATTGGTTTGGTTTGGAATTGGTTTTCGTTATCCAGTTGCGACGCCAGGCCTGGGCTGTTTCGAAACCACTTCGACTGCCATGTGAACGGGGATCGGATTGATTTCGGGTATTGCGCATGTATCAACGAAATAAAAAACGCAGTTTGTTCCTTCATACGCACTTTCTAACACAGCAGAATGCACAACACGTACGCGAATGCGTCAAACTCCTGGAACACCATGTTTGTATGCCGCCAGAAAGTTTGTTTATTGTCTTTATTTAGTAGGAACAGTGCAGAGCCCATAGAAGATGTGCCAGAGTATTACGTTTTTGTTTAGACCACCTTATTGTTTAAGTGGGTAATAATATCAGGTGAAAGGAGGAGGCTATGTAAATACATTTGCACTGACTGACTTGTAAGATTTTCTTTAGCCACTGTTTTGCGATGTGGAATAACCGTAATGAGAGGTGAAAAGTTCAGTCTCCTCTACGTGTCGTCTGTATGTGTAGGCATATGTGTGCAGTGCTGTAGTCTGCTGTTGCGTATACGATAAGATACATCTTACCTACGTAGCAGCTTTGTTGTGGGCAAATGTTTACTCGTGTTATGTCCATTATTTTAGTTATGTGTCTTTAGTCGCGTTATGTCCAACATTGTAGCAGCTAGCATTGTAAATCTTATCAGCCTGGGTCGTCATGGCTGGGTCGGCACGGTTTGACCGATATCTTTGGCATTTTTTGCCCAAACAACACGAAACTTGGCACTGCACACACTGGTAACATTATGATGACGCCGTCCAAAATTGAGATCAAGCGGATGAGTGGTTCAAGAGTTATGCGTGGAAGAGACGTTCCTTGTATTAAAAGATAATAATAGAAAGATAGAAGTTGACTACATCGCCCCCACCTAGCGTAGCGGAAAGGGCCGGAACTCTCGCCGAATCCGCTTAGACGAACTGCATGTGAACAGGGACTTGGGGGACAGACCACCCGTTGTGAACCAATCCCAAACCAAACCAATCCCACCATGTGAACGCAGTGCATGACACCATGACAGAAAACAAAATCATGGCAATGTTAGATAAATACTTAACACTAGCCTACAAGACAAAATGAAAACAATACAGTACATAAAAACACAATAAAGGATTACTATCACTACTTCATCTGATCTGTCAACTCAAAATGTCTGCACCTGCATAAATACATATACATAAATACATAATAGACATTTACACAAGTACATAACAGACACACTTTGCAAAAAAAAAAAACAGAGAACAGATAGAAATAAACTGTACACACGATGGAAACCGTAACATCACCAAAGATTATTAGAGAAATGTTCACATTTCTTGGGAAAAAAAAATTGTACTGTCTGTGTGTGTGTGCGCGCGCACGTGTGCGATTGTGTGTGTTCTTCTTTTTACCACTTATCAAGTTTACATAGTGAAACTTATCACCCTCAAAGAATTACACAGGAAATTATGATATGTTTATGATCCACTGCCATGATAAAAAAGCATGGCTTTTCAGTTTTGTTGTAGTTTAAATTCGGCCTCACACAGAATGATAACAGTTCAGCTAATGCCCTTCACCATGTGCTGCATAAACACGGTGAGCGCACAGAGCAGAAACAGCTTAGAGATTTGGCTAACCAGTTTTTTTTTTTTTTTTTTTTTTTTCGACCCCAGCTCTGGGTAACTGTTCCTTAAGGCGCTAAACAATGGCTCTGTGTTTACCCTTATAACCGCCATGTTAAAGCAAGTAGAGCTCTAGCATAACAACATCATGCTAGACAAGGACCTTGACTTCTGTAACAAGCACAATGTATTGGATAAATACTTAACTAAATCATGCTTAATAAAATAATCTATCTGTAGAACACAGACAACTGGCAGAGACACTGCATTCACATTCAACCTCTGTCTCTCTCTCTTTTTCTCTCTGTCATGAGTGTCCCTCACCTCTGGCCCAGTGGAACAGCTGGTAGGCTGATATGTGATGGGATATCCAGATCATCAATCACACAATATGCGTGGACAGGTACCAGTAAGTTTTCTCTATTCTGGAGAAAAACACCTACATTTGTGTTAGGTCTATAGTAGCCTACTCCACTACATCAGAGACGTTTTCCAAGTATTACATATGGTTTAGACCAAGTTGCAAGACATAGGATGCAATTACTAATGAGATTCACATTTCCATATCATATAACAATTTACATTATATGGTTTTAAAGAGGATGTGGGTTGCAAAACTAATCAAACTATGTGTTGTAGAAAATTAACCATGTAAAGAGCACTACATGAAGGGGAAAAAAACACATTTGACCAATTATGACCTTGCAGTGAATGCGAATGCAATCATAGAAATACCGCCACTCGTCAGGGAAGAAGCTCAGCTTTAATGTATAGCTAAGCCCTGGAACCAAGCGATACTGAGGAGGAGGGAAACAAAATATATGGATTAGGTGAAATACAGGCCAAACCATATTTCTGTGTAGGAACAATGATTGAGTTACAGATTCAAAAACACTTGTATAGCAGTATGGAATATTACCTTTTTTGAGTATGTTGTCTGAAAGTACTTTGTTTGAGTTGGAATAATATGAATGTCGATTACATCAGAAGATATGTTGATGAGTTTCTGCAAGGAGAGAAAGGGTTCTTAGGGCACTTAGAAATCCAACATTTGAACTATTCAATGTATTAATACATGTTAATTAACAGGTCTTCAGTATTTATGAATTCTAATTTTAATTTATGATGGCACTTACCAACACCTGCTTGTAATCCTTCCCCACTTCAAATCCACTGAAATGTACCTCTGAGGGCTCTGCTTGAATTTGGCTGTTGTTTTTGAGTCTGGAAAAAATCTCTGTAAGACACCAGAGAAGAGAGTTGGTGTCTTCACCATAGTTAAACACCTCTATATGTAGGCAGTATGTCTTTTTTTTGTCTCTTATAGATCATGCTTGTTTTTAGTCTCTAAGGAGGGAAGGGATTTACTGGTTTCCAAAAGGTGATGAGGCACATCTGTATCCCGCCCGACGTCCTCGATCAGATGAACCGGCGGAAGCTGAGTCTTCTTTCTGAAAGTGCTGGTGAAATTTTCATGGACAGATTGTACCACCTCCATCATCAGAGGCACTATGATCCCGTCTAAGCCTTCATTTCTGGCAAATGAAACAACAGTTGATATTTTTTTGACAGGCAGTCTATTGCTGACGTAAGGTGCTATGAATTGGCATCAACTAGGTATAGACGGCTTAGAGGCAACGGTGACGTCGACTTTACAACAACAAAAAAGAAAAGTCAATCAAACATTTAACGTAAAGGTTGTGTGGCTACGTTTATAGTGTGGTAAGATAATTGGCCTCACGTTTACGTTAGCTCTCTAGCAATGTGTAGCGTGGTGTACAGTTTCCCCATTTACAACTAATGGCAACGGCTAACATAAGTCGGGTCTAGACAACATTTGCAAACTTCTAACGGAACGAAAAGGTCCACTCTTATCACGGTTTATTGTACACATTTCATTTCAACAATGTGCGTTTAACAACTACAAAAGACAGTAGACACTACAAATTTATCAACCCACCTCTAGCCTCGTCACTGCATCTAAACTTCAAACATTACCGTCACCATGGTGATGTTATTGCTTGAGGGTGGGTAGGGCAGTCCCAACATGTAGGAGGAGCGGTAGGAATGTCAGGACGTCTTCCGCGCAACTTGAGTTAAAAAAAACAGACACAAGCAAACTGTCACAAAAATTGTTGCACATTGCGCCAGTCGCATTCTATTTGGAAATAATACCGTTATATTTTGAAGAAGTTGTAAGTGAAGAAAGGTAGCATAGTCTTTGGACGCATTCATTTTTTTTGTGTTGCTTTAGAATGAAAGCTGTACAAATACGTTCACGCCGCTTCTTTCTTTTTCATATACATTGGATTTCATATTGATACGGCAGTAAAAGATGTTCAGCAATATCTGAAGACACTTTTTAATCCTGTTTTGTGTAGACTATTCACCATGGTTCTACTTTTAAAAGGACACCGTAGCCCAAGTAAAGCATGCATGTTTTCAGTCTAGTTTTCCAAAAATGAGAGTAGTATTAGTTGGAATACTGTTTGGCATTATCACAGAGGTAAGAAGCATTCATACTTTTGTTCGCCAATTCCAATCAATAGTTCGACCTATAGACGTAATTAAGTGTAACGCGATTTTTTTTTTCGTAAAGATCGGTGCGTTTGGATGTGAGCCTCAAAATGTTCAGGAAAAAGAGGAGGAAGACTGTTACAATCATTTGCGTGAATTCAACCTGTCAGAAATAGAACCAGGTTAACTTCACCTTTTTTTGTTATTCTGTCGTGTTGCTATTCAGTTTAGACTTTTAACAGGCCCAAACTTAGTCTACCATTTGGTTAGAGAAGCAAAGTATTTATATGTATATTATCCTTCTTTTTGTGTGTGTGTGTCACTGTAGACTGCCCTGGTTTTTGGGATTACCTGAACTGTTGGCCACCATCTCATATAGGTCAGACAGTATCACAACCCTGTCCTGCATTCCTCAAAACACTGGGTAAGAGATTTCCCTCAATCAATGACTATTGTTTAAAGTGCATATCACCAAATATGGTCTCAGAACACTTTTACAATGAAAAGTAATTGTGATTTGAAAAATAAATAAATAAAATGAATAACCTATAAAAATTGCAGCTAAAACAATAACAGTTATATATCTAATTTTTTGTCCAATATCTATACAACTCACAACAAACAACCCTCACAACAAACCACACCGGTCAGTTTTCAGAGTCCTCACCACTTTTGGCAAACTTGTTTTGACATATGCAGCTCAGTATTTATGCTTATTTAGACATGGGATGTACCCTGACTGGCTCACACTCTGAACTCAACATACAATCATAAGAGGTCCCAAAACAGACTGCATAATATCTGTGACAGGTCTCATTGTGTACGAGACAGTGACAACTTAAATTACTATCTTGGAAAATAACGAGACCACTCAGAGAAGGCATGTCAAGCACATATTTTACTGCCCATGTGCACTGCTTTCAAAACACTCTTCAGCTGTTTTCAGACTTAGACTGATAAAGTGAGTAGTAATGTCAGTATGATAGCCTACCAAGTACGAGAGGGGGGAGTTTCATTAAGATGCAGAATCTTCCTTATTTGGGTATATTACTGTTGCTCATAAACAATCAGAGCTGGTGGTTGTGTGCAAAGCAAAGGCAAAGAGTATTGGTCACAGTAAGCTCACATCCTAGACTACAGCACTGTAAATTAGTTCATGGGCTACAGGGGCATTGCTATCAGGCATGGTCACTGTACGTACACGATCCGGCCAGCTACACTATTCGTTCTGCACATGTGTATAATGACGTATCAGAAAGACGGTTGATTTGCCTGCACAATCTGTACCAGCATAGACATATGTTGTTTATATATCTATGTGTACCAGACATACAGCAATGAAATGTTTAATCCCTACACGCTGTATACCGCAATAAACAGTCAGATAAGACAATTTATCTCAGCAGCATAAATAAGAATAATAAGAATAAATAACCATAAACATAACTGAAACGGTTTGTGCGCTTTGACTTTGACTTTATAGAAGTTAATAAACAGACTTAATTAAATAGGTTAAACAAACCATATATAGTAACTATATCTATGAAATAAACCGCAGGAAGTTTTACTTCTACTATACAAGCATGTCAGTGCTGTATGTCTGGTACAGATCTCAAACAAATTGTCCCTCTTTCTGATACGTCATTATGCGCATGTGCAGAGCAGATAGTGTAGCTGGCTGGATCGTGTACCAACAGTCACCAAACTTACCTTTTTATACCCATTCGATAATCGATCATAATCACTTTACAATCACTTCGATTATTATCAGCCTCTACAAAGGGCCTGGTTCTACAGCCTAGCCCACCCAATCACAAACCATTCTTATGTAGCCTATGTATAATGCCCCCTACTGGTCCACCAAAAAATCCTTCTGGCCCAGCCTGTTGGTATGAACCTTGTCCTGCCTCACAACAGATGACCTAAAGAGTGTGGATTATTGTAAGAAGAGTGCACACAAATTTGAAATTGGGCTCTTGTGGTGCTAACCTTTTTTTCTGCCTCAGGGAGAATCTACAGAAACTGCACAGAACAGGGCTGGTCAGACACCTTCCCTTCACAGGAACTAGCTTGTGAAATTGACATGAATGAGTACATTGTTGAGGTTAGTGTTAAATGTTTTTTTTGTTAGTTGTGTGTATTTCTGCATGTGTCTGTGTGTATGAGGATGGTGGTGGGGGGGTGGGGCTCTCTTACTCTGGACAATATTTATGGATATTAGAGTTAGATCATTCTGTGTCATGTTAAGAGAGATGGAATAAAAGAAAGATAAAAGGTGGGAATTAAAAAATAATTTGTAAACAATAAGTCAACAATTAATAAATTAATAAGATTAATTAAATAAAAGTCTGAGCTGCCTGTTGTAAATTTACCAGAAATGTATTCTTAAGTGGGCAAAGGCTTTCTTCTTTACTATATAACTACTGTAATAGTTCACTCCAGTAGAAATATGTGTAGTTTTCATTACCCTGCTAAAATATTTTCAGTAGGCTAGTGGTGCGATGTAAATATTTTCAGAAATGCATTTAGCACAAATGCACGAGTTACAATTGAAAGTTTCTTTTCAATAATGTATGGAACCATGAGGCTTTTGCCCTCCCTTATCTACCACCATGCAGAATAGCATCAAAAAAAAAAAAAAAAACAACGGTAAGTTGCTGCACTGTCCAGGGTTGTATTCAGTTCTATCAGAAAAAATCGAGACTTATACGTAATCAATTTAAAATACATGAAGTGATCTGTGGGATAATGGAATGACCTTGATTATGGATCCATTATGTGTGATCATGTGATTATGTGCACTGAGATGTGCACCCTACTACAACCCCCCACCCCCTCCTTGTCCCCCACATACAACACATGACCTCTCT
This sequence comes from Setipinna tenuifilis, assembly GCA_030347295.1. Taxonomy (NCBI): domain Eukaryota; kingdom Metazoa; phylum Chordata; class Actinopteri; order Clupeiformes; family Engraulidae; genus Setipinna; species Setipinna tenuifilis. The sequence continues at coordinate 2,145,132 of CM059275.1, read as the reverse complement.
GTTATCTACTATGAAGATCAGGAAGTTGCAAGCTCAGTCACGTTGAATGATTTGTGTTCGACTTTATTGGCGCATTTTAATGCCCACCCATGTCACAAGCTATTCACATTGACCTAAGTAGCCAGAAACAGACAGGAGGCGCGTTCGAGTTACAAACCCGTGTGTCGGCATTTGTCTGCGTCTGTCTACATACGTCAACGAGAACTGCTCGTCACAGCATAGATGGGCGTTTAAAAGGCTTCGGTCAAGTCGAACACAAATCCAACGAGACTGAGCTTGCACCTTCCTGATCTTCGTAGTAGATGACGGAGAGGTCATGTGTTGTCTGTGGGGGACAAGGAGGGGGCAGGTGGTTGTAGCAGGGTGCACTGAGACTTCAAGTCAAGTCAAGGCTTTTTTTAATAGCACGTTTAAACAAAACAACAGAGATGCCCCAAAGTGCTTCACAGCACAAGGATGAAAAATAAGACGGCAAAACCATAACGCAAAGATTATTAGGTAATAGGTATAGTCTGACACAAGGAAATACAATAAAAACGAGATTAACAAATACATAAACTAGACTGCATTCCCGCAGAAAATGCAAAAAGTGTGCTTGCATTTTAGCATAGTTAGCATTGCTAGCAATGTTAGCATAACTGTTAAATAACTTCAGCTAATATAGCTACACAACACTGTAAGCACAGTTAATTACTTCACATTTTTAGCATTGGTAGCATAATTAGCATTGTTAGCATAACTGCTACCAAATACTAGCTGAGTTCACTAAGTAACACTGTTAACCCAGTTAATTACTTTGCATTTTAGCATAGTTAGCATTGCTAACATTGTTAGCATTATTAACATTGTTAGCATTACTGATAACGAATACTAGCTGAGTCAACCAAGTAACACTTTTAACCCAGTTAATTATTTTGCATTTTAGCATAGTTAGCATTGCTACCATTGTTAGCATTACGGCTAACAAACGTTTGCTAAGTTAACAGAGTAGCACTGACTACATAGATAACTACTAGATAACTACTATAGGCTGCAATACACTCCAATGGCAGAACATTATGCAGGCCATGGCATGGGTATTATGACATCACAAGAGTTCTATTTCTGAACATTCCACATTTAAAAAATGGCAGTTGGTCCAGGTGCAACTGCCACAGTATTGTCTGCCTCTCTTTCACCATTTTTAAACTGTCCTGTTTCAAACAAGTAGTTGCCGCATCAAACTTTCACAGGTCACAGTCAGATCCCAGACCTCTCTTACAAAGTTTAAATCAAGTTTCTAGGTTAAACGGTTGAGTTTTGATCATTTAAAACTTCAGACATGCACCCTGACCTGTTTGCAGTAAGATGATGAAATGTATGGCAAAATCCCATAGACTGTCTGACACCATTTTTAAACTGTCCTGCCTCAAACAGTTCAAGTAGTTGCCACATGAAATTTACACAGGTCACAGTCAGATCCCAGACCTCTCTTACAAAGTTTAAATGAAGTTTATAGGTTAAGCGGTGGAGGTTAGAGTGAGGGCAGAGCTCACTCTAGCTGCTAGAGTGTAGCAGTGTACTGTGACATCATCAGCCTGAACATTCCGCCATTCATTTTCAATGGGCCAAGAAATTGGCCAGAAAAACGACAATAACGGACGAACGACAAGAGGTACGGTATAGGGAAAGGTGGGCGGTCTTGTCCAAACCGGGCCGGTCGTTTTAGAGTTGGAACGGTGTCTCTATCTCGAAAGCCTGAGGAGTAGTAACGTCTGAAAGATCTGGGTGTTGAAGAATCCGGAGAATAAAAAACGGTGGGATGACAATAAGTGTGCTCTGCAAGCACACTTAATAAACCAGATGTACCGCATAGCGGTAGTGTATTCAAGTGTGGGAACTGCAGGTATGATGAGTTTTGTGGTAGGTCAGTGTTGTGAGGTGAGAGTTTGTGTGGAAATGATTTGCTGGAAGTGGGCATGGATGTGGGTTTTGAATGAATGACATTCTGTGTGTTTGTGTGTATTTTGTGTAGTTCCCACCTTCTCTGTCCTAGATATTGGTAAAGCAAAATCAGAATTTTTGCATTCAACTATATCACTAGGTGGTACTATGCTTCAAGTGAATGTTTATGGGCTGGGTCGATACACCTCTGTAACACCAGCATACTAACACAAAATCATTGTTTTGGGAAAAATTGGTGACAAGTTATTTAACAAAAAAACATTTTTGAACACCTAGCTTTGACAAGAAACATCGCCCCCTGTGACGAAATGTCACAAAATTTGGTGCACATGAAAAGAAGTTTGTGTAGAGTTGGCATATCAACATTGGCCAAATTTGAGCAATTAGAAGCCGAGATATGGACTTTTGGAGAATTTTAAGCTATGTTTAAAATATTCATTGACATATAACATTGAAACAGTTAATCTCAAGATAAATCCTTTGATAACTTTTTGTCACCAATGTGTGTAGATGACATGTACCAAATTTGGTGAGATTCACATGAACGGCCTATGAAGAGTTCGTTTGGTTCCGTTTTCGCGATGTTAAAATTTCACAGAAATTCTTTTTGTTGGAAGTGGGCGTCGAACAGTGTTTTCAATGCAGGAGGGTCAATAGATTTCACGACAAAAAAGAATCTTCCCATTCCAAGATATTGGCAATGTAAAATCCCAATTTTTGCATTTACCCATATCACTAGGTGGCGCTATACTTTTAGTAGAGTGTTTATGGGCTGGGTCGATACGCCCCTGTAACACCGACATATCACAAAAATTTCATGTTGTTCGGTGAAACGTGCATTGAGTTATTCAGCAAAAACTTTTCAGCGTCTCCCCCTCTTTGATGGACACTGGCACAGCGGGGGGGTGGCCCTTGGGGGCCAAAAGCTTCTATTCGCTCAAAAACTTCTAGGGCTATATGCCTACAAAGATTCATGTCCCCCAGACTTCGTGTCCTGGCAATCGTTGATGAAAAATCGGTGAAAAAAAAAAAAATAAAAAAAGGGAAAAAAGTCTCGGCAACACTATAATGACCGTTTTCGCTAGCGGCGGTCATAATAATAGAGTGAGCTTGACACCATCAGATAAACGCCTCAGAACAAGCTAAAAAGAGACAGAAAAAATATGTTTTCAAACTGGACTTAAATAACATACATATAAGATGAGAAGTTCGGTGCCAGAGCGCCGCACAACAAATCAGGTCGAATGCGCCTAATTCGTGTTTGACTTCACTGCCGCGCTTTTAATGCCCAACCATTGTGTGACCAGCAGTGCTCATTGACGTGTGTAGACAGACGCAGATAGATAGGTTTGTAACTCGAATGCGGTTAATGGTCTCACAACAGGTCCAAGCTAATCGTTTGAACGATATATATAAAAAACAGGACCACTTTTTAAATGATTATATCTTCTGAATCTGTTTGAAAAAACTACCCATGACCAAAAGTTGCCAATTGGCTTTGGCCTCAAAATCATTTTTCCTGCTTTTGCGAACACCACATCACTGAAGATGAGTGAAAAAGGCAAAAGTGATTTATTTTCTCTCACAAAAAAAAACAAAAAGTGAGCATCCAGCCAACTGAGGGCATCAGCTTCCTTTACCTGCATCTTGGGAATTGCATGTGGCTCACGTACCAGGAAGAATATTCAATGAATTAGCTCCCATTTGCTTCACAATGACAATGTTGTCATTGTAGAAAAGGATGAAAGGCACATTAAACACCTTGATGTGCCCATAAAAACCCATAAACTAGTAAAAAGTTAGGTAAGAATAGGATCTGAACTTTCGGAAACCAGACAGAATTAAAATGCAAATGTAAAAAAGCATGTGGCAACTTTATTTTAGGGGTAGTTTAGTCAAATGGCCATAGTGGACATTCCCTTGCTTTTATGGTCATAAACAATGATATCAGTGGAAAGACAACGGAATGAACTTTAAATGATTGATGAGATAGTCATTTATGGTACAGTTTTTTATGGCATGTATAATATATAGTATGTATTAGGTCAAAAGGTGACATTGAATACTTGGTTTTCATGGCATGTTGTTCTGCCTATAAATAACTTTTATGCTGCAGTTGTGTTAAAGGAATACGCCACCCTCAGGTGAAATTGACACCCAGCCATTGGCTGAATTTGGCAGCACTGACCTTAGCTTTAGCATAGTCGCTGTAATTTAGTGTTGGCAATGAGCAAAAGTGAATCAATTCACCTGAATTTTTTCATAATTCCTTCTCATGACCTGTGCATTCAGATCGAGTACAAAGGACAATGCAAATTAACACGAAGGGATTGACGAAGCAGCATTTTCTGCAGAAGCACAGGCAAAGCATCACTGAAAGGTGCAAAGACACCACGCAGCACCTGGAAACTACCATCCCCCGACTTCCGTGAGCCAAAAGAGTGGAGTTGTTACCAAGGGGACAGGAATAAACGCGGAAGTTGAAATCTCATGGGGAAAGGGCCCATCTGGAAAGGGTCCAGTATATGGAGTTAGAAAGCGTTCAAAAATATTAGTTGATCATAAAATAAATATTTCTAAACTCTCAAATTAGTCCAGTTGTAGATGAAATGTATTCTGTGTATTTTATCTATCAGAATACAGATTGAAAAGTTATGACATCAAGAATTACCATCATGAAATGAAAAGTTACGATTACGCTTCTTCAGAATTCACAGGAGCAACTTTACTGTCAAAAATACGTTATCACCTCACAGGCTTCACAGCAGGCATGTTTATCGAGCACTGGAAACGTCAATCGAGGTCAATACTGCGCATGTGTCAGGGCTCCACGGCTACTTAATTTGTAGCCGAGAGAGTAAAACCAACTTTGGTAAAAGTAGGGACAGAGTAATAGCACGACAAGGAGCTACAACAGCTGACGGACAGGTGGGTTAATTACAATTTATTGTAAAAATATACTTGTCTTGTCAATTGTCCACAATGATTGTTAAGTTTGTCAACTTAAAGATCAAATATCACGACTTTTAAAATATTCACGTCTTTACCCGTTCCTAGTTTAACTTATTATCATTAACAATACAGCATAATGAATCAATCGAAATCTCCTGCCGATTTTCTACCGTCTGCATTTTTTATAGTGGCCAGCCGAAAACAAAAACTCAAATATTCTGCATATCTGCATATTCAAAATATCTGCATTTTTTTAATAACCATAACTGTGACGTATCCACAGGGAGTCGACAGGCTACTATGTTGTTCAGCAACGATTTAGCAACTACGAGCGGTTCGGAAATTTGCAATGGACAGTGATTCAGAGATTTCAGACTTTGACTTTTCGTCAACTTCAAGTGTCAGTTCTGACGAATCCGAAAAGAGGACTTTGTTTCAATCAGAAACAGGGTATGAAGATGACACATACTCTAGCTGGGATAATGCCAAACGTCATAGGGCCATACATGTACGAGCCCGAAGCACCACCACCTGCCGATGCAGCAGCCGGCGAAAGTGATGAGGACATGGACAGAGAGAGAGAAAGAGAGAGAGAGGGAGAGAGAGAGATCAGCTGGTTTTGGAAACGTACTTCTTGCTTACTTGTTACTTGGCAACGATGCTAGGTGCTAGTGATTAGCAGCGCTTCACAACATTGCAAAGACTAACGTAATCAATGGCTAACTCAATCTACGTAGGGCTACATACACTATATGGCCAAAAGTATTTAGCCACCTGCCTTGACTCACATATGAACTATAGTGCCATCCCATTCCTAACCCATAGGGTTCAATATGATGCAGGACCACTTTTTGCAGCTATTACAACTTTAACTCTTCTGTGAAGGCAGTCCACGAAGTTGGGGAGTGTGTATTTAGGAATTTTGACCATTTTTCTAAATGTACATTGGTGAGGTCAAACACTGATGTTGGTTGAGTGCGACTGGTTCTTAATCCCTGCTCTAATTCATCCCAAAGGTGTTTTGTCGAGTTTAATTAAGGACACTGTGTAGCCCAGTCAAGTTCATTCACACCAGACTCTGTTATCCATTTCTTTATGGACCTTTTCTTGGGCACTGGTGCACACTCGTGTTGGAAGAGGAAGAGTCCCTTTCTAAACTGTTCCCATAAGGTTGGGAACATGGGATTGTTCAAAATGCTTTGGTATCCTAAAGCAGTCAAAGCCAGAACATTTTGGATTATTCCATGCTCTCAACCTTTGGAATGGCCCTCTTCCTCTTTCAACATGCATGTGCGCCAGCGCACTAAATAAGGCCCATAAAGAAATGGATGAGACAGTCTGATATGAATGAACTTGACTGGGCAACACAGAGTCCTTAACTGAACATGACAAAATACCTTTGGGATGAATTAGAGCGAGGATTAAGAACCAGTCCCTCTCAACCAATATTAGTGTTTTACCTCACCAATGAGCATTTGGAAAAATGGTCAAAATTCCTATAAAGACTCTGCCCAACCACGTGGACAGCCTTCAGAGAAGAGTTGAAGTTGTAATAGCTGCAAAAAGTGGTCCTGCATCATATTGGACCCTATGGGTTAGGAATGGGATGGCACTATAGTTCATATGTGAGTCAAGGCAGGTGGCTAAATACTTTTGGCCATATAGTGTATATTACCAACCTTGTATTAAGCATGGACTCCCGACGACACTCCAGCACAGACACCGATGGCACATCAAAGCAGTCGTCCCGAAAGTGTCGCGAACAAATAACTGCTCCAGGTCCTGGTTCAGCAAAGTCCGCTCGGGTTTGCCTAACAAACCTCACCCAGGACCGCCTTATCGCCGTGTTTTTAGGAAAATAATAGGTAGAAATACCCAACGCCTTATTAGCCACACTTCTGCAGCCTCCCACTACACAATAATTTGGCATGGTTGAAATAATTAACCGGCACGAATATAAAAACTTTACTACAACTATCAATGAATGAAGCGAGAACAACACCACCGAGCTTTTCTACTCCCTGTGAATACGTCATCCACCGGAGATGTCCGAAGATTTCCGAACGTGCAGATTTGGTTTTCGTTTCTTAGCAGCCACGCAAATAGTTCATACAAAACTGCGACTAAAATAATTATGACACTGCATATTATTATATGGATAGTAAAAGTAGGATGTTAAAAACATTATTTATCAATGACTAATTGTTTTTACATTAACAGGAATGTTGACCTTTAATAAAAATACACTAGGTCTTCACGAAAACGAGAACAACTTGTAAGGTAGGCTATGTAGCCCAATGTTAGCATCAGACAGTGGATATGTTAGCATAGCCTAGTGGATAACAGGTAATCCAAATGACTGTTTACAATTAGGTAACCAAATGACTGTTTACAATTAGGTAACAATTAGGTGAATGAAGTTCATCAATTGTGGTCTTCAGATCACCTTTAACACAACAAAAAGTCCATTAAATGGAAGTACACGACTAAATGCTGTCATGACATTAATTTGTGTAATGGCTAAATAGATATTAACAGATTACAATACATGTCAAGAGGGAACTGTTGAATGAAAGGAAATGAAAGGAATGATATTCACTCTGACTGCTAGTTGCAGCTTGGGCACGCTCATGCTTAGCATAAAAGTGCCTCAGCATGGAAGAGGTGTTAGTATTATAGGCCAACTCCTGCTCACAAATGATGCACTGCACCTGAAAGCAGAAATTGAAAATAGCCAAAATGACATTTCTCAACAATGAATATTCTGTGGGTGCACCTACTAAGCCACATCATATAAACTACAATTGACTTGACATGACAACATGAAATATAGGCTAAACAAATATAAAAACATTGAGCCATAGTTTAAACACTGTTACAAGTGTTGCATTCTGCTGCACTGAAGGACATCTAGCCATAGGTTAAATCTCAGAATGAGGTTTCTGTAAATGTAACTGTAAAAACTTGAGAACTTAAACTTAAAAACGAGACTTAAACTTTCATTTTTGACAGATGCCGCCTGAATGAACCTGCGGGAGGAATGGCTAGACGCGTTTGACTTACAAACCCGTTTGTCAGCATTTGTCTCAAGGGGGCAGGAACAGACGCGTGATGTGTTGTGTGTGGGGGACAAGGAGGGGGCGGGTGGTTGTAGTAGGGTGCATTGAGACTTCAAGTCAAGTCGAGTGTTTTTTTTTTAATAGCACATTTAAACAAAACAACAGAGATGTCCCAAAGTGCTGCACAACACAAGGATAAAAAATAACACAGCAAAACCATAACCCAAAGACATTAATAGGTATAGCCTACTGTGAACAGCTAGGGCAAGCGGTCACCCTGGTTGCAGGTGAGGCGAGACTGGTTGTAGGAGGGTAAAAGGACGCAGGCAGGCAGCAAAAAGTTCCAATAAAGAACTGGTGGTTTATTCAATCACAAAAAAAAAAATTCAAAATGCTAATTCCATAGCTTGTTGTTTTCCTGAACAGTCACAACAGTATAAGCAATAGCAATAGTGTTCTCTAGAGCAGTAGCAATAGCATTAGCAATAGCAAGCATTGGTGTTATCAAAAGCAATAGCAATCACAGCCTCGCAGCAAGCATGTGTCTACTACTCTCCTTACAGACAAAATGAGCCCGGTTATATAGGGCTGGTAATTCCAGTTAACTAGCACTAATCATTGGTGATTGGGCCAAACCATCCCCCACACAGGTAAAAGTTATTCAATAAACTATTTACAAAACTCACACACCCCTCAAGCCCATAACAAACACAATAATAATCACCCAGCACCAACATATAATCATAACACCACCACCAAATTCATGTAAACACCCATATTACTGCAAAACACACACAATACACCCCCATCGTGCACAATACCCGCTACCGTTGGTTACAAGACGACTGCTCTCTCAGCGAGCGCGCTTTCGCATAGAGAGAGTGGAGGAGGCGTCATGTTCAGGTAAGTTTGCTGTTTGTGTTTGTTGCTACCAAGGGAATTAACTGAGGGATTTATGTGTGAAATGGGACATGGTAGTGGGGTGTTGGTGTTTGTAGAAGCCGATAATGTAATAACGACCAATAATGTAATAACAACCAATAACGTAATAATTATAATGTAATAAAACCAATAATGTAATAATTGACCGATAATGTAATAAGATTTCTGAGCCAATAACGTAATAAAATTTTGCCGATAACGTAATAAGGTATTACATTATTGGCTGGCTATTACGTTATTGGCCTTGTACTAAAAAAAAACTCAGAAAATGTAATAACTGGTGCCAATAATGTAACATTTTTCTTCTTTTCTTTTTTACTCCTACATTCAGGGTAGAGTGTCAGTCTTAAAGTACAATTTACTCCTATAAGCCACTATACTGCCTGGTTGCCTCAGCCCTGACCTGTTATAGTTGCACTACTAAAAGCAGACTGTTAGTTATGGTATCATCCCTTTTTTATTTGTACAAACTTAAAATTATGAAGTGGGAGGGAGTTGGTGTACCCCCAAATAAAACCTTGTTGGGGCCAATTGGATTATTGGCTAAATTAGAATACCAAAATTTCAAATTTTTAATTTGCATGAATACTTTTAAGAGAGGAGAGGCAGAGCGTATGGTACATTTGAGCTGAAGCCCCATGTTCTTTTCCACGTCTCTCATACCAGGAGGAGCATTGGCTTCCTAGTCCCTTACGGTTACATGGAGCTCCCTCAAGTTTGCATTTTCAAACAATAACCCCTGTGTACAGTAAAGAATAAATGAAGTCTTCCTGCGAGTTGCATCAAATAATGACATAAGTCTTTCATTTCCATTCAAACTTTTAATTGAACCACACACATTGTTCCTGGTCATTAAGGTGGTGACATACTGTAGGCATATATTGTAGTATTTTCAAACAATAATCCACACGTAAAGAGTACAATTAACTCTAAACATCTAAAACATTTTATAGAGCTTTTAATGGAACCGCACCCATGTGCATTTTCAAACAATAATCTGTGATGTAAAGAGTACAATTAAACGTTTATGTGTGGGGGTTCAAACATTCAACTGTTACACACACCTGCACGGTAACTGCCTGCACAAACACACACACAGTATTCTCCATTTTTAGATAATAATCCACATGTAACCCACATGTCTAAATGAGAGTTTTCTCCAATGATGATTTTTTTTTTTCATTTTAATTCAAACCTTCAATTGAACCACACACTTTTCTTGTAAAACTATTTGCACTATGCCATATCTTATTTGTCATCCTCACACCAAAAATATGATTTGTAAAACAAAGACCAGTATAGAATACGACTTCAATATGTCCACTGAAAAGCAGAGGAAATGAAAAAATGAAAATGTCTATACTTCCGAATGTCGGCTGTCCTGATAGAGGATGGGCGATTAATTGAATAAAGGAAACAGTGAGGAGAAAGGTTTTTTCATAAATGCCATCAATAATTATAATTAGCTTACCTTTTCACATTTTGTCATAGATGTAGGCCTAAGGAAGCCTGCTGATGATAACTGTGGACAACGCAACGAATGATCATTCGATTTCGTGGACAATTGAAATAGAACATAGAATATTTTTGAATGTTTGTTACCATGGACAATCTTTGTGGCCAGTGTCACATGACTTGTAGGGTGGCTGACAGCTTTGGCCCGGCCATGAAAAGGATCTTGTACAGCAATGGTGTCATACGAATAATAAATAAATAAATAAATAAATAAATAAATAGATAGATAAATAGATAGATAGATAGATAGATAGATAATAAATAATATGATTATATGATAAATGATTATTAGGCTACTAGACCTACCGACTACCGACTATTACCTAGGCCTATTTACAATCTAGTAGTAGCCTAGTAGTAGTAGCCTAGTAGTAGTAGTAGTAGTAGTAGACCTACTTAGTAGTATTACTAGGCCTATAATAATAATAATAATAATAAGAAGAAGAAGAAGAAGAAGAAGAAGATTAATTTAGAATCAAAGGCCATTTCAATAAAGACAAACTTGAATTAATCAACTAGATTTCATAAGGCACAATAAGAAAGGTTTCTACCAGATTAATCGGCCTACTTCAGATTAAGAGAACATATTCTAAAAATACTATTACAAAGCAATAAACAGGTGAAACAGGCAACATTTTAAGATGCTGGTATCTCTGTGGAGTCCCACAAACACCAAGGTGTAGTTATGCAGTTAAGCATAAGCTAAACCTTCTCTTTGACCAACCTTAGCCAATGCTGACTGGCAGAAACAGCTCCAGTGATTATAGATTTTTTTTTAGCAGATACATATGGCTGATGCCATTGCTTTTTTAATGATTTGTTTATTTTCTTTTACCAATATGTTTTTCCAATTTATTACACCCTACACAGGAAAAAAAAATCAACACTTACAGAATACTGTGGGACCAAATACATATGGTGTTAAATTGACTCTCTAAGTGTGGAATTAACACTGCTGGTTTTAATGTGTATTAGCCTTTGCTCCAAATGTTAAAATGCAGAAGGATACCTAAATGTGAATGACATTAGACTGAGATTAGAAGAAAGATGAACAGTAGCATAACAACAGATTGCATGGAGAAGCTATAGGTACTTTCAGCCACTTCCAAATTGCTTTTCCAAAACATTTTTGCAAGGGTAATAATAAGTCAGAATTTAAGTATTATATCTGGTTGCAAGACCCCAAAGTGGGTATTGCACCTTATGACCAAAAGGCCTGTTTGTTAAACTATTCGGGCCTACTGTGTACGTGTGAAGTTAGGTCTGAGACAAGCAGTCTTTCACTTAAAAGAATACATAGTACTTTAGGACAGACATATTCTATACAGAATGTAAGAATAAAAGGAACAATATAATGTCACACTATTGGCACCAGTTATTACCAGTTATTTACATGAGGATTATTGTTTGAAAATACTAAAATGTATGCCTTTGTCACCACCTTAATGACCAGGAACAATGTGTGTGGTTCAATTAAAAGTTTGAATGGAAATGAAAGACTTATGTCATTATTTGATGCAACTCGCAGGAAGACTTCATTTATTCTTTACTGTACACAGGGGTTATTGTTTGAAAATGCAAACTTGAGGGAGCTCCATGTAACCGTAAGGGACTAGGAAGCCAATGCTCCTCCTGGTATGAGAGATGTGGAAAAGAACATGGGTCTTCAGCTCAAATGTACCATACGCTCTGCCTCTCCTCTCTTAAAAGTATTCATGCAAATTAAAAATGTGAAATTTTGGTATTCTAATTTAGCCAATAATCCAATTGACCCCAACAAGGTTTTATTTGGGGGTACACCACCTCCCTCCCACTTCATAGTTTTAAGTTTGTACAAATAAAAAAGGGATGATACCATAACTAACAGTCTGCTTTTAGTAGTGCAACTATAACAGGTCAGGGCTGAGGCAAACAGGCAGTATAGTGGCTTATAGGAGTAAATTGTACTTTAAGACTGACACATTCTACCCTGAATGTAGGAGTAAAAAAGAAAAAAAGAAAAAATGTTACATTTTTTTTAGTACAAGGCCAATAACGTAATAGCCAGCCAATAATGTAATACCTTATTATGTTATCGGCAAAATTTTATTACGTTATTGGCTCATAAATCTTATTACATTATCGGTAAATTATTACATTATTGGTTTTATTACATTATAATTATTACGTTATTGGTCGTTATTACATTATTGGTCGTTATTACATTATCGGCTTCTACAGTGTTTAAATACGGTGTGGCAGGAGGGAGAAATGATAAATGAGTGTGTCTCGGAGTTGTGTATATGAACGCCAAAGCGTGTGGCTTTGGCCATGGCGGTAGCACGCCAAACATTTCCTCAACTCCCCCACAAAGTTCACAAACATTACCCTGGCTTTGCTCCTGTCCCCGACAAACATACAAAGCATTTTACCAGTGTGGCATAGTCCAAGTGTGCTCCGGTGCGGTTTGTGCTGTGGGTGCGTGTGTGTGTAGCTCTCTCCCTGTGCAGGTAATTAGTAGGGCACCTGCAGCGTGTTACCCTCGCTAACGCTACTCTAACCAGAGTTCACAGCGTAGCGGTGAGAAGGGGGGAGATTCACCTTCTCACATTACCCACCCCCTCTGGAGTCTCGCCAACAGGGTGGCGAGACAAAAAGTCAGCCATGGGGTTCTGTTTGCCAGCCCGGTACTGTACAGTGAACCGAAAGGGCTGCAGAGCCAGGAACCAACGTGTGATGCGGGCGTTAGAATCCTTCATACGGCCCAGCCACTGCAAGGCGCGGTGGTCCGACTTCTCCAAATATTTCAGCAGAGCCTCATTTCCACTGATTTTTTTCGCTGAGTACAAACAAAAAAAAACAGAGCAGATGTATTCTTTAATAGGATGCTGTAATTATTACAGTGTAATAGAACATCTTTCATGTCCTTCAAATGAACACATGCAAAAGAAATCTTGTGTTACAACAAATGACCACACAGCATCAAACTAATATATATTACATAAACTATATAATAGACATTCAGTAAAGAGAAGTTAGAGAGTAGAGTAGAGTAGAGTTGAGTATAACTTTAATGATCTCAGAGGGAAATTAAGGTGTTCCAAGTAGCTTTGACAAACACACATAATGGGCCTATATGCCACAAAGGCACCAAGACATTAATACACAGAGCATAACATAGGTTAAAATAACATAGTTCAGAACAAAAAGTATTGAGCATTGGGCCTGTGCTATGGGTCTGATAAATAAGGCATAAATTACACTATTCAACAAAAGAAATAGGCCTATCAACAAGCATCCTGGCAATGTGTAGAAGACGTTAAGCCAAAACTTAAGTAAAGTAAAATGTACAAGTTAGCTGAAACAAGTGTCCGCGCGTCCAGCAATAATGGATATTAATATTACATCATACTATTCATAAGAGATTTTACCTCGTTTTGGTGGCGGGGGGGCATTGGAGCTTGAGGCTGAAGGTGGCGACTCCATCTCACCTTCCTCTTCCTCCACTTCTTCCTCTGTGACCGTCGCATTAGGCTCTTAAAAGTCAAAGTAAAAGACAGGATATTAAAATGCTGCAATGCTACACAAGTGGGTAGCCATGGAATTAGGCACATATGAGCTAGCTGCCAAATAATCTTGAAAACATTAATGTTTGGTCATGCATGTCATGGTTACCAGGTTACGTTAAGTTGAGCAGCTAAGATGACGTTAGCATTATTTGCTAACGTAAACAAACGGCATAGCCTAGTACTAAACACACACATACACCTAATCAAGAAACACGTGAATATAGGCAGCTAGTTGAAAATATATAAATACTTACCAATAGCACAGGGACTGTGTTGGTCTTCCTGTGCAGTGTCGTCCTCCACCATGGCCTCCAGCATCGCTGTGGCCGAATTATATGCTCCAGCCATTTGACAGCCAGGTCTGTCACCGAGTACCGACTGCAGTATTTCATAATGTGGATTGTACATGGGTTTGCCCTTCCCACTCGGGTCTACTTCTTTGCGTTTATGGTCTCTGTACTCTTTTTTCATTTTTTTCAGTTTGTTAATAATTTGGTCTGCGCTGCGAGTGTAACCAGCTGCAGCCAATTCCTCCTGAAGCTGGTCATAATTTTTTTTTGTCCTCACCGCCCCCTGGTGCTACGCTGGAACCGTTTTTTTAGGGCCAGGGCTAAGATCATTTGTGTGGAAAAACAAAGAACTGGTGCTAGATCAGGCACTGGCACCAAACCAGCACGGGAACTGCGTCGGTGGAAAAGGGGTAAAAGGTGCCGCTCGCCGGGCAAAGTCTGGCACAAACCGGCGATACCAGCCGACCAGGCCCATGTCCTTCTTGGTCTGGGGCCTGGGGCAGTCCAGTATCGCCTGGACCTTGTCTGTCTGTGGGCGGATGACACCCCGGCCGATAACGTGGCCAAGGTACTGCACCTCCTCCTGGGCTAAGGCGCATTTCAGCGGGTGGATAGTCAAGCCCGCTTTCTGAATGCGCTCCAGCACGTCACCAAGGTGACGCAGATGCTCCTCCCAGGTGGAGCTGTACACCACAATGTCATCCAGGTACGCTGCAGCGTACGGGTCTGTACCGGCCAACACACTGTCCATTAGCCGTTGGAATGTGGCCGGGGCCCCCTGCAGTCCAAAGGGCATGACCACAAACTGGAACAGTCCCTGTGGTGTGCGGAACGCTGTGCAAGGCCTGGCCTCCTTGGCTAGGGGCAACTGCCAGTACCCCTTGCACAGGTCCAAGGTGGTGATAAACGCCGCCTTCCCCAGCCGCTCGATTAGGTCCTCCAATCGAGGCATGGGGTAGGCGTCGAACTTGGACTGGGCATTGACGCGCCGAAAGTCTATGCAAAAGCGCATAGTGCCATCCTTCTTGGGGACCAACACGACCGGGTTACTCCACTCGCTGGTTGACCTCTCGATGACCCCGAGAGCCAGCATCTCCTCCACCTCTGCCCTGAGGTGTGGCAGGAGACGCTCTGGGACCCGGTACATCCTCTGACGCACTGGTGTAGTGTCCTTCAGAGGGATGTTGTGCTCAACGAGAGAGGTGTAACCCGGCCGCTACTGAAAGAGGCCCGCAGGAATGATACTCCCCAGCTCCTCCTGCTGGCGGGTGGACAGGTGGGACATATCAAGGGTGGCAGACTGCTGGCTGGTGGGGAAGAACTGCTCCGGTGTCTCCTCCTCCTCCGCCACAGCCTGCACACGGAGCTGCAGACTCAGGTCCCTCTCATGCCACTCCTTCAGCAGATTGACATGGAAGACCTGGGTCGGGTTTCTCCAGCCCGGGAGGTTGATTTCATAGGTCGCAGGACCCATCCGCCGCACCACCTCATATGGCCCTTGCCACTTGGCAAGCAGCTTCTGCTCCGAGGTGGGCAGCCTTGTCATACCAGGCCTTCTGCTGTTTCTGGGCCTGCTCCATGTTGACCCGCACCATCTCAGCCATCTCCTTCATTTTGTCCCTCATCTGAAGGACGTGGGCCAAGACACTACGGGTCTGCGGTGTTGAGGGTCCCTCCCAGGTCTCCCTCAGGACATCCAGAGGGCCTCTCACCTGACGGCCGTACAGCAGTTCAAAAGGTGAGAAGCCTGTGGAGGCCTGAGGTACCTCCCGGTAGGCAAACAGAAGGTATGGCAGCCAACGGTCCCAGTCCTTACCATTGACTGCCACAAACTTCCGCAGCATGGCCTTGAGCGTCTGGCTGTAACGCTCAACCAGGCCATCAGTCTGAGGGTGGTATGGGGTGGTCCTGATGCCCTTGATGCCAAGCAAACTATAGACCTGTTTCATGGTCCGGGACAGGAAGGCAGTTCCCTGATCCGTCAGGATTTCCTGGGGGATGCCTACCCTAGAGAACAGCTGTAGTAGGGCCTGGGCTATAGGACGGGCAGCTATCTTGCGGAGAGGGAAGGCCTCCGGGTAGCGGGTGGCATAGTCACAAATGACTAAAATATACTTGTGGCCAGTCTGGGTCCTTTCTAGGGGGCCTACCAGGTCCATCGCTATGTGGCTCTTACAGAACCTCTGGACATCTGTGTAGAGCCCTGGCCAGAAAAACCTTGCTGCTATCCTCTCATAAGTCTTTGAAAGACTGAGATGGCCAGACCAAGGGATATCGTGCCCCATTTCTAGCACCCTCCCCCTATGTTTTGTGGGTACCACCAACTGCTCTGCCCTGCCTTCTGCTGGTTGGTGATATAGCAGACCCTCTCTCACCACATAGTACTCCCCCACCAAATTTTTGGCCCCATCATTACTGGCCCCATCAGGTACAGCTTGCTGAAATGCTACCCTTAATGTGCCATCTTCTCTCTGCAGCTGATCAAAGTTCTCTAGGACCTCACCCCACTCATCCTCGGCCACTTCGACCGGCACCTCCTGGTCAATGGTACCTATGATTTTAGCCTGCCTACGCTGCTTTCTCGATTTCCTACCCTTCACTCGGGGAGTGAAGTCAGCATCGGCACAGGCCAACTCTTTCATATAGTCCGCATTTATTTGTTCCTCCTTGTCTGTCTCCTGCACCTGCATTTTACGCTGGGCCCTGGTCAACACAAGGTTTACTGGTTGGACATGTTGTAATAGCTCCGGGAGCACACCAATATCCTGACCAACAACAACAGGGTGGCTTACGCCTCGTCCCCACACAGGCGAATTTCGCCGAGCGAATATTCGCCTGGGGGGTGTGGTCGCGAAAATGACAACCACGTTACTGTGTGTTGTTGTAGTAGCAAGTGTGGTTGCGCTGTGACGGTAAGTTAGCGTCAGCTAGCAAGGTAGCAATTCGCTAGCGGCTAGCTGGCTAAAAAAAAAACGAATGCTCAAGATGGCAATCTGCGGTCGTCTATTTGCCTCGATTATATTCACATCACATCTAAACAACAATCCGTGCTGATGAACACACTTTTGGTCAACAAGAAACAAGTTTAATTGTGCTATTGTTTTCGGGTTAGTAAATCCATCGACGGCCGCCATGTTGGTCAGTTTTTTTTTACAACCCCGCCTCTGAGTACAACGTCACGCAACAAGCAAACCAGCACGCCAATTTCATTGGTGCGCGCCCTGTCTAATTTGCATACAGTTGGGGTTTCGCCTATCTCAATTCGCGTCGCTCCGCGAATTCGCCTTCGCCAAGCGAAATTTCGCCTCCATTCAAAGTCAATGAGAGCGACGCGAAATATCGCTGTGTGGGGACGAGCCGTTAACCTCTCCACCACCCCCACAGTTATCTGATAGGTCTGACCTTCCACTTCCAAGTACACATCAGCTACCAGATGGTCATGTTCATCCCCATTCACACACAAAACTTTTAGCCTCCTTGCTGGTATGTGATCCCTTTTCCCCACCAGATGGGGCTGAATCAAAGTTTGTGTGCTGCCGGAGTCTAACAAGGCCATAGCCTTTTCCAAATGTATTACCACCTGCGTGGTTTGTAGCCTCCCCATAAAACCTGCACTCCCCTCCCCTGGTCTCGGGATGCAGCTATGGCTGGAGTACTTGGGGTTTCTATGGGGACACTCGGGCTTGATGTGGCCTTCCTCTTTACAATAATAGCACACTATGGGGGCATCACGTCTTTGTACCGGGTCATTTCTGGGCTTGGCTGGGGCAGATGTGTGGACAGGCATCTTTTTAGGCACCGCAGTTTTAGGACCACCCCCATAACCAAACCCCTCAGACTTACCCCTCACTGCTGGTCGTGTGTAGGCCTCCTGGCGGAAGGTCTTGACTCCCCAACGAGCTGACAGGAAGTTCTCCACCAGCTCCACCAGGGTGCGGAAGAACTGCTCCATGATGAGCACCTCAGAGACTTCTTCGACCGTCTTATTTGACGGCCTAATCCACTTGTGGAACAGGTCTCTGAGGCGGGTGTACAGCTCGCGGGGGGTCTCTCCTGGCCGTACGTCAGGCTCTCGGAAGCGCCTCCGGTACACTTCCTCGCTGATCTCATACTTGAGGAGAATGGCCTCCTTCATGTGGTCGTACTCCATGGCCCGGTCCATGTCCATGGCCACATAGGCACTGCGCACCTTCCCAGTGAGGTAGGGCACAAGGAACACGGCCCAGTCCTCCCTTGGCCAGCGGTATGCCCTGGCCAGGCGCTCAAAGGTGGTCAGGTACTGCTCAATGTCATCGCCATCTTCCAGCTTGGGGATGGCGCTTCTGGACCACGCCATCGGTGCTCCCGGTGCTGCTGAAAAGACGGACGGTGGAGCCACTGGTGCTGGGCCCGGCGTCGCTGGTGGTGAAGCCGCTGGCGCTGGTGGTGAAGCCGCTGGCGCTGGGGGTGGAGCCGGTGCTGGAAACGCTGGAGCTGGAGCTGCTGGAAACGCTGCCGCTGGAGCCGCTGGAAACGCTACCGCTGGAGCCGGTGCTGCAACCGCTGGAGCTGGAGCCAGTGCTGGAACCGCTGGCGCTGAAGCTGCCCATCGTGGTGGACCCTGGGGTGGTGATGGTCGGCGGTCAGCCTCCACATCTTCCCTCAGCTGGTTGAGCTGCAGCTGGACACTCCTCCAGCGCTGCTCCTGCTTGGAGGCCTCCTTTTCCTGCGCTTGGAGAGCCCTCTCCAGGAGCTGACGCAGGACACTGACCTCAGACTCCTCCATCTGAGCTGCTGCGCCAACTGGGGTCTGCTGCTCCTCATCCAGGGACTCCTCCTTCATGTCGTCCAGGTCACGGGTCAGCCTCTGGCCCTCCATTCTTAGCCAGGTGCGGCTACGGCTCGTGCTGCCTCGGTGGTATGCACCACGCCTTCCCCCTCTCCTGTCCAGCCTTCTCAACAGACGTTACCGATCCCACTTCTGACACCAATTGTGAACAGGGCAAGCGGTCACCCTGGTTACAGGTGAGGCGAGACTGGTCGTAGGAGGGTAAAAGAACGCAGGCAGGCAGCAAAAAGTTCCAATAAAGAACTGGTGGTTTATTCAATCACAAAAAAAAGATTTCAAAATGCTAATTGCATAGCTTGTTGTTTTCCTGAAAAGTCACAACAGTATAAGCAATAGCAATAGTGTTCTCTAGAGCAGTAGCAATAGCATTAGCAATAGCAAGCATTGGTGTTATCAAAAGCAATAGCAATCACAGCCTCGCAGCAAGCATGTGTCTACTACTCTCCTTACAGACAAAATGAGCCCAGTTATATAGGGCTGGTAATTCCAGTTAACTAGTACCAATCATTGGTGATTGAGCCAAACCATCCCCCACACAGGTAAAAGTTATTAAATAAACTATTTACAAAACTCACACACCCCTCAAACCCATAACAAACACAATAATAATCACCCAGCACCAACATATAATCATAACACCACCACCAAATTCATGTAAACACCCATATTACTGCAAAACACACACAATACACCCCCATCGTGCACAATACCCGCTACCGTTGGTTACAAGACGACTGCTCTCTCAACTCCCCCACAAAGTTCACAAACATTACCCCTGGCTTTGCTCCTGTCCCCGACAAACATACAAAGCATTTCACCAGTGTGGCATAGTCCAAGTGTGCTCCGGTGCGGTTTGTGCTGTGGGTGCGTGTGTGTGTAGCTCTCTCTCTGTGCAGGTAATTAGTAGGGCACCTGCAGCGTGTTACCCTCGCTAACGCTACTCTAACCAGAGTTCACAGCGTAGCGGTGAGAAGGGGGGAGATTCACTTTCTCACACCTACTGACACAAACCAATAAAATAAAACGAGATTAACAAATACATAAATAAATAAAAGAGTGAGCTTGACAGCATCAGATAAACACCCCAGAACAAGCTAAAAGGAGAGAGAAAAGATATGTCTTCAAACTAGACTAAAATAACGTACATATAAGATGAGAAGTTCAGTGCCAGAGTGCTACACAACACACGTGTCCAGACGTCAGTGAACTTTAAACCAACCAGGGCAAAGTTGTGTCACCACAGAGGCGTTAGTTAGACGCTTGTAAACGTGTGGAAGCATCTACAACCGTTTGCACGATTTGTCTACATGCGTCTACATGCGTTTTACTCACGTGGGTTTTTAGGTCATATGACCTTGTCGCATTTTGGTGACATCATCACATCTTTCTGGCAAGTCTGACACAATTTCTAACCATCATGCAACATTTTCATCCCACAATGCATCACTGACTGCAAACGCCTGGAAACGCATGCAAACGTTTACATCAAGTCGAATGCGCCTGCTATATGAAGTTGTGATTGAAGACAGCATCGTATCTCTCTGTCCTCTGGCCTCTAGTCAAAGTAACCAAAAGTGAAGATTGCGGTCAAGGCAGACACAACGTAACTCCAACTCAATGTCATGGCCATGATTTCAAACTTTGTGTTTTCAATGTACTTGTAGCAGAATTCAGAGCGAAACATTGCAATTAGCTGGTATGTTCAAAATGTTTCTCGCTTTTAAAGGGGAACTTCCATCGTTATTTTTATTCACATTTCTGTGTCGCCACTATGGTTGAATGCATTGTGCGTCATTTCTGTGAACAATTATGTCCTAGATCTCTTGTTTGACGCTGTTTTCTGTAAGCTATAACAGGTCTAGTGGTTGAACGACTGGCTTTTCCGGTGTCCCTCGTGAATATCCATGACGTGTCAATAAGGCACCTCTGATTGGGCAAATTCGCTGTCTTTCGCTCACCTAGCTTCTGTCCACTGTTCTTCCTTTGGGATGTAGGCTTGCCATACATGGCTCTGGGGGGGGGGGGCTTACGACCTAGTGACGTAGATAGGTTTAGCATGCTCTGATCCGCTCGTTTTGGTTAGCTCGACCCTTCAATGACCAGTAAAACCATGAGGGTCGAATTTCACGTCTTGGAATGCTGCGTGCATATACTGCTTGTTGTGACCCACCACATTGTAAATAGAGCTACTAAAAGTGGTTTTTGACGGAAGGACCCCTTTAAGTTCGTAAAACATGAAAAAAGTAACGATGGATTTAAGATACTAAAGCAAAGTATTCATCTAAATCAATTAAACCATTAATTAAAACCAATGGTGTGACACCATAATGTTAACCATATGAAGAATTTGTTTAAACCATTGTTTATCAATTATTTTAACACATTCTAATACACAGCTAGGTATCAGTTTTTTAAGCGTTTACCTTCCTTAAGATGTGTTATGCTTGTACTAGTATAACACTTTTCAGTTATACATATACAGTATGCATACAATTTTACTAGGAAAAAACACGAGCTTTGCCATCCTTTATTCTTTTCAGTTTATTAAGTTTCTGTTTCATAAAACAATTGGCAGCTGTGTAGAAGTTATGTGAACACAATGGCCATGGTTTAGGGGGGAGGGAGTAGACCCTCAGCTCTGAACTTGGTGGTGGGACATGTTGCAGGCACATGTTGCATTGCATTTTTACAATAAATTATAATTAACCCACCTGTCCGTCAGCTGTTGTAGCTCCTTCCCGTGCCATTACTCTGTCCCTACTTTTAACAAAGTTGCTTGTACTCTCTGGGCTACAACTTAAGTAGCTGCGGAACGGTGACGCATGCGCAGTCTTGATCTCGAACGACATTTCTTGTGCTCAATAAACACTAGGCTCGTTCGGGTGATGGTAAATGTTTGCAAACGGATGTAGCCGCATGTAGTCAGCGATGCATTGTGGGCTGAAAATGTTGCATGATGGTTAGACTTTGTGTCAGAGTTGACAGAAAGGCGTGGCGCTGTCACAAAAAACGCCACAAGGTCAGATGACCTAAAAACCCACGTGATGTAGCCGCATGTGGACAAATCGTGCAAGCGCTTGCAGTTGCTTTTCCGCGGCTACAATCGTCTAACTAACGCCTCCATGGTGACGCAGCTTTGCCCTGGTTGGTTTAAAGTTCATTGACGTCCGGACACGGATGTTGTGTAGCGCTCTGTCACGGAACTTCTCATCTTATATGTACGTTATTTTAGTCCAGTTTGAAGACATATCTTTTCTCTCTCTTTTTAGCTTGTTCTGGTGTGTATCTGATGCTGTCAAGCTCAATCTTTTATTTATTTATGTATTTGTTAATCTCGTTTTTATTGTATTGCTTTGTGTCAGTAGGCTATACCTATTAATGATCTTTGGGTTATGGTTTTGCCGTGTTATTTTTCATCCGTGTGTTGTGCAGCACTTTGGGACATCTCTGTTGTTTTGTTTAAATGTGCTATTAAAAAAACGACTCGACTTGTCAAAAAAAAAAAATATATATATATATATATTTTTTTTTTTTGGACACCTTTATATCTTTCTTTTTTTGCGTGGGCATCATTGGCCACTGTTGGGATTGCTATTTTTACAAAAATAATAACAAAAAAAACCCATCTTTGGAACATCTGCTTCACCTCGTGTCTGTCCACCTCAAACTGTCCAGTCTGGCCTCACCCGCACACAGGGTAACGCTCGCCCCCTTACACTTGGTATGAATGTGCTTACTAGCTTGCAAGACTGCTTGGAACGAAAGCTTGCAAGACTACTTGGAATGAAAGTTAGTAGAATACTCAAGTACAGTATTAGCCTTTCACTCCAGTAAACATGATTGCAGCCATAACGGTAGAAAAACACTGATTACGAAATTGATCGTAGGCTGTCTAATTTGTGTTTGAGCATCTACTCTTCAATTTATTATATTTGGGTTTGTTGGCCGACATCATTAGACGTCACCACAAGTTTGCGCAGTAGACCGCAGTAGACATGTGACCAAGCCGAGAATTGAAAATGTGGTTTCTTCGGCTCCCAGTGAAAACGACGCTATCCCTCAGTCAATTCCTTCTGCTGTCTATGGTTGTTACTATGGCAGTGAGGTAGGCAGTGAGATTGTTACAGTGTTTAGAGGTTTGTTTTCTCATGTACTGAGTAAAAATGGCGACAAATATTGAAGATTATATAAAAGACGAAGATGATGACTTTGATTACCAAGATCCAAGACCCTGGTTTCTTTGCATAGTGTCTGGCTGGGTCTGCTAGAAAACGCTTCTGCTCACTTGGCGTATTCCTTTACCAGAGTTTCTGTGATAATGCAGACAATACTACATCACACAGATGGAGATGCTATTAAACTGGACTAAAATAAACCTGTTTCTGGCTTACCAGACTCCACAGTTCCACTCCTATCTACCCTATGTGAAGGCCATGTACACTGCTGGCTATGCCGTCTCTCTCATCTCTCTAGTCTTTGCCATAGCCATCCTCTCTCTGTTACCGTAAGTTAGTTAAGTTTTATGCTTTCTCTCTTCTGTCTTCTCTCTTGCTCTCTCTCTCTTTCTATGTCTGTCTGTTCTCTCTTTCTTTCTCTCTCTGTTTCTGTCTGTCTGCTGTCTCTCTATCTTTCCCTATCTTTTTTCTGTCTTGTCTGCTCTTTCTTTCTCTCTGTCTCTCCCACATACACACACACAGCTAGGAAAACGTTTTCCTATTCTTTCTCCTCCCTGTTTTAGGAAACTGCACTGCACGCGGAACTACATCCACATCCAACTCTTCCTCTCATTTATTCTTCGCGCAGCCTTCATCTTCATCAAAGACTCTGTTCTCTTCTCCAGTGAGGCCATGTACCACTGCAATGCCTATTCAGTATGTTCAGTATCCCTACGCAGAACTGACCCACATGCACTGACAGGCCATCTTTTAAAAACAGACATTGGCAACTGTATAGTAAGCATTTAAAGACAAAAAACATTAAAGACCTCTGTGCTAGACAATGTCAGTAGCTACATTTGCATTAACCACCACAAACACAGCATAATCTAATGACTGCCTGACACTTCTGAGAAAGTGACTACCTCTCCCCTCCCCAGTTACCCTGCAAGCTGGTGCTTCTAGTTTCAAACTCCTGCATCATGGCCAACTACAGTTGGCTGCTGGTGGAGGGACATTACCTGCACACCCTGGTTAGCATCTCCTTTTTCTCAGGGAGGAAGTACTTCTGGTGTTACGTTGTGCTTGGCTGGGGTGAGTACAAAATGCAGACATCAATGCTCTTACTTCTGCTCCCTACAGCAATCTGATAGTGGTGCAACCCCAAAAAAAAGCCTGTCTTTTTTTTTGTCCTTATAGTGTATTTTATTAGGTACACAGTGCATGTTATCACCATGTTGTTTCCTGACTGTCTTATTCTTGTTTTTATTGTACAATGTCCTTGGGTAACTTGGATGAGGCTTTCAGTATTATTATTATTATTATTGTTATTATTATTAATAGTAATAATAATAATCAGCAGCAGCACAGTAAGAATAATAATGGGTAATTCTGTGTCAATTCACACACCCTCCCCAGGTGCACTTCTTCAATTAGCCTAATTTTTCTTGTACAGGTACGTTTTGATGCCAACTAAAAGAAACCGTTTTTGGAAATGAGGCCCTCCAAAGTTAGCATTCCACACCCACTTTTCTGGTCTGGGAATTGCACACATAATTTGCAAGCAGATTTGGACACCCATATCTTTGGTTTGAAGACAGATACACTCCATGTCCTCTCAGTCTGGCCCTGTCTAACAGATTCTATATTTACAAATAGCATAGCTTGACTATTTTTGGAGATTTTAACCCTTTAAAACTGGATTTGTGAAAAGCGTGATTTTTGACATGTTGGGGCTCCAGATCTTGGAAAGTGTGTATACTATTGAAGTTACATAACTAACATTGCTAATTTTCTGTCATATTTGTGAACTGCATGTATGCATGTAAGGACTTTAAGGGCACTCGGACCTTAAATGACAGAATAGAAGGGACTTCAAATTGTCTACACAACAACCCCAGAATGACCCTTGGGTACCCCCTACATCAGGCCCCCATTAACCGTGTGGGAACCTGAAATTTTAACCCCAGTCACACTTAATCAAAAATTGAAGCCTAGAAACAGTGATTTTTCCAGGTCTTCCTAATAATCTAGGCCTTTTAAATATGGGACTATTTGCCAATATGTTATCATTATATCTGGGTTTTCTGGATTTACTGCCATCTACTGGTCAACCAAATGTCATATTTTACACTGTTGTTACTAGTAGATGGCATCAAAAGGGTGTACCTGGGGAGATTCTAGGGAATTGTGTGAATTGACATGGGATGACCCTAATAATAATAATAATAATAATAATAATAATAATAATAATAATAATAATACATAAGCTAATAATAAAGTATGATCTTTTGATTGGAAAACTGGACTCTATAGGTACACCGGTGGTCATAGTAGGAGCCTGGGGCTTGGCAAAGTATTTTTATGAGAATGAAGGGTAAGTTGACGTAGCCTGATAAACCAGCCCTTCATACTTCATTTCATTTCATACAGAGGGTCTGGCTATGCTGTACAAAATGAAACTAAGAACGAGGGGCTGATTTACCAGGCTAAAGTTGAAGTAGTGAACATCAATAGCATTAACTTTATAAGCATAATCTAAAGAGGAAAGTACAAAACTGTCTCTTATATGAAAGGTGCTGGGAGACCAGGGGCAGTGACTGGATATGGTGGATTCTCAGAGTTCCCGTCCTCCTTTTTATTGTAGTAAGTAATGCCACATATTGTTGCCTTATACTGACTTAGCCTATGTATCGTATTATCATATTGGATTGTCATCCTGTATTTTTATGCCTCTGTACTGGCAATAGTCTTGCCAAAAATTACCTTTTTGGTTCAGTTATGTGTCTGTCCCAATCCCATGAATGTCCCTAGGAATGTGCTTGAAATTTGGTACAAGTGTTCAATTGGACTCCAACATGAACTGATCAGATATTTTAAGGTCAAAGTTCAAGGTCACTTTGACCGTGAAAGTTACTTTTTTGCAAACATAATACCTGAAGAATGCTCTGGGGTGGATGCTTCAAATTTAGTATGAATACATTTACTTGCATTCAAAGATAGTCATTAGAATTTGGAGCTCAAATAACTACTTTAGGCCACACATGTGTCCATTTTTAAGGAATTCCATTACTTCAAATTTGCCAAAAATGTTAAGTTAAACTTGAAGATGAATTGATTTTTAGTTTGTGGATGAAGAAGGTTTCTGTGAATGACTGTTTTCTGTTTAATCTGCAGGTAAACCTGTTCTTCTTCCTGAACATCATCAGAATACTCGTTGGCAAACTGTGGATGTCTGATGTTCGTGGAAATGAATTCAATCAATACAAGTATGTTCAATATGTCTGTTCATTAGGTCACAAGAATACGCTATTACACTGTGATTTGCTGATTGAAATTGCCAAATTAAGCAGAGTTGACAGATTACAAGATCTATTTATTCGCTGTATGTTGACAAACATACAAACATTTATTTACAAACATAACATAACCTTATCTTAAAAAAGTAAAAAAAAAAAACTATTAAAAATTACACAGTAGATAAATGATGAATCTTTAGTGGCACAGCATAATACTTGCATTAGCTAGAATGTATTAGTTATGACTACATTCTGTAAATTAGCTGCTATATATATTTAGTATCCGAAATAAACATTTGTGGTGCATAGCCTGTTGTGTAACACCATCTTTTTAGTTTCAGGTTTGTGTTCTCTTATATTCACATCTCTATGAAATGTTTTCAAGTAGCCTACATTATGAGTACATAATGATGTAATGTTAACACACACACATTTTTGTATTTTCTAGGCGGCTGGCCAAATCTACATTTCTCTTGGTGGCTCTCTTTGGCTGTATTATATTCTGTTTGCCTTCCTCCCACACAAAGTAGATGGTTTACTTTACATCATATGGAATATTACAGAACTGGCACTTGCCTCAACACAGGTAACAAACTCTAATTGTTCTGACTCTCCCTCCATTGCTTAAAATACTTACAAGCCTTACATCTTAATTTTTTCCACTCAAGGGCTTCGTAGTGGCAGTTCTGTACTGTTTTCTCAATGGAGAGGTAAGTTTACCTCAAGGTATCAGGCTCTCAGAACCAGAATGATGTGTAACTAAACATCTTTTAAAAGTTTCTTTCTGTCTTTTATATCTAACAGTAATTGCTTTGACTTGACTTCATAGTTACACCTACAAAATAATGTACTGCACAGCCAGGGCAAACACTACACCCATTAACACACGCTTCATACAAATATAGGCAATTCCATATCAGTTGGAACAGGTCCGACACCATGGTCCTCAGTTTCTGATTTTTTTCCAATCATTCTTTCATGTCTTACTAGAATCAAACCAAAATTTGTAGCTTGATCTCTTGTTTAGTTTCTGAGACATGGCTCTCCAAATATGAATAGGCGCGCATCCTAAAAATGCTGAAAATTCCAGTATTTCATAAGCACAACTTTGGTTTATACTCCTGTCCTCTTTTAACGCAACCACATTTTTCCTAAAATGGTGTTTTTTAGGAAACCAAAGTGTGTCACATTCAAAACACAGTTTATTAAAGGGTTGGGGGAAAGGGGAGATTGTGAGCGGGTTCCACTGACGCGTCTTCGTGAGGCGGTGGGAGAAGTGTTTCGGTAAACTCCGCATGTCAGGAACCAGGGCACTGAGGAGACACACACCACAGGCAGGCAGCAGAACTGGGCAGGTGGCAGACAGGCAGAGATACAAGTCAGAGCAGGCAGGAATTAGAGTCAATAGGCAGAAGGCAAGTCGGGTTTACCGGGGCAGAGGAGCAGACAGATCAGGCAGTCTCAGGCAGATCCAGGGTCAGGACAGGAGTCAGGAGATCAAGCCGCAGGTAGGAATCAGAGTCAGGCAGAAAGCAGGTCAGGTTTACCAGGGCAGAGTAGATGGTATCAGACAGGTCCCGGGTCAAAATGGGAGCCAGTAGTGATGGGTCCGACAACACTGATGCATCGACTCATGTGTTGAACTCATAGAGCAAACCCTGTGTCGGCGCGCGTATCGCGTTTGGAAACACACGTGACCGATACAGCAAGTGTTTCGAACTACGGCTTTGGTTTCGAATTGACAGTGATGCGCCAAACTGTGTATACAAGAAAGCGCATTTGTCATGTATCTGCCAAATGCTCTGATCATCTCTCATCGTCGTTACACTACCAGAGGTGTGACCAGAATGTCATGCGTGGGTGGGCAGTTAGCTTATTTGGGGGGGCAAAAAAAAAACCTGCAAAATAGGTGGAAAACCACTACTACTACTACTAGGCCTAATAGCCTAATAATAATAGCAAAACTAATAACAACAACAACAACAACAACATGCTCACGTGTGTGATAGGTTAAATGCAGAGGTTCAACTTCGTTGTGTGCACTGTGTGCTGTAACATGCCCTGTGATCACAATGACCAATGGGACTGACTTAAATGATAATAATAATAATAATAATAATAATAATAATAATAATAATAACAGCATCACAACAACCACAGATAGGCCTAATTAAAAATATATTATTTTGCCTCATGCATTTATCAATAAGGTCAATGCAAGGCTTGTAATAATGAATAAACTTGAGAATATGTAAATATTTTGCACAATGCTGTATATAGCTAATGCTATAGGGGAGCTGGGAGGTTCAGCTACTAAGGGGGCCAGCAGTGGGCTCCTTTTTCAGCCCTGGAGTTTCATGCCCAAACGCAGCCTCCTCATTCACAACATCACTTATATTTTTAGGATACATGTTAAAATTATTTATTGACTGCATCTAAAAATCTGACATTTTACATTTAAGTGAGGATATGAAATGATACAACATAACATACAATGACTTAAAATGATGCTAGGTCATCAAATCCATGTCAGTTGACTCTTGTCAACTAGGTGGCCTGTAGGGATTTTTAACATCCAGCAAGTGTCAGTATTCAGTGATACAATATCAACCCAGTATCAATACAGTTTGGCAATGTATCGAAACGCTGTGTTGTCTAATATCACATTGGAATTACAGTCCTTAAAACCAGGCTTATTCATCAAAAAAAACATTTTTTTGTTCTCATGAATGTGGATCACCCACATTTTCAAAGAATAAGACATGTTTGGAGAAAATGAGATGGTGTTGTCATATTTTCAAGCTATAAGCCCTCAAAGTTGAAAAAAAATTGTTTTCATAAAAATCCCAATTTTACGGCCATTTTGTTTTTTTTCAAAAACAAGAGGAAATGCAAACCCAACTTTTGTTTTTTCTTGCCATAGTATACCACTTTGTAGACAAGTTGGTAATCCAACTTGTGTTTTTTAATATCATATCAGAACATGTGTGAAGTTAGAAAAAACTGAAAAATTGTCATGGCTGAAGAAGGTGATGGTTTGATAATGAACCTCTTGGAAGGACAATATGGGGTGTAAAGACATTTTTTTCTGTTTGAGGGATTAGAATGCCATCCTGTAAATAGGCTAGACGTGTTATATCCAACTTCCCCTCATTATTGGTAGGCCTACCTTAGGACAATGAAATGGAAAAAAATGAAAAAGTGACTAATTTCAGGGGCTTAAATGGTCAAGTGGATTAAGTCAAGTAGTTGCATTAAGAGAGGAGAGGAGTATAAAAAAGTGGTGCTTATGAAATTCTGGGATTTTTCAGAATTTTTTTAGGACACTGTAAAAAGTGTGGACACAGTGTGTTTCTTTGTCTGTGTCTCTGTCTTTGTTTGCACGGTAGCTGGCCCACTCACGCACTACATGTCCCGTCATACACTGCTAACACACCTGCACGCTAATTGCACTCGTCTCTGTCTAAACCAAGCGCCAACGTTCCAGGCTGAAAAATGAAGCCGGAAATGAACGTTCTAAGGCTGCAGTACCTATTTTGTCCTTTGGGGGCAGGCTGCAAAAGGGAGCAATTTCCCATAGACTCCCATGTTAAAAAGTCAAATGGGGGTCCATGACAACTCTGAGGGGGGTGAATTTTTTTAGAATCCATTTGCTTTAAGCACAGTTAAGTTTTAATTTTATGAATAATTAGGGGCGTGGTCAGTTTGATTGACAGCAGCCGGCCACCGCTGCTGACGTGAGGCTGAGATTCTCAGCCTGAGAACTCTGTCGACTCTTCGGCTGTCATCGGATATTTCAATCACGACGATATCATTTCCAGCATATTCAATCATATGTTACACCCAGGATGTCTGACGTTGCTGTTAATTGTTCTAAAGGACCATCAAAGGATGTTTCTTTACATTTTTATGGTAAGTGACATTACACTATGTTTATGTTACACATGTTTATCTGCCATCATTACTAATATGTGACATCGCTGTTAGCCCCGTAGCCTGAAATCACCTCAGAAATGTTAACATGTTAACCCTGGTGTCAAACTAGCTCCCGAATGACTCTACTGCAACATAATATTACTCAATCTGCCATTATCAAGGTTATTTGACTGCTATTATCGGTCAGTAGAATGACTATAGTAGAATAGCGTTGAAGGAGAGTTTGATTTGAGTTTTGTCTCGGCCGTCTTTGAAGCTCAATACAGTCTTAGCTCGCACAGCTAGCGCAAGCTACGTTACAGCCTGCTAAGGTTCGTCAGCTAGTAATGAAGTTGACATAAGTGACAATACCGTCAAATTATGTCCACTGACTCAGTTCTTCACCTGTGCTATACTTAAGAGGAAGTACATGTCTTAAAAACATAGACTGTGTTAATACGAGAGAGAGAGAGAGACGCTTTAAAGCACCCTTGCTTGTAAAGTTTGAGTAGCTAAAACTTGACTCTGCTTAGAATTACGTAAGAAAAAGATTAAAAAAAAAAAAAAATAGTGCACGCCTACATTCACGTAAGAATGGGCAACCTGGCCTTACACATTACATTTTGAATAGTATTGTAAATTAACATTTCAAACATCTCATCAGTTTTCCTTTAGGTGACTCAGACAGGCTGGACAAAGGGATGGATGGTTAACTTGAGACAGAACTGGACTCCACACCAGAGCTCTCATCTGTGCTGTCAGCACTTCGAGACATCACCACGGATGCCAGGGACAGTACCAACCTTTTTGTTGCAAATATTTAATATATATATCTTATTATTTCTCCTCCTACAAGTTTTCTACATCCTACCAGACTACAAGCTTAGAGTATGCTATGGCTTGTCCAAATGTCTGGGAAACTTTATGCTTTAAACATTTATTTTATACAGTGATGGGAGTGTTTTGGAAGCTATGGTAGTGACATACAATTACATTACAATTATCACATGCTTTTATTCAACACAACTTACAGTAGAGGACACAATGCCCATTTATTCTTGACTCCATTAGGCCACAGATGCCCTTTGCTCCTATCTTGATGTTCTTGTGCATCACTTTTGCTTACTGCTTTTCTTGCTGCATTTGATACTTACCAACCTGACACTTTACTGTATTACACACACCTTTATTTATTCACTTAAATGTTCTGATTTCTTTACATGTATGGGTAAATATCAATGTATTGTCTAGTCAAAATGTCTTGTCAATATTCCAATGAAAAATATGCTACTGAAAAAAAAAGTTGACACGTTCGATACTTATTCATCCTGTTTTACATGCCATATACTGTTTTTTTTTTCACTTTGTTCATTCACTGCAGTGTATGTTTAATGCACTGCTTTTGTTTACAATGACATTAAGATTTCCCCTTTTATATATTAATAGTAATTGTTGAAAAAGACATTTTGATTTGATTCATTCTTGGTTTAATAAAGATATTACAAATTCCATATACATTTCAAGTGTGACTTCAGTGCAAATCAAACAAATTAACAGATTTGTGGTACAAAATGTTGTTTGTTGAAGCAGTTTCAGACATGTGCTGCCCTTATATTTAAAGTTATCACAAGTTTGACATTCATTCAACAGGCAAAATATTACAAGTTTCTGTACATTCAAAGTGGGATTTTAGTGTAAAGAATTCAAAATCATTAGTACTGATATCCCCAAGACAAAGCTAGCCATTACAGATCACACAAGCCCTGCTTCAAGCAACAAGATGATCACTTGTCCAAGGTCATTCCCGCCGCAGTGGATGAGCAGGACATATAGGACTGTTTCTTCTTGTAGGGCCTGGGAGAAAAACAAGAGGATGTCGCACCATCTTAGTCCAACCAGGCCAAATCACCTCATCTGGGCATGAAGTCCCAAGTTGTTGGCCAGGGACCTCCTTGCAGCCTCTTCCCCTCTGCCAACTTAGCTGTGCCCCAGAATTCATGAAGTTGGAGCTGTAAAAGCAAAAATGAGAAGACAATATTAACATACATTCAACGAATTAGATTTTACAGCTACCACCAGTTTCATGCAAAATGTAATAGAAATACCAAAGTGGTCATAACTATTAGCTGTTCAAGTTTTTAAAACGTGAGGTACGGCGGTATTTGTATATTTTCTTAAGGTTTTATTATGTCACATTTGAGCATTTGCTATATAAAACTATGTGCTACATAGGTAATATATAGTTGCTCATGTTGTCCTTCACTATGTTGGATTGTCTTCAGTCGCTTTGAAATGGCCTCAGAAACCATTTTATGTACATTTGAACATTATATGCATTCAAGCTGCGACAGGTCTTGATAAGAAAATGTGAGAGCACCGGGATGCACACCGTCATTTATAAAGTCCACAATGTACAGCGAATAAATTAGCAGGACTACATCAACAGCTGAAAATAACTACAGATTTATAAATGAAAAAGACGGATGAAACGGGTTGGTTAGTCGAAAGGTTTCAATCACACGACAACAGAACAAATTCCATGTCAAGATATCATGAGTACGTTACCGATAATGCCACGAAGCATACACTATAGTTAATACCTCTCTTATTAAATCGTATGCAAATGGGCGACGTTAACGACCAAAATCATAAGAAAACCATAGTATCAGTTTGAAGCAGTAGTGACAGATTATTGAGGGAGGTTTTAAAATCTTTGGTAGTCAGTTAGAGCAGTCATAAACGACATGGTTGCTATGCATTGCTAACTTACGCTAATAGCCTACAATAATTTAGCAACTATAACTGATGACTAAAAACTGCTCTTTCACTACATTAACCTATAAACACTGAATAGTAGCAAACGGTCTGCATGATTATCAAATTTACTCATGTACTGAAAATAATAATGGATTTAAGCACTTACCAGTAAAATAGATGAGTTCAGTCTGGTCAACATCAGTCAGGTGTACGGTGAAAGAAGTTCTCCGCTACGTAATTTGCGGGAGCTGGCATAGCTGGCCTAGCCTGTAAGGGGCGGGTCTTCAGGCCGCCTGGCACCACCTTTTTATCCATATATGGAATGTCAGGTAGAAGGCGGGTTTAGAATGCAGAACGCATTGGTTAAGATGGCGGCGCCCTGAACCTTCAATTTAAGCCTCATTTTGGCTGTAGGCAAGTCTATGCGTGACGTCACAGAGGGTTTGTCCAGTTCTTATATACAGTCTATGGTCTAAACCAGCACACAGCACCGGCATCCGCGGGGTGAGTTAAGCAATATATAACATCTACAAAGACACACAACACACTGTACTTTACCATCAAGTTCCGTTTATTCTCAACATCATAGTGAACAGTAGGGATGGCACTTACGAAACATACGTTTCAACACAGTGCCGAGATCCCGAATCGTAAGTGTTTCGAAACACTGCTTTAAACCTCGTTTCAAAACGTCCATGTCACGTGACTATGACGACACGAAGGTTTTGTGAGTTTTTCAACTGGGCCGATTGACAAGGTTGGCAACAAATCACACAATGTCACATCTGGATCGGGTTTGGGGCCACAAACTAGTAGAACTAGAAGAACTAGTATCCCACCACAACCCTCGATAAGAGATATTTTCAGTTACAGCAATATTTTCAGTTTTGTTAGTTACATTTAGGCTAGATATAGATTAGATATAGATTGATAGGCTACAAGTAGTGATAGTTAGGATAGAGCAATAGGCTACATTAATAAAATTAGACAGCATCAGTTAACTCGAGGTAGGTTATAAATATGCTTTATTGTAGGCTAGCTAGTTAGGATAAGATAGAAGCTCTACGTAAAAGATCAAGAACATCTGTGGTCTGGGAGCATTTCCATTTGGAAACCCCGAGTAAAGTGAGGTGCATGTTATGTTACTGCCCACTAAATTATTGGAAAGACAGGGCTGCATTGTTTCCCAATTTATATATACTGTCAAAAAATATCTTTGTTTCCCTGCAACAAGTGTGAAAGGATTTTTTCAAAGGCAGGAGGTATTGTAAGCAAGAAAAGAAGCAGGCTCAGTCCTAAAACTGCAGAACAAATTATATTTTTAAATAAAAATCTTTCGGATTAGAAAATGTTCAATGTCATTATTATCTTTAATCTTCCTTAACATGTAATTCAATAGAAGTCTTTATCCATATGTGTCCTCCCAACTACACATACTCATTCACACTTCGACCAGGAACCGAACTCTGCACACCGAATGTAGTAGTTCAGTGGGCTACAACGTGCGCCACCCCAAATCTTTGTTCACAGTACGCAGTTTTCGTCTAGATTATCGCGTAGATCCGACCACTAGACGGCGCTGTAGAGACAGGTTTCAGATTGTTTCGGAGCCTTGAATCATCATGGCACAATTGTTTCAACTGTTTCAGTGTTTCACGAAGCCTCACTCTGCCCACCACTAGTGAACAGTGAGGTACCCGCTGTTTCGTCTCCATTAACCATTAATCTCCGTAGCAAACATGGCAACTTCTCACGAACTCAAAACACTACTCACACTTGCACCGTTGCACTTCCTGGTCCGTCAGCATAGGGGTTCCCTGTAGAAGCGCGCACTATGGGTGAACTATCCTTTTATTATCCATCTTGGGGCTTGGGAAATGTTAGTTTGGTGTAGGGGGTGAGTGTTTGTTTGCCGTTGTCGTTGTTTATCGTTTTGTGTCGTTTGTAATAACTGTAGTGGTGTGGAATGTATGTGGGAATATGGATAAATGTTTACTATGTGTTTCACTGGTGTTATTTATGTTGAAGTGTGTGTATATTTTGTATATTTATTGAAAATGTCATTTTCCACCATTTGGTAATGGTTTCAACCAATCATTCAATCATTGGTGGCTGTATTTAGACCGGGGAAAATTGAATGAAGTCAGTCTTGCTTTGGCTCTGGAGAAGGACTGTGTGAGTAAGCATTGGTGCAGTAGCTTGTTGCGAGGCTGCAATTTCTCTGTATATTTATAGTATTTTTGTTAATGCCTATCATAGCTCGGTTTGGTTTCATTTATATCCAGTTTTTCTTTTGTTGGTAATTTTGAACACTTTTTGGCACTGTAAATAAACCAGCACTATTTTTACACTTAAAAATATTTTTTGCGTGGTATTCTCTGGGTGGCTGCAATTGTGAGGTGAGACGGCGGCGTCTCAGCATCACAAAGTGGTGTCAGAAGTGGGATTCTAACGCTCTCTAGAATTCCCAAGTGCAAGCCACCTATGGCGTATCGACGCCTGACCAGAAGGACCGTCATGGATCAGCCTGAGAATGAGACTGAGGATGGAGCTGCTATTGAGGAGTTAGAGGTGAGCCCTGGAGAACAGCCTGAGACACCAGACCTCAATGCTCTCTACCAGCTCATCCAGAAGTCCATGCTGACCCAGCAGCGCGAATCAGCTAAGCAGGAGCAGAGGTGGCGCAGCGTACAGATCCAGATTAACCAGTTTCGGGATGACCTGGAGGCGGAGCGAAGGGGTGCCAGCGATGGAAGTCAGCGCCGTGCGGAGGAGGGGGCCGAGCAGTGGGCGGACGATGACCGGGAGCAGCGTCAGGCCAGAGGTCCTCATCCACCAGCGCTGGAAGAGCAGCGAGACACCCCGCGCACGCTAGCAGCAGAGCCACCAGGAGCTTCCCCGGTTGCCTGGACCCGAGCTGCTGTGCCTAAGTTGGAAGAGAATGATGACATTGAACAATACCTCACCACCTTTGAGCGGCTAGCGGTTGCGTACAGGTGGCCGCGAGCAGACTGGGCAGTTTACCTTATGCCCTATCTCACTGGGCGGGCACGAGCAGCATATGTAGCAATGGACATGGAGGAGGCCATGGACTACGATAAAGTCAAAGACGCCATCCTTGCTAAATATGAGATTAATGAGGACATCTACCGGGAGAGGTTCCGATATCCAGACATCCGACCAGGGGAGACACCCAAGGAGCTGTATCATCGACTGAAGGACCTCTACCGTAAGTGGATTAAGCCAGCAGAAAAGACTGTGGAGGACATCAGGGAGATAATCGTCCTGGAGCAGTATCTGCGTTCCCTGGCCCCTGATGTGTGTGTGTGGGTGAAAGAACACCGCCCAGCTTCAGGCCAACAAGCGGCAGAGTATGTGGAGGCATTCCTTTCAGCCCGACGGGGACCCAAGACCTTCAGGTTCCAGAGGGTCAGCCGACCTGCAGCTGGAGGTAAAGCTGGGGGGTTTGGTAGTGGAGTTGGTCCTAATGTATCTGGGCAGACATCTGGCCACTACACATCCTAGGCCAGCCACAGCACCCACAGTCACTCCTAGAGGCCCTGTTATTTGTCATTTTTGCAGCCAGGCAGGGCATATAGCCAAAAATTGCCCCGTCATGGTAGCCAAGGGGACAGGCATGTGTGGGTTACCTAGACCTGGGGGGGAGCAGGCAGAATGTCATGGAAAACTGCAGACCACCCCTGTTGTTGTCAATGGCATAGCTACAGTAGCACTCTTGGACACTGGTAGCACCCAAAGCTTAGTGCAGCCCCATCTAGTGCAGCCAAATGAAGCCTTGGGAGGAAGAAAAATAAGAGTGCGCTGTGTAAATGGGGATGAACATACTTACCCTGTAGTGGACATTTGTGTGGAGATTGGAGGTCAGGCCTATAGGCTAACGGCGGGGGTAGTAACGGGGTTGAGCCATCCTGTGGTGTTGGGCCAGGATGTGCTCATACTCCCGGAGCTGGTACAGGCCTCCAAACCAGTTAGCATGGTGGTGACCCGAGCCCAAGCTAAGGCTAGGGCAGAGGAAACACCTGAGCAAGTGGCTGATAAAAGCCTCCTTGACATGATGCCGTATAGTCAGGTGGAGTTGGATATCCCTAAGCAGCCCAAAGTTTTAAAAACCCGCAGACAGAGGCGGAGAGAAAAACTGTTGGGGACGGTACAGAAGATGCCAGTTGAGGGGGTGGGCCCAGATGATCAGGGGGCTGGATTGTGGGAGATTCCCAGTAATTTTAGCACCCTGCAACAAGATAATACTTTAAAAGAGGTTTTTAAGAAGGTGACAGAGATTGAGGGGGAGAAGACTGGTGTAGCTAAAGCTCTGACTGGGGAGTACTATTTTATAAGGGAAGGCCTACTCTACCACCAACCAGAAGGGGGATGTGCAGAGCAGCTAGTAGTCCCTCAGGGCCTTAGGGCTAAGGTGTTAGCTCTAGGCCATGACATCCCATGGGCGGGACATCTGGGTAGTGTGAAGACCCTTGAGCGAGTAGCTGCCCGCTTTTACTGGCCAGGGTTATACACGGAGGTCCAGCAGTATTGTAAGAGTTGCCCCACATGTCAGCTGTCTAGTAGTCACAAGGTCAGACCCTCCCCACTGAAGTCACTACCCATCATTGATATACCCTTTCACCGGATTGGTGTAGATATTGTTGGACCCCTAGAAAGAACACGGTCAGGTCACAGGTTCATACTGGTAGTCTGTGACTATGCAACCAGGTACCCTGAGGCATTTCCCTTACGCAAAGTCACTGCAGGGGCCATTGCACGCACACTGATACAGCTGTTTTCACATGTAGGGATACCTCAGGAGGTTCTCACAGACCAGGGCACTGCTTTTCTATCAAGAACACTAAAACAAACCTATAGTCTTTTGGGAATAAAAAGCATTAGGACCACTCCCTACCACCCTCAGACAGACGGGCTGGTGGAGAGGTACAACAGGACTCTGAAGGGCATGCTGCGGAAGTTTGAACTTTTGTATGGACGCCAGGTGAGGGGGCCACTAGATCTCCTGCGAGAAGCCTGGGAGCAGCCTCAGCCAGCAGGGGGCACCAGTGTGATCGCCTATGTCCTGAAAATGCGGGACAAAATGGAGGAACTGGCAAGCCTGGTCAGGGACAATTTGGCACAGGCCCAGCAGACTCAGTCCCGGTGGTACGACCGGACAGCCAGGGAGCGTACTCTCCAGCCTGGCCAGAAGGTTCTCTTGCTCTTGCCAACAACAGAGAACAAGCTTTTGGCGAGGTGGCAGGGGCCTTACCGTGTGTGTCGTCAGCTGGGGCCAGTGACCTATGAAATCGAGATGCCTGAGAGGCGCAAGACCAAGCAGGTATTTCACGTGAACCTGTTAAAAGAGTGGCATGAGCGGGACCTGCCACTTAGCCATCAGCTGCTCGTGCGAGCAGTGGCGGAGGAGGATGACCCAGCGGAGCAGTTTTTTCCATCCAGAGCTGCATCAGCAGAGCTGGACGTCAGCCACCTGACCCCACAGCAGCAGCGAGAGTTGCAGGCCATCATTCCCAAGGGCCTGTTTCAGGACCAGCCAGGACGGACAACGCTCGTGGAGCATGACATCCTCTTAAAGGACATCACCCCAATTAGACAGAGGATGTACCGGATCCCTGAGCGCTTGATGCCTTCACTCCAGGAGGAGTTGGAGGTGATGCAGCGCCTGGGGGTCATCGAGCGATCCAACAGCAGTTGGAGTAGCCCAATAGTTCTTGTGCCCAAGAAAGACGGTAGCCTCCGTTTTTGCATTGACTTTCGCCAGGTCAATGCACAGTCACAGTTTGACGCTTACCCCATGCCGAGGCTGGAGGACCTGATTGAGCGGCTGGGGAAGGTGCGTTACATCACAACCCTGGACCTATGCAAAGGATATTGGCAGGTGACAATGGCCGAAGGGGCACGGCCTCCTACAGCCTTTCGGACCCACCAGGGCTTGTTCCAATTCACGGTCATGCCTTTTGGTCTGCAGGGGGCACCAGCTACCTTTCAGAGACTAATGGACCAGGTATTGGCCGGTACTGGTGCCTTTGCAGCTGCATACCTGGACGACATAGCAGTGTACAGCGCCACCTGGGGGCAGCACCTGGAACACCTGGGTGAGGTGCTCTGTCGTCTCCATCAGGCTGGCCTGACGGTGCAGCCTAAAAAGTGTACCCTGGCTCAAAAGGAGGTACGCTATCTGGGGCATGTGTTGGGGTGTGGGGTGATTCGTCCACAGAAGGACAAGGTGGACGCCATCCGAGACTGTGCAAGGCCGCAGACCAAGAAGGATGTGCGTTCCTTCCTGGGGCTGGCGGGATGGTACAGGCGGTTCATCACCAACTTTGCCTCTCGAGCCGCACCTCTCACCGACCTGACTCGGAAGTCCGGGTCGAACTGTGTTCCGTGGGAGGAGGTGCAGGAGCAGGCATTCCAGGACCTAAAGGGGGCTTTGCTCTGTGAGCCGGTTCTGCAGAGCCCAGACTTTGAGAGACACTTTACAGTGCAGACTGATGCCTCTGGAGTTGGGCTAGGGGCAGTCCTTCTCCAGGGGGAGGGTGATGAGCAGAAGCCAGTGGCTTACATCAGCCGCAAGCTCTTCCCTCGCGAGACCAGGTACTCGGTGGTGGAGCTAGAGTGCCTGGTGGTAAAGTGGGCTTTGGACACTTTAAAATATTATCTGTTGGGGCGAGAGTTCACTTTGGAGACAGACCACAGAGCCTTACAGTGGTTGGGGAAAATGAAAGACACGAATGCACGGATAACCAGATGGTTTTTGGCATTGCAACCATTTAGGTTTACCGTAAAATACAGGGCTGGCCAGCAGGCCTGTGACGGACTTTCTGTCTCGTCACCCCCAGTGACGAGTCTTCAGAGGGGGGAGGAAATGTAAAAAGTGTGGACACTTTTTAGCGCCACGGTGTTTCTTTGTCTGTGTCTCTGTCTTTGTTTGCACGGTAGCTGGCCCATACACTGCTAACACACCTGCACGCTAATTGCACTCGTCTCTGTCTAAACCAGCACACAGCACTGCCGTCTGCAGGGTGAGTTAAGCAATATATAACATCTACAAAGACACACAACACACTGTACTTTACCATCAAGTTCCGTTTATTCTCAACATCATAGTGAACAGTGAGGTACCCGCTGTTTCGTCTCCATTAACCATTAATCTCCGTAGCAAACATGGCAACTTCTCACGAACTCAAAACACTACTCACACTTGCACCGTTGCACTTCCTGGTCCGTCAGCATAGGGGTTCCCTGTAGAAGCGCACACTATGGGTGAACTATCCTTTTATTATCTATCTTGGGGCTTGGGAAATGTTAGTTTGGTGTAGGGGGTGAGTGTTTGTTTGCCGTTGTCATTGTTTATCGTTTTGTGTCGTTTGTAATAACTGTAGTGATGTGGAATGTATGTGGGAATTAGGGCTGTCCTCGACCAAGGATTTTCTTGGTCGACCAGTGGTCGTGCATTCACACCGATTAATCGATTAATCGCCCCGTCCCCTCCAAAAAAAAAAAAACGAAATAACGTGATGGGCTACACAACTGCGAGGCGGCCGTCTCTCTGCACATTTACCACTAACGGCGAGGGTAACCTTCATGCGATTTTCAACCATGCAGGCATTTTAAAATGGTTATGTTGTCTGATTGCCTGAAATATGTGATGTAGGCCTACAAAATGTTTCCTGGTTGATTTACATAACCTAACTAACCTAAATAAAAATCAGTTGAATGCCTAGTTCTCCCAGTCGGAGTTAAAAGGAAAAAACAACGTTGTGACCGTGGCTGACATAGTACACTAGCATAGCACAGTCTGCCGTCTGTTACACGAGCAAATTATTTCAGATTCTGGTATTCAGGATGTGTCAAAACAAATTAATCAGAAAGACTGGCAGACTTTTAACATTCTGATGAATATTTATTTAAAACACGTGCTACACAGACATTGTTCATGAAAGATGATTGTAAGAATTTGTAATCAAACTTATTGCAAGGTGTAGCTAGGCTAGCAGGCTACTTACATGTCTGACTAAAACATGTTCGTCATGGAAGAATGAAAGGCGAATGTTTTTTTGCAAATTTTGCATGTAACCCTCCTTGGGTCATCCTTGTCCTTTTCGAAATGTTGACAAATTTTAGAACTTCTTCCAGACATGGTGTATGCCGTGAAGAAAATGCCAACAGTAAATTAGTGCCACGACGACTTCCTCTATCATACTCGTCAAATTAAAAGCCCTTCAGCCCTTTGAAAAGACGCGTTTTTTTCCCTTCGACCAATCGACCAATAGAATTTTAGTCGGCTAATATTTTTTTGGTCGACCAATGACTAATCGATTGTTTGCCGTCAGACCTAGTGGGAATATGGATAAATGTTTACTATGTGTTTCACTGGTGTTATTTATGTTGAAGTGTGTGTATATTTTGTATATTTATTGAAAATGTCATTTTCCACCGTTTGATAATGGTTTCAACCAATCATTCAATCATTGGTGGCTGTATTTAGATCGGGGAAAATTGAATGAAGTCAGTCTTGCTTTGGCTCTGGAGAAGGACTGTGTGAGTAAGCATTGGTGCAGTAGCTTGTTGCGAGGCTGCAATTTCTCTGTATATTTATAGTATTTTTGTTAATGCCTATCATAGCTCGGTTTGGTTTCATTTATATCCAGTTTTTCTTTTGTTGGTAATTTTGAACACTTTTTGGCACTGTAAATAAACCAGCACTATTTTTACACTTAAAAATCTTTTTTGCGTGGTATTCTCTGGGTGGCTGCAATTGTGAGGTGAGACGGCGACGTCTCAGCATCAGACACGTGTATCTGTATTTGATGAGCTATATCTCAGAAATGAAATAAGATAGGAAGCTGAAATTTTGACATGGACGAATGTTTTGACAAAAAATCAGAAAAAATTGAGAACCATGATGTCGGACCGGTTCCAACTAATATGGAATTGCCCATATGTCACATCTGGATATGCTACTGTATAGTGCCTATTGCTGTGAACGTTTAAAGGTGTATGGTTACCCTGGTGTGACGAGAATGCACCTCATGCCTAACAACCCCCCTCAGCCGTGGTAAAACCATTACCCCTGGCCTCTTCTGGTTTATTGCTTACTTGCTTGTAGAATGCATTCTTCTATGTAACGTTCAAACACTCATACCTCTCATTTTTGTCCACCTTTCTCCAGGTACAGTATGAGATCCAGAGGAAATGGCGTCGGTGGAGGCTAAAGCGGGGCTTAAATGGTGCCCCAACGCTGCGCCATGGCTCAATGAGCCAGAGCGGGTGTCCACTCACACAGGTGTCCCTGCTGCCCAGGAGCCTAGCCAGCCAGCAGCTTAGCCTGGTGTAACCTCTAAAGATGTTCCCACTCACCCCCAAACATGGAAGTGTATTACCTATATGGACTACTAGGCTGAGCGTCAACAAACACAGTCACTATGTGCACATGGTAGGATCGTATTGCATTTCTCCAAATCCGATGTTGCTACCCAGCGTACAGTGAGTAATGCGTCACTGCGTGCACATGGACGAGCTTAATCCGAATGTAAATAGATTGGAACCATATTGAATTGATGTGCACAGGCTAAAAATGGTATAGGGACTGGATTTGCAAATCCGATAGGAACCCCTGGCTTAAACTGATGTTAATACGCTTAGTGTACGGTATCGCATCGGATTAGCATACTGCACATGTATCAACGAAACCAAAAACACTGTTTGTTCGTTCATACAGACTTCCAAACACAGCAGAATGCACATCATGTACTCGAATGCTGCTCTGTCAAACTCCTCGAATGCCATCTTTGTTTGTATGCCACCAGATAGTTTGTTTATTTTCTTTATTTAGCAGCCATCAACCGGAAGTAGGAACACCACTTGTTAAAAGGACTACAGCGCCACCTAGCATAGCAGAGTCAGCCAGGTCTCTGACCATTATCTGATTACACAAACTCCATGTGCACTTGGATTTTCGGACAGACCACCCTCTGGGTAGTGTCTTGACCACTTGGCTCAAAAGTGATTGCACATAAAAGGAAGACCACACCGAGTTTGACTTTCAAAAAAAAGTTTATTTATTAAAAAAACTATGTACAAAACATCCGTGAATGAACAGCACAAAACCAAAGCAAAATGTAAACCATATCAGTATCAAGTGTAGTGCAAGTAGTGAAAGACCAGACCAAGGAGTAGAGAGAGCGATGCATCTTGGAGGCAGGGTTTATATACAGCCACCCATTTCGTGTCTTAATGAGCTACACGGACGCTGGCGCTCCCCCTGCAGGCTGACACAAAGCAAAACAGTCTGGGGAAGACGGTGCACACCCAGCACAGGAAAGCTGGGGCGTCACAGTAGCAACATCAGATTTGGAGAAATCCAATACAATCCTGCCATGTGCACGTAGTGATTCAGAGGAACATGTCACTTGAGTGAGATACTGAGATCTTAACACTAGTGCCACATACAGGAATACAACTGAGCAGAAACAAGATCAGGGGTGTGTTATTAGAAACCATTTCCGTTGCAAGCTTGCTTGTTAGAATCATCGCTCACAAATTTTGCATGTTAACAAACGATAGTTCTGATGAACATTCGCAAACATGATCAGAAAGTTTGCTGGTTGGAACCACTAGAAGAGTGCAGTCAACTCTCGACCTGTAGAATTCCATGTTTTCGAGGGTTGACGTCACTGACGGCAAAACATGCAGTAGAACCTTTAAATACCATCATCTCATAATACTGCGGTAAAAACACAATGAAACTCAATCACTGTAGAGGTCACTTTAATACAACTGTTCAAACTTTTAAATGTTCAGTTTATGTCATCCCATTTTCCTCGCTAAAATAGTATGACATGACTTGAACATCTACTGGTTTTAACAACAGTATTATAGTTACCTCTACAAGCAGATTGAGTTTTTGCCGAGTTTGTACCGCAGGATTATATTGGCACATTTGCAGAGGTTGGCCTTCAATTGGAAGTTTCGCTGCCAGTGACGTTTGGCAGGGAACTAACAGAATTTAAGCTTGACAGACAGTTGCGCAGGCAGATAAGCAGCCACGCATAATACCTTAATATTGAGTTGGGTGCAGGTTTGAATCTGTGTCATCAATCTGTTGATGACAAACTGTGCATATTGAAAACTTGTC
This sequence comes from Setipinna tenuifilis, assembly GCA_030347295.1. NCBI lineage: Eukaryota > Metazoa > Chordata > Actinopteri > Clupeiformes > Engraulidae > Setipinna > Setipinna tenuifilis. Next base: position 2,100,771 of record CM059275.1, on the reverse strand, counting down.
GCCTGGATTTTCACAGGGCATATGTTTGTAGATTCATATTGTTCCACTCTGTAGTTTGGCTGGTTGAGCAGTGATGATAAATGGTACATAAGTAGGTATACAGCTAATAAGGGAAAATTCTATTAGTCATAAGAGTTATCAAAGGATTTATTTTGAAATGGACTGCTTCAAAGTTGCATGTCAATCAAAATTCAAAACGGCTTAAAATTCTTCAAAAGTCTGTATCTCGGCTTCTAATTGCTCCTATTTGGTCAAAGTTGACATGACAACTCTGAACAGCTTTCTTTTCATGTACACCAAATTTTGACGTTTCGTCACAGGGTGCAATGTTTCTTGTCAAAGCTAGGTGCCTATATACACAAACACACAGAATGTAATTCATTCAAAACCCACATCTATGCCCTCTTCCAGCAAATAATTTCCACACAAACTCTCACCTGACAACACTGACCTACCACAAACTCACCACACCTACGGTTCCCACACTTCAATACACTGCGGTGGTCATACCATGTATTGCTATGCGATACATCTAGCTTTTTTGTCATTTCTGTCACACTTGATCTAAATTTTTTATGAAATCTATAGAACACAACTTAAATTTCATCACACTTATGTTCGCTTGACATAGAAGGGCAACATGGAATATGCTACTTCTCACAATATATTTAGAACTTTAGTTTAGCTGTATCACCATGTGAAACATGTATAACAATGCCAACCTTTGCAACTGAACAATGATGTAAAAATAACATCCTCAATCATGGGCGAACTGATCTGTATATGGAATAAACTTTTTTTAGATTTTTTTTGCGTTGCTTTGTTTAGGCCAAAGTAGTCAAATGAGCTAAGTTGTAAGCAGATTCAATTCTTTCAGTAGCTTCAAAACATTTCACCTTTCATCCAAAAGGCTTCGTCAGTTCTGGCATGATGGTATGGAACCAGGAGTCCAGGAGGAGGATCTCTGGATCACTCATAGACAGTATAAGAATTGAACTGAGCTATGGTGTCATATGCCATACGAAGGCTACTGGGCCCTTTCCGTTTTTTTTCGCCCCATGGGAGAAATCATAGACAGTAGAAGAAATGGACTTCAAGGAGGCAGGATCAGACATGGAAGTTGAAACACCCATGGGGCGAAAAAAAAACCCGGAAAGGGCCCAGTAGCCTTTAGCATTCCATAGACTTCCATTCATTTTACCGTCACTTTGACATGAAATAACTTTACATAGGAAGCACATCATACTTTGTTATTGGCATTGTTGGACACCGGAGAAACCACTGCTATTTGTCTCGATCGGAAATCTGTCATGTCATTGTCTAGTAAGAAAAGTTTTTCTGAACTTGTGCTCACCAACTAAGCGATGGCGAGTAACTTTCTGTCGCACAGGAGAAAATTTACCGTACTGTTTGAATAACAAGCCGTAGGCATACTCATACCTGTGTAGTTTTCTGTTCATGTCGGGGAAACATTTCCAGTAATATTTTCCACAATGGTAGCATTGAGTTTGTATTTTTTTTGTTATCTAGTTATGGATCATTACCATTCGATGCAAGTGATGAAGCCCAACTAAAGATGGCTAAGCTAAGCTAAACGCCAGCCTTGTATGTACATGTTAACTAGCTAGCTCCCTCGACATGCTAACTTGTAAGACTGCCTGGGACCAAAGTTAGTAGAGAAAAAAACAAGTCCAGAAGTACAATATTAGCCCTCCATTTAAGTTAACGTGATTGCACTTATGATGATGGTAAAAATATATTTATTAAGAAAATGATCTGATGTCGTCTGATTTGTGAATGAGCATCTACTAGTCAGTTTATTGTATTCGGGTTCGTTGGCTAACGTCAATTTGAAAAATCGAAAATCGGGCTTCATCCGGTCCCCATTGAAAACGACGCCATCCCTCAGTCCATTTCTTCTACTGTCTATGGGCCCCTTCCGGGTTTTTTTCGCTCCATGGGTGTTTCAACTTCCGTGTCTGTTCCTGCCCCCTTGGGTATTTTCACAAATATTCTAAGACGACCAGATATGCCACTCCCTATTAAGGCCCATTGTAACGGCTTTTTGGCCGCAGTTCCACCAGAATTCCACTGGGGGCGTCGGCAGAGACCAAAATGAACGGGGCCCAATGGAGCTAGATGCTAAAAATCACTATTTTCACCCAAGTGTCTTCAAGTTCACTCAGATTTGAATGTAGTTTCTTTAAGCAAAAATGGGGTTTCAATAAAAAATCCACTGGACGAGTGCATATGTCCCTTTGATTTCTTACAGGTCGGCCTCTTGTCTACAACGCGCTAGCATTATGCTAATGAGTGAGCTATGTATGACGTCATCGACACTTTAAGTAGCTTTTTAAAGAGAATGTATGACTGTAAAAATCTACAACTCAGTCGGGAGCATTTTATAGACATTCTCTTTGAAAAACAATATTCAAATTAGTAGACAAAAAATTATATCTCGAGATAAGGGCAGGTAAAGGGGTATTGCTCCATAGGACTCCATTCATTCTGGTCTCCAAAATGTGACAGCCCCCGCGTGGATGACGATGGAACTGCAAACAAAATCACGTGTTGTGAAACCGGTAATGCACCAGAGTGGCATATCTGGTTGTCTTAGAATATTTGTGGTATTTTCAGCTGTAAGCCACACCCATAATCACATGACAAGAGTCATATGAGTCTCCCCTAAAGATGTAAATTGGAGTAAGAGTTGTTGTGGTCAAATGATCCAGAGACTGAAACTGCTCTGATGCAGGAGAGCAGTTAAAACTTCCTGTGATGAGATCTAAGGCCAGAATAGTAGCAGATAGATAATGACGCAGGTCCCTCCTCTGTTCAGAGTTAGTTGTTCCAAATGGACATAGATGGCCTCCTTCACTCCTCTCTCATACCACCCGTCTTCCTCGTCTAAGATTTGTACATTAGTGTCTTTGAAGGAGTGTTCTTTCTCATTTAAAACGGTTGGTTGCTAGGCAACGGGGGCGCTGTGCGCTGGACGCCGCCCCTCTGTTTTTATTTGAGTTTTTAATAATCTCATGTTTTATCTATGAATTTATTTAGTGAATTTCAGTACATATTTAGTGAGTATATGTAGGGTAGCTACTTCTATTTTTATTTCTTAGTTTTTTGCCGTATTTGCTGAGAAAAATGTCCGACAGTCGGCAGCGTCGGTGTGATCCAGGTGCGTTTGTGCGCACTAAACCTGCGAAATATCATAGTTCCGATGGTCTAACAATTGTGGAAGATGAACTCCTAAACTTCCTCCTGATTAAGTCGAGGACTCTTGACCAAGATAACATCATCAAGCTGGTTAAATCTAGTTTTAGTCAACAGCGTATTGAGGACTCAAAAGCTGTAATGGCAGAACTATTTCCTGATTGTAAACGCTGGTCCTCACACAAGGGTGAGAAAAAAGATGAACTTTATATCAAGATGTGTCTGGCTGTCTTCAAGGAAAAAGTGGACTTGCCACGGTTTGTTTCTCACTTCATTGACGAGCTGCCTCCCGTCTCGCCCAAGCATGTGGATGTGTCTGCTTTACTGGGGCGAATTATGCAGCTTAACAGCGACATTGAAGTCTTGAAAATGTCCATGGCCTCTCAGGCATCTGCTTGTGAAAAAGTAGTGGAGATATCGAACTCCCTCAACCAACGATTGATGGCGGTGGAAAGCCGCAAATGCAGTGGTGGAAGCCGTGGGAAGGCCGATGTCCCCACTGCAGTTCAGCCGACAGTGCCTCTTCCTCGACGGCCTGCTGACAAGGGCCGGCAGGGGCATGAAGTGTTTCCAGGACCAAGCACGGCTTCGGCGGGCACTGCTATTTCACAGGATATTCCTCCTATGGACATGACCCCACAGTGCGATGGAGACGAATCTCTGCTCCGTGCCACTGCAAGCGGGGAGGAGAGTGTCCAGGAAAATAGCTGGAGCACTGTGGTGAAAAGGAGCCGCAAACGCTCTATGAAAACGCAAGACGGGAAATCTAGGAATGCTCGTAAAGGGGCTGGCATCACTGGAACAGCAGTGATTAACTACGATGAACTATCCACTGTGCGCACGAAGATGGTCAGCGTTTTTGCCACTAAATTCAACTTGAACCTCGAGGCGGACACACTTCGCCTTTTTCTACAAAAACAGATGAACCGCGAGGTTAAGTGTAGGAAAATTGACATTCCTCACAGCAGATTCAGCTCTTTTTCTGTTACAGCTGAGTGTGACGATTGGAAGGAGATGTACAATCCTGTGTTCTGGCCTGCGGGATCTGTCATCCGGCGCTACTTTGAGCCCCGCCGTGCCAAAGGTGCAGGCATGCCGAATTCATCAGAGGCACCTGGACAGCAGGTGTTTTGCCATGCTGCGCGCGAGGGACTATCGGCTGTTCCTTCACTGACTGCGGAGACCAAGGGCCCTACCGGGAGTGACAACTGCGCATAATGCGTGTGGTGTCCTACAACTGTCGTGGCCTCCGTGTTGGCCACACACCAGCTGACAAAGCCAGGCGTCTGATCGTTGATGCCTTGTTGGATAACTGTGATGTGCTGTGTATTCAGGAAAGCTGGCTGGCCAAACAAGATTTAGACAAACTAAATGGCCTGCACCCCAATTTCCATGGTGCGGGAGAATCGACCACTGACCTCAGCACAAAGATAGTCAGAGGTAGGATTGCTGGTGGTGTGGCTATCCTATGGAATATAAAATATGACTCTGTAGTCAAAGTCGTACGACTGAACGTCGACTGGGCTATTGGACTAGAATTTAATTGCAATGGAAAGATCTTTACTATTCTTAATATTTACACACCATATGAATCATATGAACATGTTGATGAGTATTTAAGTAGGCTTGCTTGTATCCAATCTTTCATCGAAGATAACAGCTCAACATGCATTTATGTTTTGGGTGATTTTAATGCAGATATGTCAGATAGTAAGTCTCTGTTTTATAAACATATGCTGAGGTTTTCCAACGATAACAACCTTGTCATCTCAAGTAAAGCCCTTTTGCCTGTAGATAGTTATACATATGTTAGTGAAGCCTGGAATACAACATCATGGCTTGACCATATTTTATGCACTGTCGATGCACATGCCTCTTTACAAAACATTGAGATCTGTTATGGGCTTGCTACCTCTGACCATATTCCTATTGCTATGATGCTTAATGTGGAAAATGTACCCAAAGTAGTCAAAAACGAAAACATCAGTGAAGCCAAAATCAATTGGGGAAAACTCTCTGAGTATAATGTCATCAAATACAGCTTTAATTCTGATACTGCCCTGGGTAAAGTGGTGCTACCTATGAATGCCATTTGGTGCACTGATGTAAATTGTGTGGACACTTCTCATAGGAATGGTTTATGCAATATGTATAATGATATTGTAAAATCCTTAACTGAGGCTAGTGGGTCTCTATTCACTCAGACAAGGAAGACCAGGAATATTAAGCCTGGATGGAATAAGTTTGTCGCTGGCCATCATGCTGAAGCCAATATAGCCCATAAAGCATGGGTGGTAGCTGGGAGGCCCAGACAAGGACCTGTTCTTGAGCATAAAAAGAAAATGAATGCCAAATATAAATATGCTTTACGGTATATCACTAAGCAAGAGCAGGCCCTAAGTGCATCCTCTATGGCTGATCACTTGCTCAATAAAAATATACACAGTTTTTGGAATGAGGTGAATAATCTAAATAGAGCTAAAACTAATCTTCCATGCAACATAGAAGGGGTAACTGCACCAGAGGACATTGTTGACCTCTGGAGGCAGCATTATGCTTCTCTGTTCAACTGTATAAAAAGTGAGCCTTTTGATGTTGGTGTGATAGAAGATAAAACTGTTTATTTTCATACAAATGAAGTTGTTAAGGCCATAGGGCAACTCACAGACAGAAAGGCCTGTGGCATGGACAACATCACAGCTGAGCACTTAAAGCTAGCTGGGCCCAGGTTGGCAGTGATGCTGTCTATTTGTTTCTCTGGTCTGGTGTGTCATGGTATACTGCCTGACTCCATGATGTCAGTAATTCTTGTGCCAGTTATCAAAGACAAGGCTGGTAAGGTTGGTTGCATTGATAACTATAGACCTATAGCCCTTGCCAGCATTATTTCAAAAGTGTTGGAAAGCTTAATCCTTGACAAGATAAGTACATATATAACTCCCACTGACAATCAATTTGGTTTTAAGCCTAAGCATAGCACCGACCAATGTATCTATGCACTGAAAGAGGTTGTAGAGACATATAGGAGACAGGGCTCTACTATGATTTTAGGTTTTATTGATGCTTCGAAAGCTTTTGATCATGTCAATCATTTTAAACTGTTTAATAAACTTAAGCATAGGGGAGTCCCCAGTTGGTTGGTACGGATTTTAGCCTATTGGTATTCAAGTCAAAGTGTGCAGGTTAAATGGGGCAACATCCTCTCTACACCCTTTAATGTCAGCAATGGGGTACGGCAGGGGGGGATTCTATCTCCAGCCCTATTCAATGCTTATATGGATGACCTTTCTCAGCAGTTGGGGGCATGTAAAACAGGATGTATGGTGGGAGACATGTTGATTAATCATTTTTTATATGCTGATGACCTTACTATTCTATCTCCAAGTAGCAGTGGGTTTCAACAGCTCCTAAATATCTGCACTGACTATGGAATAGAATTTGACATTAAATATAATGCAAAGAAGAGTGTAGTTATGATATGTAAGACTAAGGAGGATTTAAAAATCAAGTTCCCCCCCTTCTATTTATCTGGAGTGGAGCTGGGAGTAGCTAATGCCACGAAATACTTAGGCCACATCCTAACTGATACACTGGAGGATGATGCTGACATGAGCAGACAGAGGAGAGTGCTATATGTCCAAGCAAATATATTGGTCAGAAAATTCCATCACTGCACTACAGATGTCAAAGTCAATTTATTTAGAACTTATTGCTCCCCTCTTTACACAGCTCCACTTTGGACTAGATACAAGAAGGAGAGCTTGCTCAAGCTGAAAGTAGCTTACAATGACTGTCTCAGGATCCTCCTGAAGGAACCAAGGAGTACTAGAGCGAGCGGGTTGTTCTGTAAACTAGGTCTGACTACATTTATGGCACTGCTGAGAAATCTCACTTTTAAATTTATGGGCAGGTTGGACTGTTCTACAAATAAGCTAATTGCACAATTAGTAGATCCAAGCCGTAGCTCAGTTAGGTACTTGTCTATTATCTGGGAGTACTGGGATGAGTTACTTCATTAGCTTCTTCTTTCTTTTGTATTTTTTTATTTTTATTTTATTTTATTTTTATTTTTAATATGTTTATACTTTTGTGAATTGTATTGTATGATTGATCTGTGATAGGTCTGTAATGTGTTCCCTTGTGGGTCTTGAGCCTGTAATAAATACATATATTTAGATGCAGATGTACTGCTGAATCCTGCCCTGATGTAGTCGCCATAGTGTGTTGGATTCAAGCATCTATGAAGTGCATGAAATACTGCGTTTTTGGCGGCGTTTTTCATTTTAACTCGTTAAAAATAGCTGTAAATGTGAGTACTTTGGATTGCGATGTTGTTTAAGCTGCATGGTTTGAACAGTATATTGCGATGGAGAATCACCGCCTTCTACATGGGAGGGTTTTTGTCCTGCATTATACTATCGTTTTGCAGCAACTAAGCTTACTTTTTTAGAAACGCACCCCAGAGTCAATAGCCGTATTCGGATAAGGGTAGACGTCTACGGCTGTAGCCGGCTGTAGTCAGCGATGCATTATGGGCTGAAAATGTTGCATTATGGTTAGACTTTGTGTCAGAGTTGCCAGAAAGGCGTGGCGCTGTCACAAAAACGTCACAAGGTCAGATGACCTAAAAACCCATGTGATGTAGCCGCTTGTAGCCGTCTGTAGACAAAAGGTGCAGCCGCTTGCAGTTGCTTTTCCGCGGCTACAATCGTCTAACTAACGCCTCCGTGGTGACGCAACTTTGCCCTGGTTGGTTTAAAGTTCATTGACGTCTGGACACGGATGTTGTGTAGCGCTCTGTCACGGAACTTCTCATCTTATATGTACGTTATTTTAGTCCAGTTTGAAGACATATCTTTTCTCTCTCGTCTTAGCTTGTTCTGGGGCGTGTATCTGATGCTGTCAAGCTCAATCTTTCATTTATTTATGTATTTGTTAATCTCGTTTTTATTGTATTGCTTTGTGTCAGTAGGCTATACCTATTAATGATCTTTGGGTTATGGTTTTGCCGTGTTATTTTTCATCCTTGTGTTGTGCAGCACTTTGGGACATCTCTGTTGTTTTGTTTAAATGTGCTAGTAAAAAAACGACTCGACTTGACTTGAAGTGTCAATGCACCCTACTACAACCGCCCGCCCCCTTCTTGTCCCTCACACACATGACTTCTCCGCCATCTACTACGAAGATCAGGTGGTGTAAACAAAAGACTCGTGTCCGACTTGACCGGCGCCTTTTAAACACCCACCCATCCTGCGAGGCGGAGTTCTAGCTGACGTATGTAGCCGAAGTTAGACAGACGTAGACAGACCGGTGTGCTACTCGAACGAGCCTATTGGCATGATGGCATGACCTTATACCTCATCTCTAGATCAAAGGCTTAAATATACACTACCGGTCAAAAGTTTTAGAACACCCTAATTTTTCCAGTTATTTATTGCAATTATTGGGTACTGCATGGCACTGCAGAATGCTGTGGTAGCCATGTTGGTTGCTTGAAGTTGTTGTCCTGTGAGCTGCCTACCAGCACAATCTCCAGACTTAAACCCCATCAAGCTGGTTTGGGAAGAACTGGACAGAAGAATGAAAGTCAAGCAACCTACAAGTGCCACACATTTCTGGGAACTTCTGCAACAAACTTTGGAAGAACTTTCTGAAGAATATTTGATTTTCCTTGCAGAAAGAATGCCACGAGTATGCTCAGGTGGCTACTTTGATAAGTCAAAAATATTATAATACATTTTGATTTCATGATTTTTTTCAACTGAAATTGCTTATTTGTTCTGTGCTTTCATTTTTAGAGCTCAATGACACAATAAACTGAGTTTTCAGTAAAAAACTGGAAAAAGTGTGGTGTTCTAAAACTTTTGACCGGTAGTGTTTAGTTACTCTAATGTCATTGTTTATCATATAAGCCTTTAATGCATATCAACACAACAGCTTATGTATTTGTATTCATCAACAGCCCGGTATTACCACGATAAAGTTGGAGTAAATTGTCCAGATATGAAGAGCACACAGATACCCCAAGTATAGTAAGAGACGTCCGTTTTCAAGAATCATGTTTGTAAGAACAGCCTTAGATTTTAAGAGACCAACCTTTAAAGTAGCTTAACATCTTTTAATTCAAACTGGCTTTATTATTAAAATCCTGATGCTATCTTTCTCACATTTACTCACAATGCTTCACATACTGCAGCTTTCAGTATAATGCGCAGCTACTGGGTGAGTGCTGTATAGTGAAAACCAGTCAGTCATAACACCAATAGCACCAACTTTGAGAGAATAAAACCTTTCCAAGAGACAAAGCAATTACATTTTTATTTTTCAATCACTGAAATATTTCATGAATCACATACATCCTCTAGATGTCACTTGTAGTTTGGTGGCAAACTTTCTTAGTTCAGTAATTCTTACAAAGCAATATCAAAACAAACAATCGTTTTAGCAACGTAGCCGTTTTTTACAGGCCTACTGCTGTTATATTCTAGGGGAATCGCTCAGGCACTAGTCGTTGACATTTTGGAATACATAATGACTATCAAAACAAACCTAGTGTTGTCTCACTTAAGGATTTAATACAAGAGACAATCAGTTTTGTCTTTTTTTATACCTTCTGTCAATTTCATTCAGCAGTTTAGGCACTATACTCAACCTTAAATGGCTAAATCTCAAATCAATAACAATGAAAAAAAAATCAAGTGCGTTCAGTTAATCAAAGGGGTTCGTGAACACTCTCCCAAAATAAACTGGTGCCACGGTGGAACAGTGAAGATTCTCTATTGGACCCCTGCTACAGGCCTCTTCACCAACAGAATTGAGTTTCAGAATTGCGATATCAAAGTGAGTCAATATCAAAAATATGCAGAAGTACCAAACACATCATCAGTGTACAAACTAATGAAGACAGGGACGTTGGAATTATTTTGCAGCATAAATAAACTCATACTGTGATGGGACTGTTTTAGTCTGGATTACAAAATGGCTACCTGAGGAATCTACTTTGTTTTTAAGATTCAAGATTTCTCTGATGGAAGCTAGCCCTTGGATCAATACACCAGAAGCACCATGATGGGATGTAGAGTGTAGGCCTGAATCAGTCCGCCATGCCATATTTGCCCTTCATCTCCTCCACCAGGGCGATGTAAGCCTTCATGGCATCCTCCTTGCTCATCCCTGCCAATCACAGGAACAATAAGGTCATTACAGAAACTAACTTCAATTTTAAAGCCTATGGGTGGACTCTTAAATGGTTGTATGACTGATAACGGTTGTATGCAGTTATTAACCTTTCTTCGTGTCCCAGGCATCCCATTTTGCTTTCCCTGTAAAGTCCAGCATTCCGGGGCGACCTGAAACAGTGGACAAACGGGTTATGCTACCACCTAGTCCATCAGATATCAGGCATTTCTTGTGTGCATTCTACCACTAAAAAGATGTTGTCAAAGCAGTGCATCACTGATAAGTCTGAATACTTATCTACAACGCTGAACAAAACTAACAACCCTGTGAAAATAATAATAAAAAACAATAGAGTTTTATCTAATTTAACAGGTAATTATGTTTTGTGGTTTAAGTCAACGCTGTAACCTAGGTACTTCCTAATCAGTGAAATAATAACAACAAATATAATACAATGTGAAAAAATACAGATATGTGGTGGAAAGCTAAATTACAATCTTCTAGTTTGAAATTAGCCAATACTTGAATGGAAATCATTAGAATAATTCGAAAATGATTCGATATATATATATTTTTAGGTTGTGGTATCTCTTTCGTAGTTCAATTTTGTGCGGTAACTCAAAATTACCCCTGCACTCAAGTCGTTACACCCCCCATTAGTAAGAATAGCATACCCTATGCCCTAATTCTTGTATTGCGAAAGCGGGTCATTGCACCATAAACGGCTAGCGAGGCGAACAATCAGTCAGATTTCTTTTAGATAAGGATTTGAAGTTTAACTTCTGTATAGCTTTACCGCTCTCGAAAGCCGGTAGAAGATTACACCAATTACACGATCCGTGCAGACATACTTGTGTTCACATCTCCCACTGTAGATTGCTTGAACAATGCATAGATCTGCAGAAGTTCGTTGTTGTCAGGTTGAGTTTTAAGTTTCTTCACCTCCTCTGCGGCCCGATTGAACTCCTCCTAGAAGATCATACAATAATAGCACACTTTGAACTCATGCTCAATGACTTTTCGATTACTGTAGCTGTAGGCTAGAACATATTCTTGCACTGTAATTGTAATCATAGGTCACCTCATCATTCAATGAACGTAACACGGGGCGTAGTTAGCTAGACCCTAGACCTGCTTGTCGGAGTAACAACTGGGGAAATGCGGCATTTAGACTAATAACGTGGTCGGTCTTGTTAAGAAAATAAATCATCCTCCACGGGGTTGATGACACAGCACTAGATTAAATTAACCACCAAACAAACAATTGCAAAGGCATAACTTACTTGAGACATGTTGGCGTTCGACGTGTAGATTTCTTGCTCGAAGCCGCATGCAAGGCAGCAGGAAGTGTCTATAAGTGGGCGGGGGAAAGGAAGTGCTAAATGGCATATGAGGTACCGCAGATGAACCACAAGAGGGCAGCAGATGACTTCAGAAAGAAAGCATATTATAAATAAAATAAGAAGTACATACATAGGCATAATAAATAATAAAAAGTAAAAGGAAAATGAGCTATGTACAGAGACAGTGCACTGTGTCAAGTCAAGTCAAGTCAAATTTATTTGTATAGCGCATTTCATACATAAATGCACTTCAATGTGCTTTACACAAATTTTAAAATAAAAATACAATTAAACATTTAAAAAGTAAAATACAATTTAAAATAAAGCAAAACCATTAAAATAATAATGATAATAAATAAAACATAACAAAAATAAAACATAAAAATAAAAATTAGGAAAAGGCATCAGAAAAAAGTTTCGTCTTGAGTCTGCTTTTAAAAGTCTCTACAGTAGGGGCATTCTTTACATCCTCTGGAAGCTGGTTCCAGAGCTTTGCTGTACGATAGCTGAAGGCTGCCTCACCACACTTTGTTTTTACAGTAGGTATGGTCAATAGATTTCTTTCCATGGATCTCAGAGACCTAGATGGGGTATATGACCTCTATGTATATGACTGAAACATATCAAGTATGTAACTGGGACCCTTCCCATTAAGTGACTTGAACAGTAGTAGTAAGGCCTTAAAGTCAATCCTGTATCTCACTGGGAGCCAGTGCAGCAGTGGCGGATGCTGATATTCCAAAGAGGGGAAGCTCACTGCCAACTTAATCATAAAATTTGTCCATTTACTTATACATTAATTCTACCCTTCGTTCCTTCTCTAGAAAATGATCTGCCATAGTGCTCTCCTAGCAGGCTAGTTCAGGAGAGCTAGTGGGCTAGTTAAGTAGCACTAGCGCCAACCTACCTAACAGTATGATTCTAACGAAACGAAATTAAAAACGAACAAGAAAATTGTAATAAACCAAAACGGAAATAAGTGTGAGTGTGATTTGAAGTCCGGACCAACAACACTCCGCCCACCATTCCATTCACCCCCAGAGACGCTCAGCGTCCGGGGGCGGGAGAGAAAAATGGCATTTTTCCAATGACCATCCAGTTTCCATGCATAGAAAATGAGGGGTCCGTGCTGGCCCATTGAAGTGCATTGACGCTGGACGTCTATGACGAAATGCGTTGACCATAGGCCATGAGAACAAAGTGGAATGCTAAGTTAACAACACCAACTCAGTTGATTTGTGATAATGGGCCTATTATTAACAAACTGGTGTTTGAAATGGACATGTTTTAAGGCATTTTGTAAACATTCGACCATTACATTTTTTTTTTTACATTTTAGGGGAAGCAGAGCTTCCCTTGCAGTCTTAGAGAAATCTCCTCTGCAGTGCAGAGACCTTAAAATTGGGGTGATGTGATCAATTGTTTTGGTTCTTGTAAGAACTGTTGCAGCTGCATTTTGTATTAATTGGAGCTGTTTGATGTTCTTTTTGGGAAGGCCAGTGAAGAGGCTATTGCAGTAATTGACTCTACTTGAGATGAAGGCATGTACCAGCTTTTCAAGATCTTGCTTAGACATTAGACCCCTAAGCTTGGAGATGTTTTTGAGATGGTAGAATGTGGACTTTGTGATGGCTTTCATATGACTGTTAAATGTGAGATCACTATCAATAAGGACACCAAGATTTTTGACTGTGTCCTTTGCTTTGAGTCCTTTAGTGTTAAGTATTGTGGTAATCGTATGCCTTTGCTGATTATTCCCAAGTATAATTATCTCAGTTTTATCTGTGTTGAGCTGTAGAAAGTTTTCAGACATCCAGCTGTTAATTTGGTCAATGCAGTTGTAGAGGGATTTAAGAGGGTCAAAATCGTTAGGTGACAAGGCTAGATATAACTGTGTGTCATCAGCATAACTATGGTACTTAATTGAGTTATTCCTAATAATCTGTGCAAGTGGCAGCATATAAATGTTAAAGAGTAGTGGCCCTAAAATGGAACCTTGGGGGACCCCACAGTTCAGAGGCATAGCTGATGAGGTGTAACATCCAATGGAAACATAAAAACTTCTTTGTTTTAGGTACATATTGCAGATATGTATATATTGTGAGGTAGATATTGCACCACAGATATTCTAAGACGACCAGATATGGCACTCTGGTGCATTTCCGGTTTCACAACACGTGATTTTGTTTGCAGTTCCATCGTCATCCACGCGGGGGCTGTCACATTTTTGGAGACCAGAATGAATGGAGTCCTATGGAGCAATACCCCTTTACCTGCCCTTATCTCGAGATATAATTTCTTGTCTACTAATTTGAATATTGTTTTTCAAAGAGGATGTCTATAAAATGCTCCGACTGAGTTGTAGATTTTTACAGTCATACATTCTCTTTAAAAAGCTACTTAATTGTCAATGACGTCATACATAGCTCACGACATAGCATAATGCTAGCGCGTTGTAGACAACAAGAGGCCGACCTGTAAGAAATCAAAGGGACATATGCACTCGTCCAGTGGATTTATTTATTGAAACCCCATTTTTGCTCAAAGAAACTACATTCAAATCTGAGCGCACTTGAAGAGACTTGGGTGAAAATGGTGATTTTTAGCATCTAGGTCCATTGGGCCCCATTCATTTTGGTCTCTGCCGATGCCCCCAGTGGAATTCTGATGGAACTGCGGCCAAAAAGCCGTTACAATGGGCCTTAATAGGGAGTGCCATATCTGGTCGTCTTAGAATATCTGTGGTTGCACATTATGCTGCAGGCAGTGCACAGTGAGAGGTAGCTGAACAAACCCATATTCAGCATAATCAACAGCAGCAGTGACGTGGTGAAACCAAATTGACAATAGTGCACAAGGTGCTAATGCTTAAAGACACACTAAACACACTTGCGACAAAGGCGAACACTGCTCCTTTTCAAGGGAAGTTGAATGATACCAGTGCAATGGCAATCAACCAGTGCAACTAGGCCATCATTCAAATGAACAGGCTAACTGAAAGCAAAAACGCCCAAAAAACATAAATGTACATATTTTTTATTTGAATTTTGTACACACATTAACAAAGAAAGCAGTTTTGTATTAAATGTGTCTCTACCTCTATTATTAACTAGGTTAGATCAAAACAGTCAATGATCATTTGTAAAGGATATGGGTTTAAAAGAAATTACAAGACAAATGTATTATCAAATCCAATTTTACAGCAGGTTAGTCCTGAATGTTTGACTCTTCAAAAGCTATGACTTTTATTTGGAAAAATAGTGCATATATACATTTTAAAAGTTTGGCATTATGCTTCACCTGTGCTTGTTTAAGTAAAAACTGAACCAGTAGACCATACGATGCAATGTAATTCAATACGACCATATAGCCCAAGTTAAATATATTAAAAATCTCTATGGGTCCAGACGTATACAACACCACCCAGAAGAGTAAAACTGGAACTAGCAGGCTACAAAGACTCAGAAATCATCCCAGATAGTTTCCCCTTGGCTATGGATAATCTTGCATAGGGTTGACATATGAGCAGGCTCTGCTGTCCCACAGGCCATGTTTTTACATGACTAGCATCTATCCTTAACATGTGGTTGGGCCATCTGTGCCTTCAAAATAAAGAAAAAAACTTTTAGTCAACGTACTGGTATGAGTACACACTGCCATGGCATAGCCAACATTTCCGCAGCAAAGTTGAGGGCTGTAGTTGGGCAAATACAAACACAGCAGAAAATTCAAGTGTTCCTAAAAATATATAGAAAATAAAACATATATGGTAATCTGACAATGGTGGACTGCTCCAAAATTTTAAAGTCAGTCAGTTGGCAGCTGGGCCAAGACTGTTACTTGGTTGGTACAAAGGCAACACTGTCAGCTTTTTGCATCAGTGAAAACATTTAAAAATGTAACCTCATCCTTAATCAAAAATCACTTCACACTGCACCACATTGTGACTAAACAAACTGTACCATCCAGGAAAATCTTTCTGTAGCAGCTAAAATAACAACAGAGCAGACAACAAAATGTTTATGACCCCTAATACACATGCCCACACACACACAGAAGTCTCTACACACACACACACACACACACACACACACACACACACACACACACACACACACACACACACACGCATGCACACACACATAGACATGCAACACACACACACGTCTCAGACATCACTAATATCCTCTGTCCTGTGCCTCTCATCGTCGGGAAGCTGGAAGCGGATGCAGCGCTCTTTCTCCCACCCCCGCCGAATGCGGGCCAGACGCAGTGACATGCAGGGCAGCCCCAGCAGCAGTCGGCTAAGCAGCACCGCGCACGGCAGGGCCAGCGCCAGCATGAAGGTGGGCGGCAGGTAGAAGTGGTAGGAAGACGCCTGGAAGGCCCTGTCCCAGCCGAACAGCAGTGCGTGCAGTGTGGACATGAACAGGGCGGCATAGCCCAGTCGGGACTGCAGGAAAGAGAGAGACAGAGGGGTGAAGGGGGGAACAATTATGGTGGTGAAGATAGAGGTAGATGAGCAGGGGGCAGAGGAAAAAAGTGGAGTTGGGAGGGTGAAAAAAGGAGAGCGAAAAGACAAAAGAGGATAGAAGGGTAGAAAGAAAGCATAAAAAAGAGACGAGGGCGAGAGGATAATTATTGAAGATGAAGAGGAATGAAAGGGTCAATAAAAAGAGGGATAAAGAGGCAGGAAGAAAAGGAGATGATAAACAGAAAAAGGGTACAGAAGGAGGAAAGATAGAGGTAAAGGCAGAGAGGCAGGGAACAGAGGAAGATAGAGACGAATAAAAGAAGAAAAGAGTGGTAGAATGACGGTGGAAGGGTGGAAGGAAATGAAAAGGGTGGGAAACAGAAGGGAAAGAGAGAGATGTTTTATGCATAATCTGGTCATGCACATAAACTTATGAAGGTGATAAGAGGCTCCGTGACTTTTTGAACTCGGCAGAGCACAAACATATCATGTGGAATATTCCTGAAGAGAAGAGAGGAGGCCGACTGCACAACCAGAGGGCATGAGATGCAGACCACATGCCAGACTTCAAATGACACTGACTATTGTGGCCTCACAGTAAAGACTTGCATTTTTCTTTTACACACACACACACACACACACGTAGTCTGTTCTAGGCTATTTTCCACAAACTGTGCTTGACCTTACGACAGATGGTTAAGAGTCTATGATATATAACACAAGATTGTGGCTTTCTCTGAAAGACTGAGAAAGTTTTTTATTACATTACACTTAGCTGATGCTCGTAGCCAGAGTGACTTGCAGTTATTTAGGTACAGGGTTTTAATTACAGTCCCTGGAGCAATGTGGGGTGAGATGTCTTGCTCAAGAGCTTCAGCCATAGTAGATGAGGGAGCAGTAGAGCATTAGTTGTTTACTATCCCACCCACTGGAACAGGATTCAAACCTGCAACCCTCCAATCCCACGACCAACTTTCTAACCTACACAACTGTACTGCTTGTCAAAACTGGAGCTTGCTGAAGAGCATACACACATTCATAACTGTCTTAGCATTTACAGTACATACAGACAAAGAGGAACACACACACACACACACACACACACACACACACACACACAGTCACAGAGACATCCAGGCAAGTGCACACACTCTCTGATAAAGGTGTTTTCCTGGCCATTTACTGTACATGACCTCACATCACCTGCATATGACCACACAGTTACTGTGTGTGTGTCTGCAAGCGTGCGGGGGGGTTGGCTGGAAGGGGGGTGCTGCCCTGAGAGGCTGGCATGACCTGGCAGGGGCGAGCTCTCTCTTCTCTAATGAGACCCCTCAAGCTTGTGCATGCACCGACACCAAGCTTATTCGGGCCTCGCAGGAGACTCTAATTATTTCTGCCGCCCCTGAGCTAACTGAAATTCATTAACCTTAACGAGTAGGGTGGAGAGGGGGAGTGGGTGCGAGGAGGAAGGTGGAGGTTTTTCTGTGAAGGTGGATTGTGTGCTTATTCTGTCTATGAGGGTTGCTAGTGATTCTCGGCACTCATGGAGCAGGATTACAGGGTTTTTTAATGACAGGAGGAGCGAGAGCTTTGAGCTTTTGCTTTGAGACTGTGTGTGTGTGTGGGGGGGTGTTTTTGTTTGAAAGAGAAAAATGAGAGACACACTGAGAGAGAGATACAGAGAAAAAGAGAGTTAAAGAAACAAAGAGAGAGATCCCCAAGTGTACAGAGTGCAAAAGTCTCTTACAACACTGTCATGCTGTCAGGTCCTGAGG
The DNA here is from genome assembly GCA_030347295.1 of Setipinna tenuifilis. Classification (NCBI taxonomy): domain Eukaryota; kingdom Metazoa; phylum Chordata; class Actinopteri; order Clupeiformes; family Engraulidae; genus Setipinna; species Setipinna tenuifilis. Next base: position 2,082,781 of record CM059275.1, on the reverse strand, counting down.
TATCTGTGATTCTTTTCACCCTGAGACATAAATACATGACAGAAAGCTAAGCCATTTATGAATGGGCCATCATTTTGAAAAGCACCTGGTCTAGAGTCCTTTCCACAAAACCCTGTTGGTCCCCACACATCATAGAAGTTGTAAGCACAGGAAAATTGTGTCTGATTCTGTAACCATAGTATTTGCTATGACAAGACAGCAATGTATGACAATACTGTATATTGTGTTGCATTGTTATGTTGCTGCTTGACTGTTATAGTTGTTCGGGAACCACTTTAATGTACTTTAAGTTAGTTAAGTTAGTCGTAAGTTTGGACCGTAGATTTGGTGATATTGCACTTTAAACACTAAAATTGATTGAGCGATTGATTGAAGGTCGAACGACCATGTCACGAAATTGCCATGTCTTGGCCACTAGGTGTCACCAATGTATAAACTTGTTTAGCCTCTTGCCTTGTTTCCTGTCTCACCTGTATCTCATTGTCTTGCAATTACTGTTTAAATTTACCCATGTGGTCAGGGTATTTAAACCCTGCCTTTTGTTAAATTCTTTGCTAAGTCTTTTCGAATCCTTGTGTTTCCCAAGCTCTAAGCTTTCTGTTCCTGTACCGTGAACTACCATTGGATTATTTGCCTTATGACCTAAGATATTGCTTTTTTGTGCTGTGCTTTTTGGATTTGTTCATTGTTTCTGATTTTTGACCCTGCACTGAATTCCTGATTCTGTTTTGTGGATTTCATTTTTGGATGAAGTTCTTGTAATTTTCTCTATCTGTGTTTATGCCAACTAAGACTTTGATCTTCCGTGCATTTGACCTTCTTCTTGCTGAAATAGATTCCTTTTATTGAACTGTTATTTCTTGCACTGCACTTGAGTCTCCAGTAGTCCAGTGGTTTAAGTGCCTATTTGCTACCAAAAGGGCCTGGGTTCAAAACCCTATAACCATAATTTCTCCACCCAGAGCCTCAAGTCATGCTATCTTCAGTACAGGCTTGTGAGGACCTAAAGGAGCCAATATGGCCAGAAGAATGGTGTGGCGATATTTTGTAATGCCTTGGGGGGTCTGACAGGGCAGCAGAAAAAGACAGAGGGGTACAGCGAGAGATGAGAAAATGAAATACACAAAGGAGTGTGAGAAAGAGGGACAGGGTGCAAAGAGAAAAACACCTTGTTTTATTCCCAGATCCAGCAGCATGTGACTAATCTCATGCTGTCTGGTTCAGCTTAATGTAAGCACAAAGGAGAGAGCCAGAGACAGAGAGAAGGAAACAGAACTGGTGAGAGAAAAAAATAAAGAGAGTTCAAATGCCAGCAAGGCTGAGATGGAGAGTGACAAATCCCTGCTAAATGAAAGCGTAATGGCGGGCTCCACCTCTGAGCGCTTCCAGGGACAAAGGAGAGGAAAGGAACGGTGAGGAAAGAGAATGCAATACACAGAAAATGCTGATAGGCAGAACATGGTTGGAAAGAAGGAGACTATGAGAGAGGGAGAGAAAGAGATAGGAACTGACAAACAGATGGGTGAGAGAAAGAAAAAAACAGAGATGGGGCTAAAGAGAGAGAGAGTATGTGGTGGATGAGAGGGAGAGAGTGGGGAAAAAGTCTAAAGCTATATTAAATTAAATTAACACTGTGAGTGAGAGACAAAGCAAAAGAGTGGGAGCGGCGAGACAAATGCTGGGACTGACCATGACCCTGAGAGGTGTTGAACTCTCACACAATCCTGTAACTGTGTAGGCCTGTTTCTGAGGCCAAAGAAATAAAATACAAAACACTCCACCATGAACAGAGGGACCTCAGAGAACTGTGTTATCTTTCAACCACACCCTGGCACACACCCCATTTGTCTGTGTCTCCTCACTCACGACTGAACAAAGAAGGTCAACTAGGCTGGGCTGGCATGACTGGCGGTGAAGGTTTTTTACATGGTTTTCCTGCGGCAATGCTGCTTGCTGGCATGCATATCAATATGGGAGACATAAGGCAAAATACACATATGTGTGCCAGAATGTATGATGTTGCATTTCATGCACGTACACACACAAACACACACCGGGGGGTGGGTGAGAAGGAATGAGAGGAAAAGGGAAAAAAAATGTAAAAAACAAAGATATCCAAACACACATGCATACATTGACACACAACCACACACACAAACACACTTGCAGCCTATTAGCAGGCTCACCTGTATAAAGGTGAACTCTCTCCAGTTAAGGGAGTTGCCAACGGATGGCAGAGAGGCCACTGCCAGCAGCGAGAGTAGCCCCAGCGCCATAATGCCCACCGAAAGGTACAGCTCCATTCTCCACACCTCCTCCTCGTCCCACACATCAGCCTGACCCTCCTTCACCTGCAGGTCAACAAACACACACACAAAATGCATTAAAATGCACACAGGTCAGCATCATATTACAGTTATATAGTTAAAGAACAAAACAACAAAACAACAAGAAAAAAAAACAAAGACACACAGACAAAGCATGAAACTGTGGGTCAGCACAGTTCATTATATAATCTACAAGCGTCCATGCTATGCTGAGTTTAACTGAATTTAACGCTGTACTGTTACTCAAATACTCCATAAATTTTGCCTGGAATATACTCAACCTGTGCCTAACACCTTGGCTTCTGCCACGCAGTTTATACTGAACAATGACAAGCAGTCTGAAAACAGCTGCTTGACCCAAAAGATGGCATTTTATATCAATGGCTTAAATAGTCAAAAACAAAGGCAGACAGTCAGGTCTGTTTTGTTGACGTGGCTTTGTTGGACTGAGAAGCAGGAGCCGAAAAGAGCCTCTTACTATTTGCTTATCTAGCTCTCTGGAGAATGGAAGATGAAAGGAGCAGAAACCAGTGGCAAAGAAGAACAGTTATTGTTAGGGTGAGCTCCCTAATTACGGTCCCTAGAAATATGTGGAGCATCTTCTTGATGCTGTCATTACAGTAATATGATGGGGCCAAATTGATTGCACAGAAAACAATAATTTCGTTTTTTTTTTTATTCCTTTGAACTGTTTTTATATTAATATTGTTTCATATCCTATTTTACCTTGATGCCTTAATAGTGCAAATTACTTAGATTCTCACATTTATTGTTTTCCCATTAATTAGTGTTATTACTTGTCTGTTTAGATGCAATCATGTTGATTGTAAAGCCCTTTGGTTGAACTTCTGTTGTGCAAAATGTGCATTATAAATGAATTGACCGTGACCATTTTCATACATGAAATTTCACAAGGAAACACACAAAGTTCATAGACGTTATCTTAATTCAAACTAACTAGTTCCACACATGCATACACACATTCTCACAAAACGCATACTGATGTGGCCTGCCTGTACAAGCCGACTTCCACACAAGTGCCAGAGCACTTGTGTACCCCTGGGTCACCTATACAGACCTCTAGGGAGGAGGAGGCAGTGGGGCTATGACTGAGCCGGGGTGTCTAATGTTCTGTGTGCGCTTGTGTGTGTGTGTGTGTGTGTGTGTGTGTGTGTGTGTGTGTGTGTGTGTGTGTGTGTGTGTGCGTGCGTGAGGGATGAGGGCAGCAAATGACATGTACTCCTAATTAGCAAGGATGTGATTGCCATGCAGCATCTCTTCCCAGCTTCCAAGGAGGCCAAGGGGGCAAAAAGCGTGTGTGTGACAAAAAGCGAGAGAGGGGCAAAGAAAAAGAGAGAAAGAGCATTAGGGTGACAACAATGCAGAAGAAATAAGCTTACAGTAGGGTTGTCAATGAATAATCGATTATCGAATCAATTATTTGTCATTAAGAATTTAGTCGATTAAAAGTTTCAAACTAAATGAATAAATTCGAGCAGTGGTGAGACTTAGAATGTGCAATACAATGTGTGACAATTGTATGCAAATCTCGTGTCATAAGGTAATAAGATAAAGCTAGCTATAGTTTTAAGCTCTAATAGCCTAGCTGTTACATTTAAAGCAGCACTATGCAACTGAGTGCTTTTTCTTAACAGAGCTCCCTCTAGTGTCTCTAAGTAAATGGACATTTTCGTAAAAAAGGACCGATTTTCCTTCCCCTCACCCTGTGCATGTGTTTCTAACTCAACTGATCAAAGTAACCGGCAAATACAAAAGTAATTATGTCCACCAAGTTAAGTAAAGTCAGAATTTAGCGTGATTTAATCCTGCTTCTTACGAAACCCAAGACTTTTTGACTGTGCCAGGCTGGACACAGAGGTATTGCAAGCATGATATTCTGTCCACAGACAGCTGCGGCGACACTTACAAAGATGATTAACTGGAATGGTTGCATAGTGCTACTTTAAAAGGAAACTTTGGTGTAAAATGAAAATTGGCATTATTGGCACATTATATCGAGTTGGTATGTTTACAGATGTTTACATGGTACAATTACAAAATTGCGCTAGCCTGTTGCATTTAGGCGTTAACTATTTTTTACCTTTTTGGTCCAGAGGCCTTGCAGTATTTTCTTATCGCCGCCATGAGAAAAGTCCATAGAAGTTGATTGACGAACACAAACCAGCGGGAAAAAATAGGAGGAGAGGTAGTACAAATTAACTCTATGCAAATGCAGGGATTTTATCTGTTGGTGAAAATATCTGGTCACTGTCTACAAGGGAATGAAGAGGCCCATACAACAAATTGACTACACACTGTCGTTTCACTTAGGAACATCAGTCTCCCATAATGTTGTTGACAGAAGTGGTGCTGTACACATGAAAAGATCCTCATAGCGGCAACGAGAAACTACGAGACAAGAAACTACTGCAAGGTAGTGCCTGTAAGAACTGTTTTATTTATATGTGTACATTTACAAAGTTCTCAGTGCCTCGTTTTGAATGCCAGGGCCTTTGTTATACTACCGATGGAGTGTGAAGTTTCTTCGAGCTGTTTTTAATGGTTTAAAAATAGTGTGATCCTAATTTGGCCTCTGGGCCAAAACGGTAAAAAATAGTTAAGTACTACAACAGGCTAGTGCAATTTTGCTCCTCAGCAAACATACCAACTCGGCATGATGTTTTAACATGCCAATTTTCATTTTACACTGAAGTTTTACTTTAACAGCTCTTCCATTTTCAATATTTTTGTATGTGGCCTGTAGCCTGTTTCAAGATGTTGTGTATCATCTTGTTAGTATGTAACTAACACAGTTATTGTTAGTATGCTTGAAATAACTGGAGAACGTATTTGTCCAATAAAGAAGGAAAACCTCCTTTTTGATGCCATTGTATGTGGACAGAAGGTTAATGATTAATCTGTTTGTAGCAGTTCATCAAGAAACTTGCAATTAAATTTGCATCCCTAGGTTACACTGAACATGAAACAGAAAAAGAGGGCCTGTGTGTGTGTGTGTGTGTTTGCATGTGTGTGAGAAAGCGAGGGAGAGAGAAAGCAAGGAGAGAGAAAGTGTGAATGAGAGAGACAGACACATGTTAAATGATGTAATATTTCAATCAAAGTGAAAAGATGTGCTCTGTATGGATGTGCTGACTGTATGAGACCCAAGACTCAGTGTGTCCAGCATGTGTTTGTGTGTGTGTGTGACGAAATGATGTGTCCCAAATAGACCACCAACATGCTAAAAGCCTCACTACAGCATAGGATGCATAGAGCTAATTGCTGTGATAACATCTGTGTAATCTCCAATCAGGCCGCTCTCTCCCACATGCATCACAGCAGTGGGGAGCTGATCACTCAGTGTAGCACAGCAGCCTCCCTTGGGGTGTTGATTAGCGTGACCTCACCCGTGTGTGCGTGTGTGTGTTTGTGTGTCTGTGTGCGTGTGCATTTGTGTACGTGTGTCTGTTTGTATTTTCTGTGTGTGAGAGGTGTGTGTCTGTTTGTGTCATCAGTTTTAGTCCAACAGGGTACCACTGGCAGCACAGCAGGGTTCAACATCATCACATCCACAGACAGGGATAAATCTGGGTGGGTGGAGAAGTGTTGGTGGTGGTGGGAATGTGGGAAAGCTAAGTGGAGGATTGGTGGAGGGGTGGCAGGGTAGAGACAGCAGCTGAACATCAGTGCCAGTGCCTGAGGCTTTCGAGTGCCAAGGGGAGGGGGCACAGATGCATGACAAAAAAGGGCATGGGGGAGACGACATCCGGCAAAAAACAGGAGCTGAGTGCCGAGGAAAAAAAGCCTGACACCATCATGTCGTCATGAGACAAGATGGATGTTTGTTCGAGATGTTTCCTGACCTTCAAAAATGAATATTCTAGAACATTTCAAAGGTCACATGATGGATAGGCCAAAATAGAAAATAAATAGCCTACATATATCTGTCATGCTTGAGCCTAGTTTGGTGTTACATGTATTATTTAATCCATATGACTTCATGGGTGTATTCCCACAGATTTTTGAGACTGTGACACTGGGGGCTGGGGGGTACTGTTGGGGTTGTCATACTGTGATGTTTATACTTAGGCCTTTTACTTCCAGTAGCCTATTTCGTTTTCTCATTATAATGCTCTCACACAGCCAACGTGAACACCCCTGCATGGGCTTGGAATTAAGATTCGTTTGACTGTAGCTCATGTACAGAAATCCTTTATTCATTATTTGTTTCGAGAGAGAATTTTTTCAAGTGACCTATTTAATACTATAGCTAACTAGATGTACCGCATAGCGGTACATGGTATGACTGCCGCAGTGTATTGAAGTGTGGGAATCATAGGTATGGTGAGTTTGTGGTAGGTCAGTGTTGTGAGGTGAGAGTTTGTGTGGAAATGATTTGCTGGAAGTGGGCATGGATGTGGGTTTTGAATGAATCACATTCTGTGTGTTTGTGTATATTTTGTGTAGTTCCCACCTCCTCGGTCCAAGATATTGGCAGTGCAAAATCCCTATTTTTGCATTTAACTATATGACTAGGTGGCGCTATTTCTTCAAGTGAGTGTTTATGGGATGGGTTGATACGCCTCTTTAACACTGGCTTACTAACACAAAATCATTGTCTTGGGCAAAATTTTGATAAGTTATTTAACAAAAACTGTTTTTGTACACCTAGGTTTGACCGGAAACATTGCACCCATGTGGTGAAATGTCACAAAATTTGGTGCACATGAAAAGAAAGCGGTTCAAAGTTGTCATGTCAACTTTGACCAAATATGAGCAATTAGAAGCCGAGATATGGACTTTTGGAGAATTTTAAGCTATGTTTCAAATTTTGATTGACATGTAACTTTGAAACAGTTCATCTCAAGATAAATCCTTTGATAACTTTTTGTGACCATTGTCTGTAGATGACATGTACGAAATTTGGTGAGATTCACATGAACGGCCTATGACGAGTTCGTTTGGTTTCGCTTTCACAATGTTAAAATTTCACGGAAATTCTTTTTGTTGGAAGTAGGCGTCGACCAGTGTTTTCAATGCGGGAGGTTCAATAGATTTCACAATAAAAAAGAACTGCTTGTAAACATTACTGTTCTCTAGATAATAGGCAAAATGACATTTTGTACAATTACAGCGCCCCCTATGGGCCAAATTGTATGGCATGTGCTGTGCTTTTAGAGGTCTTTGTGCTGATTGTGCATGACATATTTTGTGCAGTTCCCACCTTCCCAGTCCAAGACATTGGCAATACAAAATCCCAATTTTTGCATTTACCCCTATCACTAGGTGGCGCCATGCTTCAAGTGACAGTTTATGGGCTGGGTCAATGCGTCTTTGTAACCCCGACATACTACCAGAAAATCACTGTCTTGGGAAAAAATGTTGATGAGTTTTTTTTTAAAAACCTGTTTTTGGACACCTAGCTTTGACAAAAAACATTGTCCCCTTAGACGAAATATCACAAAATTTGATGCACATGAACAGAAAGCTGTTTACAGGTGGCATGTCAATTTTCGCGATATTGGATCAATTAGAAGCCAAGATATGGACTTTTGAAGAATTTTATGCTATGTTTAAATTTTCATTGACATGTAACTTTTAAACGGTTTATCTCAAGATAAATCCTTTGATAACGTTTTGTCACCATTGTCTGTAGATGACATGTACCAAATTTGGTGAGATTCACATGAACGGCCTATGACGAGTTCGTTTGGTTTCACTTTCACAATGTTAAAATTTCATGGAAATTCTTTTTGTTGGAAGTGGGCGTCGACCAGTGTTTTCAACGCGGGAGGTTCAATAGATTTCACGACAAAAAAGAACTGCTTGTAAACAGTAGTGTTCTGTAGATAATAGGCAAAACGACATTTTGTACAATTACAGCGCCCCCTATGGGCCAAATTTTATGGCATGTGCTGTGCTTTTAGAAGTCTTTGTGCTGATTGTGCATGGCATATTTTGTGCAGTTCCCACCTTCTCGGTCCAAGATATTGTCAATATAAAATCCCATTTTTTGCATTTACCCATATCACTAGGTGGCGCTATACTTTAAGTAAGTGTTTATGGGCAGGGTTGATACGCCCCTGTAACACCGACATATCACAAAAAATTCATGTTGTTCGGTGAAACGTTCATTGAGTTATTCAGCAAAAACTTTTCGGCGTCTCCCCCTCTTTGATGGACACTGGCACAGCGGGGGGTGGCCCTTGGTGGCCAAAAGCTCCTATTAGAGCCATGATTAATATTTAGGATAATTAATAATTCATTTGTAATAATATGTTGAAAGGAATAACAGAATTATTATATTTAGTATTTTATAATTTCTAGTTTACTTATTTCATGTAAGAGATGGTTACTGTAAGAAAGCGGGAATTTAATAGTGACGTAGATTGGGACATTTAATTTGATTGCTTAACTTTGGGATAACGTAAGGATGACGCATATGCGTAACTGAAGCCACGGAAGAAGAAGGGAACAGAAATTTAGAACAGCACGGATGTATATAGTTTTTTGACCGTGCTTGCTGTGTAACTTAAAACCAAAGAAATTGTATTTGAATGAAGATTTTTTTTGTTAACCATTTTTATTAGATAAAGGATTTTTGTTTGATCAAGAACACAGTTTGCTCGCGTCCATTCTTTTCAAATGTGCTGAGAATCGAACGACACAGGTATTGGATCTGCTGCCGTAACATTAGTCAAAAAACTTCTCCGAGAGGAAAGGACGGACAAACAGCTGTGCAAAAGGATCAGAATTGGAACAAACTTGAATGATGGTGAGAGGAGCCATTCTCAAGATCGCTGATGCTTTGTAAGTACAGTTTCCTGTCAAAATTATGGATAGAAGCTACCATTTTAGCGGAGCTGAAAAGAGAAGCAGTGGAAAAGTAATTCATGCCTAAGATGACTAAATGGATCGTTTTGGAAGTTAATTCAATTTTGGTTTATATGTGTGGACTTGTAAGAAGACTACTGAAGTTCGTTTTTGAGTTTATTGAACCTCAGAAGATAATAATGAGTGTTTGAAAGATCGCTGGAAATTATTGCTAAGTTGCTAAACACGTTACAAAGATGGCGGATGAACATTTGGTAAATGTAGCCAAAGGCGCAATGCTTTCTTCCCGCCAGAAGAGGGAGCCAAAGTACACACAAAGGGCTCTAGAAGAGAAGCTCCATAGGCTCATTAGTCACAGAAAAGCGAAAATGGCTCAGATTACAGCCAAAATGAAGGAAATAAACAACATGAAAAATAATGAAGAGCATTTTAGTAATGTTGAATCAGAAATACTGCCACACTTTGTAACACTGTATGAAGAGTTAATCATGCTCAATGAGAGTGTTGTGAAGATGTTACCAACTGATGAAGCAACTTCAAATCAGTTAGATTGGTATGAGCCCAGGGCAGCTGCCATTAGGGAATTTATCCTAGACACTGAAAGGTGGATTAAAGAACAAAGGAGTAAAGAAATGGATGATGGTGTTTCACCAAATGACAGTGTCTCAATGATATCACGGCGCAACAGAAGCAGCAGGAGTAAAGCTGACTCGAATAGGTCGTCTTCAGTTGTATCCTGTACTAGCTCAGTGGTGCGCATGAAGGAAGAAGCTAAAAGAGCAGGGCTTTTAGCCCAAGCAGAGTCACTGAAAAAGAAGCAAGCCATACAGCTACAAGAGGCACATTTAAAGGCAGAAATGGAGCAGTTAGAATTGGACACTGCTATTGCAGCCTCTACAGCTAAGCTGAAGGTATTTGTAGATCACGAAAGCCCACGTGACGCCATGAATGACTATGTAGCAACCAGATTGCAAACCCAAGATGTGCACAGCCGCGCACAAAGCTCAAATGTTTCTCAGATTGGGTCCATTGCATATGTTCTTAGAAGTCAAGTTGGGTCTGAAGCTCATACGGTGTCCGTAGCTGATGATGAAGAGAATGTCGAAGAGGAGGAAGATAACATTCCTATCACTACTGCACGAGATGTGGAACGTTCACCTCCTGCACATTCAACCGACGTTTTGTACAGAGGCAGTAATGTCAAAACTGAACCTTAAAGGCAGGAAAACGGAGATTTTGCTCCGAACAATGGGACAGGAGAAGCTTGTCCATAGCCATATCCTGCCTGACCTGGAAATTTGTGGAATTGAGGATGACAGCTACACTGACTTACCTTCGGTGTTTACACAGCCCGAGATCCCTGTGAAAAAGGAGGACATACCTCGTCAAGAGGACATCCAGAGGTGGTCTTACCTGGGGGAAGTACGCCTTCCAAGTATCGAAGCTGAGATCGGTCTGTTGATTGGCGCCAATGCTCACAAAGCCATTGAGCCATGGCAAGTCATTAGTAGCCAAGATGATGGTCCATACGCCCTAAGAACAGCAATTGGATGGATCGTCAATGGTCCCATCAGACAAGATCACCTTCGAGACTCAGATGAAGAGTTGGAGAGTGTTACTGCGAACAGGATTTCTGTAGAGAACATTGAAGAGCTGTTAATCCAGCAATTCAACGCTGACTTCTCAGAACGGAGCTGTGAAGACAGAACAGAGATGTCACAGGAGGACCGACGGTTCATGAAGGAAGTTGAACAGTCTTGCCAGCTCAGTGAGGGTCATTACTGTATCAGTCTTCCCTTTAAGGACAAGTCTGTGAAGATGCCCAATAATCGCAGTCTTGCAGAACAAAGAGCAATCAACCTCAAAAGGAAGCTCGACAAGAACCCAGAGTTCTTCACTGACTACAAGCACTTCATGGATGATATCATAGCTAAGGGCTATGCGGAAAAAGTACCTGAGGAAGGTCAAGAGGTCAAGGAAGGAGAGGTGTTTTACATCCCACACCACGGGGTGTACCATGCCAAAAAGAAAAAAATTAGAGTCGTCTTCGACTGTACAGCTATGTACCAAGGCGTCTCCTTGAACAACCAACTACTCCAAGGACCTGACCTCACGAGTACCTTAATTGGAGTGCTGACAAGGTTCCGAGAGGAGTCAGTTGCGATGATGGCCGATATAGAGGCAATGTTTTACCAGGTCAGGGTCCCGCCCAAAGACTCTGACCTCCTGCGTTTCCTCTGGTGGCCAGAGGGAAACTTGAATGGACCTCTAGAGCAGTACCGAATGAATGTACACATTTTCGGGGCTACTTCGTCTCCAAGCTGCGCTTGTTTTGCGTTGAGCAGGACAGCGGAAGACGGAAAAGACAAGTGCTCAGCTGAAGCTGTGAAAACAGTTGAGAGGAACTTTTACATGGACGACTGTTTAATCTCGGTGACTTCTGAAGAACAGGCCATAGCACTTGCACAGTCTCTGAAGGCTTTATGCCTAAGTGGTGGATTTAACCTAACGAAATGGGTTAGCAACAGCAGGCGTGTTCTGTCTTGCATCCCAGCCAATGAGAGAGCCGCAGAGGTGAAAGACCTTGACCTGAGCAAAGACACCCTACCAACAGAGAGAGCCTTAGGGGTTCACTGGTGCACAAACACAGACACCTTCAGGTTCAGAGTGAATGTACCAGAAAGACCAACCACAAGAAGAGGGATTCTCTCAATAGTCAGTTCAGTCTATGACCCTCTTGGTCTAGTTGCTCCATGTATCCTCCCAGCCAAGCTGATCCTGAGAGAGCTCTGTCAACAGAAGTTGAGCTGGGATGAGGAGATAGATGAGAAGCAATCACGAAGGTGGCACCAGTGGATGTCTGAGCTGCAGGAGCTATCTAACTTCCAAGTGGACAGATGTATCAAGCCACCAACTTTTGGTCCCACTCTCAAGGCTCAGATACACAACTTTTCAGATGCAAGTGAGAGCGGTTACGGAACAGTGTCATACATTCTGCTCACCAGTGAAGATGGAAAGAAGGTCTGCTCGTTGCTGATGGCAAAGTCTAGGGTGGCACCTCTTAAGAAAGTAACAGTCCCCAGAATGGAATTGACCGCCGCAGTCATTGCCGTGAAGGTGGACAAGATGTTAAGACAGGAAATGGAGACCCCGCTTGAAGAATCCGTATTCTGGACGGACAGCCTCACTGTACTTAAGTACATTGAAAATGATGCGTCACGCTTCAGGACTTTTGTGGCCAATCGAGTTTCGTTCATTCGAGAAGCTACTTCACCGTCACAGTGGAGATATGTGAATAGCTCACTCAATCCTGCGGACGTAGCTTCACGAGGGGTGAAGTTTACCTCACTCATCAACAATGACCATTGGATACACGGACCACAGTTCCTTTGCCAGAGTGAAAGTGAGTGGCCCAAAAGACCTGACATTTGCAACACCGTGGAAGATCATAGCGAGCTCAAGTCAACCCTGGTCAGTCTCGTCAGCACTACCAAGGTCACAGGCCTGACAACACTGGTAGAACACTACTCAGACTGGCATAGGCTGAAAAAGGCTGTTGCATGGATGTTACACTTCAAAGACTTGCTTCGCTTCTTGGCAAGGAAGAGAAAGGAATATGTGGCTGATGTTACTTTGAAAGAGGTGGATGAAAGAAAGAAAGACCTAAAGGTGGAAGAAGAAATGAGGAGATTGAGACAGACAGTAGACAAGAAAGCATTGACAGTACAGGATTTGGAAGATGCAGAAACTGTGCTGATACGCTACAGTCAAAGGGAGATGTTTCCAGAAGAGTTGGCCTCACTCCAAGGGAAAGATTCTCCAGTAAAGAAGTCTAGTCCACTCTACAGCCTGGATCCTGTTCTGCTTGATGGTGTCATCAGAGTGGGTGGTCGGTTGAACAAGTCCGCCCTTCCAGAGGAATCCAGAAACCCAGCCGTACTACACAAGGATCACCACATTGCAAAGCTGATTCTAAGACACATCCACCTACAGAATGGTCACTGTGGAAGAAATCAAGTGATTGCAAAGGTGAGGCAGCGTTACTGGATTCCAGGACTGAACAGAGCGACCCGCACAATGTTGTCCCACTGTATTGCATGCAGGAAGCTGCACGCAAGGCCAGCAGAACAGAAGATGGCAGAGTTAATTGAGGAACGGGTGGTCCCAGACCAGCCTCCCTTTACGCATGTGGGTGTGGACTATTTTGGACCGTTTGAGGTCAGAAGGGCACGCAGTACCGTGAAACGCTATGGCGTCCTATTCACATGCCTCGCCCTTAGAGCAGTTCACATAGAGGTTGCTCATTCCTTAGATACCTCATCATGTATCAACGCTATAAGAAGATTTATCAGTCGAAGGGGTCAAGTGACTACGATGCACTCTGATAATGGCACAAATTTCATAGGTGCCGAGCGGGAACTTAGAGAGGCTCTAGAGGAGCTTGATCATTCCCAGATCAGAGACAACCTGATGCAAAAAGGCATCACCTGGATTTTTAACACACCAACTGCCTCCCACCAAGGTGGAATTTGGGAGCGACAGATTCGCACTGTCAGAAAGGTGTTGAGTTCTGTTTTGACACAGCGGGTGTTAGATGATGAGGGCCTTCACACTCTGCTATGTGAGGTCGAAGCAATCATCAATGACCGTCCCTTGACTGCTGCTTCTACAGATCCTAGTGAAGTAGAGGTCTTGACACCAAATCATCTTCTGCTATTGAAAAAACAACCAGCCCTTCCACCAGGTCTGTTCGACAGCGATGATGTATACTCCCGTAGAAGATGGCGTCAAGTACAGTACATGGCCAACTTGTTTTGGTCAAGATGGACCCAGGAATACCTCCCGTTGCTACAGGAGCGACACAAGTGGCATGCCAAAAGGAGAAACTTCACTCCTGGAGACCTGGTGCTCATTGTGGACAGTTCCGCCCCAAGGAACACCTGGTTGACAGGAAGAGTCCGGCAGACTTACCCAGATGCAAGCGGAGCCGTCAGAAGAGTTCAAGTTCAAACCAAATCCAGCTTATTAGATAGGCCAACTAACAAGCTTTGTGTTTTGCAGGAGGCGGAATGAGTCCAAGAAGACCGCTGGCCGATGGACATTAGAATTTGAAGTTTAATTGATCGAGTAATTGACATTTACAGTACAGTAAATGTGAACTTGTTAGATGTATGGCTCTATTTGTAGTTGTAATTGTTATGCATCCTGCCTATACAATTAGGGGCCGGAGTATTAGAGCCATGATTAATATTTAGGATAATTAATAATTCATTTGTAATAATATGTTGAAAGGAATAACAGAATTATTATATTTAGTATTTTATAATTTCTAGTTTACTTATTTCATGTAAGAGATGGTTACTGTAAGAAAGCGGGAATTTAATAGCGACGTAGATTGGGACATTTAATTTGATTGCTTAACTTTGGGATAACGTAAGGATGACGCATATGCGTAACTGAAGCCACGGAAGAAGAAGGGAACAGAAATTTAGAACAGCACGGATGTATATAGTTTTTTGACCGTGCTTGCTGTGTAACTTAAAACCAAAGAAATTGTATTTGAATGAAGATTTTTTTTGTTAACCATTTTTATTAGATAAAGGATTTTTGTTTGATCAAGAACACAGTTTGCTCGCGTCCATTCTTTTCAAATGTGCTGAGAATCGAACGACACAGGTATTGGATCTGCTGCCGTAACAGCTCCTATTCGCTCAAAAACTTCTAGGGCTACATGCCTACAAAGATTCATGTCCCCCAGTGTTCCAGTGTTCCAGTGTGCTGGCAATCGTTGACGAAAAATCGGTGGAAAAAAAAAAAAAAAAGGGAAAAAAGTCTCGGCAACACTATAATGTTATAACCAGTAAGACTTAAGGCCAGTTCACACCAAAGGCCAGTTCACACCAAAATGAAAGGTGAAAACCTTTGGTTTATCTATATCGCATGATTTGACCGTCGGGACCATTGACTGTATATAAGAGGTCGTGACATCCTGAAATTCTTTCTCCACTCCAGGGGCGTCGTTAGACCTGGGCATTCGGGCCGGGGCTATAGTGGTGGCGGCTGTACGCACAAGGCATCTTGGGGAGAGAGTTTTTTTTTTAATTATTAGCCTATTATTGTTACGGCTATGGATGCTTTGGCAATGCAGCATATGATGTCGTGAGAATAAATTGAATATGAGAGAGACAGAGAGAGACGTGTGTGTAAGAGAACTGAACGCGATTTAATGCACAGAGTTTATACAAACACTTGGCTACCCCTCCCCCACTCTCACGAAAAAAATGATGCATCAGTCAAGAATTACATCGCAGGCTACAGTCAGCTATTACTACTAGACATGCACAACTGGGTGAATCCCGAGTTCTGGTTGGTCAAATAGTGAGGGTTGCTCGCATACAGAACATGCTTGGCCTACAATAAAAGAACTGTTGATGTTAAAAAAAGTGCACTTGCAATCGTGAAATTAAACTAAGTAAGATGTCAGGATGGGTTAGCAAGAACACAATTGGATCATAGCTGCAACAACTTAAGGTAGGACAGGGGGTTTCTTCATGTCATGCCTGCCGTGGCACTCAGGGGCGATTTTAGCATCTGGTCTTTAAGGGTGCCCGGCCCCCAGTGCTTATCACACAACACTATTATTATATATAATATATTATTCATTTTGCACTGAGCCAGGGGGTGCCGAGCAGTTTCACGGGGGTGCCTTGGCACACCTAAAAATGGTCTAGATTCGCCCCTGGTGGCACTAGTTACCAAGACAGTCACAAGTAATGTTATTTTCATTGCATATTAAGTCATTTGACGTAGGATTTATCATCTACGTATTGTGACTTCTACTAGCGTCAAATACATAGCATGACGGGCTAGTCACTGTCTGACAGCTAGCGCCACCTTAAACTTTTGACCGCACGCGTAAACCTATTTAGCTAGTAATAATCTGTTGAATATGGCAGGGGGGTTGTAGTCTTTTTGATTGCTGTTAATTTACAACTTAATTCTGTAGGCGTCCATGAATTTACTTTGTTGTTCGCCATGTAGGCCTATGTAGCTTAAGTATGGTGTACCCTGCCTGTGTGTGCGGGCGTGTGGCAGTGTTGTTCAAGTTCACTAGATTTGTTCACTAGTGTTTATTGTTCATGTGTAGTTCACGTATCACATATGTTCATATTATTCATCTTCAAGTTTAAGTTAGTCGTTGTGTTGTAAATATAGATTGACACTTCATAGTAAAACTAGCATAGCCCGCCCGTTTTTTTTTTTTTTTTTTGGGGGGGGGGTGTCGGTCACACAGAACCGCAAGTAAATCTGACCTGACCATAGGCTATATGAGCAGATTTAGATTTTTTGTCGCAAATTCAGCGTCGGTAATCTTTCTTGTCTATGTGTAGTATGAAGGTGTTTAATGAGCTATAGGCTATTTCAATATCACATTTTGGCTGCTATGTGGTGCACTTTGGCAGAAAAGACGTTCACAAGCTATCCTATCTTTAATGCAAACATCGAACTACTGTGCATGGCCCTTGAGTCATGGAGTTGGCCTTTCCTTTTATTCCTAAACTATGTTAAAATTGCATGTTCATCAGCCCAATTTTCAAAAATTCCCCCGAACCCCCCAAAACAATTACTCTTCTGGGCTATAACCCCGAATGTTCTACATACCTAGCGACGCCCCTGCCCTACACAACGTAACCACCCCCTGGTCCACCGCCGTTTTTTCCTATTTGTTTGAGTAATTTTAAGGTTTTTTTGCGACTAACAGAGCCGCGATGGCAGTAAATAAAACTGGCACCGTCTCCGCATCCATGTCAGAACACTATGGCAATGAAACCGTTGCAAGGTGTTGCAGCGGTGTGAATGCGCAGCTTTTAGAACGCCGAGTTGCAAAGTGTTGCCAGTTTTCAGAACGTTGCACACAGTCCCGTCGCGTCGCTTTGGTCTGAACTGGCCTTAAAGCTCTCCACAATGATGGGAGTAGGTTCAGTTGTGGAAAGCCAACGGGTCAGTGGACTCAAAGTCAGAGGGCTTACATCAGATTGTCCCATCCACTTGCGTCCCACCTTTACAAGGGATTTCATCCCTCTGGACCGAGCACACATTCCCACTCCGGAGACAGCTAAGAGGTGGGAACATCTTGTACCCATAGCAGACAAAATGCATGGGTTGATGGAATGTGAGGTTGGACTTCTTATAGGTTATGACTGGTGATTATGAGCCCTATGCGATCAAGACAGACTTGGGATGGAGCATTGTGGGAAGTGTGAAGCAGAATACTAATCTTGAGAGTGTGACGGGATTTTGCCATCGCATATTGGTTAAAGAAATGCCTCCAGTGACCCCAGCGTCTGTCATAAGAGCCCTCGAACTTGACTTTGCTGATACCCGAATGGGAGAGAAGAGCATATCGCAGGAGGATGTTCAGTTTCTTCCAGTCTTAAAGGAAGGTGTCAGTCAAAATGAATGTGGTCACATTGAGATGCCCCTACCCTTTAAAGCACGTCCTCATCTTCCAGACAATAAGAAGCTAGCATTAGTTCGACTAAAGCATCTAAAAAGGAAGTTGGAAAGAGATTCTCAATTCAAGCAAGACTATGTGAGATTTATGGAAGGAGTCTTTGGAGATGGTGATGCAGAGAAGGTAAATCATCAAGCAAAGGCCGGCAACGTGTGGTATATGCCCCACCAAGGCATCTATCACCCTAGGAAGCCAGATAAGATCAGAGTAGTTTTTGATTGCTCTGCTAAGTATGAAGGCACGGCCTTGAACGATCATTTGTTGTCCGGCCCCAATCTCACTAATGGGCTTACTGGAGTGCTCTGTCGTTTCCGTCATTACCCAATTGCCATCATGTGTGACGTGGAAAAAATGTTCCATAGATTTCATGTACGTACAGAAGATCGGGACTATCTGCGTTTCCTTTGGTGGGAGAATGGTGACACAAATGCAGAACCCACAGAATTTCGCATGAAGGTTCACCTGTTTGGAGCATCATCTTCTCCAGGGTGTGCTAATTACGCTATGAAGCAGCTGGCCAGCCTGAATGAAAAAGAGTACCCATTGGCTGCCCGTTTTATCAGGAACCATTTTTATGTAGATGATGGGCTCATAAGCCTGGAGTCGGTTGATGAGGCAATAAAGTTGGTAAAGGATGCTCAAGCTGTATGTGCGAAAGGAAAACTGCATCTCCACAAATTTCTTTTCAATAACAGAAATGTCCTGGAGTCAATAAATGTGACTAACCGTGCCGCTGACGTGAAGAATGTCAATCTTAACCATGATGATCTTCCTGTGCAGAACGTGCTGGGAGTGAGGTGGGATGTAGAAAATGATGTCTTCTCCTTCTCAATCTCCCCTGAAGAGAAGGCTGCTACACGCCGTGGCATCCTCTCAGTTGTGTCCTCCATTTATGATCCTTTGGGTTTCCTGGCCCCATATGTCCTTTTGGGGAAGAGGATACTGCAGGAAATGTGCCGGAAGGGCATTAGTTGGGATGAGCCACTGCCAAGTGAATTGAAGCCAAGGTGGGAGAGCTGGCTGGATGATTTGTCAAACCTGCACAAAATACAGATCTCAAGATGCTTTATACCTCAAGGCTTTGGAAAGATTGTGAGGACGGAATTACACCATTTTTCTGATGCCAGCAACCAAGGCTACGGTCAGTGTTCTTATATCAGGCTCTTGAATGATGCTAATGTTCATTGTGCCTTGGTTATGGGGAAAGCTAGGGTCGCCCCTACCAAAGTTGTCACTATACCTCGCTTAGAATTGACAGCAGCAGTCATTTCCGCAGCAATGAGTAACATGCTGAAGGAAGAACTTGACCTCAAGGTCGACCGAGAATACTTTTGAACAGATTCACAAGTAGTCTTAGGGTATATCAATAATGAGGCTAGAAGATTTCATGTCTTCGTTGCAAAGCGAGTACAGAGAATCCGTGAGGCCACAGACCCAAAGCAGTGGCACTACATAAGCACGGAGGAAAACCCTGCGGACCATGCCTCTAGAGGCCTTAAGGTGGATGAACTGATCAATTCCAACTGGTTTACAGGACCCAGATTCCTGTGGGAAAGAGAGATAGTGGCCAGCCAAGGAACACCGGAGTTATTGGTGGGAGACCCAGAGGTCAAAGCTGTCCAAGTATTGAAAACCAATGTTGCAGAAGAAACTGATTATTTGCAATGCCCGTCACGTTTCTCGAAATGGACTCTGACTGTAAACGTTGTGGCTCGAATCCAAAGGTTGGCAAAGCGGATGAGGACACCGGCGCCCTTGAGCGTGGAGGAAAGAAGGAAGGCTGCATTGACCCTCATCCAGCTTGCACAGCGAGCGATGTTTGGAGAAGAGATGCGAATGCTCAGCCAAGAGGGTGGGAAGGTCACTCGTAGCAACCCACTGTACCAACTGGACCCATTCCTTCAAGATAGTGTATTGAGGGTGGGAGGAAGATTAAGGAGAGCAACAGCACCTTTTGAATTAAGGCACCCAGTAATCCTTCCCAAAGATGGTCATATTACGCAGCTTGTACTTGCACACCACCATGAGAAAATGGAGCATCAGGGTAGAGGACAAACCCTCAATGAACTTCGGGCCAATGGTTATTGGATTGTTAGTGGTAGCAATGTGGTAGCTCATTACATAAGGAGATGTGTCTGGTGTAGAAGAGCTCGTGGGCCCCTAGAGCAGCAACGGATGGCAGACCTCCCTACTGACCGCACAGATCCTTCCCCTCCATTTACCTATTGCGGCATGGACTGCTTTGGTCCATTTTATACCAAGCAAGGTCGCAAGGTGCAAAAAAAGATATGGCCTTCTATTTACTTGTCTATGCTCCAGAGCGGTTCATATAGAGATGCTGGAAGATATGACCACTGATGCGTTCATTAATGCTTTACGTTGCTTTACAGCTATCCGAGGAGTTGTGAAACATCTCCGATCAGACCAAGGAACCAACTTTGTTGGCGCAAAAAGTGAACTGGAGAAAGCATTAAAGGAAGTCAGCAAGGAGAGAGTGGCCGCCTATTTGGCAACCAAGCAGTGCGATTTTTGTCTGAATGCACCTACTGCAAGTCATGCTGGTGGTAGCTGGGAGCGCCAGATTAGGACGGTGAGGAGTGTGATGACTTCAGTACTTGCACAATGTGCTGGGCGACTAAATGATACTTCTCTGCGAACATTCTTTTATGAAGCAATAACCGCCCTCTTACAGTGGATGGCCTAAGTGATCCCACCAGTCTAGAGCCACTCACTCCAAACCACCTGCTTACCATGAAGTCATCTATCCCGCTGCCCCCACCTGGCAGATTTGAGAAAGAAGATCTTTATACAAGGAAACGGTGGAGGCAGGTTCAATATCTGTGTGAGCAGTTTTGGTGCAGGTGGAAGAAGGAATATCTTGCCAACATTTCTCTAAGGCAATGGTGGCATTCTCCCAGGAAGAATGTACAGGTCGGGGACATTGTGATCGTAAAAGATGAGGTAGTTTCTCGCAACGAATGGAAGCTGGTTAGGGTTTTGAAGGTTTGTGAGAGTGATGATGGCCTAGTACGTAAAGCTGTAATACAAGTGGGCACAAAGGTTGGGAAAAAAGGGGGAGCGTCTGGCCAAACCCTCCATTATTGAGCGGCCAATACAAAAGTTGGTCATCCTGGTACTTTCTAGAACTAAAAGCTAAGCTAAAATCCAGTGTGTTATTTATGGTGTATGCAAATGACTCCAATATCTTTTTATGGTATGTTCCCCTGTCCTACTGTAGGAGTTTCAATTAAATGAAATGCTTGCTTGCATGTCTGATGTAAATATTGTGAAATTTTTCTGGAAATATTTGCTGTGTGTTAACCATTTCATAAAATATGAGGTGGGGATTTTTAAAGAACAATGTCATTACGAATTAGAGGTTTGAATTATGTGCTGGGTAAAATTGCCATCGACTGTGATTTTATATTTTGTATGTGGTAATTTTGGTGGGAGTGTAGCTGGCGCTGGTAGGCCTGTAAGAGAGCATGTGACCATGTTGAATAACTTTGACATTTGTGGATATGATGTTTGCCTGATTATGGTTTGTTTTTGTTTGTATTATTAATTGGGTTGTTTATCGTTGAATATATTTTTCCCTTGGGTTGCGTTGGTTAATTTGTATTGATTGACCTGTGTATGTCATGTGACCGGAGCTCGGAACATTTAACCTGGAAGTGCTATCTGATTGTTGAAAGTGGATGTGGATCGGTATTGTAAACCGTAGCATTTTCCTGATAAGCAAAATGTGATTTTGTACAATGACAGCGCCCCCTATGGGCCGATTTTTACAGTACTTGCTGTGTTTCAGAGGTTATTGTAGTGATCATGCATGACATATTTTGTACAGTTCCCGCCTTTTTGGTCCCAGACATAAACAATTCAAAACCGCAATTTTAACATTTACTTATTTCACTAGGTGGTGCTATGCTACAAGTGAGTGTGTGTATGGGCTGGGTCAATAGTCGTCCATAACACAGACATATCAGAAAAAAATAATTTTGTGGGTGAAACGGTTATTGAACTTTTGGCAATCTCCCCCTCTTTCACAGACACTGGGCCCTGGTGACCAAAAACCTTTATTCACTATTTACTTACCAGAGGTGGAAAAAGTACTGAAAAATTGTAATTAAGTAAAAGTATCTTTACTTTGCTTAAATCCTACTCAAGTAAAAGTACCCATCTGAAAATGTACTCGAGTAAAAGTAAACAATTCATTTTCATTTACTTAGTTACTTTTAATTATGTGATATAAAAAGGATGAGTTATAAACCGAATCCAGCACAAGTAGTTTTAATAAACCTTTAGCCATATAAAGTGCATATCCAAACTCACAGCTCATAACTGAGCTCAATACATGGTGCTGTCACGTCTGTGTTCCACAACACACAAGGACAGTCACAATCTGTTGAGAGTTATACTGTAATGTGCACTCTATGTTCGGTCATATGGTCCAATTCGCAACACTACGATAAAAGTAAAGAACGCCTTGATCCAGATTGTGTGAGTGTTCAGTTCCGGCAGATTTTCAATGTACTGAAGTAAAATACTTGGCTTAAAATTTACCTGAGTAAAAGTAAAATTTCAATTTCAAAAACTACTTACAAAATTACAAAGTACTCTCAATTACAGTTACAAACTACTCAATTACAGTAACTTGAGTAAATGTAATTTGTTACTTTCTACCCCTGTCGCTTACTAGGGCTGCATGCCCACAAAGCTTCATATCCCCCAGTGTTTCAGTGTCCAATCGTTCATGAAGAAACAGTGAAAAAAAAATGTCAAAACCAATATGACCACTAAAGCTAGCTTTTCTAGCAGCAGTCATTTTTAAGAGGACCATGTGGTTGTCAGCAGAGACATACTTGTACGGTATAAGCTATTTGTTATCACTTTCCCAGTCTAGTATCAAGCTCAGCTTAAAACAACCAGTGCTAATGTACAGCTACTGTAGTGTATTTGTCTCAAATCATGTTGTGTTACTTCCAAATAAAGGTTTGTGATGGTACCATCACTTTTGGTCAACCAGAGACTTTTTAATTATTCAAACACGTTCATATTACTGACTTCACAACCATCGGCAGTAGGGTTGCAAAGGGGAGGAAATTCCCAGAAACATTTCAATAAAACTTAAAGGGAATTTTGGAAAAAGTCCATATTGCTAACTTTCCATATGAGTCATATACTAACATAAATATAACTATTTTATTTTGTCATAAGCAGACACAAGGATGCATTTAAAAACGTGACTCTGATTTATTTGTAAGTAGAAAGCTTGAAGATATAGTTATATTTAAACTACTAAAAAAGTACCACCACTTCCTTGGTAGTATGACAAGGGCCCTGACATTCCAAACAAAGCATTAAAAAACTAGATGTACCGCATAGCAGTACATGGTATGACCGCCGCAGTGTATTGAAATGTGGGAACCATAGGTATGATCAGGCCCGGCGCCAGCCATACATAAGTGGGGGGGCAAAAGTACATTGAGAGGGGGTGGGGGGGTGCGTGCACCCAAGTCGTAGCATACACGCATATAAACAGGAATAGCATACACGCCGTAGCATACACACATACAAACCGGAGAACTTGACTGAATCAGCATGGGAGAACGTGTAACGTGTAGTCTTCACAAAGTTCAGTGCCACAACGAACTGGGCCTCGTCGACTTGGGTCTTGGTTAAATCCAGTAATGGTTTCACTTTTTCAGAATAAAAAAAAAAATCACTGCCAGGGTCTACGGCACGCAGGGCTTCCATGTATTTGTGATTGCGTTCGCTAAACCGTGCCTCCATTTCAGCAAGAACAGAATCAGTTAAGCAAAAAAACAGCCTCTTGCATTCCTGCTCAGTGTTTTGTTCGTGTTGACCAAGAGTATCTTCCACCACGTAATGTTCAAGCGCCGTGGCTGTCTGGCGCTGGCGCTTTGGGGGTCTGAGTTGAACATCACTGAAAGTTTCAATCCATGCCTTCCCGAACTTTTCGTCAGTTCTCAAAGCTTTTAGGCAGTCAGATGCACATTTAATGAGTTGAACTGCAGTGATGAGGTCAGTGTTTTCAGCTTGCAATAGCTTATTTGGTGGGTCCATCAGTCCCAAAACTTTGTGGATCGCACATGCAAGGAATCTGAAAGTTGGTTCTGTGATGGCGTGTAACAGACCAGCTGCCTCAATCTTCACATCAGCGTGTGCCCTCATTTTCCTTATGTCTGTCATGAACTCCACAATTGTCGTGTGTGATTTTAGAATGACAGCCACAGTCTGGAAATGACCAGTCCATCGTTGATCCAGAAGTCTTTTAAGCCTCTCTCCTTTGCACTGAGCCGCCACTGTAGGTTTTTTCAGGAATTTGTACAGCGAATCACAAGTGTCAAAAAAGTCAGTGACTGCGTTCTCTCTTGACAGGGCATGAATGATCACTAAGTGGAGTTGGTGATTGAAACAATGAATATAGGGTGTCTCTCTCTCTAGTCTGTTTTGAATCCGTTTCTGCATGCCTCCTTCCCTTCCAGACATTACACTGGCCCCGTCATAACACTGGCATCAGTGTTCCTGCCATCAATTGAATCAACAGACCCCCTCAATGCCAATTCATTTGACACCAGGAATTCAATGATGTCCACAATTCCAGATACATAAATGCGGTTTCGAGACAACTGAGTAGAATTCACCAGAGTTGAAATTTCGTTCCGTGTTGAAGTACGCAGGTTCTTTTCTTTCCACCACGCATGTTAGGTGCTCTTTGCTTTTTGCATGTCTGATAAACCCTTTAGCCTTGTGGGTAGCATGTTTCCAATTGTTGTAGCCTGACCTTGTGAAAGCAGAATCGCTACCTCCAAACTTCCTGCATGGAAAACATAATGCAGTGTTCTTCTCAACAGAATATTCAAGCCACTCTCTGTCTCGATACCAAGAGGCTGAAAATGACTGATAATCATTTTTGCTATACAATGTCTTTCAGAATTGTTTAAGCAATGGCTGAGCGGAAAACTGGAGACCCAGATCGCCTGGTAGAAGGCTCATGTTAGCGAGACTTTCAGATCCTACCGACTGCCTGCCTGTATCGGCCTTCTGGTCAGTTGAGGTGGCGGATGTGCTGGGCTCTGCGTTCTCCACAGTGTGTTCTGAGATGATGTTTATGGGATGGGTCGATACGCCTCTTTAACCCTGGCATGCTAACACAAAATCATTGTCTTTGATGAGTTATTTAGCAAAAACTGTTTTTGGACACCTAGCTTCAACAAAAAGCATAGTACCCTGTGACGAAATGTCACAAAATTTGGTGCACATGAAAAGAAAGCTGTTCAGAATTGTCATGTCAACTTTGACCAAATATGAGCAATTAGAAGCCGAGATATGGACTTTTGAAGAAAAGTAGAAGCTATGTTTTGAATTTTGATTGACATGTAACTTTGAAACAGTCCATCTCAAGATAAATCCTTTGATAACTTTTTGTCAGCATTGTCTTTAGATGACATGTACCAAATTTGGAGAGATTTACATGAACGGCCTATGACGAGTTCATTTACTTTCACTTTCGCAATTTTAAAATTTCCCGGAAATTATTGTCATTGGAAGTGGCCATTAACCAATGTTGTCAATGTGGGAGGGTCAACAAATTTCACGCCAAAAAAAATTGGTTGTAAACATTAGCGTTGTGTAGATAATAGGCAAAATTATGTTTTATACAATTACAGTGCCCCCTATGGGCCTAATTTTATGCCATGTGCTGTGCTTTCAGAGGTCTTTGTGCTGATCGTGCATGACATATTTTGTGCAGTTCACACCTTCTCGTTCCAAGGTCTTGGCAATGCAAAATCCCCATTTTTGCATTTAACCATATAATTAGGTGGCGCTATGCTTCAAGTGAATGTTTATGGGCTGGGTCGATACACCTCTGTAACACCAGCATACTAACACAAAATCATTGTTTTGGGAAAAATTGTTGACAAGTTAGTTAACAAAAAACTTTTTTGGACACCTAGCTTTCACAAGAAACATTGCCCCCTGTGACGAAATGTCACAAAATTTGGTGCACATGAAAAGAAGTCTGTGTAGAGTTGGCATATCAACGTTGGCCAAATTTGAGCAATTAGGAGCCAAGGTATGGTATTTTGCTGAATTTTAAGCTATGTTTGCAATATTCATTGACATGTAACATTGAAACTGTTAATCTCAAGATAATAATAATAATAACCTTTACTTGTATAGCACAGTTCATACATACAAGATGCAGCTCAAAGTGCTTCACAGTTTCACAGTTTGGCAAGGTTACAAACAAAACAGCATTAGCCACAACAACGCAATGCCCCATTGATGCAGGCTCTTGCGTGAGCACATGTAAAAGTCCGTAGGGGCAACAGGGGTGAGGAAAAACTCCCTGAATTGTATGTGGTTGAATCAAACCGGGAAAAAAAAAGGAAGAAACCTCAGGCAGAACCGCGTCCCCTAGGGAAGCCCTTCTGCCGGGGCTGTGAATCCTTTGAATAAATCCTTTGATAACTTTTTGTCATCATTGTCTGTAGATGACATGTACCAAATATGGTGAGATTCACATGAACGGCCTATGACGAGTTCGTTTGGTTTCGCTTTCGCGATGTTAAAATTTCACAGAAATTCTTTTTGTTAGAAGTGGGCGTCAACCAGTGTTTTCAATGCATGAGGGTCAATAGATTTCACAACCAAAAAATTTTGGTTGTAAACCTTACCGTTCTCTAGATAATAGGCAAAATGACATTTTGTATAATTACAGCATCCCCTATGGGCCAAATTTTATGGCATGTGCTGTGCTTTTAGAAGTCTTTGTGCTGATTGTGCATGGCATATTTTGTGCAGTTCCCACCTTCTCGGTCTAAGATATTGGCAATACAAAATCCCAATTTTTGCATTTACCCATATCACTAGGTGGTGCTATGCTTCAAGTTAATGTTTATGGGCTGGGTCGATACGCCTCTAACATCAGCATACTGAAACAAATTCGTTGTCTTGGGGAAAATTGTTTACGATTTTTCTAAAAAAAAAAAAAAACGTTTTTGGACACCTAGCTTCGACAAAAAACATCATCCCCTTTGACAAATTCCTGAGCATGATAAGAAAGCTGTTTAGAGTTGGGATGTCAATTTTCACCACATTAGAGCAATTAGAAGCCAAAATATGGACTTTTGAAGAATTTTAAGCTATGTTTCAAATTTTCATTGACATATAACTTTTAAACGGTTGACCTCAAGATAAATCCTTTGATAACTTTTTGTCACCACTGTGTGTAGATGACATGTACCAAATTTGGTGAGATTCACATGAATGGTCTATGACGAGTTCGTTTGGTTTTGTTTTCGCGATGTTAAAATTTCACGGAAATTGTTTTTGTTGGAAGTGGGCGTCCACCAGTGTTTTCAATGCGGGAGCGCCAATAGATTTCACGACAAAACAACACTGCTTGTAAACATTACTGTTCTCTAGATAATAGGCAAAATGACATTTTGTACAATTACAGCGCCCGCTATGGGCCCAATTTTATGACATGTGCTGTGCCTTTAGAGGTGTTAGTTCTGATTGTGCATGACATATTTTGTGCAGTTCCCAACTTCTCGGTCCAAGATATTGCAGTGTTTCCCACACATAGACCAATTTGTGGCGGGCCGCCACACATTGAAATCCCCCCGCCACACATTGATTCCGGTATTTATTTATTTTTCCAGACGCGATTTTTATATAAAACGTTCCGTTAATTTAAACCTCGGATCAGTCTCTGCTTTACTGTCATTCGCTTTCCCACACACGCACGCATGGGTCCAAACGCACTGACATCTGATTCGCCCGCTCCTCTCCATGGCAACGTCTGACGCTGCAGCCGAAGCTGGATAGCAAGAAAGCAGAATTGCACTGAGGAGAGATTCGGCGAAACCTGGCTGTTCACAAAAGGTTTGTATGCTACTGTGCTCAAAACACACATGCACAGAATTATTGTCCAGAAAAGTTATATTGGCATAGTGAGCTAAAAGTTGTTAACGTTAGCAAAGGAACATCCCACGCCCTAATTCAACATATAAAGCTGGTAACGCAGCAGCCCCGTAAAGCCCAAGACATTCCGCCCAGGGCACGACCATAGCGTTCTTGATGCATTTAGCTAGAAAGTGACCATAGCGTTCTTGCTGCATTTAGCTAGAAAGTGTTGAGGGAGTCAGATTTGAAGCAGACACGATGTACAACGTTCTGATTGTAAAAGAAATGCACTGGCATCGGTCTACGTCTACACTAGTCAACTATGGTTCTCAATCGCATCCTGGCATAGTCCCACCCTCCCTCGTGAGATAGGTCGAATGGACTTTCTTTGATTAACTGCTGTAAGTCCATTTATAAACTGGATTACAGTAGCCTAATTCAGCGATTCCGGTGAAATGTGTTTTTGGAATACCAGCATCCGCCACTGCCATAGAGGGGAAGCTCACTGCCAACTTAATCATAAAATGTGTCCATTTACTTACACGTTAATTCTACCCTTCGTTCCTTCTCTAGAAAATGGTCTGCCATAGTGCTCTCCTAGCGGGCTAGTGCAGGTGCGCTAGCGGGCTAGTTCACGAGAGCTAGTGGGCTAGTTAAGTAGCACTAGCGCCAACCTACCTCACAGTATCATTCTAACGAAACGAAATTAAAAACGAACAAGAAAATTGTAATAAACCAAACCGGAAATAAGTGTGAGTGTGATTTATATACAGTGTAAGAAATTAACAAGTATTTTCGCTGAGGAAATGCTAACAAATTGCTCACTGCTTGTCTTTCAATGCATGCAACATCCGCGATGGGACTGAGCTCCAGCAGCCAAGTGACAGTCTATGTATCAAAAACGCCAGCCAATCAAAACTGGATTCAGAGGTTCACCAATCAACACGGGGACTGCTTGAAGTCCGGACCAACAAAACTCCGCCCACCATTCCATTCACCCCCAGAGACGCTCAGCGTCCGGGGGCGGGAGAAAAAAATGCCATTTCTCCAATGACCATCCAGTTTCCATTCATAGAAAATGAGGGGTCCGTGCTGGCCCATTGAAGTGCATAAATGCGTTGGCCATATGGCATGAGAACAAAGTATGCTAAGTTCCAACTCAGTTGATTTGTGATAATGGGCTTATTATTAACAAACTGGTGTTTGAAATGGACATGTTTTAAGGCATTTTGTAAACATTTGACCATTACATTTTTTTACATTTTAGGGGAAGCAGAGCTTCCCTTGCAGTCTTAGAGAAATCTCCTCTGGTTTATGGATAAAGCTATGTCCATTGTCAAATTAAGAATAAAGCAACATATTTTGGCTATTTTTTTTCACTCTGACTCTGAATGTTTGTTGTTTTAATTCAGATGAGTATTGAGAAATATTTCTTCAAAAAAAGGCCTCGTGCAGAGGAGAGAGAGCAGCTGGAGGTATCATTTTGTTTTATGCCAGTTTTTTTGGTAAGAAGTTAACAAAATGGAACTTAATTAAAATCAAGTTCAATTTCAATCCATAAATTGAAATCCATTTCCAATCTTCCATACAAAGTCCAGGTATTTGTATGAGCATACAAATTTTATTGGCCTGTCCAGTAATGCATGTTTAGGTGGAGGAAGGTCCATACAGGATTCTAGTAGGGTTCTTATCAGTCAGAAACTAAGATTAAACCTAATAATTTAAAAATGTCTTTTAAATACTAATGTACATTCAACTTAAAGCAGCTTCAGAACGAATACTGCCTTCTGCTCGCATTTTACATAAACCCCAATGACCGACTACGCCGACCGCCGTGACTTCGCGACGCCGTGACACTATCCCCGTGCGCAGACCCACCACAAATTGCCACCTGATCTGTGGGAAACACTGTATTGCCAATATAAAATCCCATTTTTTGCATTTACCCATATCACTAGGTGGCGCTATACTTTAAGTGAGTGTTTATGGGCTGTGTCAATACGCCCCTATAACACTGACATATCACAAAAAAATCATGTTGTTCGGTGAAAACATTCATTGAGTTATTCAGCAAAAACTTTTTGGCATCTCCCCCTCTTTGATGGACACTGGCACAGCGAAGGGGTGGCCCTTCGGGGCCAAAAGCTTCTATTCGCTCAAAAACTTCTAGGGCTACATGCCTACAAAGATTGTCCCCCAGAGTTCCATTGTCCTGGCAATTGTTGACGAAAAATCGGTGAAAAAAAAAAAGGGGAAAAAAGTATCGGCAACACTATAATGACCGCTTTCGCTAACGGCGGTCATAATAAGGTTAGTCAGTTACCTATGTTGACCTGTAATGTTTAATGTGTCACTTAGCAAGCTAACCAGAATTTAACTATTAGCAACGAAACTTGGCTCACAATATCAAGGTACTGCCATCGTATTTGGCTGATAATGCACATATTCTGAATATTAATCAGTTATGTAAATGCAATTGCATTTAATTGTTAATGCACTGTGAACTTCAAAGCAGGGAAACAAAGCCTACATTACTTTGTATGCATATAAACTAGCATGGCATTGTTAGCTGCCCTTGACAAGTGGACAAGTGTATTAAAGACAATTTTTTTGATGTTCCCTGAAGTAGAACAAATTAAGTGTGAAGCACAAGTTAGGCCTAATATAGTGAATTAATACACACAGAAACAAAGAACTTCCTGCAACACATTTGTTTAAAGAGATGGGCTACAGCATTCTTAACTTAAGAGACAACAGGTAACAACAATCAAACTATTCTAACAAAAATATCCCCCTTCCACAGTGTCCATACATCAGAGCCGTCATCCTTGTCAGTGACAAGAACCAAGACCAAGATACTACACAGGCGACTCGGCTGTCCAGCTGAGCTACGACTTCGGATAACTCAAAACAAGAGACTCATGGAAGGCCAAGTACGAATACAAGCTAAAGGTGGAGGAGCAGTTTACCCACTCCGACCCCTGACGGATGTGGCAGGGCATTTAGGCCATGACCGATTACAAGCCCAGCAACTTCTTGCCGACAGTGTTGAATGTGTCCTTCCTTCACAAGCTAAATGACTTTTACCCCCGTTTGATAAGGACAGTTTGGAAAAGGCTGCTAAAACCAAACACTCTGCTGACCACCAGATCCTCACCCACACGCTCACAGACGTTCATGATGCACTGAGCCGAATAAACCCACGGAAGGCTGCTGGCACTGACGGCATCTCTGGTTGTGTGCTCAGCACATGTGCTGAGCAGCTCGTTGGGGTCTTCATAGACATCTTCAATCTGTCCTTGGCCCAAGATGCTGTACCAGCATGTTTGAGGACCACCTCCATAATGCCAGTGCCAAAACACTCCTCTCCGTTGCCCTGTAGAACTTACATCCATTGTTATAAAGTGCTTTGAGAGGCTGGTCCTGGCACAGCTCAAGAACTTCCTGCCCCCCTCACTAGACCCCCACCAATTTGCTTACCACTGCAATAAGAGTACAGAGCAACTGGGTCATGGACTTTCTGACCAATAGACCCCAGCATGTTAAGTCTGGCCACAACTTCTCCACCACCATCACACTCAACAACGACACGCCATAGGGCCGTGTTGCTGTACTCCCTCTTCACTCCATCACGTGTCCCAACTGTAGTTACAGTGGTTAGCGATTAGCAATTGCAATTATTTAGCATTTTTCTTTGTTGCTCTTTATAGGAGTTGGGAAAAGAGAGGGTGTCACACATGCTGTACTGTTATGTTGGTTTTGCATGTGTCTCATTTTTTTCAGTTGTTTAGTTGATTTCATCATGTGAAACTACTACTCTGACCTTAGCAAGTCAGCTTCCTTGTATGCTAGGTCTTGTAAACAAGCGTTGACATTATCAAAAGAGATAAGTAAACAACTGAACTTCTTTTAGTAGCTTGAAGAAGTTTCACCTTTCATCCAAAAGTCTTCTTCAGTCAAGTTGCTAACAACTTGGCTCTTTTAACTAACATGACCTGGATCTATGAGAGTCTTCACAAACGTTAACATTGGTAACTGGTAAGCTAGCTCATTTACAGTAGTTGGAATAGCAGGCTATGCTAGTTTTTGAAAATTTACCGTACTGGGGTGCGTTTCCCAGAACCGTCGTTGCTAACTTCCTTAGCAACTTCGTTGATTTGAACAATGGACTAACGACACTGCTGTTTCCCAACAGCATCGTTCGAACGACACAACTAACGATGTTTACAACAACGTTAGTCCGATGGATCGTTCGATGACGCAGGTGTTTCCCAACAGCAAAGTTTGGACGATCCATCGGAAGTTCCATCGCTTTATCATCGGATTATTAAAGTTATTTGCTGATTTTACAGATTGTTTTTAATACTGTGATGTAGAGTATGATCACGGTTCACGGATCCACAATCAAGGCCATTCCACGTGTTTCAAATTGATTACCGTTTAGTAGGGCTGGGCGATATGACGATATATATCGTGAGGACGATAGAAAAATGTCTATTGTGCCATTTGTCCTCTATCGTTTCTATCGTGATAAACTAATTATTACATTATTACAGGTGCTATATAATTTAATATACTTTAATATCATTTTGTATTGTCATTATGCACGCTCTAACTTTGTATAACTGGGGGGGAAAAGGAAAAAATAAAACGATTAATTTACTTTTTAAAGAAACGTGGGTTTGCGACACGCGACACTGCTTTACGTCACGCAGGTTTGCAGCATGCACTTGCGACAAGGAGAGCCCAAGTTTAGTTAAACTGTGAAGAATGAACGATGGAAACACCGAAGGAGAAGGAAGATGCACAGGTAGAAGAGCCACTTGAGCTGAAAAGAGGGGGCACTTCTGTGATTTGGCTCAAATTCGGATTTAAGCCCTCCGACACGGAGCAAAAGGAGGCCATATGTAAACTTTGCAACAAAGTTATTCCCGCGCCAGACTCGAACACAACCAACCTCTTTTATCATTTGAAGAAGGTTCACAATGGAGAATACGAAAAACTTCAACAAATCCGACCTAAACAAAGAGGTGAAACTGCGGGGGCAAGTTCCGAAAAGAAGTATTGCCAGCCGAAGATTCAACAGTCTTTCAACCAACGCACGCCATATGACAAGACGTCTCCGCGGCACAAAGAAATCACAGGCGCAATATTGAACTACATTTGTAAAGACATGGCTCCCGTTTATATCGTTGAAAAGGACAGCTTCCGTAACCTCGTGAAAATACTGGATCCGAAGTACGTCATGCCTAGCCGCAAACACTTCAGCAATATAGAGTTGCCTCGACTTTATAACAAATGCCGGGCTGAAGTGGAAAAGGATGTGAGCACTGTTGTGCATTATGCATTGACGACAGATATGTGGACGAGCCGGGCTACACAGCCTTACATGTGCTTAACAATGCACTTCATTAGGAGCGACTGGACCCTCTGCGCCCGCTGTCTACAGACGTCCTACTTCCCCAATGACCACACAGGAGTCATGCTAGCCCAAGGTAAGAGCCTGACATTGCCTCACACTTATTTTGTTGCTATTTATTTTACTAACGTGCTTACAATAATACACTGTGTGAATGAATATATAGCACAAGTATGTAATTTTGAAATTCCTCTCCATTGACCTCTATTACATGTCTACACGTCAATTGTAGTAATTCTGAATCATCCTTAGTTAAGTAATCTAGTTAAGTATTCTGATATCTATCTGTCTATCTATCTGTCTATAGGTCTGAGAGATGCCCTGGAGTCATGGGGACTGCAAGAATGCCATCTTGTCTGTGTCACCACAGATAACGCCACAAACAACATCTCTGCAATGGAACTGAACGAGTGGGAACGGTTACAGTGCTTTGGCCACCGTCTACATCTAGCCATTGGTAAGTGTAAAGCAATCTTAAACTGGTTTAGTGTAAAATTGCAAAGGAAATATTAATAAATGGACATAACTTTGGTTATAAACTGCCCACACTATCTAATTATTAAATAAGTCCATAAGTAATTTAAGTGATGCATGATTAAAAAAACAATTTCATGTTTTTCACATTTATCTTTTTGTTTTCAACAGAGAATGCTCTAAAAGACATCACACCAGCATCTACAAAGCAGGCTGTGGAAAGAGCAGTGGGAGTCTGTAAAAAGGTGGTGAGTGCCTTCTCCAACTCATGGAAGAGAAAACGTGACTTGGCCAAGGCACAAGCAGCGCTGGGCTTGCCTCATCATCAGCTCATCACTGAAACCCCCACAAGGTGGGGCTCCCGCCAGCAGATGATAGCCAGGTTCCTGGAGCAGGAGAAAGCCCTTTCTCAGGTCCTCCTTGCAGATAAGAAGGTGAGACATGGCCACTGGGCATTGCTTGTTGGCGTTTTCATTGTGGATTCTGATTACATTTGCAACCAAGATTTACCTCATTAAAGTATTCTATGTTTTTGCTATTTGACTTAGGCAAGACATCTTGTGCCAAGCTGGCAAGACATGGCATTGCTGGAGTCCCTGAACAAAGCACTGGGTCCACTTTTCGAATTCACTGACGCTTTGTCGGGGGAAAAGTATGTCAGTGTGTCTTTTCTGAAGCCAGTGCTACACCTATTCAACAATGAAATCCTCAGCCGCAAGGATGGCGATACAGAGCTCACACAAGCTGTCAAAGAGGGTGTTCTCAAGTACCTCAATGAAAAGTATGATGACCCTACTACTGATAACCTCCTCGATATGGCGACGCTTGTTGACCCACGATTTAAGACAGCCTTCATGAAAGAAGAGAGGGTGGAGTTCATCAAGAAAAGAGCTGTAGCAGAGCTGCTGGGCATGGTGGAGGGAGACACACCACCAGAAAGTGGCCAAACAGCAGCAGCTTCCAGTTCAGCCCAGGCTGCTCCAGATGAGCTGATGGAGCACCCCCATCCCACCAAGAAAAAGAAAAGTTTAGGTAGTTACTTTAAGAAGGCAGTTCAAGCAAGCATCCACTCCCAGCCCAGCAGGGCATGCATTGAACTGGAGATCTCCATGTATCTCCAGGCACCTGGGCCTGACTCAGAGACAGACCCACTAGAATGGTGGAAGCAGCATGAGCTGAATTTCCCATTGATGGCCAGGCTCGCCAAAAAATATCTGTGCATTCCGGCCACCAGCTCTTCATCTGAAAGGGCGTTCAGTGCTAGTGGGAACATCATCACCTGTAAGAGGTCATGTCTTAAACCAAACACAGTGGACCAACTGGTGTTCCTTGCCCTCAACTTATAATTTTTGACAGAAATATGTCTAACAAAGTTTGTTTGCACGTTATGTTTGCACTATTGTTTTAAACTGTGAGCTGTGTACAATGTTTACACTTTATATAACTTTGCACTTTCAGAGATTTCAGGAGATTTTTTTTTTAAATTGCTGTACTTGTGTTTTTTGGTTTCAGAAACTTGAATAAAGAGAATAACTGAAGACATACGCAACTGTGGTATATCGTGATATATATCGTTATCGTGATATAAAGTAATCCATATCGTGATGCATGTTTTTTTCCATATCGCCCAGCCCTACCGTTTAGCAGGATTCAAACCCGTATCTCTTCGAAAAAGGGAGAAGGTCTGCATAGTGGGCTGACGAGCTAACCACTCAACCGTTGCACCACACGAGCTGTCAGTGGCCTTAGTTATATTTACATGTAGATGTATGTAGGGTAGTATAAATGAAACGCACGATTATGTGTAGTTTTCTGTTCATGTCAGGGAAACATTTCCAGTAACATTTCCCACAAAGGTAGCATTGAGTTTGTAATTTTTTTGTAAGAGGGGTCGTTATCTCGTTATGGTTCTTTACCATTTGATGCAAGTGAAGCCCGATGAAAGATGGCTAAGCTAAGCTAAACGCCAGCTTTGTATGTACATGTTAACTAGCTAGCTCCCTCGACATGCTAACTTGTAAGATTGCCTGGAACCAAAGTTAATAAAGAAAGAATCAAGTCCCAAAGTACAATATTAGCCCCCCACTTAAGTTAACGTGATTGTACTTATGATGATGGTAAAAATATTTTTATTAAAAAAATTATTGTATTTCGTCTGATTTATGAATAAGCATCTACTAGTCAATTTATTGTATTCGGGTTCGTTGGCCAACATCACCAGGCTGAGTCTCGAGTTTGCGCAGTAGCCTAGTGACCAATTTGAAAAATCGAAAATCTGGCTTCATCCGGTCCCCATTGAAAACGACGCCATCCCTCAGTCCATTTCTTCTATGGTCTATGGAAGCAAGACACAAGCAACTCAACTGCAAAATAATTATAACGCGACTAAACGAGATAAAATAATGTTTCTATTCGTCTTGTTTTCGTCAATGAAAATGAAGAGACATTTTAGCATAGTGTTTACTCTGTAAATCACATTTAGTCTCATTTTTATTCGTCAACAACATTTCATTAGATATTATATTATAGTCATCGTCACATGCCCAGCATTCGTTGCGTCTTGCCTCGTTTCGTCACATAATAAAGGTTCGTCAACGACAATATTTAGTCAAGAGTTTTTGTTGCCAAAAGCAACACTATAGCAAAGCTGACCCTATTGAAACTGTAAGGATTTTTATTATTATACTTATTTGGTAAAAGTGTCTGAGCAGCCCAAACTACAAATCGTCACGGAAACTGATCATTTACAATGATGAATAGAAGAAATGCTCCAAATTTGGAGGAAATTGACCACAAGGAGGTGCTGGTATAAGCCCATTCGCGTTTTGGGTCATATCTCAGGCACCGTGTAGAGTTTTTTTTTTTTTTTCCAAAATTCCTTTTGCTTCTAATTCCTTTGAACCTCCCACTTCAAATGATCCTGCCCATGCCTATTTCCATCCTGAAAAATTGCTCGCCACTGTGAAAAAAACACGAAAGCAAAACTAATCTATCTCCTTTGAGGCCGTTCCACCAAATCTCCTTGCATTTGGCATCTCTAAACCATGCCAGAAAAAAATGACCTTTTCAGGTTTTTGATATTCCCATTGTTTTGAAGTTATATGCCAATCAAATGTCTGGTTGTGGCCTTTAAACACTTTTCAGCCAAATATAACAACACTTGGTATAGTTCATCTCGGCCATGAACTTTTGAGGCCCTCTAAATTTTTTCAAATTCCCACAATAGGGGGCACTTACAATGGGAAAATGTCCATATCTCATATGTTATTTGAGACAGCTGTAAAACTACTTGGACCGCTTGCAGTTATATTTATTATTATTGTTGTTTATTGAATAATACATTTTACATTTAAAAATACTGGCAAATACTGTAAAACCGTGATAAAATGCCCAGCACTATATAGTAAAATGAGCAAGATGTTTCTGATAACAGTCTGTCATATGCGACAACTTTGTTATTCTGTAAATTTGTATCTCCTTTGGAGTGGCACACAGACGCACCATCTTTCACTGTGTATGTGTGCATGAGTGTGTGAGTGGAGGAGCCTCCAAGGCCATGCAGAGCATTTCTAGCACACCTGTATACTTGTTGATAGTATATTATATTCCAAAAGCAGCTTTATGTTAGTTTTTGTACTCCAAAATAGGCCTGAATTAATTTATACTGAATTTTAAAATAACTGAATTAATTAGAAGTAATGCAAACAATATTTAGACTATGGCAAGCCACCACAGTCTTGTTAATGTATGGGATTGTCTACGGTGATACTAGATGGTGGTGCTTTTAGTTTGTGAAATGTTTTCTGACTTATCAAGTTGATCAAACCCAACCCCTAACCTTAACCTAAAAAAATTACAGAGTTTTAAAAGATGGTTTGTTATTAGTCCCAGCATCTACAGACAATCAGTAAAATCATCTCTAAGGGTAATGTAGTGTAATGGAATGTAATAAAATGTAGTGTAGTGTAATGTACTACATTGCATTTACTTCTTACCACTCTAAAGGCTGCGTTTAACATCTTGTAGAGGGTTGATTTCCTCATGGGCAGGCACAGGCTGTAGACGGCATGTAGCACAGCACAAATGAACGCTAGCAAACCCATCTGCTTCCGGGCCAGCAGCCAGCGGTCAAGCCAGTCGGGGAAGCATCGGTACTTGGTGCCACGGTGGAGCTGGAGGAAAGCGGCCAGTAGGCCCGGGAGGTAGACCAGGGCCAGCATAACCATAGCGACAGCTGGGAGCGTGACGTTCATGGTCTCAACAGGCAGCTTGTAGAACACGTTCCTGCTAGACATGATGTACGGGTGGAGGACGTCGTGCAGGACGTTGAAGAGGAAGAAGAAGAGGAAGAGGCCAAGGGCACACAGGACGGGCGTGGTCCATGTGGGAAAGAGACGCAGGGGGGCGTTCTCAATGTCGCGTGCTGAGCTGAGCCGACCTAGGTCCACAGGGATAAAGCCCATGTTTCGGGACAGCTGGGCCACAGAGTTCTTGGCCGACACACTGTCACCGCACAATAGCACCTGCACAA
This sequence comes from Setipinna tenuifilis, assembly GCA_030347295.1. Taxonomy (NCBI): domain Eukaryota; kingdom Metazoa; phylum Chordata; class Actinopteri; order Clupeiformes; family Engraulidae; genus Setipinna; species Setipinna tenuifilis. Next base: position 2,044,742 of record CM059275.1, on the reverse strand, counting down.
AAGAGGGAGTATAATACCATAATAAAACATGAAAATTACCAGAAATAATAGACATAATATAAAAACGGGTTTTTTAACAAACACTGTAAAAACAAGGACTGCAAAGGGGTAATTAAAACACTGCTTTGTTGAGATCAGTGCAATCTATAAGTATATCTATAGCATAATCTATTTATTATCAGGTTAGTACTGTATTTTCTACTATGTGCGGGAGGCCTAGCTCGATGTCTGTGTGCGTCCGCACGCGCGGGTTGAATACTATAGGGGGGAAAAAACAAGGATTGAGCGTTGCGTGCCCTCTTCAAAGATTACAATAACATGTGCAGTTTCTTACCCATACATAGTGTATGGTATGGTATGACATCTCTAAACGCACACACACACCTGTCGACTGCCGTCTCTTGGCCCAGTCTGCAACGTCCAGGCGGAGATGACATTGAAGCCCTTTACCACCACGCTGTCAGGGAAGAGCGCGGCCAACTGCTCAGCGTTGGAGGGCTCATCGTGGTTGATCTGCGTGCCATTGCTAACATCCACCAGTATTTTCCCCGCGAGAACCTCTTTAAGTCCGCTCAGCGTCAAATAGTGCTCCACAAACAAACCCACGAATACCACCTCGGCCTGTGAAGCGGCCTCTTGTTGCGTCGTCACGTCAGCATGCTCAGGAAAAAGCCCAGCAGAGCGTTTGGGAGTGCGGCTGCCGACAACCACCCGGTAGCCGGATGCCACCAACCTCTGTGCTAAGGAACGAGAGAAATCCCCCGTGCCCAGAATACCCACAAGAGGGCCGTCGGTGAGAGGATCAGTTGGCGAGCACCGTGTGGTCCATGGAGATGTCAGCAGAGGCTGCTTCATGTCCCCCCGAGACATGGCTATGGCAAACCCTGAGGGGAAGTTGTTGCTTTTTTTTCAGAGATCTCTGTCCTGTACTAAGTGGCCCAATTATTAGCGTTAGTGTACATAAAACAGTTCTGCTTAAACATACAGCGGTAATGCTTCGCTTCTGTAACGCTTATGTCTTGTAAGATGTAGACTTTGTAGCCTGTTCTGTTCTGTTCCAACAACAGGTATTCATCATTGCACAACGTTCATTTCCTACAGCGATAGCCGAAGTTGTGAATCAGAAAGGGATGAGCAGGCAGTGCAAGCACGACAAGATAACGTATGGCCTGACTTCAGTGCAAACGACATGTTATAAACGTGTTTACTTGTTGTAACCCTAGACTGTATGGTTGTAACTTAATTGTAGGTTACCTGTACCGCTCAACAGAATCTGACTACTATTGCAGCATGGTCAGCGCTAGCTAGCAACGTACCCACGTCCTTGATTGAACTTTGTTACTCGCAGAATACATTAGAATTGAAGTAATCAAGACATTGACACCTTGTGCCATAATATAAGTTTACAGTATTGTTCAAAAATACGTCAGGAGAAAAGACCAAGCTAAACATGCTACATAATTGACCTATTTGACTTCTATGCTACGCTAGGTTGACTTTCCGGCAGGGCTGCTTCGTCCTATGTAACTTTATCTCCGTGACGTTAGTAGGCTACGAATATACCCCGCCCTCTGCTGCGCTGTGTGAAGTAGATAAAAATGAGAACGTTGAATTACACAGATAAAAAGCTAAAAAGGTTCCTGGAAGAAACAGCCCACCTAATTACGTGTCTGTATAGACGCCCCCCTTTTTTGGTATGGTTCAGTGCTTGACACTGTATTGATAGACCGTACTGTGCTGAGAAGACAAGACAAAAAGAAAATGATTAAAGAAACTAAAGTAAAACTTGTGTAGAATATCAGTTAGGTCTAGGTCGACTCTATGGCTTATGCACTAGGCTATTCGTCACAATGCTGTATCGCAGTGGGGGAAAGTATTCTATTGTAACTATTTGATTTTATGCCTACTCTGATATCATGAAGTAACAACAATATGGCGTAAGACCCCATTCCCCCTTTGTATCAGAGTTGAGAACGAGAACAGTCAGGGACATTCTTCTAGTGTCCCTTATTTATGCATATAACCCATATAAATGGTGTCTACCATACACATTTCCTCTTAGTTCTGTTACTGTTCGTAAAGCTGTTATTAGCACACTGTTATAGCTAGTTGTGATATCTGATGGCCATACTCAAATGTAGAGGATAGGGAGGATTTTTCTCTTTCCCTTTCTCTCTCCATTAAAACAATACAGAGCGACTGTTTTTTGCATGGTAATAGCAGCCTACTAGTGATCATTTTTAAAGTCATTAAAAATCATGCAAGCCAAAGAAGCGACTGGAAAGCCCAGTAAAGTTAAGCTTTGACTGCAGGTTAGAGGCTGTCACCACCAGTATATCAGCCTGCCTTTGCTGGATGAGGAAGGTTAAACCCTTCAGGCGGCTCGCTACATCTGCGGCATGCTCTCAACGCTTCCAAATATCATTGTCTGTTTATGTGCCTATTGATGTTATGTCTCAAAGGTGGACATGTGCATGGCTAGAAGTGGATGGGAGCACAAAATGTCAACAGACACACATCGAGTTGCTACATGGTCCAGGAAAACATTAGATTGGCCACAAAATGTCACAATGGATCCCCCCTATTGGTAGCATGTTGACATTCGGTGTCTCATGAAGTGCTGTCTACAGTTTCTGATGATACTGACTTATATTTCAGAATATGCCATTAGGCAATTCTTAGGTTTTTTTCTCCCTCTTATATTTGTCATGTGTGGTGTGCAGTAACCATGTAGGGTCATTTTCTTTATTGCCCTTGAGAAAGAGCAGTCAGCTGATGACAAATGCATGTTGAAAAGAAAGAAACACAGCACTGCCCTCTTGTATAGTGTAGGGAAAAGAGAGACTATAGTAATATTATGAAAATCCTTTATTTTAAAGGCATCATATATAGTCCAGGATTTAGTAGACTACATATCATCAGCTGGAAAGTCATAGACCTAACGTATCAATCTATCAACCTATCAGTAGGACATTCTAATCCTAATGGAGTCTATAGCCCCATTTACATGAATATTTTAAATCAGAATAGAAACAGAATAACCGCTTAATCAGTCTGGAATATAACATACCAGAAAAACACACATATATTACATTTTCATTTGGAATAATTGATTCTAAATGACAACAAAAAGGTGTCCATGTACACTGACCTTATATGAATAGATTCTATATGCATAGAATAGAACAGAATATAGTAGAATAGAATATAGTAGAAGAGAACATGATTCTTACATCATGCCTCAAGCTCATTCAAGCTGAATTCATTTGCTTCCAGTCCATTCTGCTGAGGGCCTCGTGTTATATTGCACAAGCAGATAATGCATGGTGTCTGCACAACTGTAGCCTTATTTCAGCAGACAGATATATCTTGGCTAACACTGGATGTCCCCACTCCCCATTTCCCTGTCCACATTACTTTCACAACTTGTTCAACCACATTAGCATAACCCTGGTGGCATCCTTTGGATGAGGGGGCCGTAGGAAGGTTGTTTAGTCTGAGGCTACTGCTCCGAAGTCTTTTCACACTTCTGTAAGCTAAGGTCACACTTTGAACTACATCACAGAGTAAATGAGCAGTTTTGCTAATGATGCATTGCATCTAAGAACTTAAAAAAAGGGCTTGTGTTAATATGTTCTTACTATGCTAATTATGTAAAATCAGTTAATACAACTGCAAATAAAGAAATATATATATCACTAATATGTGCCACAGAAAATCCTTCAATTGATCCAGGACGTCCCTGGTGTCCATATGGTGATCATAAGCTCCCTGAAAAAAAGTCAGCTATTTAAGCTTCATGTCCAGTGCCAGATTTAAAAAAAATCACTGTGAAACTAAAGTAGCTGAAGTTTCCATATACTTGTATTATTAAATTATACACCTATATTCTCCCTTCTCTTGTATGTATGTATGTATGTATGTAGGCCTATGTATGCGTGTGTATGTATGTATGCATGAATGTATGTATGATGAATTAAATGATGATGTAAATGATTGCAAAGATGAAGTCATCAATATCAATTACACATTGTTGGTAATGCCATATGTCTCTCTTCAAGCATGCTTTCATTACAAACTGTGCTACATTATTTCCAACCTTGAGCACCTCAGCACTACAGTAGACATTGCCTGGTCGCAATATGGGTCACGTCTGTCTGGTCTCCCTCACACACTCAGCACACTGTTGACACTGTGCTCTGTGACACATTGTGAAGGAACCTTCAGTGGCAAGCCCAAATCTGTCTAGCGAAGTTAGGATGTGTCATTACACACACTTACACAGCCCAGGGCCTATCACAGACACACACACATACACACATTTACATAAACACAAACTAAAACATAGGTCAGGCAACAATACAAAAAGCTCTTAGTAATGCCACATGATACAACCCCGCAAATCTTACACAATTTTTGTTGAAGATGAAGAGGGGCACTAAACTCGTTTCATTATGGTCTTGAGGATCAAGGTGTCTGTGGCAGTTGTTTATAGTCAAAGTGGCAGTTGTTCATTGTCAATATATTTGTTGAGGTACAGTACAAGCTCTGGTACAATTCTCAACCTTAGGATTTTATTCTCTAACTCTATACCACTTTAAACCTAGTTGATTATGACTATATTGATTTTGTTTTTTGCTGTTTCCCGGCCTTTATAATAAGTAAAACGTAAACACGAAGGGTTTATGCTTTAACAATATAATATATAATAGATAATCTTTAATTTAACAGAACTTGTGGTATATGACTGATTCACTGACACACTTTGAGGCCATGCATGTCTGAAGTAATGATGCCTCCTAACCATGCCATGACTTCCTGTTTTCATCAACCCTTGTGTGCCTGTAGGCTTTTGACTCCCTCTGACCCATGTCATTGGATAAACCACACCACTACAACTCCACACAGCCACGCTTCCCATGCAGGTCTTCCACACAGTGTGCAGTGAGGCCGTGTGTGACCCTCCCCATTCGCTACACCCGCAAGGTGTGCAAATTTCACTAAAAGGTCACCTCTGCCATCCACGAGTAGGAGCTGGATGTGCACTGAGAGGCGGCAGTGGCATGCTAGTTTTTGTGCTGACGCTTAACAAAGAGTACAGCATGCTTGCAGGTTTAGATGAGACAAGGTAAGTTAGAGTTGACACTTCAGCCAATGTGACAGCAAGCACAGGACATCCTAACCCAAATTCAAAAAAAATATATATATATGAATGCTATTTATTGACCTTGTATAGTGACAAGTGGATGAAAAGTCACAGACCTTGTGATACCATGAATACTGTTTATGTCTGGTCATCTAACAGGTGCCTTTGTTGAAAAGCAACCTCGCGATGAATGCACATCTCACCCTGACAGGGGTGATAGCAGTCCGGCGCCGCGCCGGAAATCCGGCGTAGCGTGGCTCTGTTAAAAAAAAAAAAAAAAAAAAGCTTTCCCCATCCCATCAAAGAACGCAGATCCACGTTACGAAAAATCCCTTTCCCCGCTCCATTTGCTGTGTGCTGCAGACCATGTAAAGCGCATCGCAACCCTTCAATCCAATCAGAAATAGGACGGGGCGGGCCTTGGTTGTCTTGGCCAATAAGAGACGTTGGTTGCTCGAGTAGTACTCCTGGCACTCCTGGCACGCAATATCACCGCGCGTGATGCACCTTGCTATTGCTTTGGTAGTTTGCAATTGCTAGTTAGCGTGTCAAACCAGTTTTCCAGTATGGCGGGGTTTATGAAGCCCGGAGATGATGTTAAAGGCCTGGATAAAGCCATAAAGAACAAATTGTGTCCTCCTTTGGCAAGAAGAGAACTTTCGAACAGTGCTCAAAGCGGCAACGTTAGAAGACGTGAAACAAAAGCTTTAAACTCAAAGGAAACATCAAAAATAAAAGGTGGAGGTCCATTAAACCATTAGTCCACTAGTTTTCTTTTTGATGATTAGTCCATTTCATTTCTTACAACTTGCCACGCTGTTAATTAAATAAACTGCAGAGCATTGCAATCGCTGTTTATTTAAAAGACAAAAGAAACTGCAGAACATTGCTATAAACTGCAAAACATTGCTATACTCTTATTATTTGTGCCTGTTTGCAACATAAAAATACATGGCTATACAGGCTATATACGTTGCAACTTTTCTGCCAGTTCAGCTCGCCTCTCTGCGGCAGCAGCAGGTACATCGGGGTTCAACGCGCTGTGCGCCGAAAGCGGTACAACAACGTTAGAAGACGGGAAACAAAGCCTTAAACTCAAAGGAAACATCAAAAATAAACGGAAGGTATAGGTCCATCAAACCATTAGTCCACTAGTTTTCTTTTTGATGATTTGTCCATATTATTTCTTACAACTTGCCACGCTGTTTATTTAAAACGACAAAATAAATCGTAAATAAACTGCAGAACATTGCAACCGCTGTTTATTTAAAACGACAAAAGAAATTGTAAATAAACGGCAGGACATTGCTATAAACTGCACAACATTGCTATATTCTCATTATTTGTGCATGTTTGCTTACTAAAACATACAAATACATAGCTATACAGGCTATACATGTTGCAACTTTTCTGCCAGTTCAGCTCGCCTCTCTGGCGCAGCAGCAGGTACATCGGGGTTCAAAGCGTTGTGCGCCTCTAAAATAGCTTTTCAACAATGCGCCAGTGACGAAAAAGCACCTTTTTATTAATTAAAAGCGCAAATGGTTTATACATCCTCATAATAGCATCTGGTGCGCTTTGCGCCAGACCACACCTCTTCTTTTCGCTGACCGCCCGTCACGGCGCAATGTCATCTGCTATCTAGACAACGTGATTTTTTGCTTGAAAAAATGAACATTGCGCTGGCACAGAATAGCAATGACAGCATGCGCATGTTGCGAATGCACAATGCGCTGCGGCAAAATAGGGCCCATGGTGTATGCCGTCAAGAAAATGCCAACAGTAAATTACTGGCAAGACGACTTACTCTATCATACTCGTCAAATTAAAAGCCCTTCAGCCCTTCGAAAAGACGCGTTTTTTTTCCCTCCGACCAATCGACCAATAGAATTTTAGTCGGCTAATATTTTTTTGGTCGACCAACGACTAATCGATTGTTTGCCGTCAGCCCTAGTAATCACCTATATTTTAGACATGGTACTTTGGACTACTGTACTTTGGAGTAGTATTGCCCCCTACTGACCTGTCTTGGTATGGCTGCTGCATATGTAGCTTTGAATTCATTCAAGTTGGTAAAGCATTCACCATGTTTTCAGGAATACATTCTAGTGTTGAATTGTTGAATTGGGGTTAAATTCCCACCTCAATTATAACTATACTGCAACAGCACAAGCCTAGAATGTATTTCTACATAGAACCAAACGTGTCCAGTTTGTTCCAGTCAATCTAAAGTGCTATACGAAGATGGAAATGATCTGTGTTTTCTTGAATAACACTATAGCCATTAAGCAAAAATGAAAACCTATCTATAATGGTCATACAAAAACTATTAAATGTTTGAATAATTTGTCAAAATTAGACCTATGTTACGTCATCGCCAGACCCCAACCGACTCCGCCCCCGCCCCTTGCCCCCGAAAAAAGTTCAGGCTCAGGATTTTTTTTCACTATCACCCCTGCCCTGAAGCCATGCATGAACTCTGAGATGAAATTGACCCTTCATGCTCATAATACCCTGTCAGACACAAAGTTTAGACATAAAGGTCCCATAACAAAAAGGATAGGGTTTTCTATGCTATTTTAAGGTGTGCATAGCCTTTTTAAAAATAAATTCCTTTTACTATTAATAAATATTTATTAAATTGTATCAATAATTAGTGCAAAAGTCTCTGTCATTGTGAAACTGATATGGTTTCAAAAAATTCCCTTGATCGTAGTGCATATTGAAATGTTAACACTAAGAACACTGATGGAGGCTAAACTACAAGGGAAGTCTACACCACTGGCACAATACCATATCCATTTTTAAAAATTAGATGCTATTGTTTTTCAGAAATATTCAACGGTTTCATCACTTACTTGTGAATAGTACAAAGATATTGGCCGGCCTTGCCCTCTCCTCACACAAAATGAGTCGAGGCTGCTTTCATGTGTGGTTCCTCAATGGTGGAACAAGCCACCAATTGCTACAAGAGCAGGGTCATCCCTCTCTGTTTTCAAGCTCGTAAAAACCCTTCTCTTCCATGCGCTACCTACCCTCAAACTCAAACTCTATAATAATCTAACCCCAACTTGCAGTTTATCTACCTATTCTCTTTGCACTTGTTCTTTAATACGCTATGATCACTGTAGCTTTTTAATTTTCCTCAATTGTAAATCACTTTGGATAAAAGCACCTGCAAAATGTAATGTCATATAATGTATTGCTAAATGCAGCATTTGAACAGTAAAGCAGCTAAGCAAACTAACATGTTATGAAAACGTTATGGTATGACTCCTTCCTACAAATGTAACATTTGACCATAAGTCATGGCCAACATGCAACCCAGCAGATCATGTACCTATCTATTGCACTCCATAGTGCGTATGTGATCAGTAAAACTGCTGAGGAAATTAATATAACTAATATTAATGCAATGTCTGATCTGAGTTTTAAACCACCATAATGTCACATTTAACTGTAAGCCACAGGCAACATGCAACCCCACAGAGAGAGAGAGCATAATCCACACTGAGTCCTCATTTAAACATTTAGCTCTGCTTTTCTGTGACCAGTTCAGCGGCAGATTACTGTGGTTTAATGATGGGGACATGAAGCTCTGTGGGGGCTTTGACACAACCGAGGCCTGCCGACTCCAAGGCTGCAGATAAAGGCTGCGTCTTCGCCACAGTCTGCCTGCCCACCCACATCCATGGGGATAAGCCACAATCTGACAGCATGTCAACCATAGCCATGATCTCATATCTTCCACTTGTTTGCCAATCAACTACAGCATTCCGCATGTGGTGCCATTGTGTGTGTGTGTGTGTGTGTGTGTGTGTGTGTGTGTGTGTGTGTGTGTGTGTGTGTGTTTGTATGTGTCTTGCATGTTGTTTGAAAGGGGTTATGGATGAGGTTTGGACATGCAGTGCCTGGGCATGTGTAAGACTGTTGACTATGTTGATGTGCATTTCTATGTCTTTTTAAGGGCCACGCTAATGTCATTACGTAAATTCAGCAGATGGATGAAGTGTTCCCCTTACTTCATTTGTGAACTGGATTGGTAATCATTTCATTTATAAACTATGTTGTCACTTTAGTGAGCAATTTTAGTACAATAATCAATTACCCCAAGGCTGTAATGCTTCAATTTTTTGGACAACATACATTGTGAACAGTTGTATGTGCTGAGGAGTATTCCAAGTAGGTGGTTTATTGATTACCCTAGACAACCTCTAATCTCAGAGTAAGTCATAAATCTCATAATAGAAGAGTCGTATGGCTTAATTCTCTTTGCAAAACAAAGCAACAAAGCATATATATTAATATACTGAGGTAAGTGACTAAACCTTGGAACACTGGTTATATCAGAGTCCACATACATAATAGCAGAACTGATTAAATTGCAACAATGCAAGACCTGTGAATATAAACAATAATAGGCTGCCATCTCTGAGACTTTCATCCAATTGATAACTTTGTACCAAACAGAGAGTGAAGTCAGACATTTATTAGGATTTTCTCGACTTTGCTTCATTTCTCCCTCTCATTTTGTTTGTTTGTCTGTATGTTTACCAATACACTTTAGATATTACGTTTTGCCTTGTTAATGTTGAGATGGCATCTCTGTCTTACAGTGAGATAGTATTAATGTTAAAGCTGAATGAGAACACATCTGGTGTAGGTCCAATATATCAGAATCAGTTTTAAAAATATTTACACAATAAAATCAAGAATAGACAGTAGTAGGCATGGCATCCCTGTTTGTAGTCACATTGAAAGATACCCTGCTGATCACATAAAACAACATTGTGCCTGCTTAAGAGTACCAGCTCCACAATCTTCTCTCTCCCTTTCTATTCTTTTAAAAGCGGTTTTAAAGCAATCTGGGTTATTGAGCAAGGACATTTTTCCCACTTGTCACTTTTTAAATAAATTCTACAGGAAAGTTTTTTTGTGAACATATTTCCATTTAAATATCTGTTCTACGTCAATAATTTGTGCATTTTTTATGACAAAGTCACATACAAACCCAAAGGAAAGACTGGGTACGTTTTTTGTATCTGCCAGCTTAACTGAGAGGATGGGGTGTGAAAAGTTAAACCGTCTGCACCAGAAGACAAGGATTATCAGATTTGTTTCAGACGTGAAGACATCACTTTATGAGAGATTATAGCTGAGTACAAAGCGTAAAATGGTGATTTTGTTTGGTTAGTGTGAACAAATAGAGGTGATATGAGAATGAATGATAGCATGGCCCTATGATTACCAAGATTTCATTCTAAAACCCATGCTGTAGTTTCGTAGAGGCCACTATATTACTCTATTCTCTTAAAAGCAACATTTCTATTTCTTGAAAGTATGATGATAGTGCATTCCGGAAAGTGTTACATTGATTTTTAGCATCATATCTCAATTTCTGTGCGTCAATCTTCCCCTACATAGAGAACACTGAGAAAGTGAAAAAAGAGCGTTAAATTAGTGACTCATAATAAATGGTCTAAGATGTTTTTAAACGTCTGTAAGCGCGGTGGTGCTGAAAGGACAGCACCCATCCAAAGGCGCTCAGGAGTGGCGCTAGGCATCCCCGTTTACGAGCGTGGATTCGAGAGTTGTTGTCAAGTTCCCAGAAGAAAAAAACTTTGTAAAATCCATCTTAAATATTACGACGGCGACACGTGGATAATCGGCCTTACACCTGACACGTGCTATCGATCTGAGGTAGTTTTGCAATTCGGTATTCTTCTCGTCGTCCTGAAATGAGATTTGTAAATCATACATAAAGATTGCACGATTATTGTCTCCGACCATAATCCAGATTTCAACAGGATTTGTTTCTACACAAGTTCTGTCAACAGCGCGGTCTCCCCCAACCCCCACCCCCCCCTTCCCCTCTCCCCCTCTGTCTCTCATAGAGGGGCCGAGATTGCTTGGAGCGCTCCACGATCAGTCTCAACAAGCAAGTGCCAGTCCAGCCATGCCAGCACGCTTCCCCTCCGTCTGCTATCTGAAGCGTCGTAATACTGGCATGACCGCCTGAGGCCGCTTCCAACTTAACCGTAACGTTCTTGTGCATCCTCTCAGTTTCAAGATCAAGTTTTTTTCTTTTACGGAACGTATCATAAGAAAATCCTTCACAATTACTTCTCAAAGCTCCCCCGACTTTCTATCGCTGGCTTCTCGAGCTCTCCAGAGGAAGCGAATAGTTGCTGCTGTTGTCGGCATCGCCATGGTTTTAGCGCTAATTATCGCTATACCACTGCTTGTGCAAAGTTCCAAGACTTCGGCGCATTACGAGATGATGGGCACTTGTCGGATGATTTGCGACCCGTACAGCCCGAAAACAAGTGCCACTGCCATGGAGGTTATGCAGGACTTAAGCGCGATTCCATCTCCACCGTTTGTGCAAGGGACTAGAGGGGAACCGGGTAGGACAGGGAAACCGGGTCCGAGGGGGCCACCGGGAGAACCGGGTCCACCTGGTCCAAGAGGACCTCCCGGGGACAAAGGCATCTCCGGAAAACCAGGGTTCCCCGCTTTGGCGTCAGGAACTGCGCGGACCGAAACAGGGGAGGTCGGCGCGGCTATGGGGAGTTCTAAAATAGCGTTCTATGTCGGATTGAAGAATCCACATGAAGGGTATGAAGTGCTAAAGTTCGATGATGTGGTCACGAACTTGGGGAACCATTACGACCCCACTACAGGCAAATTCACCTGCCAGGTCTCCGGGATCTATTTCTTTACCTACCATGTACTAATGCGTGGAGGAGACGGGACAAGCATGTGGGCCGATCTTTGCAAAAATGGACAGGTACGTCTTACTGAATGTGTTGAAAATGTGTTATTGCTTTAGATAATGAAATGTGATTGTTAGGTACTTAACAGCCCAGCTGTCCATGTATAGCCTACTCAAGCTCATTGAGGGAAAGTCTGTGCGTAATTTTCAAGTCGTTAGGCTGTCTTAGTTTACGAGGGTATATCGTCCAATTGTCCGCGCTTAAACCATTTTGCCTACTTATTCTGCAAAATGTGACAACGGACACCAGTCAGGGTTATTTCTGCGATTTCTGATATGCTAGAAAAATGTGAGATAAGCAATTCTTTTTCCCGTAATTCACTGAGAAAGTGCAGTGACAACATTTTCTTAAACCAAAATCAACTTAGTGTTCTTTGTGGTTGCTTGCTTATAGTTCATTAGTTCAAATATTAGCTAAAATATAGCCTAGCGGACATCAGATAGCCTACACAAATTTACTGAACGGCTTCCGTTTGAATCTACAGGTACGTGCAAGTGCAATAGCGCAAGATGCAGACCAGAACTACGACTACGCAAGTAACAGCGTCGTGCTTCATCTGGATTCAGGCGATGAGATTTACGTCAAGTTGGACGGCGGCAAAGCGCATGGGGGTAACAACAACAAATATAGCACTTTCTCCGGTTTTATTTTGTATCCTGATTAATTCAGGAATCGTCGGCACACATTCGTGACTGTCCCTACATTGAAAGAAATGGTTCCAAATAATTCAAATGAACGGCAAACGTCCTAGGACTTATTTTATGTTTGCTATTTATTTTGTGACATTGTTATTGATCTTATGTTGTAAAGACCAGAGAGCACACAGGAAATGCCAGGAGATATCCCACTGTTCACTGTAGTTCAACAGGAGACATAGCTGCTTATTTGGTTTGAATGTGACCTCCGTGTTGTAATCAGAAGAAATATGTCTCTATGAATAATTATATATTATATGAAATTATATGTAAGCAACAAAAGTGGTGAGAAAATGTGTGATGTCCCCCAGAGAAATATATTGTGTTTTTAATGCTTTCATATGAACTTATAACTGCCATAAACCACATCTATATACATTAATAAACATCGTTTTTGTATGTTGTGCTGAGTTATTTCACAAATGGCTGCACTGGTAATGCTGAAATCTCTGTTACTCATTCTGTTTTCATGAACAACATATTTGTAGTGACTCTTCAACTACAACTCAGCAAAAATAGTCAAAGGGCAGAAGAAGAGTCATGAGGCTTCAATGTTTTTTTTTTTCAAAATACATGCTTCTTCTTTTCTTTATTATTCACCATGTGTGTGTGAATGTGTACTTTAAGCAGAACTAACCAAGCATTGTTAAAAACCTATTGTTTAGTGCAACGGTGTTTGTCCTTTTTTGAATTTTGGTCTCATGTGGATGTGCTCTTAATACAGAAACACATTGTGATCATATTCATTCCTTTTATTTTGTAATGTTAAATGCCCTCACAATTTAATTGCACTTGCTCGTAGGCAGCATAAGGACAACATGCTTAGTTGCAGCTATACTCACATACACACACACAGACACAGGCACACACACACACACACATGCAAACACACACACACACACACACACACATACATACATGCAAGCACACACACACACAAACACACACACACACACACACACACACACACAGGCCCTACCAAACTTTCCTAATGCCAGTCGGGCCATACAGAAAGCCCATGGCTGTAAAATTTACAAATGTGAACCCACCCCATCGTCATCTGTATTCTCTGCTGCTTTGGTGTGCACCCCGAACGGCACCTGTTTCGATTCCTTCACTGCCCTGCCTGTCAGACAAGGCATAAGAGGGTAAAGGGGATGATAGATGGATGGGTGACTGAAGGCAGCTAGGGCCAGGCATGGCAGGCCCCATTCAGGAGTGATCTATGTGCCCCCCCCCCCCCCCCCACACACACACACCTGCTGACATCTGCAGGGGTGAGCCACCTGCAGGTATAAGACGAGATGAGATAAGACAGTTGATAAAGCTAAAAATGAGTATACTACTGTGTATGACACTACTGTGTCTTTCTAAGTGCAGAAGTATCTTGTGTTTTCTCTAAACTTGATGATCTTGTATTATGTACAATCCTGGTGAGCGGATATATAGGTCTTTCAGTTTTGTTGTCCATTCTGACAAAAGAGGAAAAAAGTCTGAGCAGTCTGAACCACAGTTTTTTTTAGATGCTCCCACAGGTTTTGGCAGACATTTAAAAGCCTTACATGTTTGCTCACTGTCTTGATCCCAACATAGAGTCAGGTCGCCCAAAGAAAAGCTGATTGTGTTGAAACATTGTCAGTTATTAAGTTAATATTGAGACCTGTGAGTAAATTTATTCCTTTTACTCGTACAACTATCTTTATACATACACCTGGTCTTAAGATGGATGGACATACAACTACTACAACAATATGTTTGGTTGAATATACAACTACTGCTCTGGCGGACATTGAAATCCAAACAATCATGAAAGGTGTACTAAGTGCCTAAACTAATCTACCCTTGATCAATCCTCTCTCAATAAGTGATTCATATAAATAATTTCAAGTGCTTTCACCTTTGCAAAACAGCAGTCACAGTGATGTATAGCAAGCCCAACATGACATAAAATGTTTCCATAGTGCATACTGAGGGAATTATATAAGGTCAAACCACTGAATGGAGGGGGTGAGGGGTGCTTTGTGGCAGGTACTGCACAATCTAAAACAAATACAAGCTATTTAATAATGTGGATTGACTTGAATACACTGCATTGCACTATCAACAAAACAGGCTGTTCTTTTTTGAAGCACCTGATAAATAGTCTGTTTCAGTCTCCTCCAGCTGCCGGGTGATTGCCCAGCTGTTTGTTGAGACCTATAAACTAAACAGCAATCAAGCACAGCCAATATTAGCACAAGCTATTAAACACTTCTAAGTTTGGCGCATGTGTTGCGGGCTCACACACGGATGCAAAAATTTTAGAGAAGTGATTAATCTTGACATTGGGAAGCCCCTTTGAAGTGTTCATTGCCCACAATTACTAGCGCTTCCCTGCTAAGTCCTAATCCTTTGTAACACTGCATTTAACAAAGCCTTTATGGCTGGGTAAAGAATATTTGTACATGAAGGTTGTTTGTAAGATTTAAGATGTCTATGGTGTAGAAATGTCTTTTGTGAGGCTGGGGAAAATGAGCAGGGGTCACACAAATGATGGGAGACAAATAGACAATGCCAATGCGAAACAGCTTAGCCAGCGACAAGGAGAGACAAGACAGTCTGCATCCACCCCCACCCCCCCATCCGCCAACACACATACCCCTTCGCACCCTCAACCACCTACACGCACTTTGTCTAACCCACTGTCATCCTTGAGCAGGTAAAACAGCCAGATGACACAGAGAAGAAAGAAAGAAAGAACGAAAAAAAGAACAGGAGGAAGGATGATGAAAACAGAAAGGATAGACAGATAAACAGAGAAAAAGGAGGGAGGGACAGTGTTTAAGCAGCAGCTTCTGTCCTCTGAGAATTAAATAGCACAAGATGAGCAAACTGCAGTGCGGCTAGGTGACAGGACCGTGTCACTGTAAAGAAAAGACAGGAAAGGCAACAGGAGCAAGACCCACAGACAGCCCTGTCTTCTCCCAGCATTTAAAAATACCCATGACCCAGTCGGCCCCTTATGACGGGGGAATCAGGAGAAAATCATTTGCCAAAATGATAAATGCAGCATTGTCCTCTTGGCATGCTGTACAATAGTCTAACAGTTTGAGGACGAGATGTTTCATTTCAATGGAAACTGATCATTGCATTTTTAGTTTTTAGTTTTTAAGACAACTAAAATAAAAATGTGGCAAAGGGACAAATTAGACAGAGGGGTCCTTATCAAAACCTTCAGGAATTTCCTTGATGCCTGCCCTAAAAGGTCATATCCTTAAATATGTATGGTATGCTCTACTTCAGGTAAATCTTCCCCTAAACAGTTATATCTTACCACCTGCTACCTTTGAATTACTGAATGCCGTTTCGGTATAATCTGACAATGGTAATCATGAATAATAACTTCCCCCTTTTTTTCTTACGTGATATTTCAGTTAAGACACACTAAGTTCTAAGTACATGATGCGAGCAATGGATGGTCACTAGAAGCAGTAATTTTGTGGTAAGGCTAATCAGCTGATAAATTGTTACCTATGTGGCATGAAAAATGGTCCACACACCCAGTGTTTGGTCTTAAAAGACTTACCTGCCTAATTAATCACAGGAGTTTTTTGGGCGTAATGATGTGCATACACTTAGTTAAGGGATTAATCAAAAAATACAATTATAAGCCATTACAACAAAATGAGGGCATCCCTAGTGCTACCTCTCCAACATACCACCACATAGAAGAGGACACTGGCCATGTCAGACTGGTAGTGTCACAAGGCAGGAACCAGGGAGACAGACAGACACAGGAGAACGGACCGAATTGCATAGCGTACCCCCAAAAGACCTTTATTTAGGGATTCAGGGGAACAGAGACAAGGGGGCCAGAATGGGATCGGAGTCAGACGCTCTACCACCTGAGCCGGCGGTAGTTGAGCCGTTGGGGCGGGCCAGATCGGTAGCCGTGGGCTGGAGACCGGAGCGTAGTCGGGGACGTGGTCCGGGTCGTAGCCGTGGGCAGAAGACAAACGCATAGTCAGGGCACTGGTCCGGGTCGTAGCCGTGGTCAGGAATCAGTCCAAGCAGACACAAACAACACTAGAGGCAGGACTGACAAAAACTGGACGAGAGACAAGGCACAGGCACGACAAAAACCGGGGAACAAAACACGACACGATACTGGCAAACACAGGGACTAGACCTGAGGAAACTGACAGGCGGAGAACAGAAACAGGTGAACAGAAAACAAGATGGACACGATCAGACAGGAGTCGGGAGTCTGAATGCTTGGTGTGGAGAAACACACCGTGGGTAGCAAACGAACCGACTGGGAGGGAGTGAAAAGTCAGGGTTTAAATAGTGGGGAAACTAAGGAGCAAAACGAGCCTAAACGAGGTAGTGCAGGTGTGGCTCATAATCACGAGGACAGGGAGACGAGATGGGCAGGTGAGGCAGATTAAGGTGGCAGTGCAAGAAGCGCAGGGTGCAGAGAGAATAACTGAAACTAATAAAGTGATCAGGGGAAACTTAACAGAGAGCAAAGGAAAAACACAGCACTGCCAGAAAGCCCCAAAGGAACACCGTGACAGGTAGAACATAAGCAGGAGTTTACTGCAGACGTTGAAGGACCTCAACCTCCTGAGACAAAGCATGGACAAGCTGTCACTAAAGAAATGTCTTTGTCCTTGTTGAAATTATACAATGCTAATAATAAAGAATAAGGTATAAATATCTGGCAAAACTAACTTAAGTGCTAAAACTTGACCAAATAACAATGTTGAAGCATGCAGTGAAAGAATTTTTATTCTTAGAAATCCATAAGTTTTGTCAGGTCCAGTTGCAACTGTAGCAACATCGGACATACATGTAGGTGTTCAAGTTTTCCATATTGCCCACCCTCAGTTGTCAACTGCTTAGCAAACACATTACTACGTGATCAGAAACTACAGTGTTGAAGCAAACATCAGTGACATGTCTTTATTTACACTGTGCACATTCATTAAACCCCAAGTATTCGCCAGCTAGTGAGTAGTTTCATATTTGCATTCCCTGCGGTGTTTGCGCTGCTTCTGCCATTTTGTAGTTGGTATGCAAACAGACAAAATAATTTAAATGAAGATGAAAATGTTGAACTTTATCCAAATGACTTTATGTAAGGTGGCTCCGTAAAGCATCAGATTGCATGCCCAGAATGCTTTGCAGGTGCAACATGTACTCCATAGAAAAGAACTGGCTAGTAAGTATATGTAGTTTGCAACACGCAAAAGTGGAACTCTGCCTCTTGGCAAAGGAGTTGTGATGTGCCTGGCTCACTCCATGCCTGAATGGATTCTGCTTTCTTTTCATTTTTTTGTCAGAGAGCAATGACGCTTCAAAAACCATGTTGGTGGTAGCGTCCATCATTTTTGCAACACAATGCAGAGTGGACGTGGGAGAGGGGAGACCACCACTGTTACACTGGTGCTTATTTGACCTGTCGTTTTGTTGCCTTCTTTGGAGGTTTTTGTCATCTGCAAGGACTGTGTCACCGGATGGACGTGTCTTTTTGAAAAAAAAAAAGCACTCTGACGTCAAGTCTATGTTTATGTGCGCTTGCTCATGAGTATCGTATATATAGCTGTGTGTTTTTTTTTCCCTTTCCCTTATTTAGGCCTCAAGCACCGGAGGTAGCGTACAGGCTGTGGCCTGCACTAGAGGTGTGAAGGATTGCTTTAGTTAGAGTCCTGTTGTTGGCATATACTGTAGTTTCAGCTATACTCAACAAATTTGGTAGGTGTATTGGGGTCACCAAAGTGACCAAATTTTATATATACATACAAATGCTTTGTTGTGCCCCACCAAGCCATCTCACCCCAGTGGCGGTTCTATAGTGTTTTACGCCCCTGGCGAGACCACCTCTCAGCACCCCCCCCGAGGCAGAGAGACGCGCTGCTTCTGTGCATGGCACCTTCTCAGCAAGAAGGGGGCCTGCAGTTCAGCAGTTCACCATCTCCAGGGGGGCGCCAATGTGCCGATTGCAGCGATATGACACACGGAGGATTTTTATTTTATTTTATTTTTTTCCCCGAAATGGCGCCCCGGGCGGCTGCCCGGTTCGCCCGTGCCTAAAACTGCTACTGTCTCACCCTGCCCCACCCTGCCCGGAATGAACAATAATTTAGAATTTATCAATGTGATTCACTGTATTTCCGAAACAAATACACCAAACATTAAAGTTACAATAATACATTATTTTAAAAGGTTAAAGTACCACCACCATTATTAAACAAAGATTTGTGCAATGACTGCAGACTGCCCTACATTCAGAAGTAAAAGACAAAATATTTAGAGATTTTAAGGAAATACAGTTTTAAACCATAGTGCAAAAAACTGCATATAAATTAGGTTTATGTAGGCCTATGTGTAAATCATTGGTACATTTCAAAATTCAAAACTCTATTTTACATTTATAAAGGTTTCATATGGGACAACATAAACATTGTGTACATAGTTTGAAATAAATAAAGTGCACATATACATAGTTTGAAATAAATAAAGGATGAAAATCTACCTAACAGTAAGATTGGTTATTTTCATATTACAGCTTTACCAACAAATGTTGCCCTTGGCCTATGAACCTGAAAACCGATGAGAACTATGTAGCCTACTTGTGAGAGGGCAACCGCCTGAATAAAAACGCTTTGAACCCAGATGCACCTGCTTGAGCTCAACTGGCAGAACAGCTGCAACATGTATAGCCTGTATAGCCATGTATTTTAATGTTTTAGTAAGCAAACAGGCACACATGTATAGCAATGTTCTGCAGTTTACTTATGATTTCTTTTTTGTCATTTTTTTTGCACTGTTCAGAAGTTCTCTTCTTGCTAGCTAATAGCATAGCTAGCTAGCAACCTGACGAAGAAAGCGCTAGTCTTATCGTTACCTGAAGACAGTCAAGTAACCATGATGAATTGCTTTCAATAATCCATATCCATATTTATATCTACAACCTGAACTAGCTAGCCAGCATGAATCATTTACAACTTTTACCATTTGAAGTCTGAACATGGCTAGTAGCCTGGGAGCTAACGTTACAAAGTTTCTTGACGGTAAGCAGCCAGGGCTATAAAATGAACTTTTTATTATTATTATAAACATGGTCCTATCTGCAAGCGACACGTGAGCTTCATCTCGCTTTCTCTTCTTCTTTCCGCTCTTGACTTTAGAAGCCTTTTCTAGGCCATGACCAAACATTTGTCTGCCAAACTTAAACTAAGACTGAGTGATAATCGAACAGTCCACTGAGAGGTGGGGGGGGGGCACCAGGAGGAGAATGTAGAAGGGGCGGCAAAGGAGATTTACCTTTTTCTGGAGCAAATTGGCCTATGTTGCTTTTGTATTGCTTAGAAATATTAACATGCTTTACACATTTTTTATCATTACTGGTATGTACAGCCTATTGTGATGATTTTTTCACGAGCCTGAACTTTTGGTTGTGCCCCCACAAGCACTTGGTGCCATACGCACTGTGCGTAATATGCGTTTGCGGAGCTACGGCACTGGCCACACCCAACAGGAAGTAAGAGAATTTTGGTTATGTGTTTGGACACCTGATTAATTTAAACGAACTCGTTAGGACGTAAATGTGACTCACCAAATTCAGTATAGCCTATTTTATCTGCAGACACAGTTATTAAAGGATTTATCTTGAGATGAACCATTTCAAAGTTACATGTAAATCAAAAATTGAAGGAAATTGTTTGACAGTCCATGTCTTGGCTTCTAATTGCTCAAATTTGGTTAACCGTGACATGCAAACTCTATACAGCTTTCTTTGAATGTGCACCAAATGTTGTGACATTTTGTGATAGTGGGCGCTGTTTCCTGTCAAAGCTAGTCCGAAAGCAGTTTTCACAGAATAACGCACCAAAAATGTTGCCCAAAACAACATTAACATCATTTACACACATAAACAAAGAGATGAACAAACTCTTTCTGTTTTTTGAAGCCAAACAAATTGCCTTTTTATTTATTTATTTATTTTTTGCTCCATTATAAAAATGCGTATTAATAAACTTTTAAAATGTGGCCTCTGAACATGCAAATATATAAAAAAAATTGTGACAGTTCAATTCTATGTAAATGCCTGCCAAAACTGTGTTCATATTGTGTTTATATGCTACAATTGCATATTTGCCAGTCAAAGTCAAATTTATTTGTATAGCGCATTTCATACATAAATGCACTTCAATGTGCTTTACACAAATTTTAAAATAAAATACAATTAAACATTTAAAAAGTAAAATACAATTTAAAGCAAAACCATTAAAATAATAATAATAATAACAAGAAGAATGAAAATAAAATAAAACATAAAAATAAAAATTAGGAAAAGGCATCAGAAAAAAGTTTCGTCTTGAGTCTGCTTTTAAAACTCTCTACAGTAGGGGTATTCTTTACATCCTCTGGAAGCTAGTTCCAGAGGTTTGCTGTATGATAGCTAAAGGCTGCCTCACCACACTTTGTTTTTACAGTAGGTATGGTCAATAGATTTCTTTCCATGGATCTCAGAGACCTAGATGGGGTATATGACTGAAACATATCAAGTATGTAACTGGGACCCTTCCCATTAAGTGACTTGAACAGTAGTAGTAAGGCCTTAAAGTCAATCCTGTATCTCACTGGGAGCCAGTGCAGAGACCTTAAATTTGGGGTGATGTGATCAATTTTTTTGGTTCTTGTAAGAACTCTTGCAGCTGCATTTTGTATTAATTGGAGCTGTTTGATGTTCTTTTTGGGAAGGCCAGTGACGAGGCTATTGCAGTAATCGACTCTACTTGAGATGAACGCATGTACCAGCTTTTCAAGATCTTGCTTAGACATTAGACCCCTAAGCTTGGAGATGTCTTGATGACAGAATGCGGACTGGTAGAATGCGGACTTTGTGATGGCTTTCATATGACTGTTAAATGTGAGATCACTATCAATAAGGACACCAAGATTTTTGACTGTGTCCTTTGCTTTGAGTCCTTTAGTGTTAAGTATTGTGGCAATCTTATGCCTTAAGAACCCCTGACGCTCAAAAAAATAAAAGAAATGATATGCATTAAATACTGTATGTCCCATTTAAATATATTATCCATTGTGACAAGTGTTGGTGTCAAAATGACCACTAAATGGCCAATCAAATTTCAGTACATAATATTTGCAATTTATTCATATTTTATTGCCCATCTTCTTGTAAGTCCAATGTCATTCAAACTTGGTCTGTCATATCGGTACAAGATTCCTTGCAGGCAGTCCAAATTTCCCATAATAGGGGGCAGTGCAATAGGCAAATGTCCATATATTGGTAATACAGCAGCAGATCACAGCTTGTGGTTATATTTCAAATTTAAAATTTAAAATAACACAATGAGAATGGTATCAGTGTGTTCTTTGCATTCGTAAAATAAAACCAATTAAATCCTAAATGCTTATCCAATTCTTTGTGTGTGAGGGTAGAGAAGCATTGAATGTTTAACTGTAGGTTTGTATTCCTAATATTATATAAATGATATGTGCTTAATTTGGAAAGTATAAGTGGTCTGATTTTCTTTAGCCAATTAATTCCAGCAAGGGTTAAGAAGTATAGGGAATACCCCACCTCCCTTCCGCTTCTCCTTATTCCAAAACATTTAATGACATGGAGACAAAAAGACAATGGGCTCTATTTTCGCGATCATATGCGCATTGTCTAAAGTCTGTCGCGCAAGTTGCTTTGGGGGCGTTCCCAACACAATTTGGTATTTTGACGGCGGGAAAAGTAAACATTGCGCCAGACAGACCAGGTTTTTGTTGGTCATCGGCGAATTTGTTGGTCGCACTTTGCGCCAGACCACACCTCTTCTTTTTGCTGACACACCCGTGAGGGTGCAGTGTCATCTGCTATCTAGACAACGTGATTTTTTGCCTGAAAAAATGAATGATGGGCTGGCACAGAATAGTAATGACAGCATGTGCATGTCGCGAATGCACAGTGCGGCGCTTCATGATAGAGGCCAATGTCTACAAATCAAAATGGTAAGACACTGCAACTAACACGGTCTTTATTTTTGGTAGTGGTGAAATTATAACAATAGGACACTCCATGAACAAAAACTGTATGGCATTCTTCGGATGTCCTCATATATTTCCGAATGAATATTACTGCAATGCCACCTAAAATATTGTGCCAATGTTGACATACAATGCCCCCAGCCAGTGTGGTATCTATGTAGGACGTGGAGTCTATGTGGAGGGGTACGTGTAAGGTCAGGTCTGTTGTAAGCAGACGACAGGTTTGATCAGGTCTCTGTAGTAAGTAATAGTAAGACTAAGTGTGACATTTTCTACCCAGAATATAAGAACAAAAGGAAGTAAAACATATCTTATTACATTATTGGCTCCAGTTATTACATTGCCAAAGATTTTTTTATTACTAGGCCAGTAACGTAATAATCAGCCAATAATGTAATAATATTATCGTCAAAAGTTTATTACGTTATTGGCTCAAAAATGTTTTACATTATTAGCTTTATTACATTTAAAATGGCCCCAAATTATTACATTATCAGCAGTTATTACATTATTGGATGTTATTACGTTTGCTACATGTGACAGGGGGGTCTGTGTAGCTCGTTTCTAAGTTAGTTTTCCCTGTCCACGGTTACTACAGTACACAACTGACTATAGTAACAAACATAAGCACACACACGCTAACGGCAGCACACACACACGCTAATAACGCAAGCACATGCAAACAGTGAAACTTTTTTTCTCTCTCTCTTCGTAGTACACTCGGTGAAATAAACATGCACTTACTTGTTTTAGCTGTTTGATTTCTGTTTCTTGTATGTGTCCTGTTCCTGTTTATTTCCACTATGTTGTCCGTCTTTTCTGTGGGGTTTTGGTCCGGTCAGTGTTTGGGAGGTTTTGAATGGTGTGCGTGCTGCCATGACAGGCCAACCTGAGCAACGGTAACTTGGGCTACTTCAGTAGTGTCCGGCCTGCGCAATGCAGGATGGGTAGGCTACAGACCCTGGGGCAGGGGTTCAGAGCATAGACATCATATACATAAACTGAGCAACGAACCTACCTTCCACTGGAGCGAACGGCACACGGGGCCGCCATCTTGAAGTGGTGATTCGCTCCACTCAATATAACCGGTTTGACAGGAGCAATGAATTATCACCGCATTTAATAAATAATATCTCGCTAAAATAACAGTTTTTTATGTCATCCGTGAAGCAATGATAAAAAAAAACATGGTTCAAGGGATATTGTTCATACTTGACCAAACGTTATAATATAGGCTACATGCATGCATATCCTGAAATTAGACATCACTCTTGATTTCTCAGTGAGAATGACAATTATTAACACGTATATATTATTCTGGAAACAAATACACTATGGAGATAATGTGTAATAATTGCATTTGAAATTTGGGACTGTTACAACCAGATTACATAGTTATGTATTTATTGTGAAACATAATAAAATAATAATAATAAAAATCAACACAAGCGGGTTCACAACACACATTAAACAGGTTCACAACACACACTAAAACAAAGGCAAAGACCGTTGGCTTGGCAATCGTTCACCACTCCAATATGGCGCCCTTTATTTCCGGCGTCCCAGCATTCAACGCCCAGTCTAGTAATATGATGTCTATGGTTCAGAGCATAGAGTAGACAGTAGAAGAAATGGACTGAGGGATGACGTCATTTTCAATAGGGACTGGATGAAGCCATATTTTCGATTTTTCAAATTGATCACCAGGCTACTGTGCAAACTTGAGACCCAGCCTGGTGACGAACCCAAATACAACTAGACTGCATTCCCGCAGAAAATGCAAAAAGTGTGCTTGCATTTTAGCATAGTTAGCATTGCTAGCAATGTTAGCATAACTGCTAAATAGCTTCAGCTAATATAGCTACACAACACTGTAAGCATAGTTAATTACTTCACATTTTTAGCATAGTTAGCATAATTACATAAAGGCATCTTAATAATCCAAGATGGCGGGCGACAATGCCGTTTACTCAGGTGCACCAGTGTTAGCCAGAGTACGACTAAAACCAGACATCTATAAGACTACTGATGGCAAAGTCATAGTGGAAGATGAACTTTTACATTTCCTTGCCATAAAAATGAGAACACTGAGTCAGGATGAGATTGTCCTGTTAGCTGCCAACAACTTCGACTCCGACTGGATAGAGGCCTCAAAGAAAGTGCCGTTTGAAATCTGCCCTACTTCACAACGGAATATCGTACACAAGGGAGCACAAAAGGACGCTAATAACATCAAGAGCTGTCTTAAAGTGCTAAATGAGTGCGGGGAAAACGTCCCCAGATTTGTATCTCACTATTTGGACGAGTTGCCACCTGTGACTTTTTCCAATATGGATGTTTGCGGCCTACTTCGAAAAATAGAGCAGCTACACTGTGATGTCTCCGCTATGAAACATGCCCTTCACCGACAGACTGAAATAAGTGAGTGCTTGCGAGTGTCAACGGCGGACGTGACTCGCCGTATTGGTGCCCTGGAACAGCACTCTGATCACGGCCACAATGGCTTTGTTGGGCCGGTGAGGCGGCTGGAGGCTGGGAATGCAAGCACCGACCATGCTGCCAACGTCGCGGCTGCTGGAGATGCCGACAGCTTGGCGGAGGTGACTGAAACTCTAGAGGATCGACACCGAGGAGAGCCACAGAGACCGAAGCTCCTTACAATGGAGAGTGCCACACCAACACACAGCCCCGGATTATCAACGTGGAGCGACGCGGGGAAATGAAAGCGCACTGAGGAGTACCAACATGGAACACGCTCGGGGAAATCTTCGCTGGGCCAAAAGAAAACTGGAAAAACTATTGTGGGCACAGGAGATGCAGGGGGCATCAAGATGATAACAACAAAAGGGTGAGTGTATTTGCATCCAGATTTTCACCCGATATAGATGCTGAGGTACTGCGCACTCACCTTGCGAGTAAACTGGGACTTGGTGTGTCATGTGAAAGGATTGTCACTGTTAACACCAGATACGCATCATTTAAACCAGTGGTTTTCAACCTATGGGCCGCGGCCCTCTGGTGGGCCACGGAGGTATTGCAGGTGGGCCGTGAAATCCTTTTCTAATTTGTATTATACAATAGTTAGATCCAGTCGATTTTTTATCCATTGATCACAATGGACGAGATGCGTTCTATGCGTCACTAGGAGTGAGGGTATTGACCCACATACAATGGATGACTCTTCACATCTAATAATCACTCCGCGGCCAGAGATACAATTTAACCGTTACACTAAGATTCCATTCCATCATTCCACCTCATTCCATTCCATACATAAACAGTAATCGAGGAACAGACTAGTTAAGCGAAAGTACGGTGGCGGCAATATAGGCTACAATGGAATTTAACATCAATCTAATTTAAAATATGAATCTGGTGAGGAAGAGAGGGCAAGCGTGGAGCTTGGGCCTACAACAAGCATAAGGACAATCAAATTAAGCCCGGATGATTTGGACTCCATCGAAAACTACGACGGAGCATTAGGGCCATTCATGAAGGAGAAGATATTTTTTGATATGACGAGATTAAAGTCAACATGTCGACATTAAAGTGCAAAAAAATCAATTATTTTCCTCGACATTTAACGTATTTGTCGAGATTAAAGTCGACTTGACATCAACTTTATTCTCGACATTTCCAAGTTTAATGTCGACATGTCGAGTTTAAAGTCGACCCATCAAGATTAAAGTCGACATCCAATTTCAACTTTATTCTCGGAATTTCGAGTTTAATGTCGACATGTTGACCTTAATCTCGTCATAGCAAAAAATATCTTCTTCTCATGAATGGCCCTAATGCTCCATCGTAGAAAACAGCCAACACGAAGGCAATATTCAGAGAGCTCTCTTGCGAGTTACTGGCGCCCCACTCTGGAAAGCAGAAAGCGGTGGAGTCATGTTTTAGGAGACCATCAAACAGGAGAACCAACAAAGATAGCCAGACTGGATCAGCACGTAAGACCATCTAGTTCTTCGGACTGTGAACATCCAGGCCCTTTTCTCAGCGGCTGCACAATCAACGGCAATGTCTACAAGTAGAGCAGTGGTGCGCAGTGCACTGCGCGTTGCTCAGCAACCAAGACGCCAACTAGGACTATTGTAGGCAAGCAAGTTTGATACACTGGCAATGTCAGTCGATTCGTCAAGTTGAATGGCATAGAAATGGCTCGCTTTTACATTCCGTATCAGCTGATCTAACACATTCTCTGCCATGTCATCAATTCTGCGCTTAACAGTATTGTCAGACAGTGAAAGGAGTTTGATCGGCTGCAGTGCCTTCTTTCCCAACATCTTCTCCACTATAATTTTCGTACCTGGAAGAAGAAAAGTCTCTCCATCCGTGTGGGGTTTTCCTGTTTTAGCTATTAGGTCGGAGATCAGGTATGACGTTTCCACAGCCTTTGCGTTGTCACTGCACATAGCCGTAGCTTCCATGACCTTTTTCTTGCTCTGATATTCCCTGAGCTTGTTCTCGAAGAACTGAAAAGGCTTGGTCGCATACTCTCCATGTTTTGTTTGGAGGTGACGGCGCAGTTTACAGGGCTTCAGAGCTTCATTTGACAGTGTCTCAGAGCACACCAGGCACAGTGGTAGTGGTTCAGCCTCGGAGCCAGTCCAATAAAATCCCAGACCCAAATACTCATCACTGTACTTTCTCCAGCATCTTCTCTTTTTTTTGGTAACAGGGTGATCACTTGTAAATTCGCTATCCTCTGGACTCTCGTTTCTTTTGAGTCTCCCTGTTTCTAACCAGCGATCCATTTTGACTCAGCTTTTTGCTTTAGCGTCTATCCTCACCATGACAACGACCGAACTCAACTGTCCCGCCTGATTGTGAGACATACTTTGAAGACATAGCTTACTCAGATACATGCATTTAGAACAAGCAACACGAGTGGGAGTGAGGTTGTTGTGGAATACCCTCACAGGTGTGATCACACCGTGATGGTATTCCACAACAACCTCACGATCACGAGTGTTATATTGCTTTTATACAATAGTTCCTTTGGTAACAAAAATAATTACACAAAATGATTTAAAAAATCTTTATTTGGGTTGATTGTTTATTTGATTGTTCCTCCGCTTCAGAAAATAGTCCCAGTTGGCGTCTTGGTTGCTGAGCAACGCCCAGTGCACTGCGCACCACTGCTCTACTTGTAGACATTGCCGTTGATTGTGCAGCCGCTGAGAAAAGGGCCTGGATGTTCACAGTCCGAAGAACTAGATGGTCTTACGTGCTGATCCAGTCTGGCTATCTTTGTTGGTTCTCCTGTTTGATGGTCTCCTAAAACATGACTCCACCGCTTTCTGCTTTCCAGAGTGGGGCGCCAGTAACTCGCAAGAGAGCTCTCTGAATATTGCCTTCGTGTTGGCTGTTTTCTACGACGGAGCATTAGGGCCATTCATGAGAAGAAGATATTTTTTGCTATGACGAGATTAAGGTCAACATGTCGACATTAAACTCGAAATTCCGAGAATAAAGTTGAAATTGGATGTCGACTTTAATCTTGATGGGTCGACTTTAAACTCGACATGTCGACATTAAACTTGGAAATGTCGAGAATAAAGTTGATGTCAAGTCGACTTTAATCTCGACAAATACGTTAATACGTAAAAAAAATTTGCACTTTAATGTCGACATGTTGACTTTAATCTCGTCATATCAAAAAATATCTTCTCCTTCATGAATGGCCCTAATGCTCCGTCGTAGTTTTCGATGGAGTCCAAATCATCCGGGCTTAATTTGATTGTCCTTATGCTTGTTGTAGGCCCAAGCTCCACGCTTGCCCTCTCTTCCTCACCAGATTCATATTTTAAATTAGATTGATGTTAAATTCCATTGTAGCCTATATTGCCGCCATCGTACTTTCGCTTAACTAGTCTGTTCCTCGATTACTGTTTATGTATGGAATGGAATGAGGTGGAATGATGGAATGGAATCTTGGTGTAACGGTTAAATTGTATCTCTGGCCGCGGAGTGATTATTAGATGTGAAGAGTCATCCATTGTATGTGGGTCAATACCCTCACTCCTAGTGACGCATAGAACGCATCTCGTCCATTGTGATCAATGGATAAAAAATCGACTGGATCTAACTATCGTATAATACAAATTAGAAAAGGATTTCACGGCCCACCTGCAATACCTCCGCGGCCCACAGGTTGAAAACCACTGTCTTAGATGCTTCTAAGGCATTTGATCGAATAAATCATGATAAATTATTTAAAAAAACTTGGTGCAGCTGGTGTCCCCAAGTACATAGTCAGAATACTGTCCTACTGGTATGCCCAGCAAACCATGCAGGTGAAATGGGACAATTGCTTGTCTGACCCCTTTCATATCAGAAATGGAGTAAGACAGGGGAGTATATTATCGGCATTCACCCTCTATTCCGACATGTCATTAGTCAGACATACCACTATTCAGACATCCCACTATTCAGACATCCCACTACTCAGACATCCCGCTATTCAGACACTTTTTAGTACCGCTATTCCGACAATTTTTTTTCACAGTTAATGATTGACAGCTGCTCTCACGAAGCGGGGCTGCTTGATTAATTGGGTTCAGCTGGTTCAGAAAGTAGGCCTACTTAAATCCTACATTGAGTTTTGTTTAATAAGCACACTATTTATCAATATATATGCATATACTATTTTTAAACATGGCAGCGAAAAAGTCCTACTACATAACGAGCATCAACTCACTCACAAATGGTCACCTCCCGATGTGCCTTCTTTGTGAACGTGTTTTCGAATGAGGCAATGAAACACGAAACGAGCACCTGACCAAGATAGCCTACACACTGCAAGGCATCAGAGGATAGCCCACGTTTTTTTCCCCTAAGCCCTAAAGGAGCATTAGCCTATTCAAAGCGCAACATTGTTACCTTGTTTTGTCGGAAGGGAAGTCAAACACAGAGCGAGTTGGTGTTATCACGCATTTCTCTTTTAATTGCGAAATCGGGACCACCGTTAATTTTTGGAGAAAGACTTGTTCTTCCTGTCAATGAAGAGGTCCAGTGCTGCAGAGCAAGATCCAGCATCGGTGTTGAGGGCCATGCCACTCAGCAATGTGGCACGGAGGATCAACGAGATGGCATCGGATACTGAGGAACAGTTGTGTAAATGTCTGCGTCAGTATCCATTCAGCATACAGCTGGATGAAACGACTACTGCAGACAACAACGCTATGCTGATGTGACAGACATAGGCCCTACGAGGGGAAACGATTCTTTAATTTGAGTTTTATTGCGCGTACAGTGCATAACTCCTTGTTAATTGAGCGCACCTATCCCGTTTACTCCTGCTGCTGTACGTGTCTGTCGCTGCTGCTTATCTCTACGTTGTATTGATATTAAAAAAAAAAAGAAAAGAGGAAAAAAATCCCTTGCCTGTTGTCACACGGACCAGTTTTCCTTTCCCTAACTTAAATCCGAAAAACTAGTTAACAGGGACTTTGACTACAGTCGGTTTTGCCTCCAGGGTAGTCCTTGGTTTTCAGCGTCACAATAAAACTATTCATGTCGGAAAAGCGGAATGTTTCAAAAATAGCAACATGCCCCTACTCCGACAATGGAAAAAAAAATTGTCGGAATAATGATATGTTTTTAAAAAAATGATAATGTCGCTACTCCGACAATTGGACGCTAATGTCTGACTAATGACATGTCTGAATAGTGACATGTAACCTATATTATCACCTATTTTATTTATTTTATTTCTACATGAATGAGCTGTCTCACAATTTAAGAACATGTAAAACTGGTTGTATGGTGGGCAGTACAGTTATGAACCATCTTATGTATGCTGATGACTGTGTAATCTTTAGCCCTAGCTCAGCTGGTCTGCAGCAGCTCCTTAATGTATGCTCTGTGTTTGGGAAGCAGCAAGATATAAAGTACAATGAGCTTAAGAGTGTGATCATGATTTGCAGAACCATAGAAAATAAGCATATGACTTTCCCTGACTTTAAACTGGCGGGAAAGGTCCTAAACATCCGTAGGGAAGTAAAATATCTGGGACATGTCATCACAGACCAACTGACAGATGATGAGGATATTTATCGCCAGTGCCGTATGTTGTGTGTGCAAGCAAATGTATTGGCACGAAAATTTGGGAACTGCTCTGATAATGTGAAGTTGACTCTCTTTAAACCGTATTGTTCACCTCTATATACTGCACATTTATGGTTGAACTATAAAAAATCCAGCTTCCAGAGGTTACAAGTGGCTTACAATGATGCGCTGAGGATACTTCTAAAAAGGCCCAGATGGACAAGTGCGAGTGAGCTGTGTGTGAGTGCTGGAGTCAATACACTGAATGCAGTGTTGAGAAATATAATGTACAGATTCATCTGCAGGTTGACCGACTCAAAAAACCAAAATGTTGTGGCACTAGTAAGCATGGTATACAGTGACACTCGATGCACATCCCAGTATTGGAAGCACTGGTATAAGTGTCTCTTGAAAACGAGACATTAGATGTTTTTAATTTTGTGTGTTGCTTGTAATGATTTGTTTTTATATTGTGATTGTGGTTGTCTGTTTTTCTTTTTATTTGTCTATTCTGTGTTAACTTAATTGTTTGTACCTCGTGGGGATGGACCTTGAGTCTGGAATAAAAGTATCAATCAATCAATCAATCAATTACCACTGTTAGCATAACTGCTACCAAATACTAGCTGAGTTCACTAAGTAACACTGTTAACCCAGTTAATTACTTTGCATTTTAGCATAGTTAGCATTGCTAGCATTGTTACCATAATGGCTAAATAGCCTCAGCTAATATAGGTACACAACACTGTTAGCACAGTTAATTACTTCATATTTTAGCATAGTTAGCATAATTAGGTTAAACGGTTGAGTTTTGATCATTTAAAACTTCAGACATGCACCCTGACCTGTTTACAGTAAGATGATGAAATGTATGGCAAAATCCCATAGACTGTCTGACACCATTTTTAAACTGTCCTGTCTCAAACAGTTTAAGTAGTTGCCGCATTAAAAATTACACAGGTCACAGTCAGATCCCAGACCTCTCTTACAAAGTTGAAATCAAGTTTATAGATTAAGCAGTTGAGTTTTAATCATTAAAGTGGAGGTTAGAGTGAGGGCAGAGCTCACTCTAGCTGCTAGAGTGGAGCAGTGTACTGTGACATCATCAGCCTAAGCATTCCGCCATTCATTGTCAATGGGCCAAAAAGTTGCAGAAAAATGACAATAACGGACGAACGTCAAGAGGTACGGTATACTGAAAGGTAGGCGGTCATGTCCAAACCGGGCCGGTCGTTTTAGAGTTGGAACGGTGTCTCTATCTCGAAAGCCTGAGGACTAGTAATGTCTGAAAAATCTGGTTCAGGAGAATAATAATAAACGGTGGGATAACAATAAGTGTGCTCTGCAAGCACACTTAATAATAATAAACGGTGGGATAACAATAAATGTGCTCTGCAAGCACATTTAATAAACTGACTAGTAGATGTTCAATCACAAATCAGACGGCATACGATCATTTTCTTAATGAATGTAATTTTACCGTCATCATAAGTGCAATCATGCTAACGCTAAGTGGAGGGCTAATACTGTACTTCGGGACTTCTTCCTCTACTAACTTTGGTTCCAGGCAATCTTACAAGTTAGCATGTCGAGGGAGCTAGCTAGTTCACATGTACATACAAGGCTGGCATTTAACTTAGCTTAGCAATCTTTCCTTGGGCTTAACTTGCATCGAATGGTAAAGATCCATAACGACCCCTCTTACAAAAAAATACAAATTCAATGCTACCTTTGTGGGAAATGTTACTGGAAATGTTTCCCCAACATGAACAGAAAACTAAACAGGCATGAGTATGGCTACCGCTTGTTATTCAAACAGTACGGTAAAGTTTCTCCTGTGCGACAGAAAGTTACTAGCCGTCGCTTAGTTTGTGACGTCATTTTTAGCACAATTTAAAAAAAACCTTTCTTACAAGACAATGACATGACAGATTTCAAGGCAGATATGTTTTGCAGTGGTTTCTCCGGTGTCCAACAATGTCAACATCAAGGTATGATGTGCTTCCTATGTAAAGTTATTTCATGTCAAAGTGACTTTAAAATGAATGGAAGTCTATGGAATGCTAAAGGCCAGGTTTTTTTCGCCCTATGGGTGTTTCAACTTCCGCGTCTGTTCCTGCCCCCTTGCTTGAGAGCCCAAAAGGTTCACTCTGCTCATTCTGTGGCAGAGAGTGAGGGAGAAGCAGTTTGAACCTACATCAGACAATGATGGTTTAATGCTAAGATCTTTGTTTGGGAAATGCACCCAGCTCGGGTTCGAATCCTGCTAAACGGTAAAAAAACACGTGGAATGATCTGTGAGATGCACTGTGGGCGCACTTTAAAAATAAAATATTTTGCACTATAGTGCTATTGTGGCGGAGATGAGTTTATTTTGAGTGGGCCTACGCTTGAGCTGTATTACTTTGTGACACTACAGGTCAGTGTGGCTGTAGACTGTAAAAGTCGCTGCCATGTTTATTAGGCACTGCCCTGTCCATGACCTTTCCTTGATGTTTCTAAGCAAGCCTCAGAGTGAGTGGATTGCCTGTTAAGTACAGGCACATCTGGATGAGTATTTGAGAAACTGCAAAGGAAAGAGGGATCATGTGGCACAGCACACTGTTTCTGCTGTCACACCTGTAAGTGATAGCCTGGGCACGCCCATACTTCCTGTGCCGCTGCATTTGCATTTCGCATGCAAGTCAGTCTGGCCAAACTGCCTGTCTACACCGTATCTACATTAACAGAGAAACTGGGACCAATGAAAATCTAGCTTTCAAAATGGCAATGGCGCGGTAGTTTAGCGACCGGAAATCTACTTCAGTCACTGTCAACATGGCGAACGTGGAGCAACGGCAAGATTTCAATGCAGCTGTAGCTGCTGTTGTCTCTTTAATATTTGGAGATGGGTGGCTCCCAGTCCAGATTGTTAATCCTACATCAGCTGCAGTAACTGCACCGAAACACAAAAGTATCTGACGTATATCCATGCATTGCACTGGAGGATTTCGTTCAGGACTTTGTTTCACAGCATGTAGCTTAAGTGAGTTCAGGTCGTTCTCATGGCAGCTTATATACAAGATAGTAGGATAGTGTGTGTGTCAAAGAAACAAAGGAGAGAGAAGTAGGGGGTCTCCAGTTGGAGGGCCAAATGGTCAGAGGAATATGTGAGAGGTTTATCTTTGTGCCAGAGAAGCGCGAGAGCGGGGGAAGGGCACATGATTAACTTGCTTTGAAACAATAGGCTAGTTCTGCTAGGCTATCGTTAGCATCCCCTTTGACCAGGTGAGATAAGGGTTAGTAAGAGAGGGAGAGAGAGAGAGAGAGCAGAGCATGCGTGATCTGTCACTCAAAGTCTACATGAAAACAGTGTAACACTTTCTTGCTGTGCTAAAGAGTATCCTATCTATGCCCAAGTGCAGGGGTGCAACTACTCATTTCTAGGGGGGTATGCAAGCCCCCCCCCCAGGTCAAACTGTCTTAGTGGCTGTGGTGTGTCTACCACTTAAAATTCACATTCGGGTTAGGTGCAGTGCCTGTT
Organism: Setipinna tenuifilis; assembly: GCA_030347295.1. Taxonomy (NCBI): domain Eukaryota; kingdom Metazoa; phylum Chordata; class Actinopteri; order Clupeiformes; family Engraulidae; genus Setipinna; species Setipinna tenuifilis. The sequence goes on along the minus strand of CM059275.1, from coordinate 2,010,503 downwards.
GCAGTGACTGAGTGAGCTCCAAGCCAGTCGGCAGCTTAACGTAGTGAAACTTAGTTCAGTCTCAATCGTTTGCATTATTCATATAACTCACATGCGAGAAGACAAAAATGATGTTTCATATTTAAAATGTCTTAGGGGCACTCCGATAGATACATTTCTGAATCAAGGGAATGGATAGCTGACTTTTAGTGCTGAGCGGGAGGACGACTGACACTGACGTTTGAAATGCAACATGAAATAGAGATCCACAACAGAGGAGATTTCTCTAAGACTGCAAGGGAAGCTCTGCTTCCCCTGAAATGTAAAAAAAAATGTAATGGTCAAACGTTTACAAAATGCCTTAAAACATGTTCATTTCAAACACCAGTTTGTTAATAATAGGCCCATTATCACAAATCAACTGAGTTGGTGTTGTTAACTTAGCATTCCACTGCTTCCACTTTGTTCTCATGGCCTATGGCCAACGCATTTCCTCATAGACGTCCAGCGTCAATGCACTTCAATGGGCCAGCACGGACCCCTAATTTTCTATGCATGGAAACTGGATGGTCATTGGAGAAATGCCATTTTTTTTCTCCCGCCCCCGGACGCAGAGCGTCTCTGGGGGTGAATGGAATGGTGGGCGGAGTTTTGCTGGTGTGGACTTCAAGCACCTCTGAATCCAGTTTTGATTGGCTGGCGTTTTTGATACATAGACGGTCACTTGGCTGCTGAAGCTTAGTCCATCGCGGATGTTGCATGCATCGTCAGACAAGCAGTGACCAATCTGTTAGCATTTCCTCAGCGAAAATACTTGTTCATTTCTTGCACTGTATATAAATCACACTCACACTTATTTCCGTTTTGGTTTATTACAATTTTCTTGTTCGTTTTTAATTTCATTTCGTTAGAATCATACTGTTAGGTAGGTTGGCGCTAGTGCTACTTAACTAGCCCACTAGCTCTCCTGAACTAGCCCGCTAGCGCATCTGCACTAGCCTGCTAGCAGAGCACTATGGCAGACCATTTTCTAGAGAAGGAACGAAGGGTAGAATTAACGTATAAGTAAATGGACAAATTTTATGATTAAGTTGGCAGTGAGCTTCCCCTCTTTGGAACACCAGCATCCGCCACTGATCCACAAAACCCAATATTTGCCTTTGAGCATCGATTCCGGGAACTTTGCAGATTGAAAATGTATAGTTCTACACACAAATGGAACCGCTTCTTGCGTTGTATGAGAGAATTCGCACCAGAGCTTTCAAGGGGCATGGGTAGCTCCACTCGAGCTCGGTATTAGCAAGTTATCTGGGAACTGGATATAAGTGGAGGTAATGGTCCATCTATCGACGCAAAGGTGCGTTTCGAGATGGTGCCCTATACACATATTTTAATCGACAAACGGCTTCAAAATCCTTGACTGTTTCTGTGTCTAAAACTGCAAAGCATGGGTGGCGTAGCGTGGAACGCTATTTGCTAGCATCACCCATTTTACTGAGGTGTCATCCTCCTAATCCTGAAAACGGGAGGGCTCTGACTGACTACACATTTGCATTTAACGTATGCTACCTGTTGTGGTTCTGTATCCACACCAGCATTTTCTGGCGCATCCCTCTGCAGTCTTCTTTATTTTTCTTGTTTCTTTTCCGGCATTGTGCACCTGGCAGTTTCTTACTCTTCTCCATGTTGACAATGACAGATTGGATCATACAGTAGCACGTTTACTACACAGCGTCTGGTTAACCCCCGCCCCCAACTGAAATTACAGTAGTAAGCCGCCGCCGCCCTTCGTCACCACTATAGCTACATACAGCACAGAGAGTTAGATCATGCAGCTGAGCTGCCACTTTATTCCTTAAAGTGCTAGTCCGGTGTTGTGCATGATCGCAGCGTGTGACAAACAACGCCACTTGGGTGCCGGCTACCCTTGCAATAGCTAGTAGCCTGGTGCCATCTCTTTTTGAATATTGGAAATATTCCTTCCCTCACAAGTCATAACCTCTCTCTGGCGCCCCCTGTGGTCTGGCGCCCCCCTGCAATGCATATGCTGCATGTATCACTTTTGCGCCACTGCCCAAGTGCTCACGTGAAGGTTGCCTTTTCTTTTCCTTTGTTCCTGGTTGTTGGTTGGAGAATCTTTGCTGATTCAGGGGAGTCCAGTTGAGGGAGTCCGGTGACTCGGTTTCATGGACGATCTGTGATGATCCGATGGAGGAAGAGTCCTTGTTTTAGGAAAGCTCTCTCGGCTTGTAGCCGGGAATTCGGCGTGCATAGACATTCAGAACTGTACTTCCTCAGCGTCTTTGGCTGGGGATCGGTGCTCTAGTAGGCCTAGTAGACTATGTTATGACAAAGTTGAAACCATGTAATATCATACCACTAGTGTTATGTTATCACATTTCTTAGCATACTTAAGGTACTGAGTATTCTATACAGTAAGGTCTACAAGAAAAACATAAACATATTAACCATGTTCTTTATTATTATTATTATTATTATGATTCTTAAAGGCCTATAGTTCTGTGAAGGTTTTATAACCAAGCTCCTCCTGCAATTTCAAAATTTCCAAGTTCAATTTGTTTTTTTCCAATTCTAATTTTTCTTTTTCCAATTTAATTTTTTCTTTTTCCAATTTAATTTTTTCCGTTTCTTGTTTTGTTTTTTCGATTTCTGCCTTGTACAGCTCCTGCCGTAGGGCATCCATGTCAGTCGGCTTTCTCTTAATTTTTTTCGCTGGAGGTGCTGAAGGTGCTGCTGCTTCTTCTGCTGCCTCTGGTGGTGGTGATGGGTGGATGGGGTGGATGGGATGTGGGATGGGTGGATGGGGCACAATGTCCTCATCAGGTGTAGGGTCCTGCGAGGCCTCATTTTGGACGCCACTCTCCAAACCCCCTCCCAGAACCCCCTGAATGCAGGCAGAATTCTCTCCAATAATATCGAGAACGATGTCGGAATAGGGCCCCATGTCCTCTTTTGCCCCCCCACCAGTAGACACAAACTTAGGATAGTCCTCGGAGGCCTGCATTTTCAAATCGCTCCACTTCTTTCTACACTCTTTTACCTCCCTTAACTCCACTCCTTTGGCATTCACCGCATCTGTGATTTTTTGCCACGCATCATTTTTCTTTTTGTTTGTAATGACAGTGTTAAATTTGCTGTCCAACACAGAGCGGGACTCTTCATATTTCTCGAGGAGTATGGCAATCTCCTCGTGTGTGAAATTTTTTTTCCTAGCCCTCTTATCAGACATGGTCCAGTCTAAAACACAAATGGGGGAGACAAAGCACAAGTTAGACCAAGCATGGTATGATAATATACCAGACATCCCAATTTCCAAAAGCACATTTCAGGGGGATGTTACCTAATCCCCCACCCATCCCAACATCCAACACTCACAGATCCCCATACAAGCTACAATGAAAGCCACTCAATTTCAACCTCTTATTTATTAATTTCCTAAATTAAAACAGTATAGTATTGGGACTATAACCTGCTGACCTCTTGACCTATTTGTATCGACGACACTAATGAAAAAAAAAGTTTGTTGACAAGGTGACAGTGTTCGCTAAGATGCTGTGGCTATCTGACAACGCATATGATATGCAGTCTCACTTCAGAAACATTGTGGGCCTAAATATCACAACTTTACACAGAAGGGAAACAGACAAGAACGGACTGACATTCATCACAGCTGCTGATTAAATTGTGTGACATGACTTACCCAGGAAAATATCAGTCGTCGTCAACTTCAGCTGCGATGAAAATCAATAGTGGTGGCTACTAATTTAACAGCAGTTGGCAGTTATTTTGGTTAATACATTCTTCACGTGAAAATAGTTGCTACACAACTCATTTCTCCTCGAGATACAATATTAAAACAAAGTTCTACACCATGTAGCACAGTATTCATTCACTGATGTAGCAATGTGCTAACACTGACAACACACCACAACACCCAAGAACTTTCGTTTTAAACAGCATTGTATTTAATTAAAATCTTCTAACGAATAATGTAACATCACCCATCATCCTCTTGTTACAAGTCGACTTTGGGGTGAAAATGATTAGTTAATCGTTTTACTTGCACTCATTTGAGTGCTATGCGTCGTAGGCTAATCGACCGAGTGGTCACTGGCAGAGTAGTTACTTCCTGTTTACATTATACTAAGCTACCAGTGATTGGCTTGAAGTTATGTCAACGTCACTAAACGCGACACTGGTATGTTTTACGCACTACTAACAAAGTTAAAACTTATGCTGTGGTGGTGCAACCGAGTTTCAGAACGCATTTAGTTTCAAACTAGCTACGTCGAGCGTGAGAGTTACGGTGGACCTTACACCCTAACTTACGTTCTAACTCAGGATGAGCTGGTGCAACCCACTGCAGACCACTAAGTATCCCATCCTTGCTTCTGTTAACAACAACTCTGTCCTGACCTTTGTACACTTTAATTCCTCTACCAGGCTATTTATTGGCAGCTGGATGTTTTTCCCATGCAGAGCTACAGTACTAAGACACCGTGGAACACCTAGCCACTTCTTGATATATGCATTAACAACCCTTTCTAGCTTCTGATAATAGCACTTTATACACTGACATAGGCCACATCACTCTGGACCAGATTGGCCACATCACTCTGGAACAGACCAAATTGCATACACCACGATTTCTGTTTTCCTGGCCACCCTGATTAATAGTTTTTCCAGTTCTTCCACTACATCTTTTTCTAAGCTGATTGACCTGCTCATAATGACTCAGGCCTGCATGATACCATCTCCCTGAGCTCTTTACTGGCCTTACCTTGATAAACCTCTGTTCAACCACTTTTCCCCCTCATATTGAAATGCTCCTCAACTTACTCAGCTTCATCTTCATCTTCGCCATCTAAGATTCATATGTATTTCTTAATATCATATTTATTAATCTGCTTATATAGCTTAATATAAATATTTAGTGAAGTATTGAACTGAGGAACAGCCTAAATCATTATATGTGTAATATTATCAGATAGAGAGTAGCTTTGCTAGACACACACCAGCTGTTTCTTGCTGTTCACAAAAAACAGCAAACCATATCAGTCTATTCATTCTATCTGTTACAAGTGTTAAAAAGAGATGAACTGACAAACTATTTTTTTTTAGTAGCAACACTAAAAGCATGTGTCATTGTTGTATAGGAGCTCAACTAGTGACCTTGTAGTAGAAAAATCAAAGATGCATGTATGTTGGGGCGTGCTTCCATTGACACCGTGTATCCCAACCCCCAACCAGATCTCCTGGATCTCCCGCCACACGAAACAAAGGCGTCACACCTGTATATAAGGAGGGCGGTGTGCCCCATATGATTGAGTTTGTATGGTCACAGCCTTAGGTGCACGCTGTATTAAGCTCCCGGATCCGTTACAATAAACCTCGAAGGTTTTGTCATTTACCACTACTTGGCTTGGCTTTGTCTCTACTTTGTTGATAACTAATTTTTGGACGACATTTTGGCACTGTGAGCAGGGTCTTTCATCTCTGAGACGCAGTTGGGACCGGACGACAAAGAGGAGGCTTCCCACGCCGCGACCTGGGAAGAGTTTTGCCTTAAAAACTTGGGACAAGGCCGAAGGAGCTATAACAACAGCTCCGTGGCACCCTCCTTCCCGACGTTGTTCGAGTGCCTCTGCGGATCAGATAACAAAGACCCGAGCTGTGTTGGGTAGCTGCCAGCCAAGCGTGGTAAGGACACTGAATTTACACATTTAAAGTTGTGTCTATAATTCAGAAAAAAAGGCCTATTGTTTGCCTGCCCTTAGACGGGCAGAGGATTATTAAGGTGTCGGGGACACCGCCCCACTACAAAAAATATTGGGCGCTGATAAATTATTTATTTGGTTATACTAGAGTGGGGATAAGTCTACTCGGGGAGTAGCGGTACCAAAGTCTGCTCGAGAGCAGCGAGCTCTCAGTCTATTCACGGAATAGCTACTAGTACCTTGTCCAGGGGGCAAGAAGCTCGTTCGGGGAACGAGAAGGCTCGAGGAGTCTGTACCTTGCGGGGCAAGAAGCTCGTGCTGGAAACGAGAATGTTCTGGTAACTTTGTGTGTGTATTTGTCATAGAACGAACAGATCTGGTGCATGCAGTGTTTATAATCGTTAGTACTTATTAGTCCTTGATAACTCCCACTAGTCTGCCGACGGGCATTGAATGGTAGTGAGCGAACAAACTAGTGCGTCTTCGGTGCGTTAAGCGAGCGAACCATTAAAAGTTTGTGTGTGTGCGAGCCTAGGTTGTGCGTGTGTGTACGTGCGTGTGTGTGGTTGCGTATGGGTATGTTTGTGCGTATCTATGTCTGTGTGTTATTCCCTCAAACTGCATGTCTTGTGCTCTGTTGAGAGCCATAACAATTAACCCTACCGAGATCTAACGACTAACCATGAGCATGTCATCCCCTTTGTTTCCGGAGCGAGTGAATGAGTGTGTGAGTTGGCCAGCCAAGGTAAATGTTTTTGTGTTTGTAACAGGGTTAAAACATTTTACTTTGTTTATTTCATGACGGCTGTTTGTGTATGTGCTGTTGCAAGATGTTTTTTTTTATGTTATAATGGATAATTGGGTGATGGATTTCTGGGGTTCCATCCACTTTGTGACAGACTGGGCCTGTGAAAACCCACAGATGGCTAGTTTGCCTGGAAACAGATTTGATGGTGAATTTTGATTGGATGTGTAACTCCTGATTTATCCTGATTGGACGGTAATTGAAAGAGTGAGTCTGTGCGCAATTTTTAGGAGAAAGAACGCTGTTTTCGGGAAACTAACCTCTAAGACAGTGCTAGGTGGTAGAAGTGCAGCTTTTTGCAGTGTCGGGACTACGGAGACACGACGCAGAGTGCCGTTCGACTGAACAAGTTGAACCTAGGAGATTCTGCAGAGATCAACGAGTCCCGCGACGCTGTGGGGAGCTAGGCTACATCGCTGTTGAGGGCTTCTGGATATCATGACAACACCGTGCGATTGTGCAACTACGGAAGCCGAGAGCGGCCTTCATAATCTTTTTTTTTTAATTCACCGTTATCTTGACATAACGGCATAATTAATTCATGATCTCGAGAAAACAAGAAAACTAATTCGAGATCTCGAGAAATCAAAACAATTATTCCGTGATCTCGAGAAAGCTCTGCTAAAAATCCCAGTTGTTTTTTCGTGATCTCAAATTAATTGTTTTGTTTTCTCGAGATCTCTAATTAATTATGCCGTTATCTCGGTATAATGATGAGCTCTGTTAAGTTGTTTTTTCGTGATCTCAAATTAATTGTTTCGTTTTCTCGAGATCTCTAATTAATTATGCCGTTATCTCGGTATAATGATGCGTTTTAAAAAGGATTATATGAAGGCCGCTCTCGGCTTCCGTATGCAACAACGAGGTAAAGGTGTTTTTTTTCTTTGTTTGGCTCATGAGAGTGAAGCGGCTGTTAAGTTTGTGGCCTCACCGATCCCAAGCTCCGAACAGGCCTGCAACTCATAGACATTCATTGAATCAAGTTTGAGCTGAACGGTGAACTGTTTGAAAGGTGAACTGTGGACTGTACATATCGTCGCTGTCGGGCGGAAACCTCGTATGTCCAAAACGGCTACTTGTCAGGGACACACCAAAACCCTTATATTTTTCTAAATAAATAAATGTTGTAATGTCAAAATTGGCACAACGACTCAAAATATGACCATGTAATCATGTGTTATGCTATTTAGTGACAATTTCCCTGAACCCGTAGTTGAATGGACTTACGAGATTTCTGACCGGCAGATTTAGCAGTAAAATGCGACATAGAAGGTTTGCGCAGCGTTGACTAGCGCTTCGCGCAGCGTAACCAGAGTCTTGTAACATCCCCTCACTATATTGAAAGTAAAATAAACACTTATACAGCAACTACAGCGTATCTAACCTGATTGATAAGCTCCCATTAACTCAAAAAGTAGTATTGTTAAAACCTGTAAGTAAACTTACCCGTGTAGGGTACTCACTCCTCTCCACCTATGATTTACCTCGATCTCATGGTTAAACTAACATTAAATCAGCTGTGTAGTCTACCCCACAGGTCCACTAAGTTCAAAACACGTTTTAATTTTAATAATAATTATAACTAAAGCAATAAACACCGGCATCCAAATGCTGTCGCAACATTTAACTCAGTGCAAGTACTTCTGAAAGTAATACCTAGCCTGACTGGCTCAATACTTGGCACTTTAACAAGAGAAGTAAAAATAGGGGAGGGGGTTAACCCAACAGAGATTAAAATAGTTTTTAATTAAATAAATAATCTTTACAATGTAATAACACTCATTATAGTCATCAAATATTATGTTCAGGTGATGACATAGACATAGAAGAAATAACAAAGAATAAACACTGACAATGGTTAACATTTAAAATTAGACATCAGGCTACAAAAGATTTCAGCTGATGACTCATTTCATTTCATGTAAACAACATTCTTTAGACACCTGTGTGAGAGAAGAACTATTAACACCAGCTGATAAATTAACAAAAAAGTGCAATATGTGTTTCCATTACTGTCTTGCTGCAGAACTATCCCACACTGGTAGGAGGCCTACCTGAAATACTGATACTGTACCCATCAGGTCTGCGTCACAGGAACACACTCTGCTGTGTTCCAGTGACGCCGAGTGTGTTCCAGTGACGCAGACCTGATGATGTGTTCTACACTAGACTGACCTGCACTTAACTAGTCTAAGAAAGAAAGAACTGAATGCAGCGTGTAATCAAACTAACGTTCTCTTAAAATGTTCGTCACTTCAATTATTTCTCAATGCCATGCACCGAACATGTATACAGCGGTGCTGGGTACAGTATCAATATTTCAATAATTATGTGTTTTCATTACTGTCTTGCTGCAGAGCTGCACCGCTGTATACATGTTCGGTGCATGGCGGAAGAATGAATGGTCCAGGTAACAGACGTCGTAAGGCTTTGGTTTTCTTCGTGCCTTCTTCATTACCGACACATACTCAGCAGGGACATACACATCTTTTTTTTTTTAATACTTTATTGTGTTCATTCAAAGTTCATTCAAGTTCAGAACAATCATTCATTTATAAACACATTTTCAGTTTTTTTTTTTTTTTTCTTTCCCTTTTTTTCCCCCACTTGTGATTATTTCAAAACAGAAAAAAAAAAAAAATTGGTACATAGAATAAATAAATAAATAAACATTTAAAAAATAATAATAATACATAAATCCCAATACCACACATGCACCTATACAGGCAGTTTGTCCTGTGCTCAGACGGTATTCTTTTTTACTTTAAAGTATTTGCATGTACTCCACCCCACCCACCCTTTTAACCCTTCTTTTTGCTCCCTTCTGCAGGTCTACATCCATCCATCCTCACAAACCCCCACATTCACTTTCCCACACAGAATACACGCATACACCCACATTCACCCCCACACAGAAGAATTCACATACCCTCACAACCCCCCCCCCCCACACACACACACACACACACACACAACCCACCCACCCGCCCACCCACTCACGTCCTAACCCCCATACACAAAACAATGAACCTAAAATACCTAAAAGAAAAAGAAAGAAAAATCTACAAAGGGTATACATATTTATTAACTGAGTGTAGTTTTGATTTCTCATGGGGGCGCCATAGTTTAGAATGGCTCCTCATCTTAACATTTGTAAAGGGACCATTTTTGGTCATACACATTCTCTTTGTTATTGATTCTATAAGTTATTTTTTCCATACTTCTCATTTCCTCTATACTTTCCAGCCACATATCAGTAGTAGGTGGTTCTACTTTTTTTCCAATTCCTTGTAATTTGTTTTAAAGCTGTTATTCTAAAGACCCAAAAGAGGTGAAGGTGTTCCTTTTCCAGCCCTCTGGGTCTTATGCCCAAAATAGCATTGTGATTTTGTATTGACACGTCTTTGCTTAGCTTTTCTCGCATAAGATGTTGGACTGCCTGCCAATATTTATTAAGTTTATTACAAGAGTAGAAAATATGTGTATAATCAGCGTTGTTTACACTGCATTCCCTCCAACAGCTGGTGTTGGTTTGCGCATATTTGGCCATTATTGATGGTGTTAGAAAGTATCTAATAGTTATCTTCCAGGCATATTCCTGCCAGTAGGGGGATCTAGTGTAAACATTAATATCTTTCAGGCACTGTTTCCATTCCTCTTCACTAATGGTTTTGTTCAATTCCAGCTCCCACTTGTCCTTTATGTGATCTAATTTTTCAGCCCCCCACTCCTGTAGAATATTATATATTTGTCCAGTTAAATGTTTAGTATTCTCACTCTGACATTTTTTCGCCATGTATTGTATAAGTATATGTAGATCATTAAGACTTTTGAGATGTGCTTTTTCATTCAGATAGTTCCTAAGTTGCAAATATCGATACAATTGATTGTTTTGGAGCTGGTATGCTCTTGCTATATTTTCAAAAGGTTCTACACCAATGTCACTGAACATTTGGCTGTGCATAACAAGGCCTTTATTTCCCCAGCTCTTAAAGGTGTTATCGAGTGTATTTGGGGTAAAGTCTGGGTCACTCTGTATTTCTCTTAAACAAGTCAGATGTTTATTTTTATATTCTTACATATTTTTCTCCAAGTTTTGACCGTATTATTTAGTACGAAATAATTTGTTTTCATCTGCTTCGTGGTGAAGAGTTTATTTAGGTTACCAACCAGTACTGTCTCCATATTTTTCCATTTTGGGCCCAAACCTTTGTTCAACATAATCAAAATTAATTTGACTTGTGCTGCATAATGGTAGTTAATTAAATTTGGTAACGCCAACCCCCCTTCCCTTCTCCTCTGTTGCAAAATGTTAAGTTTAACTCTCGTTTTTTTCCCATCCCATAAGAATTTTCTAAGTAAACTCTCCCAGTATTTGAAACTTATGTGAGGTATATAAAGTGGGATATTTTGAAACAGAAATAAAAATCTTGGTAAAATATTCATTTTTATTGCACTGATCTTTTCCATTAACGTAAAAGGCAAACTTCTCCACCTATTTAGGTCTTGTTTAACAGATTTTTCCAATGTTCCAAAGTTGCTTTGGTAAAGCTGTTCAAGGTTATTTGGTACCATCACCCCCAGGTACCTTATGCTGTTTTGGTCCCATTTGAAATTATATGCCTTTTTGAATTGGTTATCTAATTGGCAGCCGATTTGCATCACTTCTGTTTTATTTAGGTTCAACTTGTATCCTGACACATTACTGTAAGATGTTATTTCACACATTAGGGCCGGCAAGGATTTATAAACATTTGTTAAGTATAAAATGATATCATCTGCAAACAATGCTATTTTATGTTCCTCCTTTCCAACATAAACCTCTTACCTCTGTATTCTGTCTAATGCTTTCAGCTAATGGCTCTATACATAGAGCAAATAGTTGTGGAGATAACGGATCACCCTGTTTGGTTCCTCTCTTTATTGTGAATGAATCTGACAAAGTTCTGTTAACTTTCACTCTGGCTTGTGGAGTTGCATACATTCCTCTGATCAAATTAACAAATGTCTGATTAAACTTAAACTTCTTGCATACTTCTATTAGGAAGGGCCAAAATAATCTATCGAAAGCTTTCTCTGCATCCAATGTTATGGTTAACATAGATAGCTTACTTTTTGAGGCATAGTCTATAACATTAATGGTGCGGTGGATGTTATCACTCAATAATCTATCTTTTACAAAGCCTGTTTGGTCCAAGGCATTATATTTGACATTCTCTTGGCTATTATAGCTGTAAATACTTTTTGGTCTACGTTTAGCAGGGATATAGGCCTATATGAAGAGCAACATTCAGGGTCTTTTCCTTCTTTATACAATACTGAAAATATTGCTGAATTCCAGGTATTGGGCCAAACTCCTGTTTCCAATATCCTATTAAAAACTCTGCACAAAATGGGTATTAATAACCTTGAAAATTCCTTATAGAATTCATAGGTGTACCCATCGTCACCTGGGCTTCTCCCGGCCTTCCCATTCTTTATGGTCTTTGCTATTTCTATTTCAGTTATTGGCTGAATTAACTCTTCATTCTGACTGTCAGTTACAGCTGGGAGCTGCAACGTGTCCAAAAATGTTTTAATTTCTTTATTGTCAACCTCTAATTCAGGGGTATACAGATCTTGGTAGAACTCCCTGAAACCAGATGCGATATTTGATTTCCCCCTTCTGTAGACACCTTTTTTTATCCTTAACCGTGGCTACTATAGATCTTTCCTGTTGTTTTTTTAACTTAAATGCCAATTTTTTCAAGGATATTGTACTATTCTCAAAATGAGTTTGCTTACAGAGTACTAATTTTTTTTCGATCTCCATTAATTCTAATGATTTCAGTAGTTTTTTAGTGGCACACAATTGTGTATATACCTCTGCTTTCATACAAATTTCATATTCCTTTTGCAGGTCACCTACTTTCTTTTCTAAGAGGCTCTTTGTTTTTTCTTTTTGTTTCTTTTCCCAGGAGGAAAGTGCTATTATTTCTCCTCTTATTGTTGCCTTTGCAGCTTCCCATAGCACTATGTCCGATACTTCACCATTATCATTTAACTCGAAGAAAGACTTGATTTTCCTCGCAATTTTATCTTTTAAATGAGGATTTCCCAGTAATGAGTTATTCAATCTCCAAAGTGTTTCTCCTTTGTCCATATTCATATTCATTTCCATTACGACCGGAGCATGATCAGTTATTGTTATGGGTAGAATTTCGCACTTGCTAACTCTTCCAATATCGTTTTTGTACATAAAAAAATAATCTAGTCTGGAGAAAACCTTATGTGCATCAGAATAGAAAGTAAAAGCTTTATCACAGGGGTGTAGACAACGCCAAACGTCTGTTAAACCTATGTCTGTTTCAGCTTTCCGGAGTAAGTCTGCAGCTTTTTCTGATTTATGTTTCTTCCTACTCTGGGTATCTAATTTTGGATTCATGACCAGGTTAAGATCTCCAGCCATAATTACAGTTCCTTGTGCCTCCATCATTAACAATTGTAGTACTTTTTCCACAAGCCCATCCCCTTTTCCACAAGCCCATCCCCTTTTATATACATTAATCAGTGTTAAGCATTGCTCTTCCAGCATGCCTATTGCTACTACATACCTTCCCTCCTTGTCCCTAATACATTTTATTTTCTTAAACATAAGATGGTTCTTGATCAAAATTGAGACTCCTCTTTTAGATGTTGAATGGGAGGAGTGAAACACCTGTGCATTAGCTAATTTTTCCATTTTAGCATGCTCAATTGTACTTGAATGGGTTTCTTGGAGGAAGATCACTTCTCCCCCTTCTTTCTTAAGGTACTGGAGTATGCGCTTCCTTTTTATGACATTATTTAGCCCATTTACATTTAGAGATATGCATCGAACTTTCACCATGAGAGATATTTCACTTCCCCTTTGTATTTATTTCTAAGAAAATTAAGCAGAAAAACATAAAAAAAAAAGTGCATAAGTGAAACTTTCCCCCTAACCCAAAACTCCCATCTTGAACTTCCAAAGAGTGTAGCCTCTTCTATGTGGTTACTAAGTAGCTTCCACTGTATGTCGTGGAATGAAAGGGTCTTACTGTTTCGTCCATACCAACGTTTGGTTATGATGTACATTGGACTAAGGCATGCCCTTACAAATGTGGTGAACAGCATGATGTCTTGGAGTTTCTCCTCTGTTGTCTTTTCTTACATTGTGAGTATTTTAGTGCCTATTTGTATCCCCGCTCCCCACCCACCTACCTATAAGCCCACACATGGACATGCAAACTCACACACTCTATACACATATACCCCCCCCCCCCCCCAATCTCTCTTAGAGGGACATACACATCTTGATCCCTCAGACTTCTCTCGATTACGCTATGGACTGAGTCACATTCCATCTGGGTATGACCCTTCTCTAGGTACTTCTGTATCACCACCTTCTTGTTCTCCATCGCAAAGCAAAGAAGAGCACTGGCAAGAGTGGAATTCCTATTCTGGTAACCGCACCCGTCGCTCCACAGCACATATTCTTTGGGCTCATTCTGTCTGGTGAGGAAATCAACAATGCAAGATGCAAATTCACTGGCAGACAGGGCTCCCTCACTCTCATTCCATACATAACAGGTAGCGTCATGTGACAGCATGTTGTACACTGTGAAGTTGTGCACGGCAAATTTTGTTTTGTAATACAGTGCAGAGGCTTTTAGTTTGGGACACAGGAGGACGGCTTGAAGATCCATGCAAAGGACCATGGTGTCATCATTGGCACTATTTTTATCCGCCATCTTCTCTGCCCGTGCTTCCTTCTTTTGCAGGAGGTGGTGCTGCCACTGCTCATCGGACAGGTTGCCGGCTTTGAAGGCACAGCACACATTACACTGCTCCTTCTTCGGTTGGTAAAGGCCTATGTTTAACTGGTGGAATGCTTCTGAGAAGATCTGCCTTGAAAATGGTCTGATGTTCTGTTCTTCTGCTGCACGGCAATACACTGTGTGGACATGGCTAATCGATTGAAAGACAGGTTCAAGGTAAAGTTTGGATGTTGTTGATCGACAGTAGTGAGATGGCATCTTTGGAAGTCCCAGTAAAAAGCTGGAAAGGAACTCATGGCCTGCTGCTGATCTACTCTGTGTTTGCTCCTGGGTGTGTGTTTGCTCCTGGGTTTGTGCACTGGTGTGTGTGACCTTTGACCAGTTAAGGGCAGACCATTCCCCTATACCTAGTGTAGACAAGAACAATTTTTGCAGACTCTCCTTCTCTGACCATTAACTCTTAAAAATAAAAACAATGTGGACGAACGGCGAGAATCTTCTGATCCTCTTCTTCTTTTCACAGGGAGCACATCAATCAAACCACGTACATACATTCTCTTCTCCTCCCAGCTCATATTTCTCCAGAAATTTTGAAAAATCCCTTCCCTCTCTTCTTCATTGATGTCTTTGCAGTGGTGCTTCTTTGACCTCTGACACGCTGCTGATGTACACCTCGGCCCCATCATCCGTGGCTCCTTCAAGGCAACTTCACCCTCTCCTCTCCCAACATAAGACTCTCCACTCATTCTTTTTTTTTGTTGACGTTTTTCTTCCACGTGTTTTCTGCTCTTTTCTTTCGCTTGGTTGGAGGTGTGAGAGATGCATCGCTGGTGTCTTTGAAGTAAAAATAAGCACACAATATTAGTGAGATCTTGAAAGTGAAAGCCCATCTGGGAAACATCCAACTACCAGTTGTCATTGTGACACAGCATACACTGCACACTGCACACAACGAAATTACATTTATGCCTCACCCTGTGCAAATCATTCTAAACACTTCCAGTCATAAAAATTTTGTGTGAAGTTAAATTACTGAAATTCATCATAACAATTAATTTTACCATCATGCACTTCTGGAGTGAAATCCCTAACTGGGGACTCCCTGTCTGATTCTCCCTCTCCATCTGTCGATGTATCGCTGGTATCTTTATAATAACAATAAGCACACAATATTAGTGAGATCTTTCTAAACACTTCCAGTCATAAAACATTTTGTGTGAAGTTAAATTACTGAAATTCATCATCACAATTAATTTTACCATCATGCACTTCTTGTGTGAAATCCCTAACTGGGGACTCCCTATCTGACTCTCCCTCTCCATCTGCAGATGATTCGTCGTCTGCATCCTCAACATAAAGGTTTTTGGCCTCATCGTAGGAGACGTTAACCAGACTACACAATTCCTCTAAGGAAACGGACATTGTTTCTGTAAAGCACAACAAACCATGTAACATTATCTTTATCGTGACTGGTTCATCAACTACTGCAGTAATGGTGATGCGTAAAGACAGGCCGTAAGCGCCAGCTAAAATTGTTCAGGGGAACGCTAACCACCCGAAGATAAACACCAAGAACTAACTAGGTCACTAAAACGTTAAATAACTTGTTATGGCTAACAAAGTTAATCTCAAAAATCAAATGTGTCCGAAATACATGACCTAGGAGATAGTCAGACTTCGACAAACTAGCGGCAAGCTAGATGAAGTAGCTAAATGTAGCTAGGGTAGCTACTAGCTGATAGCTGATGGAAATACGCAAGAGTAGAAAGCTACTTGCAACATAGCACAAATCATAACTGAAATACAAAGTGTTATGTGTGGTGAGATAAGACATCAGATGATAAATTGCAGTTGATCATATTTAAAAGGGCTAAAGCGCCAGGAGGATGTTTGTGTCCCTCGTCACTTGAATACTAAAGTTGGAAATCAGATCCCGGTTTTAGACTCGGAAAATCTGGTCACCCTACATACGACCAAAACATCATCATCAAAGATTTAATAATGTCGACACGATTTTAATGACTTTTTTCTGAAATATTTACCTCATATATCGTCGAAGTAGTGACCATAAAAGTTTCAGGCAGCTTCTTCAGTAACTTCCAAAACCCTGTCAGCGTGAGGTTGAGTTACGAAGTTTTGACTGACAGTTGAAGTGTCCAATGGAGATACCAGATTAAGACCCAAGCGGTTTTTAACACTTTCTATTGGTTCATTGTTTCCAAAAACATACACCCACCTGGAGACTGACCAATAGCATCGATTTCTGTAACTATACAAAAAATCTCAGAAATGGAGATACGAGGTTTCCGCCCGACAGCGACGATATGTTATATGTTATATTGAATTTGGACGTGTATTGTTGTAAATGCTTATGCTGTTGAAGCTTTACTTTATATGTTGAGGAAAGTAGGGATTTACCCTTACTGGGATAAAGTTATATGTGTGTACTGGGTATCACAGTTCAGTTAGAAGCATTAGACAACAGACGGGATATAAAGGAACAACGCAGGGCACCCTTTATAAGTTTGTACTTACAACGTACTCGTAGCATACTTATCATAGTGTTAAAGGGGGTGCTACATGTTGTCTCTTTGTGTGAAAACCCAGAAAAACCTAGAGGAGAAAACTTCCACTTTCACAAAGACCATATTTACCACTTTCATTTGCTCACAGGATTCCCAGATTAGATTTGAAAGACTGTACGGATTTCTAACATGACAATTAACTTTCACGCTTTTTCCATTTCTTTGTTTAGGTTTATGAAGCTAAGCCTATCAGGCGAGAATATGATTTTATGCAGAACCTGACTTTAACAAGAAGTTTGATTACAGATTTCGAATTGTGTTCGGATTGCATCAGATTTCGTTTGTGTCACTGCTAAATCTGTTTTCTGATGAATCATCCTTGAGTATACTTGTGCAAAATGTTTGCCTTTCCATAACCTCTTTGTTTTCTTTCACAACAGATGAGCTTGTTTTAATCCCTCTGAAGCAGAGACTTCAGAAACCACTCAAGAGTCATGCAAAACCTGTTTTTATGCTAATCGATTGCCATTTGGTCACCTAGAGAAGGTGTGATAAATTTGATGTCTGAAACATCTCAGCATAGAACATAGAAACACATACATTTTAATGCCTTTAAGTTATACTGTTCATTTTGCCTCATATACTCAATGCAGAGATTCATTTATTTATTTTGTTTGCAGTTATTCCATCGCTTGTTTGTTTTAATCCAATGATGAGACTTATTGGTTGTCCTGTCTTTAGCATTGTCATATCTATGTTTATAAGGTCACATTAATATAAGAAACTAGAAGTGGTTATGCCAATCTGTAGTATATATCATGTTTACAATGCAAGTCCAGGACACTTAAATTAATGGCTAAAATGCAGTTTAGGTCTCGACCTCCACAACCATCCTCTAGTTGTGTATTGTTTTGATTCTGTCTGGTTTATCTAAACAGTTTTATGTTTTTCAGGAAACAAACAGTTGTGTGCCATGGGCAAAGCAAAGAATTTAGTTTTCAAACAACAGAATATACTTTTTGTTTGTGGGTAAGAAGTTTTGGTACACTCCTGGTATTATGTCATCTCTCCTTTGCTAATTTAGACTGAAAAGTTTAATTCCTGACGTAAGTTAATAGTGGAGATCAAAAGGTGCTTCCCCGTCTGAGTTATTTAAACTTATGGCGTAATTTAATAGTGGACACTAAATGGTTTTTCCCCGTCAAGGTTAGACATTAAGGATATTGATACAACTAAAAAAAAAAAGGGTAATTTTTTTTTTTGTGTGTGTTTGCTGCAAAGGACCCTGATCTGCTAAGCTGTTAACAGCTATCGCAGATCAGAAAGGGGGAGGAGTACGGTTTGTAGACTATAGGCTATTAATAACTTTCAATGGAAAATGGGGGGTGAAGCCTAACTATAGACCATGTGATCATGAATGGTTTTCGGTATTAACAATGAAGTGGCTAATTGAACAATGACATTATGTCTGGGGTGTGACAAGGGGGTAGCTTGATGGCTGATGAGTCTAGGATCACCTCCTGATGAGTCTAGAATCACTTCCTGATGGCTTTAGGATCACCACCTTTTTGCAGACATGTTAAGTCAACACCCATCGTCACCTAACAAAAGCTGG
Organism: Setipinna tenuifilis; assembly: GCA_030347295.1. Taxonomy (NCBI): domain Eukaryota; kingdom Metazoa; phylum Chordata; class Actinopteri; order Clupeiformes; family Engraulidae; genus Setipinna; species Setipinna tenuifilis. Next base: position 1,992,063 of record CM059275.1, on the reverse strand, counting down.
TCCCGTCTGAGCTACCCTGGTTCCCCTATTCTAAGAATCTTTTTGGGTGTCAATCTTAAATATACAAGTACTGTTGGACCAGGGTGTCTTTGTTTCTTTGTTTTAGGTCAGACTTAAGGAAATGTCTGACTCTGACAGCCTAATCAGACTTAAGAATCAAATCAGACTTATGAATCGAATCAGTTTCAATGGAGGATGGGGGTGAGGAGGGGTTGTTGATTCTGACTGTACTCATGCCTGCACTGTTGATAATACAAGTTATAGGTTATCTTAGATGGACACTTAAAAGCTAACTGAAACATCTTGCTTCCTCTCTATAAGAGATGAAGAAAACCGACGGACTCATTGATCACAAGTTTAACCATTTTCATAACCAACTACATTTAAGGTCTGTTTGAGATTTGCAGGAAACCGACGCCTTGCCTTTCACCATCGAAGGACAAGAATCCTGCATAACTAACTACACTTAGGATTTGTCTGAGATTTGCAGAAAACCGACGCCTTGCCTTCCACCATTGAAGAACAAGGATTTTACTGATTCTGCTACATTCACAAGGTGTCAAAAGGGGGACATTACAAAGACCCCTGTGCCAAGTCACATTTTATTGGAGGAAGACCTGAGAAAGTTGCTGGTGAAATTGGAGCAACCAACCAACACAGAAACTACACACACACACACACACACACACACACACACACACACACACACACACACACACACACACACACTTTTAGTATAGTGGACCTACTGAGGGCAGAATAAACCCCATGAGCAGTACGGATCCAGAAGGCACAGGCAGTCTACCCTGGCCTTCAGTATAGGCGCTTCAAGATTTAAGAAGATGAAGAGGATTACTCTTGTTTGCGTGTGTCCACACACAGACACACTGCACACCACACACCACATGAAGAGGAGTCAAACATCATATGCGTCATCCCCACACTTCTTTCTATTATAGGAATTCTACAGCTACCAAGATGATGGTGTTCACCATACTTTTCATATGTCTGTTTAGCATGGTCTGTTGTTTTTTTTTTTGTTTTTCATATGTCTGTTTAGCATGGTCTGTTGTTTTTTGCTTTCCATAAGTCTGTTAGCATGGTCTATTGTTGTTGCTACTTCTTTCCGACGTTCTACAATATTCTGTCACAGCCACAATATTAGAGTATTAGAGTTCCAACATGTTACACAATTAGAGAATGAAGATGACACAATTGTATAGACCTTTTTAATGCGCATTTTTGTCCGCTCTCGGCTGTCCAAACCTGGGTGGTCATTTTTCACGACATCGGAAAGGAATTTTCCCAAACCTCTCATCGGTTTCCACATAATTGGCAGTGATAGTGGTTTTACTTTGGGTAACATGGGTTTCGCCTTTCCCCGCAAGTGTGACTGATAAAGAAAAGAGAGACTGGCAGGTCTCATTCATGGAAACTGTAAATGTATTTGTTTAGTTCTTCTTGGATGCATTAAGGGTAATTGTAATAGTCAAGTCAGTTAGATCTATAGTTATAACATCATGCTGTTTACGGTATTTCATTTGCTCATGGAACCATCTTTTTATCTGTACAGACTCTCTACTGTCAATTTCCTTTTAAGCTGAAGTTCAGAATGTTTTTGCACATGTTAAGGCTGCTTTTAATTTATTATTTTTTCATTTAACCTGGGTTTCATTTCCCTCCATTGTAACGTAACATGTAACATCTTTTTTTATGTGAAAGTTTGAAAACTTTCAAAGGGGGGTAATGTAGTAGAAAAATCAAAGATGCATGTATGTTGGGGCGTGCTTCCATTGACACCGCGTATCCCAACCCCCAACCAGATCTCCCGGATCTCCCGGATCTCCCGCCACACGAAACAAAGGCGTCACATCTGTATATAAGGAGGGCGGTGTGCCCCATATGATTGAGTTTGTATGGTCACAGCCTTAGGTGCACGCTGTATTAAGCTCCCGGATCCGTTACAGTAAACCTCGAAGGTTTTGTCATTTACCACTACTTGGCTTGGCTTTGTCTCTACTTTGTTGATAACTAATTTTTGGACGACAACCTCATTGCTGCTGAACGTAACCAATGTTTTAGCATTATAGTTTGGGCTGAGATGTGTAATATTGGCATTTCAACATTAAATAGTTCCTATTTCAACATCAAAAAAGAAAAACATCATTCTGATAGTGGCTTCAAAAGATTCAAAACACAGCACAGCCATATAATGTTTTGATGTTTCTTATCGTATCATTATAATAATATGGCCCACTTAAGGATGTCCAAGATAAGGGTAGTAAAATTCGCTAAGGTATGCAGAAAGCTTAGAACCATAATAGAATGATCTACATTTAAGTGCTCTTGTCTTGAGCCCAGTCTCTTTTTGTTGAGTAGAATGAAGTAATACAACCTAGTGGCATTGTATGATAGCATTCAGCTCAGTTAATGGTAGACACACACTGACAATTTGTGAAACGAAGGTTGGGGTCAAGTTCATAATTTACTGATCACTTGGTAATGAATAAGGTTCTTACCCCATCAGCGACGGACTGGTAATCTGTGAGTTCTGGAAAAGTCCAGAACGGCCGTCCAGTCTACGGCCGATAATTGGTCTTTTTTTTTTTTTTTCAGTCGACCGGCCCTGTCTAACAGTCTAACACCTAGGCCTACCAGAAGATGGCGCTGTAATGATAAATTGTCAATCAAACATAGGCCTACATTGTGTCAAAAAGTCAACAAAGAAGACCGTTTTCCTCTAGCCTGGGCACGCCCATACTTCCTGTGCCGCTGCATTTGAATTTCGCTTGCAAAGTCAGTCTGGCCAAGCTCCCATTCTACACCGTTTCTACATTAACAGAGAAACTGGGACCAATGAAAATCTAGCATTTCAAAAAGGCAATGACGCGGTAGTTTAGCGACCGGAAATCTACCTCAGTCACTGTCAACATGGCGAACGTGGAGCAACGGCAAGATTTCAATGCAGCTGTAGCTGCTGTTTTGGAAGGTGGATGAACGTTAGCCAACGAAGTCTACAAAGAAAATCTCCTTGGCATTGTTGTCGACGAGGTTCATCTGACTTATAAATGGTAAGTGTTGCCAAGTCAACCCAGTTTACAATATGTAAATAGCAGAACAACACAGTAATAATATCTTGCAAAGTTGTGGAGCTATTTCACTGACAAAATAGCTGCACGTTACATTGTCAGCGATAGCATATGGAATTTCGAGCTTTTGTGCAGTTACGTTTTTGTTTACTCATATGCACGTTACTATTCTCTGTCTTATACATGGACACTAATGTGATTGGTCGAAGCTTCGTCCAGTAGCAAACACAGGCATTTCACACACGTGGGTTAAGCCTGCCCTCTGAGAAATGGGTTTACAACACAGCTTGGCGTTGCGTTAGCGTTAGCCGGGCTAGTTGCGTTAGCCGGGCTAGTTTTCCTCTCTACCGCTCTGGAAAAGGCGAGCAGAAAACGCAAAGAAAAAGGTGGATGGCAGAAATTAAAAGAGAAAAAAACAAAGTTGTTGGAGAATGCAGCTTCAAAATGTAGGAAGCTTACAGAGCTTTTTGACCGCGGTAGTGGGGCTAGTGCCGCCAGCAGCAACAGTAACGTTGATGTGGAGATCGCGAATCAGATTCTGCACAACATGATGCGGATCATGATGTGGAGGGAGAGGTGATCTTCACCGCACGAATGTAGGCATGGCTACTTGACGGAGGAGGAAGAAGAGGAGGTACTGGTAGGCCTTAAGTGACGTTATGTAGGCCACTCAATTGACTACTCTGATAATCAGCTTCTACTTATTTGATTTGCGTTGTGATGATGATAAATAATGGCTTATTGCCCTTAAAAGAAACACGCAGTGAATTTGACAAATAGGCTTTTTTTATGCGCTACAAGTTAATTGATGCATTGGCCTGGAACCTAATAAAACTGCAGCAATGATTTGTAACTTGTAATGGAAGACAGGGGAATCAAACTTCTATAGAGTTTAAAACTAATTTGTATCACGAAAAAAATTACAAACAATAACACACATTTACACATTTGATTGATCTAAAGTTCTTGCATAAATACTCGAAAATGTTCTTGAAGAAACACTCAAAATAGTTGTGTGGATTGTCAGTTATGAAAATTATAAAAAATAATGGATAATTGATGCTGTTAATTGTATAGCCTACTAAGTGCAAGCTTTTAAATAATGACTCAAAAAATATTTGCAAAACCCTCAAATTAAAATATGTGAGGGATTTTAATTTGAAAATTCTGAAAAAGAATGATCAGTGCCACTGTCTTCAATATACATTCAAACAGTTCTTAAATAAATACTGAAAAAATAGTATGTGTGGGTTTTCAATTATTTCAAAACCATATAGAACATATAATATACAGATAAAGAAATACCAATGAGTTTAATTTAACCCAGCTAATATTTTTGGAGGCAGTTTTGATACTGTGCCTAAAAACAGATTGATGCAGTCTGGGAAAAAAGGTAGAGAAAGTCCAACAGAAAAGGGGATAGAAAAGGAGAGGGAGATTATAGGAAAAGACAGTCATGGAAAATAAATAAACAGGGACTGAGAAAGAGAGAAACAGAAAGAGAGAAAAAGAGAGAGTGGTGGTCAGCAGGTGCATCAATTTGGGGCTGAAATGTTCTTGACCAGAAACGATGCAGGGAGACAACCCACACCTCCAGCTCCAGACAGCTTAATGAGACACGCAGCTGGGTGAATGCTGATATTAGACTCTCTTCATCACTGCACCATCCTCACCCCACTCCTGAGGCTCAGTCTTGGACATCCTCTCACTGAGACAATACTTTCTATGAAGCTTATATTATTAAGACTCTATAAACATTTTCAGAATGGGTTATAATGCCTTCATAAAGCTTATTAATGATTGAAATTAGTATTCATAACAACTTACACACTTTATGAATGTTATGAATACAAACATAATCTAAAATGTTACCAAGTCCTCTTTGATTGACAGCCGCATTGCTTGCCAGTACTGAACTAAAAATGTTTTGAACAGCATAAAACATCTATCAATCAATAACATCAGTTATCTCAATCATTGGACAGCTTCATGTGTTGTGTTACTGTTACAGCTTGAGTAAACACTGCATGGGTCAACAAGGGTACCTTACACTGAACCACCGACAGTCCTAGGTGACAAGTTGGAGAAAAGATTGAGCCGCATGAGGAAGACATCACAAGATGAGCGAAAGGCATTCAGTTTTGACAGGCCACGCGGCAAACTCAGGAATAGATGTTAAGGTATGGTGGCTCCGAGCTGCAGACCTGATTCACGGTGACAGGTGACTTACTGACGGTGTGCTGCGGCAATTAGAGTCGCCCCTGTTCACGCTGCACTTCCATGTTGTGTCTCTCTGTGACTTGCTAGGACTGGGACTGAAGTTTGGGCTCTACTGTTTGACTCACATGAACACCTGCTGTTCCAAGTAAGCACAGGTAAGGTTTGTTTCCCCATTGATTTCTGTCACAAGAGGAGCAAGGAATGACATAAAACTGTTCAAAGTAATGATGGTGATCTTCCACTAGGGACTATTGATAATATGTTTGCAACACCTTGGGTTCTTAAAAAAGACAATCTGCTTTAACATGACATACCCCCAAAATGGTGGGTCCAATGTGCCATTGTCATAAAATCTACATGTTTTTACTATATGTATGATCTACGTAAAAAAAGCCAAGGTAAACTTTACTTGGTAAATATCTTCATTCAAAGGCATTTACAAACCTTGCAGCTTTGTGGCCATCAAACCCCACTGTAAATTGTGATACAAACTGCTCCACCACCACACCCAAGCCCAACATTTTCTCATTTGAATTCATGGCTGTGTGCCAATCTGTTACAAACATGCAGATGCCACTGCCTATGTTGCTTTCATATTCATGTAGTGACAGGCAACCTGGCTTCAGAAGGTCCAGTCAAGTACAACATATTTGTTCCAGACATTCACTAAACCAGTTGATTCTACTAAGCACAACCATTTAGCCAGGTAAACCATTTAAGTATTGAGATCACCAAAGCACAGGTAGTTCCTGGTCATTTGGGATATATGGTGCTGGATTGTAGCCTCTGAATAAAGGTTGCAAATCACTGGTTTTCCACTGCTTTGATATCAATTCAGACACAACACTCGGGGCAAAATAAAGACAACCTAAAGGAAATGACTTTTTGCCTCACTTTTTATTTTCCTTGTAAAAATCTTGCAGACCATTATGGCTTTTAGGTTTAGGTAATACCTTGCTGTCAGTACTGATAGGAGTCAGTGAGAGGTATTCATTTGCTTTTTGTCACCGAAATAGAGATATTTTTGAAACAATACCTTGTCCATTTGCTTTTCACAACAGTGTGACTGTTTTTTTTGCCTTTCTTCCAATCTTTGGCTTTGGGCTAAAGTGAAGAGACAAGTTAAAAAAAGAGCCTGTACCTCTATTTGTCACTCTGACTTATTTTGGGCGAGGTGTCAGTGTCTGTTCCCCTGATTGCCACTCTCACTGAGGCACATTCAGTCATGTCGCCGCAATCTCCCAAATAAATAATCTGGCGTCTTCACCACTTGCCTAACCTGTGGCCAGCAGCAATGTCACAACAAAGACTGAATATCTCAACAGACCTGATCCCACATCTAAACATCTCAATACTATCACAGTACACCAGTATAAATGTTCCCATGTTTTTCTCGTGATAGTGGTTATTTAGAAACCTTTTCTAAGACTTTAGACTTCAGACAAGCAGTGCAATATAGTATACAATACAAGCACACATGTTTACCAAAGCCCCAAGGTAAAAGTACAGGATACAAATAGAGTCCTTAAGGTCATTACATGTATAATTTTCTTTCCCTTATAATAGAGGTGATTCACATTAATGCCACATTATTCTAATTGTTTGTCATTTACATAATGCAACCATGTTGGGTTGCAGCTTATTTTTAATAGTCCATGCTTTTACCCGCAAATATTTTTTTGAGCTGTGTGTTAGACTCCTAAATTATTGTGTTATTTAATAAAAACAAAACTAGACTGGATATCTGCAGAAAATACTAAAAGTGTGCTTGTATGTGTCAAGTTTCATGGTCATTGACATAAAAAAATAAGTTGTGCATACTTTGGATGGGGTCAGAAGCCAATGTACCAAATTTGGTCACGATCATAGTCTTGTCGAAATATGAGCTCACTTCCTGCTGGTGGCTTTACCACTGATTTTAATTGGCTGTCATGGACAAATTATTGTGAAAATCAAAATGCCATTATGTAGATTTTGTCAGGCATGGTCAGAAGATGATGTGTGCCACGTTTCCTGAAATTGGTCAAAAATTTTGACCTGTGATAATTTAATTTCACTTTTGTGATTTCCCAAAATGGCAGAAAGGTTGGGAAGCAGAACTCGATGTCATACGAGTAATAGAACCTGGCTTGACCTGAGAATACCAGTGATACCAAGTTTTTGAAAAATGGACATGCAGTTCAAAAGATACATGCATAAATGAACCTCTGACTTTGACCAGTTGGTGGCACTAGACAGGTTGAGGTGCTGACATGACATTTTGTACAAAAAATCATGGAACTGTTCTGATTCAGTGTACCAATTGGTTCTATGGGCTGCCATAGACTCCCATGGCACACGATTATGCAGGCCATGGCATAGGTTATTATGACATCATCACTTCATCTCTCTCTCTCTCTCTCTCTCTTTTTTTCTCACTCTTTCTCTCTCTCTCATTCACAGTCTCATTCAGAACATCAGAGTTGAAACGGCGTCTCTATTTCAAAATCCCTAGGACAGTATTTGTCAAACTGGGGTGCAAGTAACCCTGGGATTATTTGGATCAATTCAAGCCTTTGTCAGTATAAAGATATTGTTCAGGTATAGACATCAATGGATAGAAAAATAACTTAAATTACAGCCATTACAATACAACAGACTCTACCACAGGTACCACCAAATCTGTTTAAAATGTTTAAAAATGTTTAATGTTTAAAAAGTTTATGCAGCAATAATTATGCACATCAAATCAGCAAAACCCACACAAATTCTCAGCCTTGACACAGTTTTCAATTTAGATATTCACTTTTTGCAAATCAATAGACACAATACACACTCTCTACCTAACACACAGAAATCTAACAGGAAATAACATGAATTCTTTTTCAAACACAAAGGGCCCTATTTTGCTGCGGCGCATTGTGCATTCGCGACATGCGCATGCTGCCATTGCTATTCTGTGTCAGCGCAACGTTAATTTTTTCAGGCAAAAAATCAATCTTGTCTAGATAGCAGATGACATTGCGCCGTGACGGGCGGGTCAGCGAAAAGAAGAGGTATGGTCTGGCGCAAAGCGCACCAGATGCTATTATGAGGACACATAAACCAGTTGCGCTTTTGATCAATAACAAGGTCCTTTATCGTCACTGGCGCATTGTTGAAAAGCTATTTTAGGGACGCACAACGCTTTGAACCCCGACGTACCTGCTGCTGCGCCAGAGCGGCGAGCTGAACTGGCAGAAAAGTTGCAACATGTATAGCCTGTATAGCCATGTATTTTTATGTTTTAGTAAGCAAACAGGCACAGATAATGAGAATATAGCAATGTTGTGCAGTTTATAGCAATGTTCTGCAGTTTATTTACAATTTCTGTGTTTTAAATAAACAGGGTGGCAAGTTGTAAGAAATAATATGGACAAATTATCAGAAAGGAAACTAGTGGACTAATGGTTTGATGGACCTTCACCTTCCGTTTATTTTTGATGATTCCTTTGAGTTTAAAGCTTTTGTTCTCCGCCTTCTAACGTTGTTGTACTGCTTTCGGCACTGTTCAAAAGTTCTCTTCTTGCCAAAGGAGGATACAATTACTGAAGATATTTCCTCCCATACGTCTTTGGCGCGCGGAGGTTTGGGGGGATTCTTTCCATCTCCGAATATTAACTGCTCACGCGTTTTTACTTCACGCACGAACAGATCGGTCACATACTTTTGAACAATGCGCCTGGCGCAATGTTCACTTTTTCCGCCGTCAAAATACCAAATTGTGTCGGGAACGCCCCAAAGCAACTTGCGCGACAGACTTTAGACAATGCGCATATGAAAATAGAACCCTAAGTGTGCTCGCTGAGCAAGAACTTTTTCTAAGATTAATGTTTGGGTTTGGATCAGGCTATTTCTGTGGTTAGTTGACCATTAGTTAGTGTGATATGTCAGCTCACAGACACTATAGAACATCTAAAATCTGGAATAAAGTGTGACTTACTATCATCATTTCTCAACTAAGGAGCCTTTATTAAAGTACTATAAAAACTACTGATTAGGGATCCATTCAAAATATTCAAAACAGCCATCACACAAAGACAGTTCCACTAATAAGTGCCCAAATTACCTTGTAAATGTTGCGTGTGTGTGTGTGCGTGCGTGTGTGTGTGTGCGCGTCTGTTTGTGTGTATGTGCATGTGCATGTGTGTCTAAGGGACCTTGAATACCACACTACAAAGAACCTTAATAAAGCACACAGAGGGTTTCTTCACAAAATACACCCAAGACCAAGAATGGGTAGGTCTGAGTAATTAGGAAATTTTAATAAAGTCTAACAATAGGAAGACACACTGACTACAGCTATCAATTAGCCCCGAGTCACGAAAGACTCATTACAGCCACCAATTTCACGTGAAGACAGATTGAGTATTGAGGCAACATGTAACAGGCAGAGGAGGGAGGTGTCACCATTATTGCTCAGGGAGAGAAGAAGCAGGAGAGGAGTGAGGAGCCCTCAGACCAAGTGTCTGACACGTTTGTCATTTACATTAAGGTTATACATTCAAGGTAGACTTGCTTCAAATTAGATTGTCTGTGTTCTGAGTTTGAGGCAGAATCCTTGTCTGAAATCATGTACTGAAATTATTTAACTGAGATACAATCACACATACACACATACAGGCACGGTTACACACACACAGACACACACAGGGTCATAAAGGGACACATGCATTGCGTTTGCAACTTACAAATTTCTTTATCTATCCATCATAATAATGCTTGCACATTTTAAAACAGTCACACATACACATACATACACACTCCCACAAACACACACACATACACACATACATGGAGGCTACTTTGTAGTCATATACTTGCTCATTTAAACACACACACACACACACACACACACACACACAACAGGACCATTACTGGCACTTGTCTGGTCTGTGGTCTATTTTATGGTGGAGGGGTGTCTGACTGGATATGTGTGTGTCAATGGTTGGCGGGGTCCAAGAGGTGCTTGGTTAATGGGTGAGTGGTTCATAATTAATTCAGTCCATGCAGGAGGACCAAATGGAATGGGGAAGTGCCCACACACAGTGCGTCCACTTACCGAACTCATTAAGGGAGTCACTGGACCCAGTGGGGCCCCCTGATCCCATGGTTTAGGAACCAAGAAGCCAGCATCGACCCAACCCCTGCCACGAATGCTAGTTATGTTAATACTTTTATTGCATGAGGTTTTACAGGGGCTATACAATGAGACATTTTAAAGCTACTGGTTGCCTAGTAACGGGGATGCTGGCGAGCCTAACGCCGCTCCGTCTGGCTTGTTTTTATTCAGTATTTTTAATATTTTTCACGAATACACTGAATATTTTGTTAGGTTTTCATCTATAATAGTTTAGCTAAGTTTAACAATTGTATATAGTCACTTTTTCTTTTTTGATAGTGTGCCAGTTTTCTTTTTTACGTGTTTTGTCAAAGTCCTTCTACCCTACGACTGGTGTGTTTTTAAAATTGGTGGACGCCAGAGAAGTTAGGCTGAAATAGACCACTGCTACACGCAACATTTACTAGATTTGCTTATGGATGAGACTGCTATAGCCTACTCACCGAGTGAGTATTGAGTGAACTTTATTGCCTTTGGGGAAACTTTGAGCCTCCTGGGCTCCTGTGCCAACGTGACGTTCTTCGGCGTCCGAGGTGTGCCCACAGAGGATCCCATTGTAACGGAGTTTACAGCAAGGCGGACTGCAGGGCTGTTCCCTCTCTCTGGTCTGTTGACCGCTGTAGAAAAGTGATGCCCGATCGACGAGTTGATTGTCGTGCACTGGCCACCTTGCCCAGGTCAGATGTGCACTCTCACTTCAACCGTCTTAAACTTGGACTGTGCAACGTCGGATCCATCTCCGACAGGGCTCCTTTGATCGGCGACTTTGTTGCAGACCATGAGATTGGCTTGTTATATCACACTGAGACTTGGCAGCGGAGCAACGACTTTTTCCACCTGGGTCAGGCTGTCCCGCCTGGATTTGTTTACACCTGCAAGCCTCACTCTTCCGGGAGATGGGGCTGTCTCGCCCTGCTCTATCGTGAGAACATGAAGATGACACCGATCACTCTACCTGATCAGTCCTCCTTTGAACTGATGGCTGTCAAACTCCAAGGAACTCGATTCCACTTTGGACTTTTTATTGGCCCCGTTCAGACTGGGTTTTTCAAAATCCGGATTCAAAATCCGGATAAAATTTATCCTAGAACCTTGTGCGTTCATACCAGACTTTACTTAATCTGGATTTCAAAAATCCTGTCCGGCGAATATCCGGTTAATTGGCCATCACTGCAGTTCGAATAGAAACCGCTAGATGTCGCTAAGCAAAGTGGGGTTTAAGGGTCAAACTTTCCCTGCGCGGTCATCTTTCTTTCAATATGCCGGTGAATGCACACACGTTTTTGTTGCTCCTGTTTTGGAGAATACTGTGCAGCCGTGGGAATAATTGCATGCTCTCCGAAAAAAAACAACAGTGCCAATGTAGCATACCGGCTCCTCGGCATAAATATGGCATCAAACTATTGACCGTCTAGGGATGAATTACTCACAGCGGAGGCCTGGGGTAAACTATGGTAGAGTTTACTAATGAATGCTCTGCAACATATTAATGCTTGTGAGCCCCCACTCTGAATCACACTTCAGAGATATTCATTCAGCATACTTGAACCGTACATATTTCTGTATCAATTAGGCTATCGAGACATAAGGCATGAAAAGGAAACAAAGGTTATATTAAAAATGAATTATGAACATTTATTGGAAACCATTGTAGTTAATAAAAATCACATAGAGTGATGTCAGCAAAGACATATCCTGAACAGCAAACATATAAGAAAAATACCCGGCCGGGGTTTAAAAGGAAAACAGTGACTATGGGTGCCCAGTTGTTACCCCGGTACCCTGGTACCCCTATGTCGTGAGAGTTACTCACGACACCGCAGCAGAGTGCCCTCACAAGGTAACCCATGACTGTCATTCACCGCGAGCAGCAGCCATCCAGCCCAAACGCCCAAGATGTCCACTCGACCCCGCCACAGTCCACAGCGACACAGACGAGTCTGGCAACACGAACTCCAATCTATGGTTGTTCAAAGATGCATGTCTGTTAAAACGTGTTTCCATTACAAACGTGTATCCCGAGTCCCGGCCAGACAACAAAAGCCGCAACGGAGTCGCCGGCACAATAAGCGACTCTATAGGGACTCCAAGTCGCTCGCGAGCCCCATGCACAAGCTCCATAAGGAATTCTGTAGGGGCTGGGGTCGCTCACGAGCCCCATAAGGAACTCCATAGGGGTTGGTGAATCTCCCGCCAACCACGAAACAAAGACCCTCATACCTGTATAAAAGCAAGACGATGTGCCCCGTATAATCGAGTTTGTATGGTGACAGCCTTAGATGCACACTGTATTAGCTCCTGGATCCATTACAATAAACCTCGAGGGTTTTGTCATTTACCATTACTTGGCTTGGCTTTGTCTCTGCTTTGTTGATAACTAATTTTTGGACTACATTTTGGCGCTGTGAGCAGGGTCTTTCATCTCTGAGACGCAGTTGGGACCGGACGACGGAGAGAAGGCTTCCCACGCCGCGGACTGGGTAGAGTTTTGTCTTAAAAACTTGGGACAAGGCCGAAGGAGCTATAACAACAGCTCCGTGGCACCCTCCTTCCCGACGTCGTTCGAGTGCCTCTGCGGATCAGATAACAAAGACCCGAGCTGTGTTGGGGAAGCAGCCAGCCAAGCGTGGTAAGGACACTGAATTTACACATTTAAGAGCGGTTGTCTAACTATCAAGGATGTCGTGCAGTTCACAAAAAATCGAATTCTTTTTTTTGTACCCAAACGATAGCATTTGATGACTTATATCACTTGTGAAAGTTTGAGTCTGAGCAGATAAATATTTTGGGAGAACGAGGGCCTAGAAATTTTGGGCGGAATCGGACTGTATTTTACGCTAATTTCGCCATGCTTGACATTTTGACAAAAATATTAAAACAGAGCAGGAATTTTAAAACCAAAGAGTTCCACAACAAAACTAGAGATGTTTGTGAGTAATTTGGGGTGTTTTATTAGTTGGTATGACAAAATCCGAATATTTTAGGGATTTTTACTTTATTTTCATTTTACGCTTAGAGTTTATGCTTGGTCAAATTCAAAGGCTTATAAACCCAAAAGTACGCGGAAATTGTCACATTTTAAACTTCGCAGTCGAAGAGTAATACTTTTACTTGGTATTCGTGAAATAAAATTTTTGGGCACTGCAAAAACAAATCTCTGGGAAGACCCGATTCAAGTTGCGTTTTGGATGATTTCGGCACTCTAAAAGCTTCGTGTGGTCACGACCTGATCGGACATGGATCTCAAATACTAACTTCCCAAAGACTTAGAAACCAGTTCAAATACTTAAAAACACTTTTAATGAGCTACTGTTTCACTTACAAGCCTCATTGTATGGTACGGAGTTCAATTTTAAGCTTAGCATTCCCTGGGAACTCTACAAACAATAACAAAGTGTACATGTACAAAGTGTACAAAAGCCGTGAGTAATTAATATTCGGGGATGGAAAGAATCCCCCCAAACCTCCGCGGGTCATAAGTATGAGAGGAAATATCTTCAATAATTGTGTCCTCCTTTGGCAAGAAGAGAACTTTCGAACAGTGCCCAAAGCGGCACAACAACGTTAGAAGACGTGAAACAAAAGCTTTAAACTCAAAGGAAACATCAAAAATAAAAGGTGGAAGTCCATCAAACCATTAGTCCACTAGTTTTCTTTTTGATGATTAGTCCATTTCATTTCTTACAACTTGCCACGCTGTTTATTAAATAAACTGCAGAACATTGCAATCGCTGTTTATTTAAAACGACAAAAGAAACTGCAGAACATTGCTATAAACTGCAAAACATTGCTATACTCTTATTATTTGTGCCTGTTTGCTTACTAAAACATAAAAATACATGGCTATACAGGCTATACATGTTGCAACTTTTCTGCCAGTTCAGCTCGCCTCTCTGGCGCAGCAGCAGCTACATCGGGGTTCAAAGCGCAAATGGTTTATGCGTCCTCATAATGGCATCTGGTGCGCGTTGCGCCAGACCACACCTCTTCTTTTCTCTGACCCGCCCGTCACGGCGCAATGTCATCTGCTATCTGGACAACGTGATTTTTTGCCTGAAAAAATGAACGTTGCGCTGGCACAGAATAGCAATGACAGCATGCGCATGTCGCGAACACACAATGCGCCGCGGCAAAATAGGGCCCTGTGTGTGTGAGTGAGACACAGTGTGTGTGAGTGAGACAGTGTGTGTGAGTGAGAGAGAGAGAGTGTGTGAGAGACTGTGTGTGATTCAAATCATCAGCACAATAATACTCACGAATGGGCCTACAATACAGCTAGATTTCCCATTGATCGTCCTCTTTAAGGTATAGACATTGTTTGGCATTGATTTCTACCTCTATCTAGTTTCAAATGTAGCTGTTTTCCATCGTGTTTCAATGTTTATGTGTCGAAGGTATAAGCATGTACACTTTGTTATTGTAGAGTTCCCAGGGAATGCTAAGCTCAAAATTGAACTCTGTACCATACAATGAGGCTTGTAAGTGAAACAGTAGCTCATTAAAAGTGTTTTTAAGTATTTGAACTGGTTTCTAAGTCTTTGGGAAGTTAGTATTTGAGATCCATGTCCGATCAGGTCGTGACCACACGAAGCTTTTAGAGTGCCGAAATCATCCAAAACGCAACTTGAATCGGGTCTTCCCAGAGATTTGTTTTTGCAGTGCCCAAAAATTTTATTTCACGAATACCAAGTAAAAGTATTACTCTTCGACTGCGAAGTTTAAAATGTGACAATTTCCGCATACTTTTGGGTTTATAAGCCTTTGAATTTGACCAAGCATAAACTCTAAGCGTAAAATGAAAATAAAGTAAAAATCCCTAAAATATTCGGATTTTGTCATACCAACTAATAAAACACCTCAAATTACTCACAAACATCTCTATTTTTGTTGTGGAACTCTTTGGTTTTAAAATCCCTGCTCTATTTTAATATTTTTGTCAAAATGTCAAGCATGGCGAAATTAGCGTAAAATACAGCCCGATTCCGCCCAAAACTTCTAGGCCCTCGTTCTCCCAAAATATTTATCTGCTCAGACTCAAACTTTCACAGGTGATATAAGTCATCAAATGCTATCGTTTGGGTACAAAAAAAAGAATTCGATTTTTTGCGAACTGCACGACATCCTTGATAGTTACAGACAACCGCTCTTAAAGCTGTGTCTATAATTCAGAAAAAAAGGCCTATTTTTTGCCTGCCCTTAGACGGGCAGAGGATTATTAAGGTGTCGGGGACACCGCCCCACTACAAAAAAAAAAAAATTATTGAACGCTGATAAATTATTTATTTGGTTACACTAAAGTGGGAATAAAGTCTGCTTGAGAAGCAGCGGGCCCTAAGCCTATTCACGGAATATCTGCCGGTACTTTGTCCGGGGGGCAAGAAGCTCGTTCGGGGAACGAGAAGGCTCGAGGAGTCTGTACCTTGTCCGGGGGGCAAGAAGCTCATGCTGGAAATGAGAAGGTTCTGGGAACTTTGTGTGTGTATTTGTCATAGAACGAACAGATCTGGTGCATGCAGTGTTTATAATCGTTAGTACTGATTATTATCATCATATGGGTGTCCCTGATGACTCCCACTAGTCTGCCGATGGGCATTGAATGTTAGTGAGCGAACGAACTAGTGCGTTTTTGGCGCGTTGAGCGAGCAAAACATTAAAAGCTTGTGTGTGTGCGAGCCTAGGTTGTGCGTGTGTGTGCGCACGTGTGTGTGATTGCGTATCTGTGTGTTTTGTGCGTATCTATGTCTGTATGTCTACAAGCAAATACTAACAAGCAACGTCCGGAGTTTTCTGTTAAAGTCCACTATTACACTCGTATATACTTTCCGGTGTTTTTGCGAAAAGAATTGGAAAAACTAGGGGACCTGGAGATATGGGGAGTAGCTTTTGTAAAGTAATCGGGGGGAGTGCTAATGGGCCAGTAACCTCGCCAGGGGTTAACGACCCAGGATGTTTAAGAATAATGTATAAAAAGTATGGGTGTGAATGTGTGAATGAAAGCTTGTTGCGTAAATGGCATAGATGGACTGAGGGGAAATTTCCACTAACCGGTACTCTTAGCGTAGAAAGACTGAGGGAATGCAGGAGCATAATGGAGCTGAAATCTAAACCTTTCCAACCTAGGATATTTGATAGATGGGAACAAGAAGCCTTAAGTCGAATAATTAAAGAGGGTGGGGGGAAAAGAAAACAAAATTATGGATCGGGACAGGCCAGTGTAGATGAGAGAGAGAGAGTGGCTACGCCGAGAGAGTCTGAGATTGAAGTCGAAGTGTACGTACAGCAACGGCAACCGGCAGCCCTGTTGGAAAAGACACGGCGGCCTCCCAATTACGACGATTCCTGGATGCCATTGTATCCCTCTTTGCCTACCGCCCAAGCCGTGCCCGACCCAGTGAGTCCTGCCCGCTCACAACAACCACCGCCACCACTTCCCCTCCCAACCAACCCCTGTTCCCCACACAATCACCCAGAAGCACCCACCAACCTAACAACTACCACGCCCCCTTTTCTCGCACAAACCCCACATGCAATTCCGGCTTTTCCCCCACAGGTCACAAGGCCCGCCACGGCTGGACAGACTTCCCCCACCTTAGCCGCTGATTTCTCAGAGACCAACAGACCTGTACGAGCCGCCAGAGGGAGGGGAGTAGAAAGATTATGTTATGACATGACCGGAAGACAGACGATCAACAGAATTGGCTCGTTGGAGGACGATGATGACAACAACCATACTCCTGATGGATATACCAGTTTTGCCACCAATCAACCAGCCCCAATCACCGCATTTTCAGCCCCCATCATCCAAATACCAGGCCACGATGGACGTCTAGTCAGGGTAGCAAGACCCTGGTTACCTGACGAGATGAAATCCGTGGCAGCCGGTCTCCCCAAACCAGAGGACGGCATAGACGTGTTCATAGAGGCTGTAAAACGTATGGACAGAATATATCAACCCACGACAGCTGAAGCTGCCACGATTTTGTCCAAAAAATGCCTTCCACATTGGCTACAATTAAGATAAAAATTACCACTTGACATAGATCGTACTGCTCCAGCTACGCCTGCCGATGAAGCACGCAACATATCGGCACAGGCGTCGGGCGAGGACAGATACCAGCATGCACTTAATGAAATGTTCGTTGAGTTAAGGTCATGTTACACTGTTACAGAGGACTGGACAAAAATGGCGATTTCCCAAGGAAAGGAAACTGTCCGAGAATTCTATGGCAGGGTATCTGCAGCCGTTTCTAAACACGGTGGTGGAACTACGACACCGCAGCAAAGAGAGACATTGATCAGCCAGTACTTCCTCTTAGGCGGTAAAAGCAACATGGTTAGCTATATAAAAAGTCACCTAGTAACATGGAGCACGGCTTCTCCAAATACCTTACTACAGTACGCGGAAAACTTCGAAAGGATCATGGAATCACATGAGAAAAAGAAACAAGACGATTTCCAGGAAGCAGCGTTGAACTTTTACCAAAGCAGCGCATCAAACAAGGGGGGCAGGAATTACAGGAGACGAAACGGAGGACACCGCGGAGGCCACGGCACTAGAAACACTGACGAGTGTTACAACTGTGGACAGATGGGACACTGGTCGCGTAATTGCACCAAGGAGTGCCAGGCGTGTGGTCGTCGCGGACATTGCGCACCCGATTGCCACATAGGACAAACCAGGAGGGGTGGATCCCCATCACAGCAACACTACAGTGGTCCGGTCTGGACACGAAACATTGAACACGCATAGGATGAGGAGAAGTTTATCCAGGAGTCGCCGGGTCCTGGAAATGACACTTCAAACCCATTTGAACTGTACCCTCAACTTACATCGAATCCGAAAACACAACCCAAACTCTCACTCTCTCTGAACGGGGAATTAATTTCTTTTTTAGTCGATACGGGAGCAGACATTAGCACATTGGGGAAAAGGGATAGCGATACATTTTCCATGTATGAAAGTGACAAGTGTGTGCATGTAACAGGAGCTTCAGGTCAATTCATATCCGAGACTCTGTCTAAACCGCTGACGGTGGAATATGAACATAGAACACTAACACATTCGTTTCTCCTCTCCAGAGTTTGCCCTGAAAATTTACTGGGTCGGGACTTATTGTGTAAGATAAATCTAACCATCACACTAACACCGGGAGGGGTGGGTTTGGAGGGCCCCACCATGTTATTCTGTCAGAAATCATGCCCCTCTTGGATAGGTTATGAATGCATGCCCCCACATAGTGTATTCGAATCATCAGTGCCGACCCAGGGAGAAGTTGAGTCACCTGAGTTTTTGCGTTGCGTAATGGCAGACTTCACTGAAACTCCACCTCCGGAATATTTAGAAAAATGGTACCTCATAGGAGAAAAGGTCGACTCCATTGATGTTGTTGGTGTACTCACCAGCAAGCATTACTCTGCTGGGGTGGTGGATTTGCCACCTGATTTGAAAGAATTGTTTATTCATGCTGATTCCTACCCACATATAGCTTTGGCTAAGACGAAAGGTGAATGGAGTGGTATTGGGCCCTGGGTGAAAGAGTGTGTAAATGAGAATGATTGGGCACCGGTGCATCACACCCCACATTTATTTCATTTAGTTAAACAAAACACATACATCTTACAGAAACATGGCTCCGTAACAGCAAAGCCAGCATACAGACCTATTTTTGTGCCACCTGAACCATTACAGGAGAAAACGACTGTAACGCTGTCTCCTCAGGAGACGGAAAGTATTTATGCAGCTGTGCCAGATACATTATGGGCCAAAGGCAGTTACGACATAGGCACACTATCTACTGCCCCGCCCCTGACAATCAAGGCTAAAACATCGTATTACCCATCAAAAGCACAATATCCCCTATCTAAAGAAGCTGAACAGGGGATAGAACCAGTCCTCAAAGCTTTCTTAGACAATGGTGTAGTAGTACCATGTTCCTTTTCACCTTGCAATTCCCCAATTTTGCCAGTCAAGAAAAAAAGACAACACATGGAGATTTGTGCAAGATTTAAGAATGATAAACGAATGCGTACTGTCAAGACATTCCATAACACCAAATCCATGCACGATCTTAGCCGATCTGCCCCCAAATGCAGTATGTTTTTCTGTGATTGATGTAAAAAATGCGTATTTCTCAATCCAAATAGCCCCAGAATCCCAATTTTGGTTTGCCTTTTCATACAGAGGACAACGCTACACTTTCGCGCGGCTGGCTCAAGGATACAAAGAAAGCGCTAGCGTATTCAACGAAGCTCTGGTATCGTGTCTGTCAAATTTCACACCCCCAGCTGGAAGTACAGTCATTTCTTACGTTGACGACATTTTAATCGCAAGCACATCAAAAGACGCATGTCGAGAGGACACCATAGCCATACTCCAATTCTTAGCCAGTGTCGGACTCAAAGTAGACAAACAAAAACTGCAACTCGTCCAAAACGAAGTAAAATACTTAGGTCACGTTCTAACACCCGGGTGTAGAGCTCTAGACGCGTCGCAAATTTCTGCCATAACGTCGTGCCCCAGACCCAAAACAAAACAACAAATGTTACGGTTTTTAGGCATGATCGGCTACTGCAGAGCCTGGATCCTTAACTACTCAGAGAGAGCGAAGCCATTACAGGCTTGCGCGAATGCATGCAAAAGCTTGACTGACAAACTGACTTTGACTGACGAATGCGAGAATGCGTTTGTGGATTTGAAGAATGCACTGTCATCAGCCCCCGCGCTGGGGTTGCCAAATTATGATTTGCCGTTCCACTTATTCGTATGCGAAAAATCAGGCTATATGTCTGGCGTTTTAACGCAGACACACGGCGGACAATACAGACCCGTTGCATATGTATCGAAACAATTGGACCCAGTGACGAAAGGGTTCATTCCATGTATGAAGGCTGTAGCAGCAACAGTCAGCGCAGTACTGGCATGCAGTGACATAATTTTATTTCACCCCCTGACAGTGCATGTTCCTCACAAAGTACAAGCCTTGCTACTACAAGCAAAAAACTCACATCTCACGCCTGCCCGTCTCCTGTCTTATCAACACGTTCTTCTGACTCTCTCGCATGTGACTCTCGTACGATGCACAAAACTCAACCCTGCAACACTGCTGCCGACAGCTGAGGATGGTGATGAGCATGACTGTTGTGAAGTGGTGTCCATGTGTACTAAACCCAGAACTGACATTTCTGAAACGCCTCTTACTAACCCAGATCTAATATTGTATGTTGATGGTTCGTCAATGCGTGCTGGAAATGGAGAGGTGTGGAGCGGTTACACTGTAGTGAACTCGCACGAAACTATTGAATCCCACTCCCTCTCCGGCCGACTTTCGGCCCAGGCAGCCGAACTAATTGCATTGTACAGAGCATGCGTTCTGGCAAAAGGTAAATCTGTTAACATTTACACAGATAGCAGATATACTTGGGGGGTCGTACATGATCATGGGGCAATCTGGAAAGAGAGGGGTTTCCTCACAGCTGCGGGAAAGCCCATTCAGCACAAAAATTTAATCACAAAGATGCTGGAAGCCATTATGCTTCCAGCGACAGTCGCTGTCGTTAAGTGCGCTGCCAACACATCTAACAGAGACGACGTCAGTCTTGGGAATGCCAGAGCCGGAGAGGGGAAGGGAAATCCCATCAGAATTTCTAGAATTATCTCAAACGCTGCAAAATTTTCCAAATTTACAAATACCCGACGAAATCACATCCGAGAACGCCCTGAAAGAATCCCAATTGGCGACAGACAACAAAGAGAAAAGAAGGTGGATAAATTGTAAACCTAATGCAGATGGCTTATGGGTGCACAACCCAACAGGAAAGCCAGTTCTCCCAAAATCATGTTTCCACATTGTTGCAAAATTGTCACATGGCCCAGATCACGCAAATTCGAACACAATGATCCAAACCGTCAACAAGTTTTATTTCGCACCAGGGTTCACCTCAGTGGCAACCGCTTATTGTTCAAGATGCATTACGTGTTTGAAATATAACATTGCACCCACAATGAAAGTCAGTAGGGGACACCACCCACCGCCGCAAGGGCCGTTTGAGCATGTGATGATGGATTTTATTCAATTGGATAAATGCAGAGGTTATGAATACTGTTTGGTGTTGGTTGACATGTTTTCTAAGTGGCCTGAATGTTATCCAGTTAAACACGCCAACGCCCTGTCAGTAGCAAAAGCCCTAATGAAGGACTTGCTCTGTCGTTGGGGGGTGCCAAAGCGCTTAAGCTCTGACAATGGAGCACACTTTGTGAACAAAGTTGTAACATTACTATCTGACAAATTGCAAATTGACCTCAGAACACATTGCGCATACCACCCGGAAAGTGCCGGGGCGGTGGAAAGACTCAACGCAATGATCAAATCCAAATTGGCAAAAATCACAGCCTCAACCGGACTCGATTGGGTGAATGCTCTCCCACTGGCTTTATTGCACCTCTGCGCACGGGCGACGCGATCTACTGGGCTAAGTCCCTTTGAGATCCTCACCGCTCGTCCCATGGCCATACCCAGCCTTCCATATCCGCCTAAATTGGAAAATGTTGATGGTACGATCGCCGGTTACATGCGAGGACTGATATCTGCTTTGTCTTCTCTATCTCAACAGGTGCAGTCGGCGTTACCCCAGAGCTTCCAGACAATGCATCCAGTGGAGCCAGGCGCTTGGATACTCGTGAAGGATTTAAGACGGAAACATTGGAACCAGGAGAGGTGGCGCAGACCATACGAAGTCATCTTGTCAACACCAACAGCCGCCAGGATCGCGGAGAGAGACACCTGGATTCATCTATCACACTGCCGACTCGTCAAGGATCCGGAGCACTACGTGAACTAAGCACAGCCATCGTGAGGCCAGGACACCTAAACATCTAACTACGAGCCGCCACATTGCCCACTACTTGCATCAGTTTAGCTAGAAAGACCACTACAAGTTTGTTATTTTCTGTTTTGTTTTATTTTAGCAGTGGCCTGGGGCGGATTCAAGTCCGTAACAGAAGCGCTGCCGAAGACTAGGGACTAGGTTTTTATTTATTTTTTCTATAACTGAGCTAGAATGCTGGCGCTCGTCATAACGATGGCATGCTTAAGCACCACAACATCGGCTCCGACGATGGAAATCTGCGGAACGAACAGGATGTGGCAGCTCGCGTTCCGTGCCGGGACGGCCCTCACGGGAAGAAGCGAATCATGCTGGATATGCCAGGAGAAATCCTTCCGGCTGCGCGTATTCCCATACAGGACCGCGAATAACTCCGTGTGTGCAGCATCAGGACTGTGCACCACCAACAACTGCTTATCAAACATGGACACCACAAGTTTGCAAAAAACTTGATACGCTTCATCTTTAAATGTGATGTTGACTCTGATGGACTCTGTTTGGCTGAACGAAACAGGAGAACAGTCCCACAGACAAATGGGAAGTTTCACCTACAGCGGGATAACAGAGGACATCAGTCCATGGCCCTCCCCCATTACCACTGACAAACCCATTCCCCACACCTCCGAACCCTTCACCGTTAACAATGCCAGCGAATCCCCTTTGAAGCAATCGCAAGGAGACTTAGAAACCCAATTAGTGCCCAGAACGGTGGGTCATGTATGCCTGTCCGTCACAGCTCACCCGAACGACCACACAGCAAGAAAACAACTAGGACGTAGCGAATGCCAGTATTATCTGAACGCCTCCTATGGATGGGACGAGCGGAGTGGGAGCACAGAGTTCAACGAGAAGCTTTGCCACAGGAATATACATGGGAGGGAAATATTTTCCACGTTTTAGATTTAGCTCAGTCCCTAATCCGAACTTTAATTTCGCTTTGCCCATGGGACTGTATTGGGTGTGTGGTACATCAGCATACTCACACTGGCCAAGTCATGCCATCGGAACATGTTACATAGCGGCCGTCACACCCGCAATGTACAACTTACATAAAGAACATTTCTCGGATAGCAGCAGGTCACATCGACGGCGGAAAGATTTAACACATACACTGGGAGGCATGACCAAATACAATGGGTACGTTTTAGCCAATCCATGGACTGGACAAGGAGCCACAGTAGGGCTCACTTTTTCCTTATGGGGCGGAGTAGTAGCGGCCCTGCAAAAAATCAACGGACTGGCTTTTGAAGTTCAGGGCATCGCCAACGAAACCGCCAGCGCAATGGCATTAATGAACTCCGAAATGAAGCATATGAGGACAGAGTTAGTGACCCAGCGACTGGCGCTAGATTTGGTTTTTGCACAAGAGGGAGGTCTGTGCAAAGTGATTAACACCTCATGTTGTTTTCTGATACCGGATGAGTATGACAATATCAACAGTTACATCGAAAAGCTCCGGCACGCCATCCCAAACCCACCCCCACTCACGGCATTTGATAATCTCCTTGACGATTTCGAACAACGATTCGGTGAAACCACTTCAAAGGCGTTAATGGCAATGTTGAAATTGGGTTTGCCCTTTTTGGTGCCAGTAGTAACCCTTGTCGCAATGATTTTCGTCACAAGATGCATACTATCCCAGATCTATAACCTCATGCAACGCCAAGCAAAAGCAACTAATTTCGTGACTGTGTCAACTGACCAACTCAGTAATGACAGTTTCATTGATATTTTTCCTACATTGTAACGTAACATGTGACATTTTTTTTCTTTCTTTTTCAATATGTGAAAGTTTAAAAACTTTCAAAGGGGGGTAATGTAGTAGAAAAATCAAAGATGCATGTCTGTTAAAACGTGTTTTCATTACAAACGTGTATCCCGACTCCCGGCCAATAAGCGACTCTATAGGGACTCCGAGTCGCTCGCGAGCCCCATGCACAAGCTCCATAAGGAACTCTGTAGGGGCTGGGGTCGCTCGCGCGCCACATGCACGAGCCCCATAAGGAACTCCATAGAGGTTGGTGAATCTCCCACCAACCACGAAACAAAGACCCTCATACCTGTATAAAAGCAAGACGATGTGCCCCGTATAATCGAGTTTGTATGGTGACAGCCTTAGATGCACACTGTATTAGCTCCCGGATCCGTTACAATAAACCTCGAGGGTTTTGTCATTTACCATTACTTGGCTTGGCTTTGTCTCTGCTTTGTTGATAACTAATTTTTGGACTATAACAGCTAGCTGCGATGCTAGCATGCTAGCGAAGTTCCAGCTGCTAGTGACTGCTGTTTGAAAACATTTTTTCGCTCAAGTAAACAAATCACACAAAACAAAAGGACTAACTAAAAATGGACATAGAAGTGTGTGACACAGTGCCTGAATGTCCACGAACACATTACACGTTGTAATATTTACAGATTTGTCTCTCAAAAGTGCGTCAAAGTTCCTTCTCTCCTTCCTCCGTTTCCCTGACAACCCCATACCCAATGGAACACAGAGGTCAGGCTGGCACAGAAACGATAAGGCCAAAAACAATAGCCGTGTTCGGATGAGGGTAAATGTCTACAGACGAATGTAGCCGCATGTAGTCAGCGATGCATTGTGGGCTGAAAATGTTGCATTATGGTTAGACTTTGTGTCAGAGTTGCCAGAAAGGCGTGGCGCTGTCACAAAAACGTCAAAAACGTCACAAAAACCCATGTGATGTAGCCGCTTGTAGCCGCATGTAGACAAATCGTGCAAACGCTTGCAGTTGCTTTTCCGCGGCTACAATCGTCTAACTAACGCCTCCGTGGTGACGCAACTTTGCCCTGGTTGGTTTAAAGTTCATTGACGTCTGGACACGGATGTTGTGTAGCGCTCTGTCATGGAACTTCTCATCTTATATGTAGGCTACGTTATTTTAGTCCAGTTTGAAGACATATCTTTTCTCTCTCTTTTTAGCTTGTTCTGGGGCGTGTATCTGATGCTGTCAAGCTCAATCTTTTATTTATTTATATATTTGTTAATCTCGTTTTTATTGTATTGCTTTGTGTCAGTAGGCTATACCTATTAATGATCTTTGGGTTATGGTTTTGCCGTGTTATTTTTCATCCTTGTTTTGTGCAGCACTTTGGGACATCTCTGTTGTTTGTTTAAATGTGCTAGTAAAAAACGACTCGGCTTGACTTGAAGTCTCAATGCACCCTACTACAACCGCCCACCCCCTCCTTGTCCCTCACACACAACACATGACTTCTCCGCCATCTACTACGAAGATCAGGTGGTGTAAACAAAAGACTTGTGTCCGACTTGACCGGCGCCTTTTAAACACCCACCCATCCTGCGAGGCGAAGTTCTTGCTGACGTAAACAACGTAGAATGTTGAATACAAATGCAGTAATTTTAAACATCTCATTAGAAGAACATATAAATACAAACAATGTATATAAACACAGATTAGGCTCTTTATAGTTTCAGTTTCACCAACAAACCCAACCAATGTGCGTGACAGTTTTGGAGGTCGAGACGTCGAGGTCTTGTCTCGCGGGAATGACCAATGACCCCGTGATGATGACCCTGTGAACCCGGAAGTATGACGTAATTATCCGGATTAATGATCCCTTAGCGTTCAGACTAGGTTTTTCGGCCAAAGAACCCCTCAAGATCCCTTAAAAAACCACCTCATGAGGTGTTTTTTGAAAATCTGGATTAACCCCTGGAAAATCCAGATAATTTGCCTTCACACTAGGATAAATTTCATCCGGATTTTGAAAAACCTGATAAACTGGTTTTGAAAAGTCTAGTGTGAATGGGGTCTTTATTTCTATGCTTTTATTTATGTATTTACTTTGTCTGTAAAGTAACCTTGGGTGTCCTGAAAGGTGCTTTTATATTTGAAATAAAATTTATTATTATTATTATTATTATTATTACAGTGAGTAAAATGTTCAGGATATTTATTACCCAAGATAACATACTGTATAACATTTATATCCTTGTGTTCATTACTGCATAATTACCTCCAACAACAAATCCATGTATTTTTGCACATAAAGAATGACCCCTTTTACAGTTTTTTTCGGAATACTTAAGCACATTTTTGTGCCTATTGCCTAGTTTGTGCAAAACTCTACACACAAATAAAAAAAACTTCACCAAATTAGCAAAACATTGTAGGTACCTTGCAAAAGCTAACACATCTTGCTTAACTCTGCAAACCTTTGTAAAAATGGTGTTTTTGTACCAACCAGTTAACACAAACTTAGCACACAATGTGGCAACTACACACTAAAGGTATCAATGAAAAACACACCTGGCTTTTGGTTTTTTCTATGCACAAGATATTTTCAGTTTGAAGTTATACACAGGGATCCAACTCAACACACAGGGATTCAAAGTTCAAGTATGGATGTTCATTTACACACATCAATACAAACAATTTTTTTCCAAGTGAAAACACATAAAAACCTAAAGTAATTTCACTGAGAGACAAAAAAAACAAGAAGTCTACATCTTGTCGTCTCTCCGGGTCCAGCCACAAAATTGTCAACATCAGTTGTAATGTCTTCTAGTCAAAATCACTGACAAAAAATATCTCTGAAGTGCAGTATCAAGGCCTGACATGAGGCTTAGTCAATGTCTGTGATGGCGTGCCATCACTAGGGTTGTGTGTATGCTCTGACTACCATACCAACAAACCTGGCTCTGCCGTTGTGGTTAAAGTGTATGTTTGATACCCTGGAGACCTGTGTTCAAAGCCAGCGGGGGTGACTTTTTCCCCCTTTACTACAATATCCCTGTATGCCTCCTCCATTGCCTGTAGAAGGGCCATGCATTGATGTGGATGATGGTCATAGACCTTCTAGCGCAAGGCAGAGAATGAGAACAACACCATTTTGACTTATAGCTGCACACATAGTTATGTTACAATGTTTAACAATATTCCTCGTTGTAGTGAGGCTGAAACCTCATCCACAAGAATCAGCTTATGACCTATGGCATCTACCTTTAGCTCCATCACTCTCTGGAAATAAACAAAACAAATGCAGCACAGCAGGCCCATGCACAGCCGAGTATCCACTTCCAGATTCAGTACCAATGATGCTATAGCCTTGTGGCTCAGGTTAGGCTGAACCCATTGGCCAGCTTCCCTCAGGGTCATTCCACTGTCCACTAAAGTAGCTCTGATGTCATCAAAAATTCTATTTCTATTTCTTCTTCCTTCCCCTTCCTCTTCCCTACCTCGTCCTCCTCTTACTTTGTCACCTCCTCATCCTCTTCTTCTAACCACCTCCTTGACCTTGTCATCCTCTCCCTCTTGCCTTTTCACCTCCACATCCTCATGTACCTCTCTAACTGTCACTCTTCTTTATTCCAACATTGTAATCCACCTCAAAAGCTTACCTGTGGCTTAGTGTATTGCTAGTGCTCAGGCTGTGAAGGAATCTGAATAATAATAAGGATGTTGTACATAACATTTTTAATGTTACATTTTCATGACACATTTCTTTATTATTATTATTTATATTCCTGTTATTTTGTAACTTATTATCACAATCAGAGCCATGTAAGACACTTTCCTAAGTGATGGCCATATCTGTGTCTGCCTCCAGAGGTGAAGTGTTGGATGTGTATTCTAAGCCTTAATTGTCTGTCCCATTCATTCGCCCGTCTGAAGATGTGTCACACCTGGAAGGAGCCTCTCCTCATTCCCGCCAAATTGTAAACAAAGAACTTTGCCACAGTTGTCTAATGCATATTAATGTAGGGTGTGTCTAAGGGGTCACACCCCTGGTAACCTAAGAGTATTTTACTGTTTGTAAATCTGAGTAAGTTAGAGACACGACTGAACAACACCAGAAACTTCTGTCTCTCCATTGATGCATCAATGCAAGAATAAACCTTGTTCCTGCTTTCTCCTCCATGCTGACTGAGCCTTCATAATCATCTATGGTATAACAAAATTACTAGTAAAAATAATTACTATCAAATAGAGGTTCCGAACCGAGAGATAAAAACTTGGATCATAACTGGATTTTGGAGTCCTGAGTTTGTGGTAAGACTTTTTATTCATTCTTTGGCTGACAGAACAATTTTTTTTAATGAGTAGTATGTTATAGTACTTGTATGCTGTTAGAACTTAGGTAAGGTCCTTAAGCATAGGTTCTCCCCGGCCGAATCCTGACGAGGATTGGCGATCCAACTGGTCTTTTGTCCAATTGAAGTAGGGGCAAAGTTTATGTTTCAAACAAGAAGGTATTGCTTAGTGATTCTGTGGAAGTAGCTTAGCTTCACAGGCGAACTTAACATTACTAAATTGTTTCGGGTGCAGCTAGGGGAGTCAGTGCCCCTAGATCTGTTAACTTTGCTCCTAGTCTTGTGTGAGTTAGTAAGCAGGCAGAGTCCTCTATCTTTTTCTATTCTATTAACTTTCTCTCTGTTCTCACTTGACTCTGCTTGGTTTGAACACGGTTTGACCCTGACGGGGGTCCCAGGCAAGTTTTTGTGTGCGGATCAGGGGGGTATTCCAGAAAGGAAGGTTAACAAACACTGAGTTTAAACCTGAACTCGAGGTTAGTTGAACCCAGGATGACTAAACCCGCGAAGTTGGTTCCAAAACACCGGTTATGAATTAACTCAATTAACCCCGTATTGGTTAACCTAGTGTTGTGCACGTTCCCGGCGAATCTATAAAGACATCATCTATCGAGGGTCGAAAACACGAAAAAATGGCGAAACGAGCTGCATATTTCAGCGAAATGGAGCTACAAATCCTCCTCGAGGCTTATGAGGAGGAAAGGGTAGCAATTAATAAAAAGGGCAACTCCACCACAGCTTCCAAGGCACGCGACGAGGCTTGGCAGAGAGTCGCCAATCGCGTGAATGCGTAAGTTAGGGACATTAGGCCTATGCGACGCGCACAATCTTAAATAAAATTAAATAGTTCGGGAAACTGCCTTCATATCTTGATGCCGCCTGCAAAAATAGACTCCTTGTCTTGTCTTGTCTTGTCTTGTCTTGATCTAATTGATTTATCAATTAGATGTAACCCCGGGGCGCAAAAAAGGACCTGGAAGCAGGTGAAAATGAAATATAAAAATATAGTACAAAATGGTAAGTATTTTTTCGAGGCGGACATCATGTCTCCCATGTAGACCTTTAAACTGTCATGCTCCAACAAGATGCGTCTACTGTATTTAAAGCTAATAAGAAGACCGCAGAGTCCCGGAGGACTGGCGCTGGGACAGCTGAGCCCCTCACCCCTGTTGAGGAGCTAGCGATGTCCGTGAATCGGGGCCGGCCGATGATGGAGGGGATTCCTGGGGGGACATCATCGGAGCCGGCCACCTCCCAGGAGGAGCACATCCCTCTTGTCCAGTGTATTTGTCCTTATTATTAGGTTATGCGTAATAGCCAGCCTTCCATGTATCCAATGTGACCTATTGGGCTACCCTTATACTGCAGGTTTATTGAATATGAAATGGAAATATTAAATTATAATAATCATGATTATTATGTTGTAGCCTATAGGAACCTCCTTGTGTGCTGTGCAGTAAGTGCTGCTTTTACGCGAAAATACCAATTTCAACCTCTTTTAGTTCAAGGTGGAGTACTGCTGGTGGTGGAGCAGCCACCACCAGAAATTGATGCTGCTGCTGCTGCTGCTGTAAGTCGTTTTTTCATAGTCAGTGTTTTAGGCTCTTAAGCCCATGCCACTAGCCTATTGTCGTTTTTCTATAGGATGATGAACAGACTGTGTCGGCCCTGGAGGAGCCCCCAACAATGTCAGAGGTAAAGCCTTTGCCGTGATCCAGTGCAACTTATTCTACCTTCATTCATACTTCACTTCAGTTAAACGAATATGTACCTCCAGGCTGAAAAAGAGGCCGATTCTGGGGGGACAAGCTCCAATCAATACAGCAACGTAAGAAATAATAATAGTATAAGCGCACATGGACCGATCATCAAATGCTGAACATGGCCGCTTGGTTATTTTAGATGTCGGCAAAGGAACTCTACCGGCTACACCTCCAGCGCCAAATCACCAAGGCAGATTTGGAGATGGAGTATCTGAAACTGAAGATTGAGGTAAAGAAATGATGCGCGGAGCAAATAATGCATGCTTCTTTTATTGTACGATCTCTAATGCAATGTTTCTCTTTTCAGGCAATGAAACAGTCTATGGGAAAGAACTAAATAAACCAATACAACAAAAGTGTTTAGGAGTGTTGCTTTTTCTTTAATTAAAGTGATTGTGACAGATGTGGTTACGCACTCTCTGGCCAAAACGGTAGCGCTCTCGCAAGTAATCATCCGGGAAAGCCAAAATATCATATCGTGGTCTTATCACCCTCTCACGGTGAATTGCACGGATAATTTGGGCTTCAATGTCAATGATTGGGTCTTCATCAAAAGGAAACGCCATTGTGTAGCGAGTTTCGCAGCGGTCTTACTGAACTTGGACTTAAATACCCGAATATAACTCGATTACCTAAACATAACCTGAACAAAACCTACCCCCTACTAGGTTATGTTGAGAGCGTATGTTACCATAGTGACTTATTTAACCTGACTGTTTTGGAACTGAAAACCCAGGTTTACCGCTTACTCTGGGTTAACATACTCAAGTTAAGTCAGTAAACCCGCTTTTTGGAATACCCCCCAGAGCTGTCCTCTGCTTCGTGGGTGCAGAATGGTGATGTTTCCCACCATAGCTGTGAACTTGATCCTGGCAGAAGGAATTATGGTGTGGGCCCACGCCTTTGGAGAGTGCTTTTGTAGTTACCTGTCTAATAGTAAGTGCTATCTGTCAGCTAAAGATATGTGTAAGAGGTCAAACGTCAGCTCCTAAATTCTGTACAAACTGATTGGATTTGATTACAAACATAATTGTAATGTATTAATTTTGAAGACTTGGTTAGTATGGTGGCAAATCAGGTCATGTGTCTTGTCTTGAGATTCGTCTCAAGTGTCTGCATGTTTTCCTTTGTTCTATGTCCTATGTGTCTATTCCCTCAAACTGCATGTCTTGTGCTCTGTTGTGAGCCATAACAATTAACCCTATTGAGATCTCACAACTAACCCAAGCATGTTTTCCCCTTTGTTTCCGAAACGAGTGAATGAGTGTGTGAAAAATGGCCAGCCAAGGTAAATGTTTTTGTGTTGTCTCTTTGTGTGAAAACCCAGAAAAACCTAGAGGAGAAAACTTCCACTTTCACAAAGATCATATTTACCACTTTCATTTGTTCACAGGATTCCCAGTTTAGATTTGAAAGACTGTATGGATTTGTAACATGATATTTAACTTTCACGCTTTTTCCATTTCTTTGTTTAGGTTTATGAAGCTAAGCCTATCAGGCGAGAATATGATTTTATGCAGAACCTGACTTTAACAAGAATTTGATTTTGATGACAGATTTCGAATTGTGTTCGGATTGCATCAGATTTCGTTTGTGTCATTGCTAAATCTGTTTTCTGATGAATCATCCTTGAGTATATTTATGCAAAATGTTTGCCTTTCCATAACCTCTTTGTGTTCTTTCAGAACAGTTGAGCTTGGTTTCATCCCTCTCAGAGTGAAATTCAGCAGACTTTGAAAACCACTCAGGAAAGAGTCCTGCTTAACCTGTTTTATGCTAATCGATTGCCATTTGGTCACCTAGAGAAGGTGTGATGAATTTGATGTCTGAAACGCCTCAGCATAGAACATAGAAACACATACATTTTAATGCCTTTAAGTTATGCTGTTCATTTTGCCTCATATACTCAATGCAGAGATTCATTTATTTATTTTGTTTGCAGTTATTCCATTGTTTGTTTGTTTTAATCCACTGATGAGACTTATTGGTTGTCCTGTCTTTAGCATTGTCATCTCTATGTCCATAAGGTCACAATGATATAAGAAACTAGAAGAGGTCATGTCAATCTGTAGTACATATTATGTTTACAATGCAAGCCCAGGACACTTAAACTTAAATGGCTAACGTGCTGTTGGTCTCAACCTCCACAACCACCCTCTAGTTGTGCAATTCTGTCTGTGTTATCTAAACAGTTTTAAGTTTTTGGAAACAAACAGTTGTGTGCCATGGGCAAAGCAAAGAATTTAGTTGCTAAACAGAATATACTTTTTGTTTGTGGGTGTAGACAGTGGATTTCATTGATTCTATGAACTTAGCTACAAGCGAGTTCCTGTTTCCGAACAATTTAGTTTACTCTGTGTGTTTGTAGTTGAGAAGCTTTGGTACACTTCTGGTATTATGTCATCTCTCCTTTGCTGATTTAGACTGAAAAGTTTAATTCCTGACGTAAGCTAATAGTGGAGATCAAAAGGTGCTTCCCCGTCTGAGTTATTTAAACTTATGGCGTAATTTAATTGTGGACACTAAATGGTTTTTCCCCGTCAAGGTTAGACATTAAGGATAAAAGAAGGTAAAACTTTTTCTGTGTTTGTTTCAAAGGACCCTGATCTGCTTACTCTGTTAACAGCTATCACAGATCAGAAAGGGGGAGGAGTACGGTTTATAGACTATAGGCTATTAAAGTTCAATGGAAGATTAAGGGTGAAGCCTAACTATAGACCATGGAATCATGAATGATTTTTTTTTTTCGGTATTAACAATGAAGTGGCTAATTGAATAATGAGATTATGTCTGGGTTGTGACAAGGGGGTAGCTACGTGCCTGATGGGTCTAGGATCACCTCCTGATGGGTCGAGGATCACCTCCTGATGGGTCTAGAATCACTTCCTGATGGGTCTAGGATCACCACCTTTTTTTTGCAGACATGTTAAGTCAACAAAGCTGGTCCGTCTGAGCTACTCTGAGCTACAATCTCGTTGGGTGTCAATATTGAATACACAAGTACTGTTGGATTAGGGTGTCTTCGTGTCTTTATTTCAGGTCAGATCTAAAGAAAATAACTGACTCCGATAGCCCAGCCAGACCTGTGTTGTCTAATCAGACTTAAGAATCAAATCAGACTTATGAATCAAATCAGTTTCAATGGAGGATGGGGGTGAGGAGGGGTTGTTGATTCTGACTGTACTCATGCCTGCACTGTTGATACTACAAGTTATAGGTTTATCTTAGATGGACACTGGAAAGTTAACTGAAACATTTTGCTTCCTCTCTATAGGAGATGAAGAAAACTGACGGACTCATTGATCACAAGTTTAACCATCCTGCATAACTAACTACACTCAAGATTTGTTTGAGATTTGCAGGTAACCAACGCCTTGCCTTCCACCATTGAAGAACAAGGATTTTACTGATTCTGCTGCATTCACAAGGTGTCAAAAGGGGGAGATTTAAAAAAAAAGACCCCTGTGACAAGTCCCATTTTATTGGAGGAAGACCTGAGAAAGTTGCTGGTGAAATTGGAGCAACCACCACAGAAGCTACACACACACACACACATTTTTAGCATAGTGGACCTACTGTGGGCAGAATAAACCCCATGAGCAGTACGGATCCAAGAGGCACAGGCAGTCTACCCTGGCCTTTAGTATAGGCGCTTCAAGATTTAAGAAGATGAAGAGGATTACTCTTGTTTGCGTGTGTCCACACACTGCACACCACACATTACAGGAATTCTACAGCTACCAAGATGATGGTGTTCACCATACTTTCCATATGTCTGTTTAGCATGGTCCGTTATTGTTGCTTCTCATATGTCTGTCTAGCATGGTCTGTTGTTTTTGCTTTGCATATGTCTGTTTAGCATGGTCTATTGTTGTTGCTACTTCTTTCCATCCTTC
Organism: Setipinna tenuifilis; assembly: GCA_030347295.1. Lineage (NCBI taxonomy): Eukaryota > Metazoa > Chordata > Actinopteri > Clupeiformes > Engraulidae > Setipinna > Setipinna tenuifilis. The sequence goes on along the minus strand of CM059275.1, from coordinate 1,957,993 downwards.
TACAGTATTCTGTCTCAGCTAAAATATTAGAGTATTAGAGTTTCAACATGTCACAAAATAAGAGAACTAAAAGATGATACAATTGTTTAGGCATTGTAATGCATGTTTTGTCCACTCCCGGCTGACCAACCCTGGATGGCCATTTTTGAGATGGCATCGGAAGAGGAATTTGTCCTAAACCTCTCATCGGTTTCCACATAATTGGCAATGATAGTGGTTTTACTTTGGGTAACATGGGTTTCGCCTCTCCCCGCGAGCGTGACTAAAGAGAAGAGAGAACGGCAGCTCTCTTATTCATGGAAACTGTGAATGTATTTGTTTAGTTCTTCCTGGATGCATTAATGGTAATTGTAATAGTCAAGTCAGTTAGATCTATAGTCATAATATCATGCTGTTTACGGTATTTATTTTGCTCATGGAACCATCTTTTTATCTGTACAGACTCTCTACTATCAATTTCCCTTTAAGCTGAAGTTCAGAATGTTTATGCACATGTTAAGGCTGTTTTTAATTTATTTCATGATTTAGTGTCAAGTCAGTCAGACTTGAAAAGGGGGACTGAAGGAATCTGAATAATAATAAGGATGTTGTACATAACATTTTTAATGTTACATTTTCATGACACATTTCTTTATTATTATTATTTATATTCCTGTTATTTTGTAACTTATTATCACAATCAGAGCCCTGTAAGACACTTTCCTAAGTGATGGCCATATCTGTGTCTGCCTCCAGAGGTGAAGTGTTGGATGTGTATTCTAAGCCTTAATTGTCTGTCCCATTCATTCGCCCGTCTGAAGATGTGTCACACCTGGAAGGAGCCTCTCCTCATTCCCGCCAAATTGTAAACAAAGAACTTTGCCACAGTTGTCTAATGCATATTAATGTAGGGTGTGTCTAAGGGGTCACACCCCTGGTGACCTAAGAGTATTTTACTGTTTGTAAAACTGAGTAAGTTAGAGACACGACTGAACAACACCAGAAACTTCTGTCTCTCCATTGATGCATCAATGCAAGAATAAACCTTGTTCCTGCTTTCTCCTCCATGCTGACTGAGCCTTCAATCATCTATGGTATAACAAAATTACTAGTAAAAATAATTACTATCAGCTGATTGCAAAGTGAACTAGATGTACCACATAGCGGTACATGGTATGATCGCCGCAGTGTATTGAAGTGTGGGAATCATAGGTATGGTGAGTTTGTGGTAGGTCAGTGTTGTGAGGTGAGAATTTGTGTGGAAATGATTTGCTGGGAGTGGGCATGGATGTGGGTTTTGAATGAATGGCATTCTCTGTGTATATTTTGTGTAGTTCCCACCTCCTCGGTCCAAGGTCCCTATTTTTGCATTTAACTATATCACTGGGTGGCGCTATTTCTTCAAGTGAGTGTTTATGGGATGGGTTGATACGCCTCTTTAACACTGGCTTACTAACACAAAATCATTGTCTTGGGCAAAATTTTTGATAAGTTATTTAACAAAAACTGTTTTTGTACAACTTTGACAAACTTCGACCAAATTTGATGGCATGTGCTGTGCTTTTAGAGGTCTTTGTGCTGACCGTGCATGACATATTTTGTGCAGTTCCCACCTTCTCGGTTCAAGATATTGCCAATATAAAATCCCATTTTTTGCACTTACCCATATCACTAGGTGGCACTATACTTTAAGTGAGTGTTTATAGGCTGGGTCGATACGCCTCTGTAACACCGACATATCACAAAAATTTCATGTTGTTCGGTAAAACGTTCATTGAGTTATTCAGCAAAAACTTTTCGGCGTCTCCCCCTCTTTGATGGACACTGGCACAGTGGGGGGGGGGGGGGGTGGCCGTTGGGGGCCAAAAGCTTCTATTCGCTCAAAAACTTCTAGGGCTACATGCCTACAAAGATTCATGTCCCCCAGAGTTCCAGTGTCCTGATGAAAAATCGGTGAAAAAAATAAATTAAAAAAAGGGGGAAAAAAGTCTCGGCAACACTGTAATGACCGCTTTCGCTAACTTCACTAGCGGCGGTCATAATTATTTATATGAAAGAGTTTTCACATGTGACAGTGTGGCCAGAAAGTTGGCAAAATAGTTTAAATAGTAGCCATGAGTGAGTAGCCAAGCAGTGAGTTGTGTTTACAGTTTTGCAAAAAGATTGCTGTGCAGTGGATTGTGTTTTCAAAGTTTTGCAAAGTGTGTGTTACAAAATTACAAACTGAGTGCAAAGCAGAGTTTGTGCTATTAGTTTTGCGAACTCAGTGAGGGGTTTTGCTATAAGAATTAGTAGTTTTAGAAATTGTGCTACAACAATCACTGTTAGTGTTTAAGCATTCAGAAAAAACTGTAATTAGCACACAATGCAACAACTACACACTGGTAATATCAATTACAGTTTTTGCCTATTGCTTGCACACATTTTTCAAAATTTGACTCATAGAGTAAAATCCCTACACACATTTTCAAAACCCAAAACACTTGGAAATAAACCATTCACATTTATGCCATAATGACACTCTGCTATCAAAACTCAAACTAAACAAAAAAAACCTAACAATCCTTTGTCGAAATGTAACTCTGATGGCAAAGCACACAAACTTGCACCAAATGGTAAGACAGTTCAACTCAACTATAATACACTAGTGTACTTTACATAAAACAATCCACTCTTTCAGTTACTGTGTTTTATTCAGCTCCGCAAAGCAAATAAGGCACATAACAACCCCAAAACAGAAATATCCAATGATGTAGACTCAAAAAGCCCTCAGTACATAAACTACTGTAAAACAAAGTAAAAATAAAAACCAAATGAAACAATAGTAGGCTCAGAAGAACAAAAAACATACGTAAAGTTGCCCTAATGTCATCTGGTATTACAATGCGTTGAGTTCTTTGTCCTCCTCTAAGCTGCCCTCGTCCTCCTCCTCGTCCTCCTCTCATTCTTACTCTGCCGTGGGCTCTCCCTCCATCCATGCTTGCAGTTTTCAAAAAGGCCTTAACTGAGGCCTTTTTGTTGCTGACTAATTGGTGTCCAATTTTGGAGGTAAGGGTTTTCTGGTGTGAAGCAATGTTTAACCAATCATCCAATGTGTTTTATGTTTTGGATATGTGTGTTTTCCAAATGGTATGATGAGGCATCCGTTTTTAACGGCGTGTCTTATGAATGAAAAAGTGTGCAGTGAACATTTGCAAGTGTGTTGTATGAGGAACAAAGTGTGTTGCTGAAATGCCACAACAGTGTTAGGCAGAACTTTTGTTTAAGATATGGCACATTTTGTTTCCAGTATAGCAACAACAACTTCAAGTTATGCTACTTTGGTTTAAGCACTGGGTTTTAGTGTCTAAGCAATAGGCAAAAACTGTAAAAAGCACATCTGGCTGTCAGTTTGAGGTCATATGCAGGGATCCAACTCAACACAGGGATTCAAAGTTCAACTATGGATGTTCATTTACACACATCAATACAAATGCAAAGTGTTTTCCCAAGTGAAAACGCAAGAAAACATACAGTAATTCCATTGAGAGAAAAAAAACAGTCTACATGTCATCTCTCTGGGTCTGGCCATAACATTTTGGCAACATCCGATGCAATGTCTTTCAGTCAAAGGCACTGACCAAAAAATCTCCTGGAGTGCAGTATCAAGGCCTGCCTGGTCAATGTCTGTGACTGAGTGCCATCACTAGGGTTGTGTGTTTTCTCTGACTGCCACACCAACAAATCTGGCTCTTTGGCATTGCAGTCAAAGTGCATGTTTGGTACCCCAGAGACCTGGGTTCAAGGCCAGGTGGGGTGACTTTTCTCCCCTTTGCTACAATATCCCTGTATGCCTCCTGCATTGCCTGCAGAAGGGCCATGCGTTGATGGGGATGATGGTCATAGACCTTTCATCGCAAGGGAAACAAGGTGAATGATGAAAAGCATTTTGACTTATAGCTGCAAACATACTGTAGTTATGTTACCATCATGTTGTCCTCTGATTACTGTATGGCATAGTGTCCAATAATGTTCCTGCCAAGTCTCCTCATGAAAGTGAGGTTGAAACCTGCCTCATCCACAAAAAATCAACCCATGACATATGGCATCTGCATCTAGCTCCATCACTCTCAGGAAAAAAACAAAACAAATGCAGCACAGCAGGCCCATGCACAACACTATAGTATGCACTTCCATGTTCAGTACCAATGATACTATAGCCTTATACCATATGATGCTTGCTACAGGTTAGGCTGAACCTGTTGGCCACCTTCCTTCTGGGTCATTCCATGGTCCACTATGTAATGTAGCTCTGATGTCATCAATAATTCTTTTTATTACTCTTCTTACCCTTCCTCCTTCCCCGTCCTCCTCATCCTCTTCCTCTACCTTCACCTCCTTGTCCTCATCCTTGTTGTCCTCTCCCTCTTGCTTCTTCACCTCCACGTCAGCGTCCCCATCCTCAAACTCTCCCTCCTGCTCCTTCACCTCCATATCATCCTCCTCGCCCTTCTCTAGTTCTTACTCTTCTCATTCTTCCTTTACCCTCCATTGTACTCCACCCAGAAAGCTTATCTATGGCTTATTTATAAGGCTCAGGCTGACTGCAAAGTGAACTAATTATCTACAATGGTTTTCTCGTGTAACACTGTTGTCAGGCAGTTGGCAGAATAGTGTAAATAATAGCCATCATTGTGTATAATTTTGCTAGGAGGTTGAGTGTAAAGCAGTGAGTTGTGTTTACAGTTCCGCAAAAGAAGTGCTGTGCAGTGGACTGTGTTTACACTTTTGCAAAGTGTGTGTTAGAAAATTACAAACTGAGTGCAAAGCAGAGTTTGTGCTATTAGTTTTGGAAACTTAGTGAGGGGTTTTGCTATAAGTATTAATAGTTTCAGAAATTGTGGTAGTGTTTAAGCATTCAGAAAAAACTGTAAAGCCATCGATTTTGTTAACTCTATTAACATGGTGGTGTAACACGGCAGATTCCTACAGACAAGACTCCTCCTGTGTAGGAAAAACAAGGATAGATTTTATCTTAGTTTCTTTTTTGCAAAACAACTTCGTCTCGTCTTTTTTAATCCATGAAGATGCATAATCGTTTCATTTTAGTCAGTTAGCTATAACACTGTGGCAGGCTGACCATCCTCTCATCTTAGTAATCTTACTACACAATATCCATTGATAAAAATATTTCGTATAACACTTTGAAATGAATATGCATATTGTGCCTGTTCTTCATTTGTAGTGATAGGCTGTGCTTTTGTTAAGGTTTTAGGTTTTGTACACTAGGGTGCACTACCGAGCACTTGTCACTCTGCTTTGTTTTGTTCTTCACTCTGTTTTTACATGTGCTTGTTCGTTTGTTTTTGTGTTTCTGCCCCGCCTCCTCATTATGTTTCCCTCCTTCTCGTTGCCCTACCACCTGTTTTCAATTGTGTTAGTCTTGTGACCTATTAGTACCTATTAGTCTGTGTAAGGTAATTGGAGAGCAACAGCACAATTTAGACTATTTATATAATGGGCAACTACACAGACTTGCTGGGTCCATCCTAGATGACATGTCCCATCCACTGCATGGTGAATTCCAGCCTCTTCCCTCTGGTCGTAGGTTTAAAATGCCCATATGCAAAACCAAAAGATATCGGTGTAGCTTCATTCCATCAGCCACTAAAGCCCTGAACACCACATGATGATTCTCTTCTTTTAGCTTTTTTATCTTCTTATCTTTTTTTTTATTTTTTTTATCATTTTTATCTATCTTATTTATTTATTTATTCATTTTATAACATATCAAGCCAGGAGCATCTGTCTGTCTGTCCAGCTGTCAGTATTGTTTGTTTGTTGTTTTATCCCTGTTGTCTTCTGTTGTGTTTTGTCAGTGTTTTGTGTGCTGTTGTAAGCTTGTACTCTTTTACCTGCAACCAAATCTACCCTTCTGGGTATCAATAAAGTCACCTTACCTTACCTTACCTTATTTAAGTTCTGCCTTTTCCTTTGTTCCTCACTGGATCTTTGTATCACGCGTCCACGTCCCTGGTGAGCTTTTTGATTATTCTCTACCGTGCCAAGTACCTTGCCTTTTGTGTGTTTTGATCTCCTTAGTTTTATCCGTGCCTTTTGAAAGTCTCCTTGGTTGCTGAGTTTTTTGTTAGTTTTGAACCTCCTTGCCTTTTTACATCTTCTGAGCGTTGTGGATAATTTTTTACCTTTTGAAACTTCTGAGGAAAACTTCGGTGTAAAATGAAAATTGGCATGTTAAAACATCATACTGAGTTGGTATGTTTGCAAAATAGGAGCAAAATTGAGCTAGCCCGTTGCATTTAAAAATAGCATGCCTTTCGCTATGCCCTTAGCACGACCATTGTTGGCCTCTGGGCCATGGTAAAAAATAGTTAAGTTGAAAATGGCTAGCGCAATTTTGCTCCTCAACAAACATACCAATTTGGTATGATGTTTTAACATGCCAATTTTCATTATACATGTTAAATTTTTATTTAAATTTTCATTTTTAAAGCTTCCCTTTAACCTCATTTATTAAGACCACACCAAATTCCGTAAAATGTATTGTGTAGGGGGTTTCTTTTGCAAAATCAAACCATTTTTTGTGTGTCAACTTGCCAATTGTTACACCCCAAAAAACCACATTGCTATGACACGTGTGCCAACAAGGTGTATCAGTTCAGTCCATAAATGGTCATTTGCAGTGTAGCACCACCTAGTAAAAATGGTAAATGTGAAATTAGCAATTTTGAATTTCCAGTATCTTGAGTGGAAAAAGTCATTATCACATCACATCTTCCACGTGGGATCACTACTCCAACCTCTGTAAGCCATTATGTTTTGTAAAACTTGTTCCATAGGGGGCACTGTAAGTAAAATAAGACTTTTAGCTTGTAACTACAGGCCAGACATTCATTCTATAACTATATTCCCTTTGTGTTAAACGTCTTAGCATTCTGCGCTGGTCATGCCATGTACCGCAATGTGGTGCATGTAGTAAGCTCATGTACCTGGCTCAAGAGTTGTGCTAATTTTGATCAGCTGGCTCAGTCAATTGGCTAGAATAAACATGTGAAAGGACATATATCACAGTAATGGCATTATCATCTCTTCCAACTTGTCAACACTGGTAAAGCAAAGTGATGTAAAAAAGGCTCTATATGAAATTACCCTCAAGACACTTGCACAGATTAATTTATGCTACATTAAAGCTTAAATTGAAAAGTGAGAACTGATAAAACAGCCTAGAGGCACACCACTACTGTCAGATATGATGCTGACATTTAGAGTGCAGATCTGTAATAGAGTAAATTAACAGATGTCTTAATACACAGTACAAGTATGTAGGAAGACAAACGTTTTAAAAACCATTTTCTTTTATGTAGTGTCAGTGCTTTCATTATTTCAAGAAGCATCACACTGTACATTAGCCATATGTTAACTCTATTCAACCATTATGCTAAGTCTGATAAGACAAACATAACAAACAGCAAGGGGAAAAAATGTAAAAGGCTATAATATAACATAAGAGTAAACACATGATTAAATGGCCTTTGAATTGCTTTAAGGTACTATCAGACAACTTAACAAGATGATGTTGATTAGAATTGTGTCAGGATGTGTCGCACATGCATACTAACATGTCAAATTGTTCGGCACTACCATTTTACCTGTACTGTTTTCCCAGAAGTAGTCCAATGGTTCACAATAGTCATGTGTTGGTGATGCCATTTCTATGGTGACATACATTACTAGGCAACACACACACACACACACACACACACACACACACACACACACAAACACAGATACCCAGTAATGTCACTAAAGAAGTGGAGTCACCAATATTAGCATGTGACAGGTGTTGACCTGAGCGACCCAGTGAGACAGCACTGTTGACCTGCAGCAGTGTAGGAGAGAAACAGGTCCAGTGTGTGCAGAATAATTAGATCTCAATTCGATTCAGCTGCATCTTAGTATTTGTGTGTGTGTGTGTGTGTGTATGCGCGCGTGTGTGTGCATCTGTCTCTCTTTCTTGCTGTAGCTATCTCCTATTTTTTTTCTTTGCTCATGTGCTTTTTCCTTACAGGCAGACCAATTTACTGATGGCAAAGCATAGCAGTATTGAATCAACCAAACTGTAGAATCAAAGAGGGAAGTACAGAATGTTACAATCATTTGACACCTTACCTGAGCTGGAAAAAGACTACCAGTCCTCAAGAGAAACAGAGCGCAAGTGATTTACAACTTTGTTTTTTATTATTTTAGCCCTCCCCCAACAGTGTGTCTGTTGATTCATAATTAGTTACCTCCTATTAAAATGGATACATCCCAAATGATGGATTAGTGTGCTAATTTCTTTCTGATCTGTGTGATGAGCAGGCATCTGTAAGCCTTGTGTGGGTCTGACTTGATTGGATTGCATCATTTTCCATAACCTCATTAATGAGGCATCATTACACACTGAACTGCAAACGCCTGGCTCTGAAGATGAAAGTCTTTAGAATTTTGAGAACATGTATCCATTCTGACCACCTAAAACCCATTGTATACTTCAATGTGCACACCTCGATAAAAAATGTCATTGAGACACAAGCAGGCTATTGTGTTTGTACCAGAATTCCCTACCACACATAAGAAGAATGTGGACAGCCCATGTGCAACACTGAACTCCAATAAGTTCCTGTCTGTGATGTTCTTCCACTGCGTCTTGGATATTATTTTGGTTGAAAGCATGTTCCCATGTCTGTTTATGTTTTGCTTGGAGTTTCCAGAAACCAAGAACCACAAGTTACAGGGCCTAGCTAGGCTATTGCTGACCAGTGCTTCTGCTCAATTTTCTTTACCTCCAGCAACTGTGTCAGAGAGCATGAACTTAAGTTTTGGTTCATTCCATGTCTGAATGTGTATGGGCCAGACACCAAACTGATCGAGGACTGAAAAAGATTATGTTGAACTCAAGCTTTCAAAATGAGAATTTAAAGCCGGAACAAGAAGAATGCTTGAGGAATTTTATTAAGGGGAAAGACGTTATTGGCTTACTTCCTACGGATTTGGTAAAAAAAACCTTAGTTTTTACTGAATGCTTAAACACTAACAGTGAGTCTTGTAGCACAGTTTCTAAAACCATTAATACTTATAACAAAACCCCTCACTATTAGCAAAACTAATAGTACAAATTCTGCTTTGCACTCAGTTTGTAATTTTGTAACACATACTTTGCAAAAGACTAAACACAATCCACTGCGCAGCACTCTTTTTGCGGAACTGTAAACACAACTTACTGCTTTACACCTAACTTTCGAATGATCACCACACTTTTAGCAAAATTATACACATTGATAGCTATTATTTGCACTATTCTGCCAACTGCCTGACAACAGTGTCGCACGAGAAAACCACTGTAGATAATTAGTTCACTTTGCAGTCAGGTAAGCCACAGGTATGCTTTTTGGGTGTAGCAAAATGGAGGGAGAAGGAAGCCTGAGAGGAGTTAAAACTAGAGGAGGGTGAGGAAGAGGATATGGAGGTAAAGGATCAGGAGGGAGAGTTTAAGGATTAGGATGAGGATGTGGCAGTGAAGGTAGAGGAGTTGAGGAGGTGAAGAAGCAAGAGGAGGACAAGGATGGGAATAGGAAGGGTAAGAAGAGTAAGAAATAGAATTACTGATGACAGCAGAGCTACATTACATAGTGGACCATGGAATGACCCTGAAGGAAGGTGACCAACAGGTTCAGCCTAACCTGAATTGTTAGTGTTACAAGCTTCATAAGGTATAAGGCAATAGTATCATTGGTACTGAATCTGGAAGTACTAACTATAGTGCTATACTAGATGCAGATGCCATATGCCATGAGTTGATTTTTGTGGAGGCAGGTTTCAACCTCACTTTCATGAGGAGAGCAGGAAAGTTCCTTGGCAGGAACATTATTGAACACCATGCCATAATCAGAGGACTACATGGTGGTAACATAACTATAGTACTGTATGTGTGCAGCTATAAGTCAAGCTGTTCATCATTCACCTTCTCTGCCTTGTGCTGAAAGGTCTATGACCATTATGACCATCATTCCCATCAACACATAGCCCTTCTACAGGCAATGGAGGAGGCATACAGGGATATCGTAGCAAAGGGGAGAAAAGTCTCCCTAACTGGCTTTGAATCCAGGTCACCAGGGTACCAACCATGCACTTTGACCGCAACACCAAAGAGCCAGGCTTGTTGGTGTGGCAGTCAGAGCACACACACAACCCTAGTGATGGCACGCCATCACAGACATTGACCAGGCATCATGTCAGGCCTTGATACTGCACTCCAGGAGATATTTTTTGTCAGTGCCTTTGACTAGAAGACATTGCATCCAATGTTGACAAAATGTTGTTAACTGTTGACTGTTTTTTTCCCCCACACACAACACATGATCTCTCCGTCATCTACTACGAAGATCAGGTGGTGTAAACACAAGACTTGTGTCCGACTTGACCGAAGCCCGCCCATGCTGCGAGGCGGAGTTCTTGCTGACGTAGACAAACTTTTTTAGGTAGCATGCTACAAACACAGTTCAATGCCGTCTCTGTATGGCAAGCCATTTTAACATTTAACAGCTAAACTAGATATGTGTTGCAAATCCAGTTGCAGATCAGTTTTGACTAGGCAAATTATTTACAATTACAATTATGTTACAGATGTCCAAGATGTAATTGTATGATTATATGTATATATCAGTGGCGACTGGTGGTCATAAAAATAGGGGAGGACAGGGGGTGAAGTGGTCAGGTGGGTGAATAAGCGGGTAAATGGGAGTAGATTGGTGGATACAAAGAAACAAAGAATTACAAGACCAGGGGCCTATTTCACAAAACCTGACTAAACACATCCAAGATAAGTGACGAAAACGGGGCTTGACCTAGCCTTGTCTATGTAAACACGCTGAATACGTTTCACTAACGCCGAGCACGGATGAGTTGAGGCGGCTAGGCCAAGCCAGGTGTAACAAATCCTGTTAAGAGCGCGTTCACGTCATTCTATAAAAGACGGCATGGATCGATCCCAGAATGAGCGATGAAATGGAGAAGACACATGCGCAGTACTTCACCCCGGCGGAGCAGAGCCTCCTCATGGAATGTTATGAGGTGAAGCACGTGCAGCCTGTCATTATATACTGCTGTGATCACCGACTTAATTGAGAACACAAGTGAAGTTGGTTTGCGTATTCATTCAATTAATGAAATAAATAAAAGAAACTATTCGATTACAATTGGTTCAGAAATTAAAAGCATAATAGTTGGCTAACACCATTGCTGGCTGGCCGGCCGCGTCTGACAACTCTGAGTGACAGTTCATTGAGCCAATAAGGGGCAAGAATTAACTAATCCTGGTTCTTAGCCTGGTCGGGAGCAGGCTAGCTGCAAGGTATAAATCCCCATGGTAACTTATATGCGATTTCTTCTGTGAAACGACTTCAAGGCTAAAGTCATCTAGGATGACCAAGTAAACCCGTCTTAATCCCTTATCTTGGTTTTGTGAAATAGGCCCCAGGAAGGTGTGCTGGGGGTTGTGTTGTTTGTAAATCCAAGCTCTGTAAAAGGACCTGAGGTGTATGTTACAGCATTAAATAAAATTAATTTGTATTTTAAAGACACACCAGCATGGGAAATACCATACAGTGTAGTAAAGTATAGTTTGTGGTAATATTAGTTGTCTTTTGTGCTTTACAGTGCAGTATTGTAAGTGGCAGAAATAATGTTGAAGATGACAGTAAGTGCTAGATTTGACAAACTGGTGAATTTAGTGGTTGAATGCTGTGCCAAATTTAAGGTGCTGTATTTAAATAAAACATTGGAATTTATTTGAAAAATAAGTTAAGTCTCCTGGATGTATGTATGTATACGCTTCGGTGTATCCCTAGTAGCCTACGACGCACGTTAGCATTGTGCTGTGCCACTTGCAACCGGGCACCCTCGTCCACAAGTTGGTCAACTAGCAGCTACCTAGCAATTTTAGCCGAATAGCTGCGCCATCGTGGTAGTTGCACTTGTCGTGAAGCTTAATGGCCCTCTCCAGATTTTTAAGATCACTAAATCCCTGCACAGACCATGTTTGAGATTTCCCTACCAACAGTCAAGGCCAGCAATATAAACGGTTGGTGGTAACACTAGCAGTTATCCATGGGTATCTTTGATAGCATGTGGTGTTAAACACACTGACCTTACCATTCGGTTTTTCAATGTCAATTTTTGGAACTCGTCTCCTCTCTGTTTTGTACTCCAGTGTGTGAAATAGCGTATTTAACATCATGAATACAACGTCTCGTTTTTCCATCCTTTATTGACACACCAAAGCAAAATCCTACAAAAGGGCAAACTGCACGAATGACAGGTCTATCGACAATGACAGTAGCCGTGTTTGGATAAGGGTAGACGTCTAAAGACGGCTGCAGCCGGCTGTAGTCAGCGATGCATTGTGGGATGAAAATGTTGCATTATGGTTAGACTTTGTGTCAGAGTTGCCAGAAAGGCGTGGCGCTGTCACAAAAACGTCACAAGGTCAGATGACCTAAAAACCCATGTGATGTAGCCGTTTGTAGCCGTCTGTAGACAAAAGGTGCAGCCGCTTGCAGTTGCTTTTTCCGCGGCTACAATCGTCTAACTAACGCCTCCGTGGTGACGCAACTGTGCCCTGGTTGGTTTAAAGTTCATTGACGTCTGGACACGGATGTTGTGTAGCGCTCTGTCACGGAACTTCTCATCTTATATGTACGTTATTTTAGTCCAGTTTGAAGACATCTTTTCTCTCTCTTTTTAGCTTGTTCTGGGGCGTGTATCTGATGCTGTCAAGCTCAATCTTTTATTGATTTATGTATTTGTTAATCTCGTTTTTATTGTATTGCTTTGTGTCAGTAGGCTATACCTATTAATGATCTTTGGGTTATGGTTTTGCCGTGTTATTTTTCATCCTTGTGTTGTGCAGCACTTTGGGACATCTCTGTTGTTTTGTTTAAATGTGCTATTAAAAAAACGACTCGACTTGACTTGAAGTCTCAATGCACCCTACTACAACCGCCCGCCCCCTTCTTGTCCCTCACGCACAGCACATGACTTCTCCGCCATCTACTACGAAGATCAGGTGGTGTAAACAAAAGACTTGTGTCCGACTTGACCGCCGCCTTTTAAACACCCGCCCATGCTGCGGTGACAGACCGGTGTGCTACACGAACGAGCCTAGTAGTACAAGACTCACTTTGCTTCAACCTGTCAAACCAGCCCTTCATTTTGATTGGCCCAATTGACGAATGCAGCTCCACTGATTGGCTGATTGATTACAGGCAAGGATTTTTAACGGACCTGCCCAAAAGGAGGACGTTCCTTTCTTTTGGCCATTGACTCCATGTTAAAAGAGGAGCCCGCGAATTGCCCGGGTTTGCAGCGTTTATAATGGATGGGAGTAAGGGAGGAATGTCCTCCCTTTGGGCGGGTCCGTTAAAAATTCTCGCCTGTCAAACAATCAGCCAATCCGCGCAGCCAATCCGCGGAGCTGCATTCGTAAAATAGAAGTATTCCAGCTGTTTTCAGACGTTTTTGCATGTTTATCTATGAAATATATGTGATTTTTATGAATGTCTCCTGGAAGTTCTTTCTTTAAAAATTTAAGGGAGGATCTTCCTCCCTTTCCTCAATGGAGGAGTCGCCTCTGGTATATATCTGTATATATAATGTTAATTCCAGATAATCAAAATTAGCTTTTAAATATTAAAAGGGCTTGCCATAATCTCTGGCAGACTGTAGAACAGGTGCATTCCTTTCTCGACACCAGAGCACCGCCCACAAGCAAATCAACATAGCAGCTGATTTGCATGTTGGTGAAAATGAAAATGCAAATTGAGAAATGAAATGAAATTGCCGCAGGTGACCGGGTCGTCGTTTTTAAATGTATTTTTTGTTTTGACACACAGTGTGCGCATTATGAGGAAAAGGCAAAGCCAAAGTGATATTTGGATTTTCAGTAAGCATTTACATTTTAAGATCTGGCAGTAATCTACCAGGATGGTATGAAATTAAATGACGAATAGACTTTAAATTTTTTACATTTTTTGCCACAAATGATTCATGATTATCAGCTTATACCTATTTGCAGCCTCAACCCAAAGACATGTTGGCATTTAAAAATTCCCCTTCTAATTTATTTAAAGATATGTTATGCTATATCCATGAAGTTATGCTATGGTATGCTAAGTTAATGTTTCTGACTTCTGCAGTATAACGTCATTATTTCTTCGAGTTGCCCCACTCTGTCTCTGGTTGGCTAACAGGTAGCTGTAGCTTGGTGTCGCTGCGTCGCTTGTGACAACTTTACTGTCCGAAATAGGATACTTTTGTTCTATTTAATAGTAATCGGACATTCTTAACCAGTAGGACACCCCGTTTTTTTAAATTGGACGTTTTAACAGAGTTGCAATCTCTGAATTTTATCTGATTACTGGCTACCGAAAACAAACTCTAATTCTACTGTGCCTCCTATAAAACTAAACAGTGAGATGTTTAGCTCAACTACCCTTGCTGAAGCAAATAGACCTAACCGGTGTCATCCAAAGACTTGAAGAGCAGCTCCGGATGAAGGAGTCGCTTCTGTCGGGTTTCAAAGCAGTCGCCCTTTCACAGTCAAGGCGCCTAGCATCTGCGAGTGTTATCGAGCAGGACACCATGCCCTGGGATCCCTCCACAAATCCACACAGACACACCTCAACTCCTTTACCGGGAACGGAGATTGTAATCCGTAGACGAAGAAGCCATGGTGGCACTGTAGCAGTTACGCCACCTCCATTGGAACTTTCAAACCGCTTCTCGCCACTCTCAGGGTTGCCTGAAAACCCTGAGAGGTCCCTGTCGCATAGCCCTCTTGAGGCGCATCTCCAGGCTGTGCGCCATGACCAGGCAACACCAGGACTGGCTCCGCTGCTAGCGACTGCAACCAGGGGCGTCGGTGCCGCCGCTGCTACTGCTTCTGCGAGGGGCGCTCCTGCCGGTGCCGTCTCTCCTCCCGCCACCGACATCGCTGCTGGGGTTGGCGCTACTGCTGCCTCTGCTGCTGCTGCTGCTACCGCGGGCTCCTCCGCCGACGCCATCCCCCCTCGTGAGGGCCCTTGTGAGGGGGGCATCTCCGCTGGAGTTCGTGCCATCCGGTGTTCTGCTACTGCAGCTGCAAACACCATCGCTGGAGCTGACACCCGTGCTCTCGCCTCTGCTGCTGAGAGTGCCGCTGCTGGTGCCAACTCCACACGCTCTGCTCCAGTCCCTGGGCAGCAGACCAGCCGTGGTGCTGGATCATCTGATGTCCGGCGAAAGATCCTGAGGGATGCAGTCTCGTGGCGCTCGGGAGCGCCTCCTCGCCCTACAACCGTGGCTAGTTGTCCACCTAGGCCCCCTCCGGAGCAATGATGTCTCCCGGCCTTCTGCGTCCCCTCAGCAGCAACAGCAGGCTGGTCAACCCGGGTTTTGCCCAGCCTCCTCCTTGCGTTCTGGTCCTCAACCCCTATTCCCACCAACTGCCCTACTAATCGGGGACTCTATCGTAAAAAACCTACGTTTCTTCAACGCCATCACCCACTGTTTACCTGGGGCCACCATACCGCTGCTACAAAGTAAGCTCGAATCTTTGTTGCCCTCTCTTCCTATGTCTGTTGACAAAATAATTATTCATGTTGGAACTAATGATGTAGCGCAGGCCCCGTCGGAATATGTTACTGCTGCTTTTAGGAAATTGTTTGAATTTTTAAAGACTACTGGTAAATCTATTTTTATCTCTGGACCGATCCCTACTTTTCGTAGGGGGGATTTGCGTTTTAGCAGGCTGTATAGCCTGTCTGCATGGCTGTGTTCTGAGACACGCGTGGGAAAATTTAGCTTCATTGACAACTTTGACCTGTTTTGGGAACGTATGTCGTTCTATCGGGCAGACGGGCTGCACCCGAGTGCAGTAGGTAGCGAGAAACTTGCGGAAAATATCCTTCTAGCTGTACATAACACAGCGCAGGACTGACTGTTTTCCCTGCCATGCGACACGACCACCACTGCTGCCTTACTTCCGGATTGCAGTGTCAAAGTTCATACTACCAATGTGCACCGAAATCTCCTAGCTGTCCCTCAAGCCCAGCCCTCTACTGCAGCTCTCATCCCGGTGCACTGGACCCCCAGCCGTATTGCTAAGTCGCCCCGCCCTGGTGGCGGAGCAGTGGCGTCGAATCTTCGTCAATTGACATTTAAAAAGTCTGTCCCGTCGTCTCTATTAGTACAACAATCACCTGTTAAATTAGCCCTGTTAAACACTCGCTCTTTGACTAACAAGACTTTCATTTTGAATGACATGGTAACCTCTCATAATCTGGACTTTCTGTTTTTGACTGAAACCTGGTTAAATGTTGGGGATCTGTCTCCCTTTGGTGATCTATGTCCTCCGAATTTTGCTTTTTTAAACTCTCCCAGGACGTCTGGCCGTGGTGGTGGCCTAGCCACAATCTACAACAACTGTTTTAAATGTAGATTACTCCCTGTTGATGTGTACACTACTTTTGAAGTTCAAATGCTAGCCATTAATGTCCACTGCCCTGTTCTCTGTGCTTTGGTATACAGACCCCCTAAATACTCCAGTAATTTTATCTCGGAGTTTTCTGATTTTCTTTCACATATGGCCACACTTTCTGACAATCTACTTATCCTAGGGGACTTTAACATCCATGTGTGCTGCCCAACTAAACCTATGGTTAGCGAATTTTTAAGTCTCCTAGACTCTTTTAACCTCATTTTCACACTCCTCCTACTCAAGCGAGTAGGACGCTTTTTTCGCTTGCTCCTGCTTGACCTTCTCTTTTTTCACTATTCTCACTGTTTTTATTCGATTTCTCTTCACAATTTTCACAAATTTAGCCAGTATAACAAAGGACAGAAAGTTTCAGTTGTTAGTGGAAGTTTACAGTTTAAGTTTAAAAGTTAGACAACACAGCTGGCACAGGAGTTCGCCTTGACTCGACTTGACTGGGATTATAACAAAATGCGAAGCCCCAGAAACTTCTGTGGAAAATGCTTTGGGCTTGAGCAGAGGATTTCCATCCTGGAATCAAAAATTGATGCCTGTTCATCAAAGGCAGACGAAATACGCAGGACATCTAATGAAAGGAGTCCGGCAACTGATTCCACATTTGGGAACGCAGAGAATGCACCACAGCCGGCTGATACCATCAACTTCACAAGGCAAAATGTGAGTACAGACCGCTGGCATAAACAAGGTGCTAGACCCAAAAAGAAAAGAGTATTTACCTCAACAACAGTGCGTTCTGCTGTCACTACACCCATACACTCTGGGCATCAGTCCAGACACAGAGCTAGTGCTAAAAACTACAACATTTCTGGGCCTTTGCAAATCCACCATCCCATAGCACTTCAAAACAGATTTGAGTGCCTCAGACATCTGGAACCAGAAGTTCCTAGAGAAACAATTCACCATAGACAGAGACTGAACCGTGAGAAAAGAGCAGTGGGAAAAAAGGAAAAACAGCCATCAACACCTGCTTCTCCAACAACCCTTGTTATAGGTGACTCCACGGTAAGACATTTAAAAGGAGAATGGATGACCGTTTGCTGCCTTCCTAATGCATCCATTTCTGACACTAAAAACAGTATCTCAAAGATAGTGTCACATCATAAAGCTATTGAACGTATCATTGTGCATGTTGGAGCAAATGACATTTTTAGAGAACAGCTCAGTGTCAAAGAAGACTTCGAAGAACTTTTCTGTGCCCTAAATGAGCTTGGAATGCAAACGTTTATCAGTGGCCCACTTCCAGCACAGGGAAGCTATGCATTCTCTCGACTATTTAGTCTAAACACTTGGCTAGCAAAGACATGCTCTTCACTTGGGATGAATTTTATAGACAATTTTAACCTGTTTTGGAATCGCAGAGCATTCTTCAGACCAAATAGCACAGAACTCAGCTGGACTGGGGCCAAAGTCCTGGCTAACCACTATCGCCTCTCTCTCTACCATGCAATCTTTTCTTCACCGACCTTGGGTCAACCTGCTGATAAGCGCTCTGTAGCAGTGCAGACAGAACCAATCATGGCTGATAAAGACTCTGTTGGGGTACAAACTGAAACGGTCATGTACATCAACAAACATTCTGGTGAGCCAAAACAATGGCCCTCACAAGCGAAAAAAAGAGAAAGGTCCAATCATCTCCTCTGCTGAGACCTTGCATATGCCTCTGGCAGTCGCAACTGCACCTGATACAGTTCCAGGAAATCCTCCGACCTCTGACGCACCACCATCCAGCTCCTTGCCACTGCGGGTGCATGATGACAAGGACACTACTGGAGCGACTCACTACCAACTATCTGCGTCAGGCTGCCCCAGACCTCAGCCATCAAGTGGAGACTATGAGCACACAACACCAGATAACACAGGAACATCTTCACCACCCAGCATGACTGACAAAACGCAAACTACCACTGTTTCACCAGAAACCCCTGATTTCATACCATCTCCATCACCACCCCGCCTGCAGTTCCCTGCAAGTATGCGGAGACTGCTGCCAATAGCTAGACTGAGTTTCTCCAGCCCGAGACACTCAAAACAAGCAGAAAACCCCTATGGACAGGCCTTCGTGAGCCCACAACCATCAACTGCATACCCATACGTTACAGCACCCAAAAAGCGCAGGGCACCACCACCCCCTCTGCCAGCAGAAAGATCCCCTGATCAAGCTAACGGCTTGGAATGTGGACAGATTCAGTGCACTAACAGTGGCAGTAGGGACGACCTTGATGAGTGTACTGTCTGATATGCTGCGGGTCCCTGCATTAAGGGTAGTTTTGAAAACAAGCTGGGACCCAGGATGCCAAGGCCATTCTCTATTCCTGTGCTTACAAGAAGAAGAAGAATTCGTGTGCATCCTGTGAATGGGGTAAACCAGTCTAATCTCCTGCCTGTTCCAAAACAACCTCAGAACGCATCAGTGGATATGACCCCTAAGCTCACTGTAAAACTAGCTCTTTTAAATATCAGATCACTCGCTAAGTGATCTAAGTCATTTTTAATTAATGATTTTATTTGCTCATACAAACTTGATTTTTTACTTCTTACTGAAACCTGGCTGGAACAAGCAAACAGCTTTACTACCCTTATCGAATCGGCTCCCCCAAATTTTGATTTCATGAGTGTCACAAGAGATAATAGACGGGGAGGAGGAATAGCAAACATATTCAAAGCATCTTTTCAGTGTAAACAGACAACATTTGGCAACTTTACATCCTTTGAGTACTTAAGTGCACTCATTAAGTGTTCTCCTAGTATGTTACTACTGACTATCTACAGACCACCAAGACTGTCAGCAACACTTTTTCTGGAGGAGTTTGCAGAACTGCTATCGAACATTTGTTTGGAATTTGACAGTCTTGTTATATCAGGGGATTTTAACTTGCATGTAGATAATGTAGAAAACACCTCTGCCAAAGAGTTACTCACACTGATCGATACATTCAACCTAACACAGCATGTACTGGGACCAACACACTCTCTTGGCCATACCCTTGACCTCGTCATCACAAAGGGTCTTAACCCCCTGCGACTCCAGGCCGGGGCTCTTTCGAAACCACTTCGACTGCCATGTGAACGGGATCGGATTGGTTTTCATGTATTGCGCATGTATCAACGAAATAAAAAACGCAGTTTGTTCCTTCATACAGACTTTCTAACACAGCAGAATGCACAACACGTACGCGAATGCGTCAAACTCCTGGAACACCATGTTCGTATGCCGCCAGAAAGTTTGTTTATTGTCTTTATTTAGTAGGAACAGTGCAGAGCCCATAGAAGATGTGCCAGAGTATTACGTTTTTGTTTAGACCACCGTATTGTTTAAGTGGGTAATAATATCAGGTGAAAGGAGAAGGCTATGTAAATACATTTGCACTGACTGACTTGTAAGATTTTCTTTAGCCACTGTTTTGCTATGAGTAATAACCGGAATGAGAGGTGAAAAGTTCAGTCTCCTCTAAGCGTGGTCTGTATGCACTGTAGGCATATGTGTGCAGTGCTGTAGTCTGCTGTTGCGTATACGATAAGATACATCTTACCTACGTAGCAGCTTTGTTGTGGGCGAATGTTTACTCGTGTTATGTCCATTATTTTAGTTATGTGTCGTTAGTCGCGTTATGTCCAACATTGTAGCAGCTAGCATTGTAAATCTTATCAGCCTGGGTCGTCATGGCTGGGTCGGCACGTTTTGACCGATATCTTTGGCATTTTTTGCCCAAACAACACGAAACTCGGTACTGCACACACTGGTAATATTATGATGACGCCGTCCAAATTTGAGATCAAACGGATGAGTGGTTCAAGAGTTATGCGTGGAAGAGACGTTCCTTGTATTAAAAGATAATAATAGAAAGATAGAAGTTGACTACAGCGCCCCCGCCTAGCGTAGCGGAAAGGGCCGGAACTCTCGCCGAATCCGCTTAGACAAACTGCATGTGAACAGGGACTTGGGGGACAGACCACCCGTTGTGAACCAATCCCAAACCAAACCAATCTCACCATGTGAACGCAGTCATTGTCTCTACAACTGTTATAGACTTGGCCTTATCTGATCATTTCTGTGTTTTCTTTGATGCTTCCATGTCCCCTCACATTCAGAAGCAGTCTATGACTGTAAGAAGGAGAGTTATAAACAATGACACATGTCTTCTTTTTGAGCAGGCACTCCCACAGCCCCTAAGTCAACCATCAAACTGTGCAGATGAATTAATGACAAATTTTACTTCAAAAATGACACATATTATGGATAGTATTGCTCCTTTAAAACTCAAGAGAGTCATTAACAAGCAAAAAAACCCCTGGAAACTGAATTCAATGGTTAAACTGCTAAAGAGAGAGTGTAGAAAGACCGAAAGAAAATGGCGTAAATCTAATCTTCAGATCCACTATCAAATCCATAAAGAGATGCTCCGTAAATATAATTCGGAAATTACTAAAGCAAGACAGTCTTACTTCTCTAATATCATAAACAGCAATGTCAACAATGCCCGTGTGCTATTTTCTACTGTTGAGACGTTAACAAACCCATCATCACAGTTGCCTCCTGAGTTTCTCTCAGTTAATAAATGCAATGACTTTGCATCTTTTTTCAAAGGCAAAATTGATAAAATACGACTAAATATAGCTTCTCAATTGCAAATAGCCCAAAATCTGGAAGCATTGGCTCCAGTGAGAGGGGGTCTTAGCTCATTGCCAACATTTAGCTTAATTAATTATGATATTCTTGAAAAAACTGTACAAAATCTCAGTTCATCCACATCTGAACTAGACATTTTGCCGACAATCTTTTTCAAATCTGTTCTTCACCTAGTATCAACAGATGTACTTCAGATTATAAATACATCACTACAGACTGGCATTGTTCCTTCCTCTTTGAAAAAAGCAGTTGTAAAACCTTTACTCAAAAAGAATAACCTTGATGTTTCAGTGCTTAACAACTACAGGCCCATATCCAATTTACCATTTATTGGGAAAATAATTGAAAAAATAGTCTTTAATCAATTAACTGCCTTTCTGACATCAAATAATTGCTTCGATAAGTTTCAGTCAGGTTTCCGTGCCAATCACAGCACTGAAACAGCTCTGATTAAAGTTAAAAATGACATACGTCTTAACTCTGATGCTGGCAAAACATCAGTCTTGGTTTTACTGGATCTTAGTGCTGCTTTTGACACTGTTGATCACTCCATACTACTACATCGACTCGAACATTGGGTAGGATTCACTGGTAAAGTTTTAAATTGGTTGAAATCATACTTGCAACAAAGGAGTTTCTTTGTTGCTATCGGAAACTATACATCAGCACCTGTGCCCTTGACCTGTGGTGTCCCTCAGGGGTCAATCCTTGGTCCATTACTATTCAATCTCTATATGCTCCCACTTGGACAAATCATCAAGAACAACTCAATTAATTATCATAGCTATGCGGATGACACTCAAATCTACTTAGCTCTATCACCTGATGACCATGCCCCGCTTGAGTCTCTCTACAGGTGTATTGACCAAATAAACAACTGGATGTCCAACAATTTTCTTCAGCTGAACGCAGACAAAACTGAAGTAATTATATTTGGGAAAAAGAAAGAAAGACTTAGGATTGCCACAGCTCTTGAGACTAAAGGGCTTAAAGCAAAAGATACTGTTAAAAACCTTGGTGTCTTGATTGACAGTGAACTAACTTTCAACAGTCACATGAAAGCAATCACTAAATCTGCATTTTATCACCTAAAAAACATTGCCAAACTTAGAGGTCTTATGTCAAAACAAGATCTAGAAAAACTTGTACATGCATTTATTTCCAGCAGGGTAGATTACTGCAATGGCCTTTTCACAGGCCTTCCTAAAAAGACCATCAAACAGCTTCAACTGGTCCAAAATGCAGCAGCAAGGGTTCTTACAAAAGCAAGAACTGAACACATTACTCCAATTTTAAGGTCCCTGCACTGGCTCCCAGTCAGTTATAGAATTGACTTTAAGGCATTGCTTCTTGTGTTTAAAACACTAAATGGGTTGGGACCAAAATATTTGTTGGATATGTTCTTGCTATATGAACCAACTAGGTCTTTAAGATCACAGCAGAAACAACTGCTGGTAAAACCTGCTGTCACAACAAAATGTGGTGAAGCAGCGTTTAGCTGCTATGCAGTTCAGCTTTGGAACCAGCTTCCAGAAGACATCAAAAATGCTCCTACTGTTGGAAGTTTCAAATCTAGACTTAAGACCAAACTGTTTTCAGATGCTTTTTGCTGGTGATTCACTTTTTAATTAATTTATTTTTTATTATTTATGTTTAACTGTTGCTTTCTGATTTACTCTGTCTTTTACTTATCTTACACATATTTTAATCCTATTTTATCTTTTATCTTTTATGCTTTTATATTGTCCTTTGCTTTTATTTTTGTTAAGCACATTGAACTGCCTTTGTGTATGAAATGCGCTATACAAATAAATTTGACTTGACTTGACTTGACTCAGTCAAGCAGTGTCTGGCCCAACACATTATAAGGGCCATACACTCGATCTTGTATTTTTCTCAGGCTTTCATATTTCCAACATGAACATCTCCAACCCCGCTGTCTCTGATCACCTGCTAATTGAGTTTGAGACTTCCTGGACTAGCCCCCCCCCCCCCCCCCCGGTCCAACCTCCCTCCCTCATGAGATCCTTCAGCCACTCCACAGCCGCTCAGTTCTCTGTAACATTTACATGCACTCACACACCTCATATCTCTGATGCTGCTAGTCTCACTATTTACCTCCTCGTGCATGGACACTTTAAACCAAGTAGCCCCTCTAAGAGAAAAACGAGCTAAGAATGTCTCTGTGGCCCCCTGGCTAACTGACGCCACTCGTGAGCTTCGCCGCGCCTGCAGAAGGGCAGAGCGCAGGTGGAAGAAAGATCAACTGCAGGTTTCTCATGACATGTTCCTTGACCAATTAAAGTTATATCAAGCAGCTGTGAAGAAGGCTAAATCAGATTACTATGCACAGTTAATTAATGATCAAGCCCACAGGCCTAGAGTTTTGTTTAACACCATAAACTCCATTCTTAACCCTGCTGTCCCCCCAACTACTTCCTCCCCTGAAATCTGCCAGGATTTTCTAAAATTCTTCATCAACAAGATTGATGCAATAAGAGATAACATCTCCCCCTCTAACTCTGCCTTCCCTGAGTCTCATGACTTGACCCACCATCTCCATCAGTTCTCTCCTGTGTCTTCCTCCCAGCTGTCTGAGGTGGTCTCACACCTTAAGCCATCCCATTGCTCCTCTGATGTTATTCCATCCCGACTTTTCAAAGATATCTTTACCCTCTTATGTCCTCTCATCCTTGCCATTGTGAATAGTTCATTAATAACTGGTGTTGTCCCCATTGCATTTAAGCATGCGACTGTTCAACCTCTCCTAAAGAAGCCCAACCTTGATCCCCTTGATCTAAAAAATTACAGGCCTATCTCAAAACTGCCTTTTCTTTCAAAAATTCTGGAAAAAGTGGTTTTTCAACAGCTTTCCTCTTATTTGAATAGTTTTAATATCTTGGATAAATTCCAGTCAGGCTTTAGAGCTCTGCACAGCACTGAATCTGCACTGCTGAAAGTCCATAATGACATCCTTCTGTGTGTTGACTCCAGCTCCTGTGCCATCCTGGTGCTTCTGGACCTCAGTGCTGCATTTGATACAATTGACCACAATGTACTGCTGAGGTGCCTGAAGCATGAGGTTGGTTTGGGAGGTCAGGCCCTAGACTGGTTTACCTCTTATCTGAGAGACAGAACCTTCTCTGTTGAACTTGGTATCCACTTTTCCTCCACCGCCCCCATCACATGTGGTGTCCCTCAAGGGTCAATCTTAGGACCTCTTTTATTCTCCTTATACATGCTTCCACTTGGCAATATTTTTAAAGAATTCAATATACAGTATCATTGCTATGCCGACGACACACAGCTGTACCTTCCCATCACTCCAAACACTCCCTATGCCTTGGCTAAGCTCTGTAGCTGCTTAGAGAAAGTAAAAGCATGGATGTCAAACAACTTTCTCCAGCTAAATGATAGCAAGACAGAGGTGATTTTATTTGGCCCCCCCAATTCTGTCTCGAGTCTTAGTACTGCCTTAGGTCCCCTCCCCACTAATCTACACACTGTGGTCAGGAACCTTGGTGTCATGATGGACAGCTCTTTGAGTTTTAATAAACAAATTAGTAATGTGGTGAAAGGCAGCTTTTATCAGTTACGCTCTATTGCTAAACTCAAGAACCTCCTATCTTACAATAACCTGGAAACACTTATTCACGCTTTCATTACTTCTAGGTTGGACTACTGCAACTCACTCTATGCTGGTATCAGTCAGTCCAACATCACTAGGCTTCAGTTAGTCCAAAATGCTGCTGCAAGATTTCTAACAGGCACTAAGAAAAAAGACCACATAACTCCTGTTTTAGCCCGCCTCCACTGGCTCCCGGTGAAATACAGAATTGATTTTAAAATCCTACTGTTTGTTTTTAAGGCTCTTAATGGGTTAGCTCCATCTTACATCACTGAACTTTTGTCTACATATTCTAACTCCAGGTCTCTCAGGTCTTCCTCACAAAATCTTCTTACTGTCCCTCACACCCGCCTGAATACCAAAGGGGACAGAGCCTTCTCTGTACTGGCCCCCAGACTCTGGAACTCTCTCCCCCCACATATCAAGTCTTGTCCCACCGTATCTGGTTTCAAATCATCTCTTAAGACCCATCTTTATTCCCTTGCTTTTAACACAGTCTGAGATTTTTTATTATTATTTATTTATTTATTTATTTATTTTAAAATTCTATTCTATTTGCATTTTATTTTTTACTTATTTTATGGTTATGCTTTCTATGGTTATGCTTTTAGGTATGGTATTTTATGTATTACTTAGCCTGTCCTGTTAAGCACTTTGGCTCAACTGTTGTTGTTTTTAAATGTGCTATACAAATAAATTGACTTGACTTGACTTGACTTAACGTAGAGGTAGAATAAAACTGGTTAATTAGTTATGTCAGAGAAAATACTCACTGTGCAAGGTAACGGCGGAGTCACATCTTTTCTATAGAGTACGCACAGTACTGCAGAAAGCATACATAAGGACAACAACCTTTCAAGTACACATATATTGTATAGTTGATTGTGAGCAGTGACATTGGCAGAGGCATATATCCGTATATCTACATTCTTCATCAAAATGGCACAGCACAGACACTAAGATAACCCATTGTGTGAAGACTTTTACTAAAAAAAAACACTGGAAAGTAAGTACTTAGGACTTGTACTTAAGATTCGTGATGTACTACTTCTACTTTTACTTGTAATGTTTTGCAGGATATTTGTACTTTTACGTAGGTACTAAGCTTCAGTATTTCCTCCACAACTGCTCACCGATGAGCATTTAAATGCAGGCTGAATAATAGAGGCCTGACTGTCATCTTTTGGCATGCAGATCCATTTCATCACTGTTTGAAGGACTTCAAGAGGACGAGTAGATCGTTCAACTTGTTGGCATGTGCAAATTGAACAGAACTGCAGTTGCAGTGAAATACAACTAACAATGGATGTAAAGAAGAAAGAGTTTGGTATTGGTGGTACAAGTGTTGGCTTTACAGCAGATCTGGTTATGACAACATTAGTCCTATAGATGGTTCTATAGATCATCTACAGATGCTGATACTATTAGTAAACCATCTGTTGAAACTCATTGTCTTGTTAGGGTGAGGGGTTGGTTTTGATTAAGGTGATAATCAGCAAACAATAAATAAAATGAAACAAAATTTTAACAAACCATTTGCAAAAGTCACTGTGTGTGGAGTGTGGACTATCCAAATAATGTGTTACCCATTTTTTAACTACAGAAAGCATTTGACCCTGAACAAAAGAACTATTCAAACACTAGTGAGAATAAATATGCTTGTTATTGTTCTGCTCCATTCATTATGCATTTATACAAATAAACAATTCAGCCCAAGGAGAGATTTTCTTTGTCAATTGGAATCCTAAATCCTGAACACTTTGAGATGGAACATAAACATGACATTATAATTCCAAATATGTTGACAGCTGCTTGCTAAAGCACAAAAGAAAGAAAGACAGAAAAAAAAAAAAAAACGCACAACCATGAGCCATTGCGGTCTGACTCACCACTCTTTCACTCTGACCACATCCAAGTCTGTGCCTCTGCAAAGGGCCAATTGGTTTCCAGTGTTTCCAGTCAAATATGCATCCCCCACCCACCACTTTTGCCCCACACCCACCCCTCAGATTTTCTCCATCTGCTGATATTAGCATTCCGAGAGAAGGCTTTCACACATGGAACACTCATCAAGTTCTGACTGTCACACTCCGGTCTGGGATATAATTCTATTTCCCAAGTCGGACAGTGGGACAGAGATGAGCGCCTGCGGCTGAGTTATGCCTACGTATCTGGGCACTGCGGCCCGATTTGGAATGGTGATCAAGTGATTCACGGACGTGGGAATGGCCACGGCCCAAGCGCTCCTGTCAGGAGTGCGGTATGTCTCCATTGAAGGAGCGGTGTGCATAATGAACCACTCAGAGGCCATGCACTAATCCATCATGAAGGGCGAACACTCCTCCGAGGAAGCGTGTGTGCGTGCCATCAGTGAACACACACACTCTGACACATACACAGAGACATACACACACACACACACATACACACACACACTCACATTCAACCCCCCCCCATACACACACACACACACACACACACACACACACATTCATAACTACACAAAGACACATACCTCTGCTGATACCACGAAGCTGCTATCAGTCTTGTATGTATTTTTCCTTTCGATGACCTCATTTTTACCTTTCACTCTTCTCTGTCATTCTTTTTCAGTCCTCTTCTTTTTCCTCTATCGGAAATGACTGCAATTTTTTCATTTCCATATCTCTCTATCTCTCTTTCTATCTTCGCTGATGCTCCATGTGACACATAATCATTGCGGCCCCTTGTGACTCTCGCCTCCCTCCCTGACATGAGTTTTTCTGAAGATGAAGATTACGGTCCTTGTCTCTCATTGACAGAAACCTTAACTGAATTAGGCCTGCTCCTGTTTGAAGAAAGCTTGAATTAGTCAGGGAGCAGGGACTGTCACATGAGGATGAGGAAGATGACGAAGCAGCAGTCACAGTCACAGACATTATACCTGGCTCGATTCAGTAAAATTCCATCTATGGCGATCTCTCTGCATTCTCACCAAGAAAAAAAGACAAAAAAAGGATATTTGAAAATAGTCACAGCAATTTGAAGCTGTGCGTGCTTTAGCATAGTAGTCCAAGGCTGTGTCTGAAGTATTCACTCATTCATTATTATAGTTACTACATAGGGTGTAAGTTACATGGTCTTGTCCTCTACACGGTGCATTATATAGTGAATGAGTGATGCTCTGCGTGCTTGAGGGGAGTCTGAGTGGACAAGGGGATATAAGCATCTGTAGGCTTTGTTTAAACAAGCTTTACAGAAAAGGGAATGACCTAATGGTTAACACATGAAAGAACAGAACACTGAGCATATAAAAATGTCACCCAAAGGATAGTGCAGGAGAATGCCTTCAGGCAAGTTCGGGGTAGTGGAGAAAGACAATATAAATATGGACTAAGGGGCAAATGTGTGTGTGTGTGTGTGTGTGTGTGTGTGTGTGTGTGTGTGTGTGTGTGTGTGTGTGTCTGTGTGTGTGTACTTTGGGGGTGGGGGGCAACTCTTCCCCATCAACTGAATGCCTGTTCCTCTTCTCTTATTATTGTGACTTCATTACTGTAAAATAATTTTACAGTAATTATCAAATATATATAATTCATATTAGTATGCCGTTCTGTTTTTGATTTACCAAAACTCCCATCGATACAAATAGTGTTTACCCGCCCTTTAGTGCTGCGATTGACATGCTTTGTATATAAATGAGGGGCGTAATCCCAGGGGGCGATAGGGAAAGGTTAGTGACTCCATGCTGCATAAGAGATGAGGAGCCTCTCTCTCCTGTGGCTGCTAATGGGAAAAGCTGTAAAGAGCAAAATATGTTTGATTAGAAACAGCCAATTACAGCACAGCTTTTTAGGCTGCATGCTTGAATGGAGATGACCACTGAGAGAGAGAGAGAGAGAGAGAGAGAGAGAGAGAGGTGGGGGGGAGTAAAGAAGAGAGAGAGAGAAATACACAGCAGTCCCTCTTAAAGTTTGGAATAATTGAATTAGATTATCTTCAATGCCCCACAATGTCTGACTGATCAATCAAGAAAGTTACAGGAGGATGGGTATCCATGTTTTTCTACTTGTAGTTCCAACTCATACTCAAGGAATTAGTTTTTTTCAACTGTTTACACCCATTTTCAAAGCTCTATGTGCTTTTCTCAAAATTCTACACACAAATTCAATTATTGCTCACACAAAATGCAAAAAGTACCCTATCTTGCAAAATGAAACACAGCATTCAAAATCTTTAAACACATCTCAAAAGCAAGCATTTGTCCCATGTTATAAACACATTTTCCATAGCATTACATACCTATATCATTTACACATAATTGGTCTGAATCGAAGACACATTTGTCTTTATGGATGTTTTGATATATTGCCATACAAGAGTAAACATATAGTAGTATGCAAATAGAAGTCAACACAAACAATTTTGGAACCAAAAATATTTGCTGTAATATTCTTAGTTTTTTTCAACTGCATACACACAAAATCTTTATATAGCACACAATTTCTAATGCCTCACTCAAACATCACAACTCCACATTACATCAGCAAATCCATACACAAATTTTCAGCGTAGACACAGTTTTCAATTTAGCTATTCACTTTTTGCAAATCAATACACACAAATCTCTACCTAACACACAGAAATCTAACAGGAAGTAACTTCCTCAGTGCTTTAGACTCATTGTGCAAACAATAACTGCTTTACTGAATACCCATTTTTCTGTTGACAACCTGTCTTCATATTTAAAATTTCTCAACACAATCAAAGAATTCTTCTCAACATGGTGCTGAAAAATATATGATCATTGTTCCTATGCCCACCTTCCACTACTCCAGGCAATAGAGAAAGCATGTGGTGACATTGATGCTGCCTGTATCCAAGGTTGGATAAGCCACACAGGAAGATTCTTTTCTTAGTGTTGGGCAAGAGAAAATACAGCATGCAATGTAAATTAAGTATTCTGGCCAGACCCAGCCCGGAGGAGAGATGGACCTTAAATACACAGGCAACTAGCTGTACCCCATAAATGCTAACTAGCACAGCGCACCTTATGCCTTCTGCATTTTTTTGGCTGCTACTGTAATATGACATATCATACGTACGTATAAAATGTTTTTCCATTGGTAACCACTAGCTACAGAGCTTTGAGCCAAACCATGCCCTGTCCAGCATGTTTGCTTTAAGTCACTTGTCTTTGTTTTGCACATTGTGTAATGTGAATGCATGTATGCATGTAAGCAAGTATGCATGTAGTGTGTTCAGATGTGTGTGCATATGTGTGTGAGTATGAATGTGTGTGTGTGTACGCACTGTGTGTGTGTGCACCACTATGCTGTATCTATCTTGTCCACACTGTGTTTTACTGTAACAGTTGCGTGCATCACCAATTGCTCCAATGGTGAAATGTTGTCCATCATTTGTGGAAGCTACATGAGTGTAAGCTTGTTTGGATATAAATTCAGCTGAATTGTGCCAAGGATTTAAAAAAGTGTTACACTCCACTACAGACTACATTAGATTACATTGCTGCCCAATGAAGCACAGTGAAATAAATCAAACAACTGTACAATTACAGGCTGAGCCAGGGCTAGACCCAAAACCATCTGGGCTACAGGCCCAGTGAAATTGACCAACCAAAACCCTGTCCAATCACTGCGCTTTGAAATACTCAAAACCATTGGATGTTCTATCTGCCTGTCTGAATTCCTACTTGCTTTATGATTCTTATTGCTTGTACTAACCCTAACCCTATTTTTCTAATATATACTTCAAAACCATCTTCTTCTTGCTAGCTTTTCCACCATCATGTATGCACCCTTCTGAAATGGCAACAATAAATGTAAGAAGGGGCTATACCAGCACAACCAAATCCTGGCAGAGTGAACAAACTAACTGCTGGCTGCAGTTAAATTGGGTCAATTTGATTGACACAGCTAGGAATGATTTTAATGTTGTGTTTATAAATGTATTGAGCACAATCTTTCACAAAACAACAATAGCAACAACAAAACATAATTCCCCAACCCACTGGCACTGTGAACAACAGCCACAGATGTGGCCAGAAACGTGATTAATCCAGGGCACCATTTACTTTGAGTACAAAAAAGAATCTTGTGGGTGTTTTTTTTTAACAATATGGCAGTATGGACTTACACATTCAACCAGCTTGTCACTCTGAATTATGTACAGACGCTTGCAACTGAACTAACACAGTCTGACACATAATGACCTTCAATAATCCAAGTGGCCTCACCAACAGCCATCTTATGTAATCATGTGAGGGATAAAGAGAACAATATGCAAAACTTTAACTGATTTTAAGTTGGTTTGATCCGTGTGTGTGTGTGTGTGTGTGTGTGTGTGTGTGTGTGTGTGTGTGTGTGTGTGTGTGTGTGTGTGTGTCTGTGTCTGTTTTTCATATTGTGTATTCCAGAAATTAATTTTGGTAGATAGAAACAACCCTGACCTGAAAATCAAATTCATTTCTTTCTGTTTTTAGAAGCCAAGAGTTATTTCTCAACTATCCTTACTGCACTATCTACAGTATGTTGTCTGTTGCCATAAACAGTGCTTTTGTGAGCCTGTGGGTTGGTCAGACTGTAAATAGCCCCTCTCTCTCTAGGCTCTATAAACATGCCTGTCCACACATACTGTGCTGAGTGCTCCCTGGGTGCAGGAGAAGGCCTCTGGTGGCATTTGACACTTCAGACAGCCCGCCTTTCAGGGACAGAGATGACCCCCATGCGCTGGAGGCAATAAAAGGGCCGCGAGGGCGAAGGGCCAAAGAGTCAGACGGTTGGTTGAGTTAGATGAGATGACAGGAGAGTTTGAGAGTGTGGGGGTGATCTGTGTGGTGTGGTGTAGTATATGTGTGCACCTGTACATAGGTATCTGCATAGCCCAGTTTTGTGGCCCAGTGCTGGAGGTGTGGCTTTAATTTGTGTGCAGGGGGAGAGGAGAATAGAAGGGAGTGGGAATAAGAGGTAAGCTCATATTCTCAACTTTTCATCTGCCAGCTGTGCCTGATAACACCCCCCCCCCCCCTTTTTTTCTATTTTTTTTCTCCACACACTCACACACACACACACTTTCAAGCTTTCTATCTCCCCTCCCAGTGGGGCTCCCAATGACCCTCTGTCTTTTCTTTCTTTCCTTCCCACTTTCTTCCAATATCTCTTCTTCTGTTCTCTCCCTCTATTCCACACCATCACTGCTCCCTCTATGAGTTTCAATCTTTTCATCTCCATCCCTCTCACTTTTTTTCTATCTCTCTCACTCTCACTCTTTTACTGGCCCATCTCACCCTCTCTCCCCAGGGTACTCGAGTCAGTTCCAGTCTCTTCTCCCTTCTTTGGGCTGATTAAGTGAATACTACACTGGGCCATGCTAAGTCATAGAGACTTCGCCACTGCACTGTGCAAACAGGCCTTCTGTTTCTGCTGCTGCGCTCTCTCGCTAGACATCTACATCTGTGGACAGAAGATCTCCCTTTTTATTAACGCTAATGCAATACAAAAATATTGGCTGGAGCCTTGACAAAGACCCGTGCCTTTGTTCCAAAACAGCTGCTTAGAAACATGTCAAACAATGTCGGCTCATATGTTCATCCTTTTGTTAGAGTAATTTACTAACTAATTACTTTTATATACATGTTTTTAATGAACCACTAACCCTATTGCTATCGATCCAAAATGATCTCCTATGGGAAGATAACACATTCCATTGTACTTTATACTGTATATAAAATGAAATTGTGAATTTCACAAACTAAAAATGTGTTAAACATAGTTAAAGCTATGACAAATATGTGCTTGGGTGTCATTGCATGTTCCAATGAGATAATGACACCCAAGCACACAGCAAATGGTGTAAAACCCTTCCTCACCAGGAAAACAAATTGTCATTTTTTTTGCTATGCTGTATATACACTTTATGCTACAGCACAGTTCAAAAAGTAGCATAGGAATCACATCGGTGACAAGCTTATTTCACCACAGGTGATCGTTATTGTACCCGATGTAGTGGACAAGCTAGGGTCCTCTGGGGAGGCAGACAGCACCACCGGGGAAGTCTCCTGAAGGGGACCTGCTGTTGGGTGCGGGGGGGTTGGTGAGAGGAAGATAACAGATAACAGGAGCCTGATAGACCCAGGCATCCAGGGAGGCAGCTGGAGTCAACATTGTCCTGCCAGAACCTGCCATGGAGAGAGAGAGAGAGAGAAAGAGGAACATGTGATGGAAAGGCCAAAGCTCCTCTGGCCCCCAGCTCTATCCAGGTCAAACGCTGTCATGATAGGTTAGAGAGGAGGCACAACAAAGGTGAGTTTGGTGGGAGGCTGACCGATCAGATGTGATAAGAGAGTGGCAAGGGGGTGGTTAGTCATTCCCACTCACTGATGAGGTAGAGGATGTGGTGCTGCTTTTGTTTGCATACCAAATCACCAATTTATCTGATTATCTGCATTTTTGTGAGCTGTGTGATTGTACCTATCACAATGTCAAATAAAATCTTAAATATGTATTTTTATCAAATAAAATGTAACTTAAAATGTACTGTAAAAAACGTATACATACTATGTGTGAATTTAATGTGATCGTGCCTTTTGCGATGTTTGAGACTAAGGAATGTCTGGGCACTGAGGGTGCCGGGACAGATATGCAGATACTGCAACCATGGTATTCTGTCCACAGACAGCGGGGGTGGTCGAGAGAGTCTTCATTCGCCTGGTGACACATTTAAGCATCTACCGATGTATGACGATTAATTAACTTGAAAAAGTTGCATAGTGTCACTTTAAAAAACACATATTGGCTTTAAAGATGAGGCAATCATGAACTGTAGACAGATCAGTCTATTTAAGTTGGCTACTTAATATGATCGTCAGCATGAAGTGCAACATTCTACAAGTAAAGGCAAGGTTTAATTAAGCAATATAACACAAGTGGGAGTGAGGGTGTTCGTGCATATCCTCACAGGTGTGGTTTTGTTAAAGTCTGCCATAGTTTATAAATGCACTTAAATCAGCGGAGTGATTATCAACTGTGAAGAGTCACCCATAGTATACCATGAGATATCCTCACTCTTAGGCATGCTTAGGATGCATCTTGTCCAGTCATAAAGTGCTGAATAGCATATTATTCTTTTTCTTAGCAATTCATCTTTTATATAAAGACAAAGGAGGCATACAGCTCATGATTTATAAAAAGAGGATTTTAGTCATAACTAGACTGCATTCCCGCAGAAAATGCAAAAAGTGTGCTTGCATTTTAGCATTGTTAACAATGTTAGCATAACTGCTAAATAGCTTCAGCTAATACAGCTACACAACACTGTAAGCACAGTTAATTACTTCACATTTTTAGCATAGTTACCATAATTAGCATAGTTAGCATAACTGCAACCAAATACTAGCTCAGTTAACTAAGTAACACTGTAAACCCAGTTAATTACTTTGCATTTTAGCATAGTTAGCTATGCTAACATTGTTAGCATAATGGCTAAATAGCCTCAGCTAATATAGGTACACAACACTGTAAGCACAGTTAATTACTTACAAACGTTTGCTAGGTTAACAGAGCAGCACTGACTACATAGATAACTACTAGAGATAACTACTATAGGCTGCAATACACTCCCATGGCAGAACATTATGCAGGCCATGGCATGGGGACTATGACATCACTCAAGAGTATATTCCTGAACATTCCACATTTAAAAAATGGTGCAACTGCCACAGTATTCTCTGCCTCTCTTTCAACATTTTTAAACTGTCCTGTTTCAAAAAGTTTAAGTAGTTGCCACATCAAAATTTCACAGCTCACAGTCAGATCCCAGACCTCTCTTACAAAGTTTAAATCAAGTTTATAGGTTAAACGGTTGAGTTTTGATCATTTAAAACTTCAGACATGCACCCTGACCTGTTTACAGTAAGATGATGAAATGTATGGCAAAATCCCATAGACTGTCTGACACCATTTTTAAACTGTCCTGCCTCAAACAGTTTAAGTAGTTGCCACATGAATTTTACACAGGTCACAGTCAGATCCCAGACCTCTCTTACAAACTTTAAATCAAGTTTATAGGTTAAGTGGTTAAGTTTTAATCATTAAAAAACGAAGTGGAGGTTAGAGTGAGGGCAGAGCTCACTCTGGCTGCTACAGTGGACCAGTTTACTATGACATCATCAGCCTGAACATTCCGCCATTCATTTTCAATGGGCCAAAAAGTTGCAGAAAAACGACAATAACGGACGAACGACAAGAGGTACGGTATACAGAATTGTGGGCGGTCTGGTCCAAACCGGGCCGGTCGTTTTAGAGTTGGAACTGTGTCTCTATCTCGAAAGCCTGAGGAGTAGTAACGTCTGAAAGATCTGGGTGAAATATTTTGTGTTGAAGAATCCGGAGAATAATAAACGGTGGGATAACAATAAGTGTGCTCTCCAAGCACACTTAACTACTATAGGCTGCAATACACTCCCATGGCAGAACATTATGCAGGCCATGGCATGGGGATTATGACATCACTCAAGAGTTCTATTCCTGAACATTCCACATTTAAAAAATGGCAGTTGGTCCAGGTGCAACTGCCACAGTATTGTTTGCCTCTCTTTCACCATTTTTAAACTGTCCTGTTTCCATCAGTTTAAGTAGTTGCTGCATCAAAATTTCACAGCTCACAGTCAGATCCCAGACCTCTCTTACAAAGTTTAAATCAAGTTTATAGGTTAAACGGTTGAGTTTTGATCATTTAAAACTTCAGACATGCACCCTGACCTGTTTACAGTAAGATGATGAAATGTATGGCAAAATCCCATAGACTGTCAGACACCATATTTAAACTGTCCTATCTCAAACAGTTTAAGTAGTTGCCGCATGAAATTTACACAGGTCATAGTCAGATCCCAGACCTCTCTTACAAACTGTAAATCAAGTTTATAGGTTAAGCGGTTGAGTTTTAATCATTAAAAAACTGAGTGGAAGTTAGAGTGAGGGCAGAGCTCACTCTAGCTGCTAGAGTAGAGCAGTGTACTGTGACATCATCAGCCTGAACATTCCGCCATTCATTTTCAATGGCGGAAAAGTTGCAGAAAAACGACGAACGACAAGAGGTACGGTATACAGAAATGTAGGCGGTCTTGTCCAAACCGGGCCGGTCGTTTTAGAGTTGGAACGGTGTCTCTATCTCGAAAGCCTGAGGAGTAGTAACGTCTGAAAGATCTGGGTGAAAAATTTTGTGTTGAAGAATCAGAATAAACGGTGGGATAACAATAACGGGGGGTTCAGACAGCAGGCGAATTTCGCCTGGGGGCGTGGTCGGCGAAATAGCATACGTCACGTAAAAGTACCAAGTGCATAGCCGGCTCGCTAGCAAGCTGAGTAGCCTGTCAGCTAGCTCAACAGTTTGAGTGTTCAAAATATCTGCAGT
The DNA here is from genome assembly GCA_030347295.1 of Setipinna tenuifilis. Lineage (NCBI taxonomy): Eukaryota > Metazoa > Chordata > Actinopteri > Clupeiformes > Engraulidae > Setipinna > Setipinna tenuifilis. Next base: position 1,921,780 of record CM059275.1, on the reverse strand, counting down.
GGTGTTCTTGCCGGACTATGTTGTATAAGCTATACGGTGATGAATTATGTTCTTAGTAGAGGTAACTAATCTGTGTTCATGGTTACTACAAGGTCATGCTATATCATTTTAACCATCCAGTGTTTCCCTGATGTTAGCCCTCTTCAAAATACAGTAAATGGATTGGAGACGTAGCTATTTAGCTACTTAGCTAGCTAAAAAAACCGAATGCTTAGATGCCAATCTACGGTCGTCTATTTGCCTCGATTATATTCACATCACATCGAAACAACAATCCGTGCTGATGAACACACTTTTGGTGAACAAGAAACCTTTTAATCATGTAAATGTTTTTACGCTACTGACAACACTGGTGGCCGCCATGTTGGTCAGACTTTTTTTGATACTCCCGCCTCTACACAAGACGTCACGTACAATACACATCACACGCTGAATTGATTGGTGCTTGTGTGGTCTAATTTGCATGAAGTTCAGGTTTCAGGTTTTTTTAAAAACATATCATTATTCCGACAATTTTTGAAACATTCCGCTTTTCCGACATGAATAGTTTTATTGTGACGCTGAAAACCAAGGCCTACCCTGGAGGCAAAACCGACTAGTCAAAGTCCCTGTTAACTAGTTTTTTGAATTTAAGTTAGGGAAAGGAAAACTGGTCCGTGTGACAGCAGGCAAGGGATTTTTTTCCTCTTTTCTTTTTTTTTTAATATCAATACAACGTAGAGATAAGCAGCAGCGACAGACACGTACAGCAGCAGGAGTAAACGGGATAGGTGCGCTCAATTAACAAGGAGTTATGCACTGTACGCGCAATAAAACTCAAATTAAAGAATCGTTTCCCCTCGTAGGGCCTATGTCTGTCACATCAGCATAGCGTTGTTGTCTGCAGTAGTCGTTTCATCCAGCTGTATGCTGAATGGATACTGACGCAGACATTTACACAACTGTTCCTCAGTATCCGATGCCATCTCGTTGATCCTCCGTGCCACATTGCTGAGTGGCATGGCCCTCAACACCGATGCTGGATCTTGCTCTGCAGCACTGGACCTCTTCATTGACAGGAAGAACAAGTCTTTCTCCAAAAATTAACGGTGATCCCGATCTTTCTTTTAAACTGTCCTGTTTCAAACAGTTTAAGTAGTTGCTGCATCAAAATTTCACAGGTCACAGTCAGATTCCAGACCTCTCTTACAAAGTAAATCAAGTATATAGGTTAAACGGTTGAGTTTTGATCATATGCACCCTGACCTGTTTACAGTAAGATGGTGAAATGTATGGCAAAATCCCATAGACTGTCTGACACCATTTTTAAACTGTCCTATCTCAAACAGTTTAAGTAGTTGCCGCATGAAATTTACACAGGTCACAGTCAGATCAAGTTTATAGGTTAAGCGGTTGAGTTTTAATCATTAAAAAAACAAGTGGAGGTTAGAGTGAGGGTAGAGCTCACTCTAGCTGCTAGAGTAGAGCAGTGTACTGTGACATCATCAGCCTGAACATTCCGCCATTCATTTTCAATGGCGGAAAAGTTGCAGAAAAACGACAATAACGGACGAATGACAAGAGGTACGGTATACAGAATTGTAGGCGGTCTTGTCCAAACCGGGCCGGTCGTTTTAGAGTTGGAACGGTGTCTCTATCTCGAAAGCCTGAGGAATAGTAACGTCTTCAAGATCTGGGGCCTATTTCACAAAACCAAGATAAGGGATTAAGACGGGTTTACTTGGTCATCCTAGATAACTTTAGCCTTGAAGTCGTTTCACAGAAGAAATCGCATATAAGTTACCATGGGGATTTATACCTTGCAGCTAGCCTGCTCCCGACCAGGCTAAGAACCAGGATTAGTTAATTCTTGCCCCTTATTGGCTCAATGAACTGTCACTCAGAGTTTTCAGTGAACCTCAAGTAAAGAGACGCGGCCGGCCAGCCAGCAATGGTGTTAGCCAACTTTTAATGGCCTGTATGAAACACTTTGAATAGGCTAAATAAAACATTTTCTCTGCTGTTTATTATATTTGTTTGTTTGCTTATTATTATGCTTTTAATTTCTGAACCAATTGTAATCGAATAGTTTCTTTTATTTATTTCATTAATTGAATGAATACGCAAACCAACTTCACTTGTGTTCTCAATTAAGTCGGTGATCACAGCAGTATATAATGACAGGCTACACACGTCCAACACATTGCAACACAATGGCTTGCCCTTTTTTACCCGACATTGCAGATGAGGAAGCTCTGCTCCGCCGGGGTGAAGTACTGCGCACGTGTCTTCTCCATTTCATCGCTCATTCTGGGATCGATCCATGCCGTCTTTTATAGAATGACGTGAACGCGCTCTTAACAGGATTTGTTACACCTGGCTTGGCCTAGCCGCCTCAACTCATCCGTGCTCGCCGTTAGTAAAACGTATTCAGCGTGTTTACATAGACAAGGCTAGGTCAAGCCCCGTTTTCGTCACTTATCTTGGATGTGTTTAGTCAGGTTTTGTGAAATAGGCTCCTGGTTCAGGAGAAGAATAATAATAATAAACGGGGAGATAACAATAAGTGTGCTTTTTGCAAGCACACTTAACTAGACTGCATTCCCGCAGAAAATGCAAAAAGTGTGCTTGCATTTTAGCATAGTTAGCATTGCTAGCAATGTTAGCATAACTGCTAAATAGCTTCAGCTAATGTAGCTACACAACACTGTAAGCACAGCTAATTAAGTGTGCTTGCAGAGCATAGTCATAGTCAGATTCCAGACCTCTCTTACAAAGTTTAAATCAAGTTTATAGGTTAAGTGGTTGAGTTTTAATCATTAAAAAACCGAGTGGAGGTTAAAGTGAGGGCAGAAGTCACTCTGGCTGCTAGAGTGGAGCAGTGTACTGTGACATCATCAGCCTGAACATTCCGCCATTCATGTCCAAACCGGGCCGGTCGTTTTAGAGTTGGAACGGTGTCTCTATCTCCAAAGCCTGAGGAGTAGTGAGGTATGCAAAATCTGGGTGAAAAAATTTGTGTTGAAAAATCAGGAGAATAATAATAAACGGGAGGATAACAATAAGTATGCTCTGCAAGCACACTTAATAAACGGGGAGAGAACAGTAAGTGTGCTCTGCTAGCACACTTAATAAACGGTGGGATAACAATAACTGCTCTGCAAGGGGTCCCGGTTATGGCGCGCAGCTGAAGGGACGCTTGGGCACAGGGCTCCGCCTGATTTGAAGTAAACTATAAACTTTAACAGTTAATATTGCGCGAATTGTGACCAAAATCAATTCCAAGGTGTGGACGTCGTATTATGTCGAGGAACAGAGGGAGAAAACGGACAGATAAACTACAAAAACAAGACGTTGGACTCTTACAGGAAGACGAACAAGGAGTTGACAATATGCTAAGTCAGGACGAAGCTAGCAATGTGAGTCAAATCCTGTTAGCTATTCAGTCACTCAGAAATGACTTTAATGCACAAATGGGTGAAGTCAGAAACGAATTCTCCACGCAGTTGCACGAAGTGATTTCGTCCAACCATGAGATTAAAGAGGCTATAGGGACTTTCTCCAAAAGACTCACTGAGGCTGAGAGTCGCATTAGTGCGGCGGAGGACCAGATCTCCTCGCTCACAGAAGTTACTGACACCACACAAGAAAAGGTCCACAAGCTAGCTATGCAGATGGAGGAGATTGAGAACCAGCGCCGACGTTGCAATCTAAAGCTGGTTGGAATTCCCGAAGGCTTTGAAAAGCGAGACTGCCGTGGGTTTCTAGGGGCATGGCTACCGCAGGTGTTGGATATTGAGCATCAACTAAACATCGAGCAAGCATTTCGCCTGGGTGCGATGCCGTCAGCACAAACCCAACAACAGATTGCGACAAAGCCGCGTGTTTTGCTCGTGAAATGTGGGTCTTATCGTGACAGAGACACAGAGTTGAACGCAGCACGTCTGAAGGAGGTTAAACTCGAGAACAACCATGTGATGTTCTTCCCGGATCTGTCACCAAAAGTCCAGAAACAACGAAAACGTTTTGATGGCATAAAACTACGACTGAGACACTTGAATAGAGACTATGGACCAGTGGCGTTTTCTCCCGGAGGCCAAGGGAAGCCATCCTTCCCCTATTTTATGCGACAATAGGGGCAATTTTAATTAAAACATTTGGACTATTAACTTAGCGGTTTTGCTCCTTCTACTGTGCTTCAGTCATCGATCTCTACTTTTCTTACTCAGTATTTTGCTATGAGCGAAATGGCGCCTCCCCACTCCCCAATGTAGCCCATTATGTTTTGTGGTGAAACGCGGTATTACACTCCTGTCATATCCAAGGGAAGCCAGCCTGAATTGGCATCCCTATCACTAAGGAATGGTGAAAAAAAACGAGCGATGAACCAATCAAATTAGTGATACTACCAATCTGTGATTGGCCAGCATGGTATGAAGGGAAGCCAGCGAGCTTTTACCTCCTCTACAGAACCGACCTATGCCCATCCACTGCTAACGGGGAAAGTTGTTAGACAGAAGACAGGCTCTGCTACAAACATCCATACACACAACGTACACATTTAAGATTAGATCAAGACGATGGAGATTTGGAGTACATGGTGACAAATAGTATTAAAGTCCTGTTTTCAACTACCAGTGTTTTGACGAGTTTTACAAATATGTAATGAAGTATGGTTCTGCTGAAGTTATTTCTGATGTATCGAAGTTTCGCTGTGTGGCTACTATACAGATAATGCTCACTAAACCTTGTGCTGGAGCACCTTGTTAAGCTGTGCAATTTTGTTGTTTAATGTTGTAGTGGTCTGCGTGAGAAAACTTTAAACAAGTATATGTATATATCTTTAGAAGACGATAAGCATAGCCTGACATAGCCATAGCTTGCTAGTAGGCTAGACAGAAGAAGTTCTAACCTTTGTTTTTCATAGCCTAACGTGAGTGTTTCTAGTTAATCTGGTGTGTGTGTCCCTGCTCCGGAAAACTTACTAAGGCACATGTATCTCCTTGTGTGCATGTGTGGAGTCTGTTTACTATGTGTTCCTCTACAGCTCTGTTAGCTTATGTCCTCCTTTTGAACGTCGCTTTGGATAAAAGCGTCTGCTAAGTGTAATGAAAGAAGTTTGTGCTTGCCCATATAGGCGCAATTGCTGTGTTCTGCAATATAGTCTGTATTTAACTGTTAGTTTTCTGCAGATGTTTCTAAGGCACTCTAGAAGTTACACAGAGGTTGATGGGACAGCCTTTTAAATGTGTAACAGTTTAATATGGAATACAGTTTTGCAGTGTGTTCGGTTTGGGTAGGGAGACAGACAGCGCCTGTGTGTGGCCATCGCGCGCTCACTTGTATCGCTTGCTCCCGTTGTTTTATACTCCATATGTTCTTTAAAAAAAAAAACAATAAAAACACAAGACAAAAAACAATAAGACAGCCTTCCTTCAGGAAACTCATTTACTGTCATCTGAACTTGCACCTTTAAAAAGGAGATGGCCAGGGCAGATCATAGCAGCCTCATATTCTTCTCATGCAAGAGGGGTAGCAATACTTATACACTCCTCTATTCCATTGAAAATTCATAGTACCATATTAGACCCTGCAGGCAGATATTGTGTTGTGCAGGGTTCCTTATTGGGCCAGGATGTTAATTTGGTATGTGTGCAGTAGCGGCTCGTGGGTAGAAAAAAAGGTAGGGCAGATAGGCTGATGATGACCGAGTTTATTACAATTAACTCATAACATGCACTAAAGAGCGCGCATGCCACTATCTTTAAAAAGCAACCTTGATGGGGAAAATACGCGCACCTACACGCACCTCACCCATGCCTACGCACAAAATAAAGGGAAAAGGAAAAACTGTCACGTCAGAAACGCGAACAGGGGGCAAAATTGGTTTACTGGTGGAAAGTAAATAATCAAAAACATTGTATATCATGCCTGAAGACGCTATTTGCCTGAAATATATGTGTGTGATTAAGTAAAACTTGGTTTTTAAGTGAATCGTGGTTACTTGTTTGCAAGTACAGGCAGGCTTTTGGCAAAAATATCTTATAATTTATATTAATAAAGCCAAAGGAAATCTTGAAGTAATATAACTAAAACCCTGCCTTTTGTTATTAATGTACTGTATCACATTCGTGCATGATGTGACATTTATTGTCGCTACATGGGCAAAGAACCGTAGCAGTAGAGTAGAGTAACTTGTAATTCCTAAAGGGAAACTAACGTGAGACAAGCGGACTGTTTCGAACACACACACTGTAGCCCTAATGGAGCTGTGCTGCGATGTTAGCATTCTCTAGCATGGCTAGTTTTATAGCACAACTCAGATGTGACTTGCTAGGCTCGTGTTTTTCGCCTTTTTTGAAAAAATGCTTCATGCAGGGGTGATAGTGAAAAAAAATCCTGAGCCTGAACTTTTTTCGGGGGCGGGGGCGGAGTCGGTTGGGGTCTGGCGATGACGTAACATAGGTCTAATTTTGACAAATTATTCAAACATTTAATAGTTTTTGTATGACCATTATAGATATGTTTTCATTTTTGCTTAATGGCTATAGTGTTATTCAAGAAAACACAGATCATTTCCATCTTCGTATAGCACTTTAGATCGACTGGAACAAACTGGACACGTTGGGTTCTATGTAGAAATACATTCTAGGCTTGTGCTGTTGCAGTATAGTTATAATTGAGGTGGGAATTTAACCCCAATTCAACAATTCAACACTAGAATGTATTCCTGAAAACATGGTGAATGCTTTACCAACTTGAATCTGGATTCTGCTTTCTCGCCAGAGTTTCCAGCCCTGCCCTTAGAGAGTAGAGAGAGTAGACAAGGCTATAGGCTACAGCCTCCAATCAAATGAGTCATTGTATTATATATATGCCTATATATTTAATGGCCTATTGTTGTTTTTGATCCAACTGTGAAGCACGTTGAGCAGCAGTCTTGTGTGAATTGTGCTATTATAGGATATACAAATGCAATAGGCCTAATACAAATAATTAGAACAAAAAAACGAATAATAATAATAATAATAACAACAATAATAATAATAATCCTACGTTATTATGAGAGATTTTTGTTAAGTTATTATTAGGCCTACTATAAATCATGATTGTTACTCATGATTTCATAACAAGAACAGAAATAATAAACTAACCTTTTCCCCCTCATCACAGCACAATTGTCAAGTAACATACTTGTCACTTGTCTCCAGTCGAGGCCGTATGTGCGCAGGACGTCATTTAACTCTGCTGTTAACGCTTCTGCATTTGCGATGTTAATTATCCTACTGGCAAGATGCTGAGTCTTCACGCTCCCAGCATCCTCGTCAAAAAAACGGACAAGGACATTCATGATTTTCTGTTTTTGTCTGTTGCCTCGTCAACATTAAGGGAAAACATACAATTCTTAAGTTTCTCAGACAGCCAGCGTTTAAATTCTGAGGCAATGCCGTGGGTGAGCAGATAGCTCGTATGCTGCCTTGAAATTGCCAGGGGCCTGATTTATAAAACGTTCTTACGCACAGATTTGATCTTAGAGTGTTCGTACGAACGAATTCACGTCAAAGAACAGATTTATAAAAAACATCTTTGACGTGGAAAAGTACTTACTTCCACGTCAGGTTCCAGCTTGGCGTACGACCATTTCCTTGTGGTTATGCCTGGTATTGCAGATATTTTCCGATGCACGGGCTAGGAATTTCATTAAAAAAGACAATCTCGCCTCTTTCACTGTAATATGATTAGGATTAGGCTGATATAAGCAGAAGTGCCCTACCAATACTTTAAAAATATATATTTCGATTATATATATATAGATTCCCATACAGTGCCCAGGAACAGCAAGAAGTGAAGGAGGATTTCCTGCGTAAAACAGGGTTCCCAAATGTGATCGGTGCGATAGACTGCACCTACGTTGCCATACGAGCTCCACATGTGAACGAGTATATGTATGTCAACAGAAAAAACTTCCACTCTATAAATGTGCAGCTCATTTGTGATGCTCGTATGGCAATCTTGAATGCTGTTGCGCGCTGGCCAGCGTCAACGCACGATTCCTTCATTGTGCGTAATTGTAGTGTTGTAGGTAGGTAAACCCTTTAAAAATGTCGCCCAATTTATTTGCTTTTTAGAAGGAACATGAGGTTAAATTAATAATTTCTGTCAGCAGGACAACGAGGTTATTGAAGAAATGGCTGCTCACCCCGTTCTTAGATAAAATCAAGGAAGGTTTCTACGCAAGTCTTTATAAATGAGGCCCCAGGTGTGACAGAACGGCACGGTCTTGTGCCAGCTTCTTACAGAGAGCCACGAGCGGCTGTGCAATTGTAAAAGACAGATCATGCTCAGCAATGAAGGAGCACAGTCGAATTTTTAAATTAGTCACTCGATCTGCCATCGAAGGCGGAATGTCCGCCGTAGCTGATGCTCCTGGTAAAAGGGTCGTATGCTGCACTGCTCTGGCAGCTGCTTTATGAGCGGGGTCTTTCTCGTGCCGAGTGAGAATTTTCTTGCCGCTTGTACCATACATCAGCTTCTTCGAGCACAACGTACAATAACACGCACCTGCGTGTCGAAGCTTTTAGCACCAGCTCGAGAAGGGCTTTCCATCACTCCCCACATCCTCAATCCATGCCCAACGCCATTTGTTCTTTATGGTTTTATCCAGGCCTTTAACATCTTCTCCGGGCTTCATAAACCCCGTCATACTGGAAAACTTTGCGATGGTTTGACACGCTAACTAGCAATAGCACGCTAACTAGCATCACGCGCGGTGATACTGCGTGCTGAGTTTCATTTTGTTTTTCTAAACATCGGTTAACACTTACGACATTCTTCATATAACTTGTCTGCTTGCTGACATGTGTTAAGGTACTCATAAACAATGTTTAATAATGTATTACAATTAGAAAGCCGTGAGGCAATTTTAAGCTGCAACAGGACTGTCTCTGACCCAAACAGCTTTTTCCCCCAACTACTACATGCCAGGAGTACTACTCGAGCAACCAACGTCTCTTATTGGCCAAGACAACCAAGGCCCGCCCCGTCCTATTTCTGATTGGATTGAAGGGTTGCGATGCGCTTTACATGGTCTGCAGCACACAGCAAATGGAGCGGGGAAAGGGATTTTTCGTAACGTGGATCTGCGTTCTTTGATGGGATGGGGAAAGCTTTTTTTTTTTTTTAACAGAGCCACGCTACGCCGGATTTCCGGCGCGGCGCCGGACTGCTATCACCCCTGTTCATGTCACACACACCTACACTGCTCCAAATACCCCCCTGTCCACCCATGACAGAAGAACGAAAGAACAGGCATGAAAAACAGAACATTTTATTTCGTTCTGGACAACCATAGAGCCAAGGCTTTATCATACCACGAACGTGAAAACGTCTGATTAAATGACCTACCCTTGTCCTTCGTTTGCTAAACGATATGTATGTCTGGCTTATAGGGTCCAAGACTTCATAGTGGCAATTTAGTTCCTATATCGAGTCGCTCGAAAGAGTTCTCCAAGAGAAACTCCACGCTATTGCAAGCATGTTCGGTCGCCATGGTTTAAACTATACTACTGACTGGGTGACATGCGGAGTAATATACATAGACAGTAGAAGGCTGACGTACAGTGAAGGATCTTTTCCGGGTAGGGCAGAATAAATTCTGCCCCGTGGGCGTCTACAAACCCGCGCTTTTTCCTATGGCTTTTTCAGAAGTGTTCTCTGCGTCTGCGCACAGATTTACATAGACTGACAATTGGGAGCAGGGGCAGCGAGACATCTGCCCCTCTAGCGATAGAAGTCAACGTAATAGCAGCTACAGTGTGGCGGTGATCAAGACAAGCAAGAAAATCGGCAAACTTTTCTCTTACAAATTATTAATAATGTTTAACAAAACATAACAAGATTCTCGTTCACATTGCATTTATAAAACAACATTTTATTTACTATTAATCAATGGATCTAGTTTTCTTAGTGGAGGAATCTTTGGGAGGGCTCTGCCCCACCTGCCCATATGAAGCAGCCGCGCCTGTATGTGTGTATGGGCCAAATAATGATGACGCTCCCTTCTATGACAATTTATTTCTGACTTTATCATCACTATATGGTAGCTTTTGCCTAGCAGGGGACTTCAATTGTACTCTGGATCCAGCTCTTGATAAATCCTCAGGTATGGATGTCACACACATTCAAAGCAGGAAAACGATTCAATACCACATAAATAAGTTGGGTCTATGTGACATTTGGAGATACAATAACCCGTCTAAACGTGAATATTCTTGCTACTCTGCTACTCATAATTCATACTCTCGTATTGATTATTTTCTTCTGTCTAAATCTCTTATAGAAAACGTGAATGACTGTGGGTACAAAAGTATTGTCATTTCAGATCATGCGCTACTGCTGCTCTCCTATACTATTACTGGAGCTTCCAAAGGACCCTCAGTGTGGCGATTAAGCCCAAGATGGATCCATGACATTGAGTTTTTGACATTTATTGAGGCAAATATTGATGTCTACTTTAAAATAAATACTAACCAGACATCAGCATCTATTAGATGGGAGGCGTTCAAGGCCTTTATCAGAGGTCAAATGATCAGCTATACAAGCAGTATCTCAAATAAACAACATATATAGCTGACAGAGCTAGAAAAAGACATTAAGGAATTGGAAGAAGAATTTAATTTACACAATACGAATGATACCAAACAAAAACTGGACATTCTTAGGGCTCAGTATAACGAGTTGTCAGCAAATAAGGCAGCGTCTAGTCTAATGAAATTAAAACAGACATTCTATGATCAAGGGGAAAAAGCAGGGAAGCTATTAGCTTGGCGTATAAAATCATTAGAGAATGAAAGAGCAGTCTTTGAACTTGAGTCTGAACTAGGGAAACCAATTACTAATTTACAAGATATTAATAATAATTTTCAGTCATTCTATTCAAAACTATATACATCAGAAACTAAAGCAACTCCTCACTCACTTGGACTTTTCTTAGACCAAATAGACATACCTATACTACATGACAACGCTCAAAAAGAACTTAACTCCCCAATATCCCGGTCTGAATTATCAGAGGCTATTGATAGTATGGCTGGAGGGAAAACGCCAGGGCCCGATGGCATTCCAATTGACATCTATAAAAAATTTAAAGGTATGCTACTTAGCCCCTTGTTAGATATGTGTGAAGAATCACTAGAGAAAGGGGAATTACCCTCAACACTAAAGACTGCACTTATAACCTTAATATTAAAATCGGACAAACCTCCAACAAAATGTGAATCATACCGCCCAATATCTTTGATCAATAATGATGCTAAGATAATAGCCAAAGTTCTTGCACGCCGACTAGAGAAACATTTGCCATCTATTGTTGAACCAGACCAAAATGGTTTTATTAAGGGTAGGCAAGGTTTCCACAATATCCGTAGGGTGTTAAATATTGTACATGCTAAAAAAGAGACACCTGACATGGCCATAATAGGTCTTGATGCCTTAAAGGCATTTGATATGGTTGAACACATATATTTGTTTGTAGTTCTTAAGCGTTTTGGTATAAGCGGTTACTTGGATTAAGATTCTGTACTATGACTCCAGAGCATCAGTACTGACAAATCACATAGTTTCCAAACAGTTCCCTCTCTCCAGAGGTACAAGACAAGGATGCCCCTTGTCACCCCTTCTTTTTGTATTGGCTATAGAGCCCTTGGCTATTACAATCAGAAACAACCTTGACATAACCGGTATTAATATAAATGATACTGAGAATAAAATAGCACTCTTTGCTGATGATGCTGATCAACCTCAAGCAATCTGTACCTGCCCTACTGAAATGTATAGAATTATTTGGGACTTTTTCTGGCTATAAAGTTAATGCAACAAAATCTACTATTATGTTCCTGAAAAGCTCAGAAAGATTAACTCCACCGATTCACACTCCCTTTAGGAATATTCAGGATAGTTTTACCTATCTTGGAGTTAAAATTACACCAACAATAGAATCACTGGTAACCACTAATTATGACCCTGTAGTTGAATCCGTGATAGGTTCTATAGACAGATGGAATTCCCTACCACTATCCATGATTGGACGCATTAACATTCTGAAAATGAACACTCTTCCTAAACTTCTTTACCTCTTTCAAACCATTCCACTTGCCCCTCCTACCAACTTCTTTGCCAAAATGAAGCAGATCTTTTGTAATTTTATTTGGAATAATAGACGCCCCAGGTTACGCATGACCCTGTTGTACTTACCATATGATATAGGTGGGTTAGGAGTCCCTTTTCTCCAAGGATACTACTGGGCTGCACAATTGAGAGCAGCTTCCTACTGGTTTGACACTACATCACTTCCCACCTGGGTGAGGATTGAGGAAAGTACAACCTCAAAAATCCCCCTCAAGCTGTATCTTCATTCAGCAAAGCTTTCTATTTTGAGGAAACTTACTTTAAACCCTTTTGTTAGACATACAGTGAGTGTGTGGCATGAGGTATTGAATTACTTGAAAGAAAATACTGCTTTGTCCCAATTCACTCCCATTTAGGGAAATAAACAGTTCACACCAGGTACCAATGATCTTGGCTTTAAGATATGGGCTAATAAATGTATCAACAAAATATCAGATCTTTATGATAGAGATGTCCTTTTAAGTTTTACTGATCTCAAACAAAAATTTAACATTGATGCTAAACACTTTTTCAAGTACTTACAGATTAGACATTTCATAACAAAAACTCAAAACTCCTTGAGCCTGCCCTCCTTGAACTCTATTGAAATGATAGCTGTGAATTATTGCGGTAAACCTGGACTTATCTCCCGTTTCTACCAAATAATCACTACAAAACCAAAAGAATCCTCAGAGGATAAAATACATGCCTGGTGTCTAGATCTTAAGGAAGAAATTACTGTTGAAGAATGGAAGTATGCATGTTTACAGAGCCAAGTCCAAACAATAAATACTCGGTTTAAATTACTTCAGTACAAATGGCTTATGAGAATATATATCACTCCTGTAGTACAACATCGTATTGATCCTAACACACCTGATCTATGTTTTAAATGTGGTACACAGAAAGGTACACTATTTCATTGTCTTTGGGAATGTTCCATTATCCAGGAATTTTGGAAGGAGATAATTACAACTTTGTCTAAGATTATTGATGCATCCCTTCCAGTATGCCCTAAGCTTTGTATACTGGGACTTTTTCCAAAAAATTGTGCACTCAGTAAGTATGAGAAATCAATGGTCATATATTGTCTACTTGAAGCAAAACATAAAATTGCTTTGTCATGGAAATCAATGTATAGGCCATGTAAACAACTGTGGGCAGAAGGACTATTGCATTGTATTGCCATGGAGAAATTGACATACTTAATCAAGGGGACATATAACAGATTTGTTATGATCTGGGATGCATTTATGGAATTTGTGAAAGGAGGAGGTCTATCTGACACTGTGTAACTTATTGTCCTTTGTTTGCTCATGTCACTCTTTTATTTTTCTAACCAATGTTAATGTCCAGATTCTATATTTATCTACTGTTGTCTCTGATGATTGTGTTTGTTAATGTGCCTTTTTGTTCCTTTTGTTCCTGTTTGTTTTTGGTGCATATGTGCCTGTTTGTTAATTAAGGTAAAAATCAATAAAGATATTTGTCAAAAAAAAAAACTGTGCCCTGCAAGCACACTTAATAAAAGCTTAAAAACTAAAACGTCCAAAAACACTGCTTACTTGACAGACAAACCACTTTAATGAAAGGTTAACAGAAAAGCTAATGTTTTGGTCAGTTAGACCTTTAGAGTAAAGTCTTTAAGTTAGACAGATTCAATATGTATACAACTGAAAGGAACCAATTGGTTGCCATGATCAAATAGTATGTAATAGCAGGTCACACATTACGGGAATTTTTTTTTCAAATAGCATTTTCAATCTACTCTTTCTGGTAGCCTATAGCATGAAATGTCTCTTTGACAGAAGCAGCTTTTTCTATAAAGCCAGCTGTGTCTTGACAAACATACTCTAATCGAGAAAAAAAAGGCTTTTCAAAAAACCTCTCTTCAGAGGTACTGGATGGTAGGAGTCGGCTGCTAAAAAGGTATTATGGTCAGTATCTTTCTGTAGAGGCCGAATATTAGGGACCATCTGCATTTAAATACCCACATATCCAAACATGAATATTGAATGAAGAATTAAGCCTCTGTAATATTATGATCTTTTATTTTCCCCTTGCTTCCATTCATTCCACAATTTACCATAAAATATGAAGAATTGTTTACCCTTTAATTTCTACTTTGACACAAGGTTAAAAGTGCAAATAGGTGTGACTGAAAAGTAAAGAAAGATGAGGGGGGAAAGGGTTAAAAAGGTAAAAACTCAAAAGGGGCAAGCCGCAAAAATGAGCCCACTTCACTTCACCTCCACTATCTGACTCCCTGGGTTCAACCAACCAGGAAGGTAGGCAGACCACCAATGACTGAGGATTAGCAAGATAGAGGCTTTCAGGCAGCCAGCAGGAAAGGCAGGCGGATGACCAAGGGCTGGTGTATAGCAGGGCAGAGGCTCTCAGAAAACAAGTAAGATCCTCAGGGTTGGGGCTTGCGCTCAGACTCTACCAGGGTGTTCTGCACACACATGGACAGGTTACCAGAACAACCCCAAGTCCCTTTGGGGCAAAAGGGGCACACAATGCACGAGTCAAATAAGGTGGAAGATACAAACATGCACAGCACGGCTAATTCACATCCACAGCAAGCCACTGCAACAGAGGAAACACTTTTTCCAGCATTGGTTAAGTCTGCCACAACACACACACACATTGAGTGAACTAGGGCCACAAGACATGCAGCACAGGCTTGAGTGGTAACCATGCAGGAGAGTGTGGGGGCAGCCACCAGATGAGGCAGCAACACTTTGCTTAGTTGCTGATGGAACAGGCCAGTCGAGTGGAGGGAGACAGCCAGCAGGAGAACAATTTCCAGTGGGGACAGAATAGCTGCTGCAGTCGTGACATAGGATATGAACAACTCAGGCATCGGACAGATTATTGTACTCTGGACAAGTCGAGCCCCTTCTCCGTAACCTCAGTGTGTCAGTGCAGCAATCACTGCCATAATTGAATCACACATTGCACCTGTAGCTACTGATGGCTCAATGACTGTGTACTTCTGGCTACTGGAGGCAGCCATCCTGGTTTAACGTCCCCCCAGATACACATACATTCCTCCCGTGACACAAGCTTTCCATCTTGTTTAACGCTTTGATGTAAGACAGTATTGAAATTGCAATAATAGACATTATACTCAAAAACAAACCCCATTATTTAACGTAGGTTTGAATTGTAGACTTATCAATATGATCACACCATTTTAGTGGCTGAATGTAAGGGAGACACAAGCCTCAAGACACCGGGTCTTCATAGTTTCGGGCTGTGTGGAAAGTATCATCATCAGATAATTCAACTCACATTAGTCTGTCTATCACACCCCATCCAGCTGGGGAGCCATTTTTTAGCACGACTCTGGCACAGAACTGGGCCAGATCCATGAGCAGATTTTTAGGCAGGGATCACTAAGGACAAGCTAAGCAGAATCTAATGAGCCTGGGGAAGTCGCTGCATATGGCTTGTCTCAGCCTCTCAATGTCTCAATTATTTATGGGCATTAAACTGCTCAATTATACATGGTAAGGATGGGTCAGGGATGGTCTGCTGGTGACCTCTGACCCCTCTGACTAATAAATGAAGCAGGGTGGCACGAGGAGGGCTGCTTCATGTTTTATTTCTAGGGGTACAGGATAGAGCCAGCACTCCAGAGAGGAATGGGAGGAGTCAGTTGATGAATGATAATTGCCGTTCAGCATGCAAATGCGACAAACGGCTCTGTCTCCCTCTCTCTCTCGCACACACACACATGCACATGCATGCAGGGAAGCACAGACACACACACTGAAACAACCCATGCATATTAAAGAGGGTGGGTTGTGATTGCAGGGGGTTGGGCTTGTCAAGAGTGCCACTTTGGAAAGGTAAACCATGGCAAGTGCATATACACACCAAAAAAAAGATCCAGTGCTGTGGCTTGCAGCTGTCTGAGGAAAAAGTATTATCCCCAACAAATGAAAACAGACAGCTACACAAAGGATATTTTTGAGATGCAAAATCAGGACATCAGGCCACAAAACACCCCTGAAGACAGTGCTGTCAGCCAGCAGTAGAGAAATTCCCTGAAATGAGTAATCTCCCCTGCCTATCTCGTTGACGACCCCTTTATGTCCATGGCCTTTCCATTGCTCTTTCTTATCAGTGGTGCTGAAGAGACCACCACAGTAGTGCTGGGTGGAGCCTGCAGATGAGACAGGTCTGGCGGTCTGCCATTTCTTATCCACCAAGTTTGAGGATAAGAAATGGCTGTTTGGACCATACAGGAAGCGATTACATCTATTTAGTATCAGTTACAGGGTGTCTGGCTATCTGTTTCAGTCCATCATAGTTGAAGTAGGCCTGGTGCACATGCAAATACAGATGTCAGCTAACTTTTAATTGGTATAACACAGACTTACATATACAGTAAGGATACACACTGACAAAGATCAAACTGACAAATAGAATGTTTGAAGTAAAATTTTACTTTTTGCCGAACATTATTGAATACTGACTATATAAATTGTTTAAAGTCCAACAACAAACTTAATATCTGATTAAAAAATACTAAGGTTGTATTGTAGAATAAATGTAGACTAAAGGTTAACGCGTCAAAGAAGGGAATCTCTCTCTACGTGTGTGTGTGTGTGTGTGTTTGTGCTTGTCTGTGTGCATGCATTTTCTTAGGTGATGGTACTGGAGTAAATGGATCTGTGTGCACTTCTGTGTGAGCTGTGTGTGTTTATCCGTCTTTCTCGCTTTCTGTCTTTCGTGTGCGTGTGTGCGTGCCTGTCTGGGTGTGTGTGTGTGTCTGTGAATGTCATGTCCCTCTGGGGATGACTAATGAGCATTATTTCATTCCAACTCTCTGTTGGCCGCTGTATTTCAAGGGACCTTTATCCCCCTTTACATAAATCCACTTAACAGTGACGATCCCTAGTGACCTTACCTGAGGAGGCCCCACATTAATGTTACCATCCCTGGGCTCTGTCTTCTTCTGGCCCCAGTGGTACAAACATCACCATCACTGTCTAGAAGAATGGACAAATGAGTCTTCAGTCTCCCTATTGCTATCTTGTACTGTAGCTTCTGGCAACAACTATAAAATTACAGGACAAAAAAGGGATGAAAAAAAGATATGCCTTATTCATGATGTCATTCATACTGTGAGCTAATTGTTCAGGGTAATTGTGTTTAGGTGGGTTGTGATGAGCGACGGTAGGGCATCTGCTTTCTGGGCAATCCGATTGGATGCTCGGGAGCAAGAGGGCATCCCCTTTGATGGCCTGTGCATTATAAATTAGCTAGGAGAAGGACAGCCCACGGAATGAAGGAAAATAAAAGAGTGAAACTCTCCTTCGTGGTTGCTTAATGATCCCTCGCTGTGGTCTGGATAGTGTGTTTGCGTGCGTGCGTGTGCGCTCTCACGTGCGCAACTACCACCGTGCCGAAAGGTGATTCTGTATCGCGCCAATTCGATGCATGCTGTTACTTTCGTGAGACAGACGGTGCCCTCAAAGAAAGCAGGTCGACCCCGAGTGTCGTAGTGCCAAGAACTGCCGACATGTGGAAAACGCTACTCATCATGGATCTTTGGCTAGTGTCTTATTCTTTGACTACATACGCAAATTGTTTTAAAGTCCGCGCCATTATCAGGGAGCGGCCCGGGAAAAGTAATTCCTAGCGCGCTGCGCTCTTGATTGGAAAAAGCACGCAGTACAGCCGGCTATACAAATTTAAAACCTAGACAGCTTTTCTAGGTTTTACATTTTTCCACATTCCATCTACCTTTAGAAAAAGACATCTTTAATCCGCTTCCAGAGTGGTGTCCAGAGAAATTAACCTATGTTAATATTGTTGGACCAATCCAACTGGATCAATCAGGGCTTGTTAGACAGCACCACCATCAAAGGGGTTCTTTAAGCAAACGGTTTCTAAACACAGTATTTCATATTTACAAATAAACCTTATAGAACAAAGAAAGCATACCATATTTGCACATTACCAACCTAATACAATATAGACACAATCAACATTTAAACGAACAGTCAAACAAGAAAATGATATATAAGTCTATAAGCAACACACCCCTGTCGACAGAGACTACAGCATCTGCACGGACGACGGGTGAAATGCTGTTCCCACAGCAGACGCGTTTCCGCATAAGAGCAGGGAAGGTAACCCAGAAAGTGTGGTAGCATATGTATGAAGTCTTTGTTCTACTCTAGCGGGCAGTCTCTCTATCTCTATCTCCGAGAGAGAGAGAGAACAAACAATGGCGCTACTTATAGCGAGTGGGAAAGTGGGGGTGGAAGTCACATTCTCACAACGACGTTTTCTTTGTCCGCAGCGTCGCCTAGCGGTGAGAGAAATTAGAACAGTTTGACTTAAACCATTAGACAAAGATGACAACTTCGGTGTGTAGCCTACACATGCAACCCATTAAAGTTCTCGTCGAGACTGTGTAAATTGTTATATTTTATTCCAAAACACAAAAGTTAAAAGTTGGAATAACTACATCCATGTCCATGACTGCCTACACACCCAATAGTCCTGCAGTGGCAATGCAGAAGTTGTGATGGTGGCAGGGAGGCTTCCTTAATGAGTTGAGGCATAGGGCCCTACTTATTTTAGTGTGCCAAGTTGGCAGCTAGCCATGACTTCCTTTTTGGCCTATGCTCTCTCCTATTGTTTTCTCGCTTCTGTTGCTCGTCATACCCACACACATATTCATACACACACACACACAAGTTGGCTTGTGACGAGCACACATAGCTGGGTATTTACAAAAGCAACTCAATTCTGTAGAATATCTCCCCAGGGGCAAAGGACAGAATCTGGTGTGTGCCACTGATACCGGTCACTGGGCGCACTGATGGAGGTAGCATTTCGTCCATTACAGAGAGCTCTTCCTCTTCAACCCAATGACTGTGATATTTTCCGACAGTCTGTTGTAAATATTCACACATTTTCTTTGGACTTTGCAGATCATATCCCCAAAGACTTGCATGTCTGCTTTTCTTTTCAGAGTTCCTTTGATGCCATCAGTTGCCCCTTTCCAATGACCAAAATGAGTAGTTCCAGGTGACCCACTTCAACTCCTATGTGTAAGGAATGCTGCTAATGAGGTAGCAGTTTGCCCTGTTGCAATACTGGTTGGCCCATCACTCAGAATGTACTGCATCAAAGTAAGGACTTAAAGATTGTGGCATAGCATTGTGAGCTATGCAGTAGGCAACTCCAGTGCGTGATGTTGCTCGTTTTCCATTGCCACCAAAATGGTAAAACTGAATCTCCATTCAGTTTACACACAATTTTCTGAGAAGTCTATATGCAAGACCACCATCTCCACTTCTGCCCACTGCCCCCATGTTGTGGAATCACTTTGACTGTGGTCATTAAGTTGCACCTCATCAAAGCAGTGGTTTGGACAGAGGCATTACATACATCTCACATCTGCTGCGCTGTGTATATGATACTTTCAACCAGTTCAGAGATGACTTTTCTAGGAAGTAAGCCTCTAATTGCAAGACTGTCAATCAGGACAGTCGCATTTTCATGTTGGTAACATGTGTCAAAGACAGTGACAACTTCAAAAGTTTACCAGTATTCAAAATTCTCACTGTTAAGAAATGGAGGACACTGATCTGTACTTAGATGGAAATTTTATTAAAAACAAACAGTCCGTCAATAAAAACCATAAAACGGGTTTTAAAAAAGCATCCAGCTTCGTCTCAGTTGATAAAAAAAAAGAGTCCAGGCCCAAGGTCTCCACATAACAGGGAAAACAGATTAAAACAGTAGTTCAGTCGCACCTGGCTTGGGGTTCAGAGTAGAATTGGGGAACAAACAAAGCACATGCACAGCTGCTGGTTCACGGTGCTCGCTGGATGTCGGGCAGACTGCTTCCCTTGGCTCTGATGTACATATAGTTCCAACAGTTCAACTAAGCACACGTTCCTTAAAGTACTTTTTCCAAAAATGCTCTCGTTGCTGGGCCTGCAAACCCTCACGTTGGCTGCCAGGAAACCCTCAATTGCCCTCAGCCCTCATTCCCCTGTTCTTCCAGTAGCCAGGTCTTTTGTCCTCTCACTGCCACTCTCCTTGTCTCCCTGTATGCTGCCTCGTTCTCCTCTGCCACCACCTGCACATAATTAATTAGCCCAACTACCACAGTGAGTGCAATCAGCCTGTGGCCACACCAATCAGGAAGGGGTGTCAACAGTCAATCATGCACTGCGTGCACATGAACGTGTTGAATCCGATTGGTTTGGGATCGTATCGACTTCATGTGCACAGGATAAAGATCGTATAGGGATTGGTTTCGCAAATCCGATTGCAACCCCTCCCTTAGCAAAAAGTAGTATACTTAAAGTTTATTTTATGAAGTATACTTCAGTATAAGTGTAAGTATAGAACAGAAGTACACAGACCATGTACTTTTAGTGTACTAGAAAGTATGCTAATTTAATACTTTTTTATATTAAATTGGAACACTTTAAGTTTATAAAAGTACTCTTTAAGTATATTTTAAAGTTAATTTTAAGTTTACAAAAGTACACTCTAAAATATACTTAAAGTATACCACAAGTACACTTATTTATATTCTGCCATTGTACTAGTTATGTACTTCAAGTTCCTATTTTTAGTTTATTATAAAGTAATAACATAAATGAAGTGATTCCGATTTGTCATTGTGATCACACAGCACACACTGCTTTTAACCCATCACACATGTGACCATGCTCAGGGTACCTCAGTCACAGGGGAGGTTGGAGGAGAGAGTTGGTCATTCATGGCCTGTCGGTGTCAGCGCCTTAGCCGCTAGACCATGACTGCTCCATCCGGTATATGTTTCTAAACTTCGGTTATTTTACTGGTTTACTTGTTGTTATACTTTAAGTTTGCTTGGCATATTACTTGTAGCTTTGTAGCTTTACTCAAACTGTATGTATGTGTGATGCATTTAGAAAATCAAAAGACATAATGTTGAAAACAAGTTTGATATATTTTCAAACATACAAACAAAAACAAAGACCACCCTTAGCAAAAAGAAGTTTATTAACGTTAATAAACTTCTTTTTGTTAAGGGAAAGTATAAGTGTAAGTCTTCCCTTAGCAAAAAGACGTTTATTAAAGTTTACTATAAGTATACTTATTTTATACTAAAACTGAGGAAGTATACTTGAACTTGACTTCTATAAACTATATTTTATATACTTGAAGAATAGTATAGTAAAGTATACTTGGCTTATACTGAAACTTCTAAACAAAGTCTAAGACTAAGTACATTTATACTAAGACTTACACTTACACTTTAAAATGAAAACATATACTTTTCCTTTAGTCAAGTCATTGACTCGTGCTTAGCATTTAATTTATATATTAATATAATATAATGGTGGAGTTTAAAATTAGTATGTGTGTTCAATTGCATTGTCTTTATGTACCTTAAAATCATACACAAAAACAGAAAAACATTTGAATTGATTTTATTGAGCTAGCTACTTGGTAGTCCTTGGTATCTCTGCTGCATCATCCTCCAAATATCTTCTATATGGTCCGTTTCGCTATATTAGCTCTAACAAGCTGGTTGTTCAGGTTCTTCCAGCTGACTGGGTGGTATTGTGTTAATAATAATAATAATAATAATAATAATACATCAATTTTATATAGCGCTTTTCATAGTACTCAAAGACGCTTTACAGATATATTGATACACACATACATAAACATAAACACACACACCCACACACACACACACAAAATACGAAAATGAGAGGATGATCAGTGGTGGTGGTGGAGGGGGGGGGGGGGGGGGGGGGTGGTCATGTGTCATATGCAATCTTGAACAGGTGGGTCTTGAGGTGGCATTTGAAAGAGAGTAGTGTGTCAGAGTTGCGGATGGCCAGGGGGAGGGAGTTCCAGAGGGTGGGGGCAGCGATGGCGAAGGCCCTGTCACCAATGGTCCGGTATTTGGTTGTGGTGATAGGGGTGAGGAGATTTGCATCAGCAGAGTGTAGTCGGCGGGTGGGGGAGTGTCGGTGGAGGAGGTCGGTCAGGTACACGGGTGCAAGGTTGTTGAGGGCCTTGTAGGTGATGAGGAGGATTTTGAAGTGTATGCGTTGTTTTCACTTTTGTTTTTGTGTATGAGATTAAGGTACATAAAGATAATGCAATTGAGCACACATACTATATACTGTTAAGTTTTAAATTCCACCATTACATTATATTAATATATAAATTAAATGCTAAGCATGAGTCAATGACTTGACTAAAGGAAAAGTATATGTTTTCATTTTAAAGTACAGTATAAGTGTAAGTCTCAGTATAAATGTACTTAGTCTTAGACTTTGTTTAGAAGTTTCAGTATAAGCCAAGTATACTTTACTATACTATTCTATAAGTATATAAAATATAGTTTATAAAAGTCAACTTCAAGTATACTTCCTCAGTTTAAGTATAAAATAAGTATACTTATAGTAAACTTTAATACACTTCTTTTGCTAAGGGCTGGCTTAAGCCAATCACTGCGTTCACATGGACAAGTTGAAACCGATTGGAACTGGGGTGCGTTTCTTGAACAGCTAGCTAAGTTAGCATTGTACTACCATTGTACAGTGGAAGTATCTACAATGGTAGTGGCGAGATCCTTCCGTTTCTCGAAGCTCTTGTACTTCGGTAGAACTATCATTGTAGGTACTTCCATTGTGGCCACTATCATTGTGGGTACTTCCCATGAGGGGCGGTTCGAAGCGTATATAAGCAGACGCTTCGGGCCGGTAAGATTGTGACTTGCTGAAGACTGTCTTCTAGGCCTCAGCTGCCTGCGGGTCACCAACTGATCAGTTTGTCTCAGGACGGTTAGCAACGGTGGGTTCACTCTGCTAATACATGCTTGTGTATTTTGGGTATCTTTACCTGTACACTTGTGCTGAGTGAAAGAGTCTTTGTCAACAACTTGAAGTTAACTGTTTCGTATGGAGTTATTCTAACAAACAGTGCAACAACAAGACAAGCGACGAACAGAGTGCTGAGGGCAAGGCCCTTGTCGAGGGTTTTCCACGACACTATATAAATACATTTGCACTGAGTGACTTGTAAGATTTTATTTAGCCGCTGTTTATGCGATGTGGGATACATGGAATGAGAAGTGAAAAGTTCAGTCTCTACGTGTCGTCTGTGTGCACTGTAGGCATATGTGTGCAGCTTTGTTGTGGGCAAACATTTACTCGTGTTATGTCCATTATTGTAGTTATGTCGTTAGTTGTGTTATGTCCAACACTCTAGCAGCTAGTGTTGTAGCCTGACATGTCCCCCGGGGCTAACTTCCTTAGCAACTTAGTTGGTTTGAACGTTGGACTAACGACACTGCTGTTCCCCAACAGCATCATTCATACTACGCAACCAATGATGTTTACAACGACATTAGTCCGATGGATCGTTCGACAACGCAGGTGTTTCCCAACAGCAAAGTTTGGACGATCCATCAGAAGTTCCATCGTTAAGTTGTGTCGTTCAAACGATTAGCTTGGACCTGTCGTTAGACCATTGTTTATGACGTTTATGTACACGTGACGTCTTGCTCGTCACCTTTAGCCTTCTTAGGTCGCATTAGGTGCCATTCCCGCTTTATCGCCACCCACTGCATGAATGATTTTACTTCAATTGACTTCATTTTCGTCCTGGCACTTGCCAGATCATGTAAAAAGAAGATAGAAAATTCACCCCACAACACACCAAAAGTTGTTGCAAAATGTTGTTGGATTATTAAAGTTATTTGCTGACCTTACAGATCGTTTTTAATACTGTGACGTCATTCCATTATCTCACAAACCATTCCACGTGTTTCAAATTGATTACCGTTTAGCAGGATTCGAACCTGTATCTCTCCGAAAAAGTGTGGAGGT
This sequence comes from Setipinna tenuifilis, assembly GCA_030347295.1. NCBI lineage: Eukaryota > Metazoa > Chordata > Actinopteri > Clupeiformes > Engraulidae > Setipinna > Setipinna tenuifilis. Next base: position 1,897,754 of record CM059275.1, on the reverse strand, counting down.
TTGCATAAGAAGGCTGACAAACTGACCACTTAACCGTTGCACCACCTGAGCTTTCAGTGGTTTTAGTTATATGTACATATAAATCTATGTGGGGTAGTATAAATGAAACGCATGATCATATCATTACAACTTTTTCAGTTGCTGTTTTTTAATGAGTAAGGACATGATTGTGTTGGGGAACATTTCCCTAAGTTGCTAAAGCTGTCATACATACTTAACTGAAATAAGGGTACGTTTTTGTTGCTTACTGTCGTGGTGTTGGTTCTGTCGTTTATCTGCAACGAATGCGTTCGAATACTCTCCGAACACTTCTGAAACATCTGGATACTTTGCAGTTTCAACGACAGAAGTCCAAACTAACATAGTTCAGACTTCCATTGTACGTAGGTGATTGGAGATTTTCGTGAAACAGTCGGAATCTGGCTGTTGTGTCGTATGAACCTACATTGGACAATGGTGGTTTAATGCTAACATCCTTTGTTGTTTGGGAAACGCACCCAAGCAACCCACAGCAAACCACACTTAATACAAAATAAACAAAAAACCATTAAGTTCACACAAAAATACCACTACAACACGATATTGACACAACCACACCAAATCAACATCAACTAAGGATAACTGCCTGGTTACAATATTACTGCAGCCATACCCAAGGATATGCCATGTTTGACACATGCACATGTGTTGCTATCTTTTGACTTGAACTCAGTGATATAGAAAGGTCTGTACCTTGTAAGCTGAGAGTGTCTGCATGTAGGCCTTGTGAAGATCACTTTTCGACCAACTACATCTTTCTTGCCTGGAAGAACGATACTGTTCTCTTCTAGCAGCATAAATGACTCCACTTTCTGTGCCTTCTTAGACTTTTTGATTTTTGGAGTCTTACCGACAGCTGTTTGCTTCATTGTCTTTTTTCTTAGACACTGTTTTCTGTATTTAGTTGCCTTTCATTGATTGATAGTTACTCTTCTCATTAGCACCCTATTTTTGTTTCTCTGTTGTCTTAACTGAGCCTTTTGCTTATTGATCTCTACCCTCCAAGGGCTTGGTGATGCTGGCCGTGAGGATGACGTGACGTAGTGGTGAAGGTATTGGTGGTGGCAATCAGGCAATGGTCGTGATGGAGTTTGTGGTCTATAGAACCTGATAATGTACCTAAAACCTAAAACATGTAGTAATTTTTCAATAATGTAATAATCGCCATACCTTTAATGTCATAAAGTGTAACATTAATGGGAGGTTATCACATTATGAGGTTAGCCTCAGTTTTGCAGAACCTGATAATGTAATAATTTCCCAATATTTTAATAACGTTGGTCTTTACCCTTACCCTGCTGCTTTACTATTATTATCTTATTTATTTTATATGATTGTGTTCAATGTGTGCAATGTGGTTGTTAAAGGGATATTCAGCGGTAATCAACTAATAGGAGAAAAATGAGGACATTTTGGTACTTTATAGACCGGCAGCTTTCTAAACCCTCACTGATCATCGATGGCTGCCATTTTGCTATTTGGTTTATGTTTCATACATTTATTATTTTCCTATAGTCATTGACCTTGGCCAACTACACTATGTGTTGATTTGTGCTCTAATGTCCCTTACAAATTACACTATATGAAACATGTTTAATGCATTTGCTCTACTTTCCATTGACTTTGCAGACGAACAAGGCACTTTAAATGGGTCATCTGTTGGCTTGTCCTTTCAACAGAGTTCCCACTCTTTTTCACTGACAAAATTTCAAAACTTTTCCATGACCTTTTTTTTGACCTGAAGTGTTTTTCCACGCCTTCACGACACCGTATGTATGTAACATTTTTGCATGCTTTTACGGCTAAAGATGAAATGTCAAACCTTCGTTTTGTTGCAACCCCTCTTCCCTCACCCTCAGCGACCAAAGACAGACAGCGCAATACTTTCGGATTCCATCAAATTACTAGAGCGGTCGGCTAGCACATATTTCGTGAAATAATAAATTATATCTTGACAGAACAATGTAATTGCGTGAACGACCTATTACAATTCCATGACTTTTCCAAAACTTTAATTGAATTTACAGAATTCCATGACTTTTCCAGGCCTGGAAAATGACTCTTTTGATTTCCATGATTTTTCCAGGATTTCCATGACCGTGGGAACCCTGTTTCAATGGCTTAGGCCAACCATAATGGCTAAAGACATCTTAAACTGTTAGAACTACATTTCCAGGTCCTTTCCATTTTTCACCCTCCATTACTCATGACTGAAAAGCTATAGTATGAGATAAACTGAAATCTCAACACTTTAGGACAATAAATGGTTATGGAATTGTAACTTGATTAAGTATGAAGAGCATAAAATTGCACTGTCTACCTGTGGAAGACTGCTGTGGCCCACCCACTAGTTGGGATGTGGGCCTGGAGATGAGGATTGACAAATACGCAGAAGAGAAGGTTGCCGGTGTAAAAATAGACAAAATATTTATCGTCTAGTCAGATAACCAATAACAAAAAAAAAGGTAATAAAGAAAGAATAATGGTCTCTTCAACCATGCACTCCCAGCAATGCAAGCAAAGACAACACAACAATAGACAGAGAGATATCTCATAACAGAAGAGCTATCCTTCCCTCTCAAGAGTCTCTGGTGGAACTGAGCTGCTCTCTTTCAATACACCCAACCATCACCTCTAATTGCCCCATATTGAAAAATAGGGCTAAACTACCCAAATAGGGAAGCTCACATTACCAACATAAATATGATATCAAAACAAAAACAACAACATTAAGAAGAAAATATACAAAATAATATAGCACCACTTCTGCTGTGGGACAGCTACCGCGAAGACAGAGCAGCAGGAAGTGCGTGTAAATGATTGTTACCGATTTTATAAACAAAATAACAAACGTACAAATGCGAAATAGAAGATATGATAGTAGCCACCACACTTTATGTTAACAGGTCAAAAACAGCAGATGTTTAAGTCCACATGGGTAATAAACAGTTAACAAAGTGAACGAAGTCCCGAGTCCCGACCGACCAAACAGTTGGTAGGGTACGCCCATAAATGCAAAACTGATGGTCAACTATTGCCACCTTTAAACACTGCGCTGAAAATGTTCATGCTGAATGATTGGGAAGGAGAGGCGCATGACGCTACTAAAATTATTACATAAATTATCATGATTTATTACATGTTCTACGGACTTATTAGGTGATGTTCATTACATTATTGGGAAATCATTACATTATTAGGAAATTATTACATTAGCCGCGTTCGGGCTACAATCCCGTCTGTTTGCGTTTGTCTGCGGCTGTCTACATACGTCAGCAAGAACTCCGCCTCGCAGCATGGGCGGGCGTAGGTCAAGTCGGACACAAGTCTTCAGCTTGCACCTCCTGATCTTTGTAGTAGATGACGGAGAGGTCATGTGTTGTGTGTGGGGGACAAGGAGGGGGCAGGCGGTTGTAGTAGGGTGCATTGAGACTTCAAGTCAAGTTTTTTTAATAGCACATTTAAACAAAACAACAGAGATGTCCCAAAGTGCTGCACAACACAAGGATGAAAAATAACACGGCAAAACCATAACCCAAAGATCATTAATAGGTATAGCCTACTGACACAAAGCAATAAAATAAAAACGAGATTAACAAATACATAAATAAATAAAAGATTGAGCTTGACAGCATCAGACACACGCCCCAGAACAAGCTAAAAAGAGAGAGAAAAGATATGTCTTCAAACTGGACTAAAATAACGTACATATAAAATGAGAAGTTCCGTGACAGAGCGCTACACAACACACGTGTCCAGATGTCAATGAACGTTAAACCAACCAGGGCAAAGTTGCGTCACCACGGAGGCGTTAGTTAGACGATTGTAGCTGCGTGAAAGCAACTGCAAGCGCTTGCACGTTTTGTCTACAGACGGCTACAAGCGGCTACATCACATGGGTTTTTAGGTCATCTGACCTTGTGACGTTTTTGTGACAGCGCCACGCCTTTCTGGCAACTCTGACACAAAGTCTAACCATAATGCAACATTTTCAGCCCACAATGCATCGCTGACTACAGGTCTAGTAAAAAACGACTCGACTTGAAGTCTCAATGCACCCTACTACAACCGCCCGCCCCTCCTTGTCCCTCACACACAACACATGACTTCTCCGCCATCTACTACGAAGATCAGGTGGTGTAAACAAAAGACTTGTGTCCGACTTGACCGCCGCCTTTTAAACACCCGCCCATGCTGCGAGGCGGAGTTCTTGCTGACGCATGTAGGGTGGATGATTTATCGGACCCCTAGGAATAGGGGTAGCGGAAATGACGTATCAAGACCGTAGTACGCAGGCCCAAGGACTTGGTTGATTAGCTGAACAACACATTTTCCGAATACAGATGTTTTGTTGCTTTATGGCTGTTTTATTGGCGTGAAGAAATATTTGTCGAACCCCTTATTCCAGGTAAGCTATATTTTTTATTTCTTGGTCAGGAAAGCTTGTGAAATAAAAGTTATTTGGGCCGTATTTATAGAACTAGTGTTCCACGACCTCATAGTACCTTCGCCAAATGATGTTAGCGTTGACGAATGATTAAAAACAAATTATAAAAAAAACCTTTCTATCGTTATGGAAATTATCTAATTTGCATGAATTGTGTAGTCATAGTATAAGCTCCTGATTTGAATAAGTTATGTTTTGCTTCTTGTAAGTGATGTACTTAGAAGCCGTCTGCTCTTCCACTTGTTTGAGATTTGTGTAAAACTCCTCTACGGTCCTGAAAATGCAAGGTGGCGACATCTCATTATTGGCCATGTTTACAAGTAGTATCGTTCCCGGGGCAACCGGCGTATGCATTCCCAGTCATGACGTTACGTCATTTCCGCTACCCCTATTCCTAGGGGTCCGATAAATCATCCACCCGCATGTAGCCGAAGTTAGACAGACGTAGACAGACCGGTGTGTTACTCGAACGGGCCTAATGTACAAGTGTTGTTTTGAAGGTTGATCCCACCCACGGCAAAACTTGCAGTAGATCTTCGACTGTAAAGTGTAAATATCTCGTAATCCTGCAGTACAAATGCAGTGAAATTCAATCGATATGTAGAGGACACTATAATACAGCTCATAGAACTTTTAAATGGCCAATTCATGTTAAATGTCATTTTTCTTGTTAAAACCGTATGACAAGACTTAATGATTTAATGGGTTGAACAGCAGTATTATAGTGACATCTACAAACCGATTGAGTTTCGCTGAGTTTGGAACGTGGGATTACGAGATATTTGCATTAGAAGTTGGCCTTCAATTGAAGCTTTTCCCATTATTGACAGCATATGTATTTGGTAAATAGAAACCCACGTGTGATGGGCTTCGAGAAACGCGAAGTAGCCTCTGGGGCGGTACTTCGGAAGTACCAACAACGGTAGTGACTACCCAGATAGCATGCAGATGTTGGCCCAACGTTGGCATTGGTTGGCAGCGTTGGCGTTGGAATTTCAACATTGGGCCAACGCTGAACCAACCGTGGCAGATCAACCAATTTATGTTTATACTGTAGGTTGGAATTCCAACGTTGGGCCAACGCTGAACCAACCTCTGACGATCAACTAATTTGTGCCATTACAATTGGTTGGGGGGCTGACGTTGGGTCAGTGTTGGCCCAACGTTGGCATTTCAATGCAAGTTGGTAGACGTTGACGTTGGTAAACAGTTGACGTTGGTTAGATGTTGGCCCAATGTTGGAATTGCTGCAGATCTCCATCTCCTTTTTAATATCACTTTGCACAATTATTAACAATCAGAGGTGAGCACGTTACACTTACCTTTTGTGACAGACTACAAATACTTGATCATGAAACACTGACTGAAAATGTTCCTTAAAATAAAAATAATTGGAAAATATAATCAAACAATTATTTCTAAGGTCAATGGGTCATACAGACTGGCCACACTGTAGTTGTATCAATTGCCAAATTGTACCAACTTCCCGGCTTTGTTCATTTACACAAGAAACAATTAAAACTAGCAGAAAAGTGGTTTTACTGGACTACTTTCATAAATGGGGTGACCTACCCATTCTACTCACCCCCAAAAAGAACACACATTGACCAACATAAAGTTGATAGACAAGGTGGTGGTAAGTGGTCTCTAACCAAGTAAAAATAATACTGACGTTGCTGAAAATACACAGAATCCAGCACAAGTTTTTTTACAAGCAACATTTTATTTTCTCCAATCCTGCAAATTACACCAAAGCAATCAAATACATTTCAACTGTAAATACATTTTGTATTCAATCAGATAAATCCCACTGTTATTCTCACAATGCATTATACAAAATCACTTTAAAAGATGAATAGTTTAAAATAAAAATTTCATGGTTTTGCTGAATGTTAAGAGAGACAAGCAGTGTTGGGCAGTGACCTTGAAGAAAAGAGCTCTGGACCAAATAAATTAAGAACTTGAGGAAAATCTTTCTTGGATTACAACAGAGATGTGCAATGTGCAATTGTTTGCAGTGGAGCTTTGTGTTAAGATGCTCCCAAACTGAAAACCACCTATACATTTAGGCACATATAACATATGATCTATGACTTGCAAAGCCACTGAGCTGGCCATTTGCTTCTTCTGTCTGCATAAACCTTCACCAATCCCTCTGGTAGTCATCCCTTCCCATCACCAGTAGACCGTCCATCAACTGCATTCCAGACAGCCCTGAGACCAACGTACAGGAGGTTTCACCCACACTTGTATTGTATTATTGGCGCTGCATAAATAAAAATTGGCACAGTTCATCAACCATTTCCTTCTGTTTCAGCAAAATGTACACCATCACACAACACAAGTGAACATGTATCCATACAAATTAGCATCGCTATGAAATAAGCATCAGATTAACATTGCTAACATACGTGAAGTTGACTTATATAGGTTGTAGGATGTATGTTCTAAATGGTAGCTTGGGTTTTTGGAAAAGACAGAGACAAAGCTTTCTCTCTCAAATACAAAATGTATACATTCACTATGCATATGGCAGCACGACCTGGGGAGAAAATCTTAAACCAGACGTCACAATAACAATAGGAACTAGCAACAGCTAGCACGCGAGTATTTTCAACGGACGACCAACGTTAAGGACGACCAAGACAGACGTTATTTTTCAGCCAGATAAATATTTATATTTATAGGTCCACATTTAGTCAAGGTAAGACCCACCTCGAACCTTAATTTTATAAGTTCAAATCCGCGTCGTCGTAGTGTCAGCTAAAGTTAGCAAACTAGCGGATTTAGCCGTCATTCAATTGCCATACTTGCCGCTAACTAGATAGCTAGCTAGCAGTAGCTATCCTGGATCACAAGCTGTGCCAAATAAGAATCGTAAACTTTCATTTACAACATCAGATATCACTTGTTTATAACAGAATCAGACGGCTAGTGGGTGCTAACAAGTTTGTTGACGGTGAACATTACCTAGCATGAGCATAAACCTGTGTAAAGGGCGACAAAATGAACATTTAAAAACAAAACAAAACGGTGATCTTACCCGAAAGAGACACACGCGTGAGCGTCATCTCGCGTTCTCTTCTCTTTGTATTTTCTCTTTTCTGCTCCTGACTCTTGTCAAAAAGATATCTGCCAAACTTTAATTGAGGATGAGGCATAATCGAACATACCACTGGGTGGAGGAGGAGGCGGGCACAGGGGGGAAAATGTAGAGAACGCAAAGTGCATGCTGAAGTGTAGCTCAGGCAGCATGCAACACATTGGATAATGACAGCGTCATTATAATTCTGTCTTCTTTTGAAATGCCTGTTTTCAGCATGGTGATGAAATTACAAAAAATAGGTCTATGCTCGCTGTCCATGCGCAGAGACACAAATTTACTACAGTGCAGATCAGAATTAGAACATTTTTCTATTTGCAAAATTTTGCAATAACTGGCATCAACAGCGATAGGGTGTAACTTCATGGCACCGTAGATTTTATTGTACTTTTACACAAATGTTTGAGTGGTGCTCATGCACAAATTACATCCAGTTGAATAGTTGTTGATTTGTAAGTCTGATGGACATCTTTTTTTTCCAGTCATGCAAGGCAATCCAGTGCCGCAAAACAGCAGCAGTAGCAGCAGCATGGAAGACAACAGCTCTGATGAAAATTGAACTGCTTATTTATTTATGCATTCGTTCGTTTATTTGTTCAACTCAATAAAAAATGTAATTATTGCTTATAGCTTATTTTTATTCCTCCTGAGCTACAAATTTACATTTGTAATGGGTCAATAACTGTAATATTTAACTGAAACACTAAAGTTGGCAATTGGATATAAGCCAACGTATTGCCAACTTAATTATCGTGAATATGATGCATTGTGACGTCACGCCCTCTCATCGCAAAAACAACGTTGGCCCAACGTATCGCCAGCGGCCAAAAAGTCATTGGCCCATCGTTGGCGAGTCACGTCAGCCCAACGTCTGTGACGCCGTTGGGCCAACGTTGGGCCAACATCTGCATGCTATCTGGGTAACAAGTTAGCAATTTTACGTTCGAGAAACGCACCCCTGGTTTGTGTGGGGTGCCAGCTTCATGCCAGTGACTTTCCTTAACAGCATCTCTATATGCCCAGCATCCCTGTTCCCTGTGATACCACCTCAAGGATAGTACCTAAAAGACAGTGCTGACAACAGATGAGTAGAATATCAAGAGTTTTCTGCAGATGTTAAAAGAGCTCAATGTGGAATTGTGACTAAAATGGTACTGCTGTAAAAAATCTAAACATGAGCAGAATCTGCAGGCTGTAGGCCTACATTAAGTGTTAAATTGGGAATATTCTCTTTGTACGGTTGTTGTCAATAAGTATTGTTAATGAATAGGCCTATCAGTGTTTCAGTTTAACGTCTTTGAGCTTTGATGACATGGAGCACTTGACTAGCCTACTTGATTATGGAGCACGAAATTTCTGACATGTAGCATGTTTAAAGGATCCGAACCTCCCCTGAAAATAGAGACAGTTGTTGACTGTTGAGTTGAGCTGCTCGTTAAATATTGATGATTTACCTTTAATTTTACTAATTGCTATCCACTGTCTACACAACACAGAAGTATGGGTGCTGTAAGTACAATCACACTAAATGTTATTGCAAATATCAGTTTATTGTTGTCATTGTTGCACGAAAATGTAAGATATATGATTATTATGTGATTGCATGCAGGCAGGCTTACAAGCGTTGCACAGTTATTCTGTAAACGTGCAGCCTGCTGTAGGCCCATAGCCAAAAAAGCGCTTTCTTCCAATCCAGCGGTCACCATATTCTCAGTAGCAATGTTGTAAATTCTGTCGTCTGTAGAGGGCACTGTCCGCCTAGAAGATATTCATTCCTTCAGAAAGCTTGCGCTATTGCCAGAAGATGGCGAGCCAATACCTATTTCAGTATTTTACAGGGGCATAACCCACATAACCCACTCAAAATGACGGGACATTGGTAGGCTAATGCTGCGACATTAGCGTTTCAGTCTTTACGAGTAAAACAAAGAAGCAAACAGAAAAGACATTCATTTTAAACATTATTTTAAAACATTCAAACAACACAATGACATTCAATTACAATGAATCTGCACTTTTAATTTATTAGGCCTTGTTTCATCCTGTTAAGTAACCTACGGTAAAACTAATCCAGACAACTAAATAATAATAATAATAATAATAATAATAATAATAATAATAACAATAATAATCAGAATCAGAATAATAATACAGTGTGGTCATTAATAGTAACACCGCATGGGATCGATTAAATAATCTTTTAAAACCCCATTTTGTTGCCCAGTTGATTTATTGCCTCCTCTGTTTTATTGTGGGTTACACTAAATATTACACCTTATGCACCCGTGTTCATATTACCATCCTTTTGGTGGCGCCAGTATTTCCTAATTACGTGGCTTCGATTGAATATTGCCTTCTACAGGGTGTGTAGTCACTGTTTACCCTACCTGTGAATGTGCGTAATGACAAATTAGTCAAAGCATGTTATAACGAAATAATTTAATAAATGAATGTATTCTGCTCTCTACGTATATCAGCGTAGGCCTATAGTTTTCGACCGTAAACTGAAAATCCTATTTTTGAACAGGCCTGCATCTATGTTTAGTAGAAGTAGAAAAAACGAGGTCCTTGATTTGAGGTTTGCAAAAAATACCCACAGATGTGAAAATGCAAACGAAAATAAATCTAGATTTTTAAAAGGGGGTTCAGCCTTGAACTTGCATTTAGTGATCTTCTTGTGTCCTGTCAGCATCTCCTTTTCTTTTCCAGGAAGACCCCATACGTGCGTCTTTTGCATGACAATTTGAGGAGGAAACCCTTTAAATGGATTTGAACGTGACTAGAATTTGATGTATTTTTGCATCACAAACCGCCAAGTTCCTGAAGCGGCCACTGGGAAGCAGCATAATTCCAAAACTTTAAGACGATGTCAAATCCTCGACATTTCGTTTCATTCTAATCATTTACTCCATAGGCTACAAAGAGCAACTGTAGGCTACCCTTACAAATCGATCTTCCCCGCGACGTCTTTCCAGACGAGTGGAAAGGATACCAAATGGTAAGTATCAGAGCGTGGCCAATGTTAAGTTCGGTATTTAATTGTGTTCTAGTTAAGTTTTTTTGTTTGCTTTTGTGACGAAGAAAACTTAAATAAATTTCATTACCTTGTAGTCTACTTGTGTTTTTTTCTTTACTGCTACCTTATGTTAAAGAAAGATTAGCTCGCCTTTTCTGGTGTGAGCAAGTGTTTCACTGTATGAAGTGGATTATATTGGTAGAACCTTGGTAACTACAAAAATACGCTATAGGCTTCACTATTCTCAAGGGCGAATATGGTGTAGGAATTTAATAGGATGAATACCAGAAAATAAGAGTTTGACATTTTTTGTTTATAGGTTTATATATGGCATTACACTAACTTACATAATAGAATAGAATAGTCGTTTAATTGGTTTGATTAATAATAATAATAATAATAATAATAATAATAATAATAATGGCCTAATAATAATAATAATAATAAATAGTTGGTCATAACCATGAGTTTAATTAGAAAACACCAGGTGCTATCTATCTATCTATCTATCTATCTATCTATCTATCTATCTATCTATCTATCTATCTATCTATCTATCTATCTATTATGTGACAAACCATGGAAAGTTGAGCTTATTCACAAATCATAAATGAGGGGGCAGACTCAATAAATCGTTAATGCACCATCTTATTAGCTCCTCAACAAATGTATTCGTTTACAACTTTGTTTTTTGTTAAAACACCGAGGCGCACTTCATCATTTCGCAGCCAGACGTTTTAGACGAAAAGCTATTAACACAATTGTACCTGACAATACCTATTCTCAGCATCTTCATGTTGTAGTCTATAAACGTGGTCTACCTGCGCTACATGGTCCCATTTGATTGTGGGGGAAACAAATAATTATTAAACGATTAAACTCATGGCCCTGTCCAGAATCTGCACCTTCAGAAACAAAGAAACTCAGTGCGTCTAGGTCACATATTCACCGACTGCTCGTCTGCTCTTGCGTAACTCCCCATCTCAACAGCCTATCAAAACACCAGGCAATTTCAATTTGACAATACTATAGCTGACACCGCCGCTGGTATTCAAATAAACCCAAATGCCCTCTACGGTAATTGAAATGGCAGTGAGGAGACTGGCAGGTACATCGGCGGGCTTTACGCAAGTATTTCCTTTATTCTGTAGTCTTGAGGGACGCGTGTTCGACGCGGGTGGGGAGGCGTACAATTTGACCTCAGAGTCGCATAATTGCAACTGCATATTTTCAAGAGTAACCCTTTCCCGTTCATTTCAAAGGTAAAAACTCTGCCCTTGGTTTTTTGAGGGATTCCTGTACAACAAGGCAAATGATCTTATCTGCCTTCGGGATATTTAACTACACTTTACCCCATGCTACACATCGGACACATTGCAAAGAAATGTCTAACATATTGGAAACATTCTGTTACACAGCTGTTACAGACGGGTTGAATTCACCATGTTTAGCTTTTTTGTACAATGTTTTTTGAAGCCAATGGCCTATTCAGCCCCAAACTAGGCAATGCGTCCATAGCCCGGATTCTTCCGACATATGATCAAGTGAAACAGCACCACAAAGCAAACAGCATCTACAAGGCTCTTTTGCAATTATACATTTCTCACAAACTGTGATTCCTCACTATCTGCCACAGCTGTGGCTCACAGAGGGAAAATTGACGATATTTCAAGCAGGGCCATAATGAAATTAAAATAGTTACAACATCGATTTTTAAGTGATTCCGAGGACATTTAGCGAAGGGTGTGAGTGTTATATTCAATAATACGGGGCACGGGCCGTCGGGCCATTTATCATCCCATTACTGTAACAAATTCAGGTCCAATAGATGAAAGGTAAAATGAATTACAAACGTTAAGCCGTCAATAAAGTCATTTCTGTAAATGGTGTCTCCGATGACTCCCGCATTATTCAGTGGCCTTTATCAGCACCTTAGAAATTGCGTGGCGCTTCGAGCTGCGTGTAATATGGCTCTGCTCGCTTTGATTAAGCGTCTTGCCAGGGGATAGTGACAGTGCTTTTGACTGGGTTTTATTCACTCTCCTGTGATGAACGCCAAGCTGATCAGGCGGAATGAAGAGTAATTAAAAGCTATAAATTATCTTTTGCAGCCCCTCTCAAGGCGTCTCTTGAAGGCAAGATAAGAGACGGAGTCCTCATTTGCCGCCTTAAAAGGACGGCTTCTCACAATGGCTACTTGGCTAAATAGCATATTGATAGTGTCCTAATTAGAATTTAATTAAGTACCCACTCCAGCTTTTGGAGGGGATAAAGATTTCAATCCTATAACATGTTATATGAGAATAAATATTGCACTATTTAGAGCGCAGTTTACAATTTTATGGCTAATTGTGATTGTTTATGTGTCTGTTGCGATTTATTCTTCAACAGCAGCATGCAATGGAACATGGTAAAGTTCAGGAGTGTCATAGTCAAGTAGTTATTCCTTTGGCCGCCTCCAGACTTGCAGGGTGTGGATATTTGTAGGGGATATTGGTGTTGCCAGGTCTGTCAGTGTTTAGGCTTCTGCTCGAAAAAACTAAAATTGCTATATCTATATTACTTGATGTGTTTCTGTGTGAGAATGTTACATGTTTTCTAGTACATTCCATCGGCCACTGTAGTTATACCAGTAATGAATTATCAATTTAATCAATAAAGTGTCCCTTTGGATTATTCTGCATTCACTACACATCTGCACATAACCTGAACAAACTGTATGACACATGAGGCTTAAGTAGCCAGAGATCACGCTGCACATTCACATAGGCAGCGCTCTCTTTTCCTTTCTACAACACAAAGCTATAGCAACAATAGAAATAGTATCTAAACAGCACAGCCTGCAGCTTGTAACTTTTCTTGTAGCCTATATGACATTTTTCAAGTTTTCATCCATGTCCATCACACCACCTGATATTATGATGCTTACGAAAGAGTTTTTCACTCTGATGGCCTTCTGTACAGTATTTCTATGTCAACTCAATTTATTTCGCTGATTTTCTATCCAACATATACTTACTTACTAAATTATACATACTGCAAACTGTTATTATACTTAGGCTACATACTTACTACAAACTATACTAAATTCCAATAAATGAAACACAATAACAATAATAATAATGAGTGGTATGAATTATTATTATTATTATTATTATTATTATTATTATTATTATTATTATTGTTATTATTATTATTATTAGGCTATTATTATTATTATTATAAGGCCTATACTGCTTGCTCCGCATGTGGCAATGGTTTTATTAAATGTTTAGCCACTGTCAAGATGAGGCTTTTTAGTAGCCTAGTTTATTACAAAAACATGACTCATTTTTTTAGTTCTTTACAGTTACCAAGACCTTAAGTCTTCTGTCTGTTGAGGCATCGATAAATTGCATGATTACCTTCTGCACTCGACAAAATTAGATCTGCAGCTTACGTATAATTCATACGTCCTATTGGCTATCACGTTACTGGAATTGCATTGCCGTGTTCCTCTGTTGGATTGCCACCTCTTGGTTGGCGAAGAACCTTTAAGGAGCTGTTGTATGGATGGAGAAGGCAGTGATGTTAACGGTTGTTTGGTTCCTAAAGCTCGATTATTATTTATTTGTGGAGGATCGTAAAAGCCGATTGGTTGCAGTCACTTGTGTCAGTGAGGATCTCCACGTCGGATTGGTTCATTGCACGTGTGTGGGAGCTCACGTGCTTCCGGTGGATGTAAAAAACGTCTGTGAAAGGCAAAGCGATTTTAGGGAGAGTTTGGAAAGCTCGGGCTGACATACGTGAGAGCAAGGCAGGGACAAGGAAGCATCGCGCGATGTACTGTCACTAGTGTGTCTAGCGGGCATATTTTGACAATTGGAACGCCGAGCCCGCTAAAAGCATTCCGATGGTGTGATTGTCTAATTCAGTAAAGGTATTTCACATACCTTCCACTGATATTATACAGACAACAATCACGTCGCGCTGATATTTGGATACGGTACGGATCAACAAGTGGAATCTGGCGTGGAGAGCAGGCAACGGTCCCGCTAAAATCTTTTTATTCTAATTATGGAAGAGCAAAAGGATCAAAACAGCCGTGATTCGACCGAGGGGGAGAGTGTTTCTCTTTCGCCGAATCTACCCTCCCCACCAATTTTGCCTCACCAGGCTGCGCAGCAAGTACACAGAACCACAAACTTTTTTATTGACAATATTCTGCGCCCGGACTTCGGCTGCAAGAAGGAGCTTGGAAACCGTGAGCGGGCGCAGACTTCGGGCAGAGAAAACGTAAACCCGCTGGTCATAAGGCCATCGCACGCCAGCAGCCTCTGTCAGGATTCGAACTGCAGTAGCGACAGCACTTCTTCCTCGTCATCGTCTTCATCTTCATCGCCGACTTCCAAGCAGACATCGTCATCAAAAGCAGTCGAGGCCAATGGAACTAGTACAGCCAGATTCGGAGAAAACGCAACGTCGGTAATGGCTGTGAATACGAGCAATGGAGGCACTGTGACCCCCAAAGAAAGCCAACCATTGCTGTGGCCTGCATGGGTGTATTGTACAAGATATTCAGACAGACCGTCATCTGGTAAGGCGCTATTAGTTATTGATAGTCTAACGCTGGCTCTTTTCGAATCTCACCCTCTGTAACAGGCAAAGAAAAGTGTTTGCGCCAAGTCCACGGTGCGTGCTGTCAAACAAATAGTCACCACTACGCAATTACACGCGCTCTTTCACACACACACACACACACACACACACACACACACACACACACACACACACACACACACACACACACATTTAACGAAAGAAGCGACCACAGTTAAAGCAGCCAAAATAAATTAATCCATATAGGCTAGGCTACATACTAAAAACTTTAATGTAGGAACTGTGCACATATCATTTCGAGGCATGGTTGCTGTAAGGCAAAGATGCAAGCTTTGGACCTTTACGAATGTAATGCAGCCACAGGCCGTAAATTCAGAATACATTTCCCTCTCAGGAACATTTATTCAATACTTTTGGAGGAAGCTTTGCTTGCAGGCAACGCACAAAACATAAAACTAATGTATAACGTTGTGTACAAAAACTAACACCAGGTGTCATATAGAGTAATTCCCTCTAAAAAGAAGCCCCCCGCATATAGGCCTCATAGGCCTCGCTGAAGTGAAATCCATTGTTGTTCAACCTCTATTGAAATGCATATAGGCATAATAATAATAATAATAATAATAATAACAATAATAATAATAGAGTAATACTTTATTTAAAAACATTAAGTGTGTATTATAAAACATTGAATGACAAGATTTCATCCAGCTTGTAGTCGGTCTACTTAGGAAAGTAGAAGGGTACTGATCTCTTGCCAGTTTTTGTCATTGTTTATAGCGAGCGAACGGTGAGTGTTTGACAACAGTCAGAAAAGATGCATTGATTGACCAGACTGATAGACTGGGTGATTGAGCTATCAGCTACTGAACGTGGACAAACCATCAGCTGTTCGATTTTCATAAGGCAGGGTTGTGGTGTTTTGAGATGAGACAGAAATAATAGGCTTTATCAGTTGCTTATAGGTCTTATGCGCCATGTTTCAACCATATTAATCGGTGGTGTGTGATCAGAGGGAATGTTCATGTGTGTAGTTGTAGCAGCCTAAATACAGCATTGGTCTAAGTGTGTCTATGCATTGTAAGATACAATACACAGAGAAAATCGACATGCTTTAATTTTAAAATATCCATTGTCTCATATCTGTAATCAGTGCGTTCACTATTATGTAAATAATATATTATTGGTATCGTGTATTTGGTTGTTTAGAAAAAAATAGTTTAATGTCGATTGAACTGTAAGGCTATGTATGACAGTGACCAGCCTTTAATATATACATTTAATTGCTGCAGTTTTATGGATAACTACTTGTAATTGCTGTCCACAAAAAGGCAGTGTAATCGCATATTTTCGGCAGTTTGCGACTGGTTAGGTCTGCTGTCATTATGGCTATATATCCTTGTGAAACCAAATAGCCAAATAGCTATCTGTTTTACTGCACTTGACCTAGAGGTTCTGTGTGACAAATACAATTAAGGCTCAGTGCAAATCGTGTACAAAAGCCATGCTAGAGAGGCAAGAGCTAAAAGCCTACAAACAGCTACATAGTCACCTACGCTGTTGACGCAGGACGCACCAAACAGAAAGTATCCTTCTGGAATAAGTGGCCGCATTCTAACTGTGATAAATGCATAACGACTCGCATATGTAGTGTCTCACGCAGTTTGTTTAGTTGTTATCGTTTGTTGTCAGGAGACGTTTACACAGTCATTTTTAGGCCTACAGTTATAAGACTCCAATAATGCCACTACGTAGCCTTCTCTATAATGCGAGTTAAAAACAACAACCCTAATGTGAGCTTAACAACATTTTTCAGCACAGTGTTTAGATTTGTTTTGATTGTGGGGAACTTTTCTTATAACGATGCACAGGCCCTTATGTCAGTCCTTTAGTGACCGGACATTGATATTTAGGCTACTTGTAAACTTGTCGTGAGTCCGACGTTCTTGTTAGGCCTACAATTTTGTTATCTGACATTTAAAAATATAGACAATGGGCGTAAAATGTAGGCTCTTCATCAGTGCGTTGTGAACTTAATTCGCAGTTTTACAACACAATAACCTCAAGTTAGAGTTACGACTAACGATATAAATGTGTCCTGCTCCTTTTAAATATATTGCAAATTACACCTAATCTTCGTTGTCCTACCTGCCCTGATGTACACTTGTTAGGCCATTTTCTGTAGGCCTAGTTCAAAAGCAGCCTGACACATTTCAATATCGCGATACACCCAGTCATTATTCAGATTCGAAAGCAACGGGATTGCAGCCACCAATAGTCCAATAATAGGCTATATCGTCTAAGTACTTGCTTATTGTTCTTGTGTGTAGGGCTTGCTGATATTTATGTCTTCGTCTTATTGTTGTTTCTACACTAGGCCCAAGGACACGAAAATTGAAAAAGAAGAAAAACGAGAAGGAAGACAAGCGACCCAGAACCGCCTTTACGGCCGAACAGCTGCAGAGACTTAAAGCCGAGTTTCAGGCTAATCGCTATATAACCGAGCAACGGAGACAGTCATTGGCCCAAGAACTGAATCTCAATGAGTCGCAAATCAAAATCTGGTTTCAAAACAAGAGAGCGAAAATAAAAAAGGCCAGCGGCTACAAGAACGGCCTAGCCCTCCAACTGATGGCACAGGGACTGTACAACCATTCCACGACTACAATCCAAGACGAGAAGGAGGATAGCGAGTAAAAAAGGCATCTTTTGTGTACGCTAGACCCACAAGATTGGATTTTTAAATGAAGAATTGAGGAAACATGCAAATGGAGACGGACAGATGCTATTTAAAGAAAAAAAGACAAAAAAGATTTGTCTATCGTACAATATATGGACAAAAGTATATAAAACACATTTATATATAACCAACCAATATGATGTTGTATATATTTAATTTCAGGTAAGGGCATCGATCCCTTCTTGCTGGAGATTTTTATCTTTTTGTTTGTTTCCCTTACCCCGATGTTGTTGCTCATTGTTTCAGTAAAATGTCTTTCTCTCTAGACTTTTATTTGTGATAGCCTATCTGTCCAATCCAAGTCCCCACCTATCTCACAGTTCCACAGATTGCGTAAACTGAAACGCTTCAAGCCAAAGATTTTAATATGTTCAGAGAAAATGTAGTCTGAAATAAAATGTAGAATGTGCCATGGATTCATTTTCTTCGATTTGATTGCTATTAGCTCTCTGGGACATTTTTTATGCCATTCCGTGTTTAGCTTTGTCGCACAACGCTCACCAAATTCAGGACGTTATAGGCCTAATGCTGTGTTGCGCAAAATAAGAAAACAATAACAGTGTTTTAAAATAAAATAAAAAATAAAGTCAAGATGTATATTGTTGGAACGTTTGCCATTTTTATTTGATACTTAGCGGTTATTCCGTATAGGTTTAAGACACCAACGAGTTACAGCCAAAAAAAAACATGGATTTTATACTATTATAAAACTATTATACTATACAACTATTATTTACAATTTTATGTAATGCTGTTAACGTATCTACAGTCATCGTGTAAATTTCAACGTTAAAGTGGTATTTCACTGATATAAATTCGGCCCTGCACTAATATTAGTAATATGAAATAGCCATTCATTCTAACTTTTTTGTTGTTTTAACTGTTTTTAAACCTTGCCACTGAGAAGAATGACAGCAGCATAATAAGTAATGGAAAGTTAGGGTGTTATTGGCCTGTGGCCTTACCTCCGTAATTATTTGAAAAGGTATGCAATCAGTTTTTCTACATTCCACCGCCATACTTTCATGTTTGTGTAAATATAATTTACTTAATTCACTTCTAATTACCAGTAAGAGCAATTACATAGACAAGCAAAGACGTAAGTTGTAAAAGTATGGCCACTAAAAAATAGTAAAGTAAAAAAAATATTTTAGTCTAACCTAAAATATCTAAACTTAACATGAGATCCAGAAAACCTGCGAGCAAACTGCTGACCAAAACACACACACACACACACACACACACACACACACACACACACACACACACACACACACACACACACGCACGCACACACACATTTAACGAAAGAAGCGACCACAGTTAAAGCAGCCAAAATAAATTAATCCATATAGGCTAGGCTACATACTAAAAACTTTAATGTAGGAACTGTGCACATATCATTTCGAGGCATGGTTGCTGTAAGGCATCTTATGCATTCTGTTATATTTCCTCTTACTATTGGATTGTTATTGTTATTGTCTAACAAGTTGGCGTCGGGTTCTAATAGTTTTACACTTTGAATTGCTATTTACCCCTTAGGAAAACGTACTATGGAGTACTATAATAATCTTACAGTATTTTGGAACAATTGTAGAAATAATTCAGAAATACTACAGATATTATAGAATCTTGCAGTATTTTGGGACATTTTACTATAGCAATATATGATTGATATCATAGAACACCATAGAGGTATTATACAACTATTATACATACTAGAGATCTTATAGGATTCCTATAGAGGCTTTTGTGTTAGGGTATAGATGAAATCCATATTTTGGCCTGGTTTATACACTACCCCTCAATGCTTTTGTTTCAGCAAAACATGGCCAGTGTCAATCATCTCTCGTCAAGCGATTGAGGAGTGTGAAGTAGTGTCCACGTGTTAAAAATGTTTTCGACATTTACGAGATTTGATTGCACATGCAAATGTCAGGGCCTATAGTAGGCCGCCAAAAGCACAAGGACTACTTGATGAGAGTGCGATTAAAATGATCCCCCTTCACAGTGGAGTTAAGACATTTTATCCGATTTCTCCGCCAGTACGGTCTGTCAGCTACGTCTCCATGCGCTTAATAGTATCTGAAAATCATGCGCCTGATACCATATGCGTTAGATATCGCCTATTTGTTACTCATTTCTACGTGTCCGCTACTGGACCTGGGCCAGAGTGGCCCTAGCTGCCCGTATGACCTTCGGTGATGTTTAATAAGCTCGGCCGTGTTTTCCAGTTGCGCACACACGCGTTCCCCCTCAGTAGTATTCGCCGCTCCGGGGCGAGGGGTACTGACGGAGGCAGCGTGATCCTTTGTCTCGGCGTCTCGCAATCAAAGTGCACACTGAAGGAACCTACCGCTCTGGGTTAGAGGTCAAATAGCGCAGTCAAAACAAATCAGCTATTCGCCGGGTCCAGGAACACTTGAGCCGGCCACTTCCGAGGCTCACGGCAAGACAGTCGCTTGCGTATTACAGACTATCCAACATAGCGTGTAGGTGTTTGGATTTACGATTGTGGTAATAGCAATAATTCTTTAAAAGCCATTAACAAGTTTGTTTAAACATCTGTCAGTTTATTTGAACGCTGAGCCCTGTCTTAGTCACAATGGCTTGTTCAAAATGATGGTTAGTGATTCAGTGAAGAGAAGTTTATGTTTATTTTTTATATCTGTTGCTCTGAACTGGTTTGCCACATACAAGAACATAGTTATTTTTAGGCTATTATTTGTAATGACTCCCCCTACTATACTATACAATATGTCCAAACGAACCAAACTATACAGTAAAGCGGATATTAGTTTCTGACAATAACCAACTAGTGTGCTAGTTGGTATTGTGGTTTTTAGACTAGTTGCTTAAAATTTGTATGTGTGTATGTAAATGTGCACGCATGTGAATGTGTATGAGCGTGAGTGGGTGTATGTGTGTGTATGTGTGTGTGCCTTGTGTGCGTGTGTGTGTGCCTTCTGCGCGCGCGTGAATACTTATAAACCTCTGTTTTGCATGTGTATGTGTGTGTGAAGGTTAAAATGGGTTAATGTCATGATGGTCAACCCACTTAGTTTTAATCGGGGTGGTTTCTCCGTCACGTCTCATAGTTTTTTAATCTCTTAATAGTTCCCTTTACACAAAACTTTTAAAGGTATATCTGTTTATGTATGGATCCGTTTTATTCACGTCGGTTTACGCATAAGTGAGATGTGTATCCTGCTTTTGAGCGTATGTGTTAATTGTTAGCAAATGCAATGCTAAAAATAGTAAAAATTAAGGTGTTCCCAAATTAGTACGACTGCTGGCTAGATATCTCTCGAATTTGTTTTCGCAAGGGATACAATATGAATAGGTGCTTAGTAGGCTACTGATGTTTTTCATTGTCTTTTAACACACACATTTAATGTAACATTGCTTGGTCTTACGTCGAGGGGTCGTGCATGTTTCCAGACACTAGCAAAATGTTTTAAAGCATTAAAAGTTTGTTTCATGAAATTATTTTAAACTGTGTTAAGGTATACCTGAAAGGCGTTGGACAAAATAGCCTATCTATCAGTATACATTAGATATAGGCCTAAGTAGTATGTTCTGTGCAACACCTACAAACGAACAGTTTAAGATATAGCGGAAAGAAGGTTGCAGTAAATGTGCCATAGAAGCCTACAGTTGTTTTTAACTGTTAGAAGATTTTTTATTTAGTCATGTCAGAAGGCGCACGCGTCCCATGTGTTGAAATGTTTGTTTAGGAAATAACCCAGGCCAAATGCGTAGACCATACATTATTTGCATTTTTTTTTGGACTTTGAAATAATTGTAATCTGGGCCTTTTAGGCTACTTAAACTTGGTCCACATATTCATCTGCTTTAAAACATCCTTTAAACAGTCTCTCAGTAAAGTGGGCTACACACTAAAATGTTATCAATCAACAAATAAAGGCTATTGATTCTTTACAGAATCGCGTAGAAGCGAACATGCACCCAAAAAAAGTAAAAGCCGTTCCCTCTCTTCCCAAACCACTGTCAATGCGTGTGGCCAACGTGATCTCAAGGAATATTTTAAGAGGAGGACAGGAGATACGCAAACAAGAGGTCATGGGGTTTTAATAGGCCCATATATTAGGGGATTACATGTGACAAATGCATGTTAAAGCAGGAATGCCAGAAGTGAAACACACACGTTGCCCCGCACAGCACAGCTTTTGGTGCCTATATCGCAGCTGTGTAGAATACGGTATAGGACATACGTGGTAAAAGCACAATATTCAATTATTAGTGAAATTGAACAAAATGCTTCGTTATTAAAAGGGACATTACATTTGAATAAACAATTATACGTATTGTAAGATTAAATATAGGGTATTTGCTGCGATATTTTGTTATTGATGTTACATTCACCCATAGCTGGTCCTGGAACAACCTTTTGCAGGATACCGCGTTATTGTATGCTTCAATCAAAAGATGGTCGTATGAATATAGCGTAATTTCTTTGGTCAGAAGGCATGTATTAAAAAGACATTATGTAATGCATAAAATGGCCAAGGATTTAATTAAATACATTCTTGCTTTCTCCAGCTGATTCCCTAACCACCACGCCAGCCTGCGGGTAACTCGTTTGTTGTTCTTAATTATATGCTGTTGTTGTTCAAGGTGCTCCGGGTTCCAGCGTTCAATTAACTTCGCGAGTTTTAATAAACATACATGCGCGATACACATAAATTATTAATTGGAATACACATTATATATTTAATCAGACATTCGAGGCTTTGTTAGACGGTGTTCAATGCAATATGTGTAAAAGTTAATTCATTTTACAGTGTGATGATAGCCTAAACTTTCTGTTTTCACCAGGTGCCAATACACTGACATTGCTTACAGTACACTGGACGGAAAATTATCTTTTCTTTAATGCTGTGTAGCACAGCTGTTACAATATGAAGACTATACCTGCAAATATCTGTGAGTGGAAAGCTTTTGCTTTTACCTTTATGTCAGACGACATTGTTAACTATATAATTTGTTGTGATGGTACAGATCAACCTGGCTTTTTACTGTAATTAATTTAATCTTTAAAACTAGGATTGTTGTGTCCTGGAGGAGCTGGACAGTAATTTGGAGCTGCCTGTTACAAAGAACAATCAAAGATGATGACAAAAAAATATTAAGGAATTGTATGTTAATACTGTACTTGGATTTGCCTCAATACTATGAAGGGCCACCACAATAGGCAGAATTGGCAAATCTAGAATAGGACGGTCTGAAAAAGAAACAAAGTTACCCAGAGATCTTCTCTGTAATACATTCATTTTTACAATTTACATTTTATTTATTTATTTATTTACTGGAAAATGCATTAGGTTCCCACGTGAAAAGATCTACAATTAGGTATTCCTGATCAGACAACAGAATATTGTTAGAGCAAAAGTGTGATTAAATCAGTCATGTATATTAAGTGATTGACGGCTGGTCAAATTTGTGTCTCAGGACCTGAATTCTAGAGCTGGAAAAAGAAACAACCAAACACCCTCGAAGTAACACTGGCACTGAAGAAATGCGTAGCCTGCTGTGGTAGTAGAGTCATTTTTTTAATCTGCAGATTTTAACTGCTCTTTTTACTTATGCAGCACAGGTGTAAACCATATTTACAACATATCTACAAAACCTAGGCCTGCTAAAATAAGTGTGGAGATAAAGAGTTAACTTTTTAGCTTTGTCTTGCATAGTTTGTGACATAATCTTAATAACACACTATTAATTTGTTAAAAAAACCTCTTCTGAGTTTTGCATACTTTACACCTTTATAATGAAATATATACTTTGCAATGTAACTCATCTCTAGGACACTCCTTAGCTGATAGCAGTGTCTCCTACCGCCCAGTAAGGATATCAGTCTGACTGATGATACAGAGTGTAGTCTTTTGCTTGTTCTTACATGTTTTTTGAGTGCTGTGTGTGCCTATGCACATACTGTATAGGGTTCTGTATGTGTCTAAATGTGTATGCACGTCTGTATGCATATAGCCTATGTTTGTGTGTGTATTTATGTGTCCCTGTGTCTGTGCATGCTTGAACACATGTATGTGTCTGTAAGGTGTAAGCAAGATTTGGGCTATATCAGACAGTGACAGTTTCCAATCAAACTGTGAGATAAAGAAGACAGTCAACAAATAGCAAATAACAAATAACTTAAGGCGACTCTGGCACCTCAGTCATTCAACAGATGCATAAGGGGTTTATGTATAAAACAAGGAGGGCCATGGGATCCACTGCACACTTAGCAGAGTCTACCTTACAGCTACAGTATTGCTTTAATTTATATGCAAATGAAAGCAATAAAAGAAGACACTGGAAATTATTCAGTTTTAAGGGGCCGCCCGTGATTCAGTGCCGGACCGCTCCTATTGAATGAGTCATGAAAAGCACTGGTTGTGGCTAAAAGGAAAGGTAAGAATGAAATTATTGTCACTTTTTTGGGATTCTTTTTAAGGAGCGAGTGGACTGGCCGGAAACTGGGGTGAGAGAGAATAGGGTGACTTAAGGTTGCGGCGGCGTCACCCAGACAATCATCTCCGCCCCACATTGTGTGTGCTTGTGGGTGTGTGCGTGTTTCTCTCTCTCTCTCTCTCTCTCTCTCTCTCTTTCTCTACGTCTGTGTGTGTTAATTTCCCTTTCTCCCTCCATACATTGCCTGGCAGTCCCACGCTAGGCTGATCAAAGTCCAGTGAAAGCACCCAGTGACCCTGAATGGGGCTATAGTATGCAAATAGCAGGGCTAAAATGCCTTTAATCCGCCGTTGTGGCCCCTCCTCACCTCCCCTGCCCAGCCACTGCCTGCCCCTGCCAGCAGACCAAATGCACATCCAGCACAGAGGTGGGGTGATCTCTCTCCTGACCAGTACACATGCACAATGGTCTGAGCTTACACACACACACACACATCCACACACACACACACACACACACACACACACACACACACACACACACACACACACACACACACACACGTGTGTTAACATGTATAGTCCAGAGTGATGTGTACAGACATTGACAAATGCAATAATAAAGATACAGAAACAACAAGCTGCATGTGCGTAAATAACAGACGTAAACCTTCAGATACTAAAAAAGCTAACTTTCTCTTTTTTCCTCTTTCTGACACACACGTATACACATACACACACACACACACACACACACACACACACACAAGCACACACACACACACACACACACACACACACACACACACTTGGCACTCTTTAGATCAATGTCCTGTGACCGTCCCTCTGCTCTGAGCAAAACTCTTTGGAATAATCCTCCCAGCTGCTGTTTGAATTATGAGGGATCTTTTGGGTAGAGGTGGTCTCTCTCTCTTTCTCTCTCTCTCTCTCTCTCTCTCTCTCTCTCTCTCTCTCTCTCTCTCTCTCTCTCTCTCTATGTGTGTGTGTGTGTTTGTGTATGTGATGTGTGGCAGATCCTTACAGGAAATACGGGCCAGTTTCACACACACACCAATACGGACGCACATGTGCAGCCATACATACACACCCACACACATTACAAAAGAAAAACAAAATCCCCCTACTAGCTCAGTACCAAGTAGCTCTACACTGGACTATAAGTCAATGAATTACATTTGCAAAACACTTACTTACCTCTTTGGATTACAGTTGGCCCAGAACACAAGCTCAACGCATGGTAATTTCCGTGGCACACGGAAAAATAAAAACACATGGGGTGGGCGTGTGGTGTGTGTGTGTGTGTGTGTGTGTGTGTGTGTGTGTGTGTGTGTGTGTGTGTGTGTGTGTGTGTGTGGTGTATTTGGGGGTGGGGGAGGTTGAGTTTATGAGCTCCTACTGAACTAGAACAACCAGATGCACAGCCAGTACTTTCATTAACATGATCTCCTAATGTGGGTTGTAGTTCAGACAAACAAAGAGACAGACAGACAGACAGACAGACAAACAGAACACTGCTTCTTATTAGAAATCGGTATGAAAGTAGACCCCAGATGAGGTCAAACTCTGCCTGTATTTGGACTAAGAAATGTTGGAAGACAGAATAAAACACACACACACACACAAACACACACACACACAGAGTATAATTCACCGTTCTTCTAATTAGTAGTAACAGTAAAAACATAGACAAGCAAATATTTAACTTTGGCAAGTACCACCACTTTCCAAAGTATAATATAAGTACAATATATTATAAACATATTTAAAAATGAGAAATTAACCAGATATTATTCCAGACCTCCAGGCAATCTGCTGACCAATCACAGAAAACACATACACACACACACACACACACACACACACACACACACACACACACACACACACACTAAATCATTGTTTACTGTGAGGTCTTGAACCGAACAGTTGGAATATCATCAGCACATACATACATGTAATCTGACTGTATTATATAGCCTTGTACAGTCAGAATATTGTAGATGATATGCAGTGTTTTATGGCCTGTCAATGCCACTGCTCTATTGGCTCAGGAGGGTGTGTGTGTGTGTGTTGGTGGGGGGGGGGTTGGAAACAAAGGTGGCATTGAGGGGGCAAACCTCCCACAGTGCAGCTGAATGGTCACGGGTCAGGTGCTGAGAGAGAGTGTGTGTGTGTGTGTGTGTGTGTGTTTTTGTGTGTGTGTTTGGGAGGGAGTGTAGATAGTAGTGTGTGTGCAAACAGCCGCAGACTATGGGATCCATAAGCAGCCATTACATGGTGGATCTGAGCAGCACCATTTGTTTATTCTGTGAGCGAGACGTATAGCTGAAGCAAAGGAAATGTGACACAGACATGCACATGGAGGTTTTATGTAAGCTGAAGGCGCTTCTCTCTCATTACTTATAGAAGAGGTGTGTGTGTATCTGTGAGGTATTTGTGTGTGTGTTTGCATGTGTGTGTATGTTTCTGTCTTTGTTTAAATGTGTGTGCGTGCACACAGGTGTGGGTATTTTCATGTGTATGTGTAAAAATGTCTACATTCGTGTAAATGTGTGTGTGTGTGTGTGTGTGTGTGTGTGTGTTGAAGAAGTGCAGTTGGGGCTGTTTCACAAATCCCACCAACGGATGTTTAAACAAGGTGCGAAAGCACAAACAGGTGTTTAGTGAAAAGTGCTTCTAAGACATTTTTTAAAATGTGTTGCTGAAATGATTACGCTCTTGAAGAATAGGTGGCCCCAGGCAGCTAAAGGGGGAGAGTGTCAAAAAAAACCTCTCTTCTTATGGTGTTTCCAGTTAAAATGTTTAACAGGTGTCACTGCAGTGGTGTCTCTCTGGGATATTAATGGCCTGAGTGCATATTTTGGAATAATGTATCCTTTTGAAAATTCACTCTCATATTTGTGTGTGATGTTGACTGAGTAAAAACAACAACCTGATTGCCACATGGTGATGGGCAGGATTAGTCAGAAACCACAAGTGTCAGTGATGAAGGGTAAATAAATCCTGCCACTAATGAACCACTACAAATAATTTTCAGTATTTAAAAAAATACTTTAAGTGGAGGAGTGAAAATTTGTATTTTGTTATATTATGTACAGAGTAGACAGGTGAAATGACTGACTAAATAAAATGATATATTCTTTGCTCTCTCATAATAACGTAAGATAAGTTACGGAATATAAGATTCTACTTTGCTGAATCTGAGAATGAAAAAGTCAGACAGAATTGTTACTTTACTGAAGCATCTTCCTATCATTTCTTCTTGAGACAGATGCCATCCAGAAAACAGCTCTGAAGTTGTAATTTTCGAGCAAGGAAAAGATCGTTCACTTTCATTGCTACACTGCACACTCTTTGGCAGAGAGGCAGAGAGAGCGAGAGGGTGGGAGGGAGAGGGAGAGAGAGAGATGGATAGTTTTGGACTGCTGTGCCTTTAATTAGTAAGGATGAGACTCAAAATTACAGCATGTCTCACCACAGCTATGTGACAAAAAATGGATTATGTGACTAAAGTCGAGGTTGGAATAAAACCCAAAGTCATCTTAGAAGTTTTATTCAATGCTAAAGAAGTTTACCTGACTCCCCACCTCCTCCACCCTGAAGCCCAAAAGCACAGCAGCATATACACGAGAACAGAGAGAGGAAGAACACTTTCCTTTTCTTATTCACCATTAAAATGGCCACAATTGGCACTGGCCAAAACAGAGAGTAGGGTTTAAAACTGTGACAATGTTTAATGTCACAAGTGAGTGATAAAAACACAGTTAGGAGATTGCTTTATTATGTGCTTTTTGACACTTTACACCCTTATAAGTGGCAGTGGCAGTTGAGATTACGTAAAAAAATGGCACCCAGAATTCCAAATGCGATGACAAGTTTGTCATTGCTCTATCTTGTCATAAACCTGAAATTCAAAGCTAGCAGTCAAAACATTACAATAATAAAGCAGCGGATGATTGGCTGCCAGGCCCTGTACTAAATGACATCTGTGGTGCAGATTTCACTACCGTCTCTCGGACAGGAGAGGGCCCTTTTCTAATGAAGGCATACACAAAAAAGCAGAACAAAGGCCCAGCACCTGGGATGGCTGCGTTGTCTGGGTGGTCAAGAAGCTCCCTCCCTCATACCCTCTCCCCACATGTGGAATTACTTGGGGAGCACATAGAAGTGCAATGCAAAGCAAAAGGGGGGGGGGGTTGAAATGGGAGGGAATAGAAAGAGGGACAGTGGATAAATAATTGTGAATAAAGAAAAGAGAAAAAGAGATGAGGAGGTGGAAATAGAGGGAAGGCAAGTCAGACAGAAAAAGACAGAAAGAAGCAGAGCGGAGGTCTTCCATGGTGGGTGATAACATTAGCGTCTCCCCTTTCACCACCAGTCTCACACTTCAAAAAGAGAGGGGGACGGAAAAAAATCACCCCTGTAGCTTTCATCGCCGGCTCCAGCATTCAGAGGTGGCTAGAGGTGACCGAGGGAGCCGTTAGTCTTATTCTATTGAAACGGGCCGACCCACGACGCTGTGATGTCATCCCCACATGGACCACTTTTAAGGGCTTTGGGTAGGGATTTGTCTGTGTGTGTATGTGTGTGTGTGTGTGTGTGATGGTGGTAGAAGGATTCATCTCATCCCACACAGACGATAACAAAGAACAACTGTGATCTGCGAACTGTGCAGCTAGTTTTTTGTACAAACACACACACACACACACACACACACACACACACACACACACACACACACACACACACACACACACACACAGACACACACACACAAACAGACCTTGAAGAAAACAGGTTCTCGCATTGTCAGGCTCAATAAAAATGTGTAATTTCTTGTTTAGTCCCATGGCTATGTTTGTAATTTAAATGCGTCCTCCTCCACGTGTGAGACGGTTTGTCAGAGCTAAACAAATCCATCGTGCGTCTAGTCGAGTTACAGCAAAAGTGTGAATAATAGCTCAAGTCTTGCGCCACTCCAAATTCCTCCAGCTGTGTGTCAATCTCTAGGAGCATTTTGGAATAGATCAGCATGCAAATTGAGATGCACAATACTTACATGTCCATACGTGAGAGATGCCAACACTTAAGTCCCTCCATTTCTCCAACATGATGTTAATGGACCTTTGAAGAATTTCTAAATACAATGGAAGTTGTCTGATAATCTAGAAAGCCACTATTTAAGAACTGTGTGATCAAAAATGTGTTTCTGTATAGCACATGAACACATGGAGGCAGAAAAAAAGATGTGGAAAGGTTTATGCCATTTGTGAAAACGGTGTTTTTTATTATTTATGGTGGTATGTATATGTACAGTATGGGTGTGTGTGTGTGTGGTGTAAGTGGTTGCGTAGGTTTAAGACGTATCTTAAAGAAGGCCCCTATCTGTGCTTTCCTAGATATTCAGGCCCGACTGCCACACTAAATTCTCATGGTAATCCATTATGGCACCAATCCATTTCAACCGGTGCATGATTTACAGTCCTGTGTCATCTGCAGCCTTGCTCTCCCGGCAAGTTAAATGATCCGAAAATAACATTAATATGTACTAGGGCAAGATAGAGGGCAGTGCCAGAGGGGTGGTCTCCAGTAATGGTTATCACCCGTGGAAACTTAACCTCAAATATGGCTCTCGGCACCACTAAGGGTCAGAGCATAGCATCCGTCGTTTGCAGTCACAAGCAAGGAGGGAGCCAACTGCTGATGGAAGGTTAAGTACTCACAAAAGGCCTTGAACTGAAACAGATTAGTGTAGGTAGTGTACTTAGCGTTTAAAGACAGAAGCATTGAAGGAAAATGATGGAGAGGGAAAAAATATAGTACTTGAGGGGAAAATGGACACTGCAGCCTTAAAGCAACCTTGCTTAACTTACAAATACATAGTTGCTTAAAAAACTGGTTCTGGAAATGATTTTGTGCAGAATATATTTCTTGTGGCTATAACAATATTTATATTTTTATTAAACTAATATGTGAACATAATAAAACACAATGTTTTATATTTAGTGTCAAAAACACACGGCTGTAAATCATTTTCACTCTTATATTGGAGTTGCAGTTTTTTTTTTGTTCTGGCAGAAGAAATGGGCCGTAACAATACCATAGTCAAAGAAGCCAAAGCCACACACTTGTTTATACGATCCCTTAATTCTCACAGCCTGCTTGGGCTCGTTGAAACACCAGGCTGTCTGCACAACCCAAAACCCCACCTGAGAGACAGCCCTTTTGCCCAATCTGAGCAGCAAGTGTAAAACTGTCACACCTCCATTCTGTGCTCAGCGACCAATGGTTTTCAAGAGGAAAACACAAACAAGGAATAAAAGACTGGATGTCGTGTAACTGCACCATGACATCACAAAGCAACCCCCACCCCCCAAATCAAAAGAGCATGGCATACTGTAAACAATAACTCTATGAAGCAACATAAAACACACAGAAAGGCAAAGAGGACAGGAAGTGGAGGAGGATGCCCCAAGCCAGAGGATGCTGAGCAGTAGACAAGAGGAAACAGCTCTTTGACCGAAGTATTTGTTCTTCGCCTGTAAAGGCACTAAGAAGAGTAACATGGAGCATGATGTTTGGTGGTGGTGTGTGTGAGTGTATGTGTGAGTGTGTGTTTGGGTGGGTGGGGGGCTTTGGGGGTGGTGGCATCTCACACATCTGGCCACCTCAGCGTGGTGCTGCCTAGGCTTTAGAACATTCCTTGTGACGGAAAAGAGACAATGATTTCCACCAAATCACAACGTGGCAATATCTTAGTCAGCAGTGCTGAACGTGTTTCAAGTTAATCTGAAACTTAAGGCCTGCACAGCCCATTCCTAGTAACCAGTTCCCAAATATGATCGAGAGAACAGTAATGCTTTATTTTACGGTGTCACTCTTGTGACAAAAATACATGATATTACATATTGTTACACAGGTTGTACCACTGTACCTAATTAAGGATACAAGGATACAAGAATGTTTTGTTGTGACTTGCATAGACATACTGGGTAGAGTAGGACATGCAATGAAATTAATGATTGTTAGATGCACTGTAACAGTGACACCTTAAAAGTCAATTAAATAATAAAAAGAAGTACAACAAGTAACTTAAATAGTGCCTATTATCTGCAATATTCGACTGTTGTTCCACTTAAAAGGAGGCTTCTCCCAGCAAACAAGATTTTATCCCAGTAAAAAAAATTCAGCTCTGGTAAGCTATTGATTTCAGTAAGTGAACTAGTGATGTTTATCTATAAACAGCTTTGCATTTTAAATTCTCCAACAATCATGCTATCTTTTGATCACCTACTCACATGTGGCTAAGAGTTCTTTGTGTTAACAAGCCTATTAACAGGTCTCTGTTATTTACAAACAAGAAGGCTAAGAGACACGGACTTTGTAGGCCCCACCACTTTGCCAGTGACTGGTGCTAAGCCTCTTATGCAGTCACTGAGTCCACTGTGTGAGTGCTGGTCATCCCAGGCGCACACAGATTTGAAGGTCAGGTTACAACTGTAAGACATTTCTGGAATTGAGCAGTGTGCAGACCGTGAATAACTGCTTTAGCACACACTCTGCGAGTTGTGTGGTCTTCAGAATGCCATCGAAAGCCCCTAGTGTCTGTTATGTGTGCACGTATGTGTGTGTGTGTGTGTGTGTGTGTGTGTGTGTGTGTGTGTGTGTGTGTGTGTGTGTGTGTAAAAACTGTGAATATGACAAAAGTTTTGTGTGTTTGTTCCTGCGCGGGAGCCTATATGTGTGAGACTTTGTATGTTTGTGTGTGGAACCATGAATGTGTGTGTGTGTGTTTGTGTGAGTGTGTGTGGGCATTCCCGTCAAGTCTGGTGTCTGAATGTCTGTTTGCATGTCACCGTGGACATGGCTGCATTTACAAGACAATAGGAAGATAGTGTCATTTTATGCCTGCTCAGGAAGTTTGTCTTCGGATAATAGCTAAGGATGTGCTCAGCCAAATGTAAGCTGCCGGGCTGGAATGTTTTGGGAATGAGGACTATCCACGCTTGTCTGTCACTCCAGAACAGGTGTTATATGTGTGAGGCAGTGTGTGTGTGTGTGTGTGTGTGTGTGTGGGGTGGGGTGGGGGGTGGGGGGATGGTGGTTGTGTGTGTGTGTTTGGACACCTGGGTGCCTCCATTTAGAATTACATGACATCTTACTTTTAATTCAGGGGAATTTTTACAAATAGTGCAACTCGTATAATGTATTTCACTAAATCAATTTTACAATTTTACAAATGAAAAAATGATAATGCATTATTGACTTTAAAACATAAAATTAGTTGATGGGGCTGCTGAGCCAGAAGAGATTCTTGGTGTCATTTCTCAATTTAAATCACTAAATGAACATTTTCTCTTAATGCCATGTGTTTTTGCTTCAGCCAAAGAACACAGACACTTTCATTTTCTCTCCCTCCAGCTGTCAGAGGCTTTGAAAAAAACATTTCTGACTGAAGTCTTTCTTTCTCTCATACACCACACACACATCACACACACACAGATACAACACATACATATGGTCAGCAACACCCATACAGTTTGCGTGTAAATTGTAAGTATGTGTGTGTGTGCATGTGTTTGTGTGTGTGCGCATGTATGTGTGTGTGTTTGTGTGTTTCTTTGTGTGAGTCACAGAGCATGTAGAAATGCTAATGGGAGGCTGAAATCATAGCTGTCCTCCAAAAAGAAGGGCAAGACCAACCTCAGACGTCTTGTGCATGAGACAAGTGGATACACACATGCATGCATGCACTCATGTGTGTCTGTATGACCTTACTCAAGTGTCATTGCACTGGTGAGGTGACTCTGTAGTTTTACATTTGTCACAAAAGTACCACACTACTTTATGGGACATGAACATGTGAACAAATAGATGAATAAATAGGTAGGTAGCTGAAAGAAAGAAAGAAAGAAAGAAAGAAAGAAAGAAAGACTGACAGACAGAAATAATGACAGAACAAAAGAGCTTTTTCTCTCTTAGCCTGAGGAGACGATCGCAGAAACACTTGGGAGAGTAGACGAGTGGTAGGCTACCCCGACACACACACACACACACACACACACACACACACACACACACACCTCCCCCTCCTCAGTGCCCTTGACAGAGAGGACCTCCGAGAACCGTGACACTACTCCATCAATCTGTATTTAAGAACAACATGCCGACCAGGCTGGTGCTCCCCAGTTCAACTCTTTCTCTCGCTCTCTCTCTTTCTTCCTCTCTCTCTCACACACACTTTATTCCCTACACAATTGGCTGCTCTCTGTCTTTTATCCCCCTCACACACACATCCATACTCTCTCTCACGCTCACTCTCACTCCGTCTGTCTCTCTCTCTTTCTCTGCTAGTCTTTTGTCTGCTGTCTGTGCTCCTCTTATCTGACACCTGCAGCTAAATGTGCAGCAGAGCACACCCGTGTACCATGACTGGCCCCAGAACAGCGGAGAGGAGTCTGAGACAAGGAGGATGAGCAGGAGGAGGGCCAGCAGCCGCTGAAGAGGAGCCATGTCACACTCACCAGGCTGCCTATGTCTCTGCCGCCATCATTGCCATTACCGCTAAACAGAGACACATGCACGCCCGCTGTCTGTGATCTGCTCCTGCTCCGGGATTAAAAAACAGAGCAGTTTTCGTAAGGAGAGCGCAAAAACAGGAAAACAAAAAATGACAGAGAGAAGTGGTCAGCAAAGGATAATAACTAACTCCCTTACTGCATATTTATGTAGTGGTTGTGTTTTTGTATTTTGTTCTGACTATTTGGGTAAGTTGTTCTAAATTTAAAAACGTTATGAAAAAGCCACATTGCAAAGTTAATAATAAATAAATAAATAATAAATAAATAAATAAATAACAGCCAAATGTCAGTGGTTTTAGGATTCTTCCGTTTCTTTTTTCTTTTCAAAACCATTTGTTTGTTTTGTTTTCTTGTCTGTGAAGGCTATACTTTCACTAGTTTGAGGAAAGTGCATAGACATTGCTGAGTCACTTAGCCTGTCATCTATTTAAGATGGATTTTAAGAACTTCGGTCATGATCATATACTGTAACTAAATGAAATAAAATAATCAGCTATTCCTGTTCTACCTTAAGCACACTACATGTACGCATATTTACATCGTAGCCTCACTGTGTACATATTGTGTCATATTATGGATATGAGATTTTTTGGGGTCAAATCTTCTTTGATAATATGTGAAATTTCTGAGGTTAACTAGAAACAAAAGGTTGTACCATTCAAAACAAACAGGCCATGATAAACATGGCAACGTGTATTTGAATTAACCCCAAAAACACAAAAGTTGCTTTAGACTCCAGCCCCTGCTAAGATAATAAATTCACTCAATTTAAATACAACAGCACATATATGCATATGCACATCCTGTGTTTTTGCATAAACCACTCCAAAGGCTTTTGGGCCCTGTATAATCAGGGGCTTGCAGCGCCTCAGTGGTGGTGAAGACAACAGTCTGTGTCCCGCTTGTGTCTGCATAGTCGCTAACCCCTTTTCTTTGGGTGGAACATGTTTGCCCCCCCCCACACACACACACACACACACATACACTAACACCACAGCCCAGAGTCTGCCAGGACAAAAAAAAGACACCAGAGACAGAAGAGTTGTCTTTTGTTGTTTCAGTGTTGGTCAACTGAGAGATGCTTGTTCCACCAAGTAAGATGCTGGCGGAGTGCGGGGTGGGGGGTCCCTAGCCTTGGCTTAACCTCACCGTGGCTCTCACATTCGAAGAGTGTGGTCTCTGAGGCTTGATGAGTCAGAGCTAACATGGCCCAGTAACTGAAGTGGACTAGTGAAAAATAGTACCATCAATAAAAACAATAGAAAGTTTAAGTTTTATTTGGAGCCTTGTTTGCCTTTCTCCTCATGACTTACAAAGTATCCAGGTAAAAATTATCAGTTTGAATTACTAAATGAGTACTACAAGTCTTTGTGATACAGACACGTTTTGTGATTGCACACATTCACAAAAGCAACAATGTTTACCTTTACCTAATTATTAACCGTGCAAATCACACTGTTTTCAAATTTTTATTATAGGTGGTTACAGCATGAATATACATTTTTTAACTGTGTAATATTTTTGCTATGTGGTAATAATGCTTTAAATAGACTAATATATGCTATAAAAATGACATTCATATTTTTGTATCCGGGGTCTGACTATATGTTATAAACAAGTGTATTTGTGTGAGGTATTAACTTGAGCAAAAGATATGCTATCTAATAAAAGGGAAAGCCCGCCTCTTTTTATGGAGATAACAGCAACAGGATGTCACATAGTTTGGTTGTAGCAACACAGTTGAAACCTTCAATCAGCAAGTGAAATAGATTGCCTCGACTGAGATATTCTACTCGCATTCAAAATGCTCTCAGGAACTACTTCAGTGAATGCTCAGTTACAAATATGCATACATTACTTTTGGGCCAAATTCTACTGTAAAATTTAAATTAGAAATGTAAGGCTCATATATCCTATTATGTAACATGTATACAGAGACATGGCATGTGTTCAACTAAAATATCAAATGAAACTGAAACTTTTATTAAGAAAGAGGCAGAGTAACAAAATGTTAACTGTAAATCTGTGAATATAGCTAATAGAAATATTTGATAGATAGAAGTATTACACAATTAAGATCTTTTATGTTTTGCATCCAAAAAACTTTAAAACATTTCATTAACACATATGCTGTTTATAACCAACCCTCAATTATTAAAGAAAACTGTCACAGGTTCTGAGAAGATACATCTGTTTTTATCTGCGGCTAAGAAAGGCTTCATTCCAGCCTGAGTGACCGAAAGGGATGCTGCTGTGAACTCCACATTGGCATGCACATTTCTGCATGCGACTTTTCATCTCTTTGTGACACTGCAGCCTGTGCCTGTGTCAAGTCCACATGCTTGTCGCCAGTCTGGGACAAATTAGCAGAGATGACAGTGTCATCCGGCTCTGAGGCCTCTCTCTCTCTCTCTCTCTCTCTCTCTCTCTCTCTCTCTCTCTCTCCCTCTCTTCACCTAACCCCTTTTCTTTTGTGAGCGTAGTGCTAGCAAGGAGTAACAGCGAATGCAGAATGAAGAGAGAGAGAAGCTTGGTCTATTGGGTCACACATGATCCGAGGTGGGATCCTAATCTCCCCTGCACTGATGTCACTGGGCTTTAAGCTGCTGTTCTTATGTGTGCGTCTGGTTAGAGAGAGGGGCCGGCAGCACTCTCTGAAGCCACACATCTTTAACACATCATAATTCACATTGTTTCTGTTTTTTCAGTATGGCAGGGCATGCTGCAGTCCCCGCTGGTACCAAAATTACAGTGTGTGTGCTTGCAATGGCGTAACTTAAGTCACATCTGATAAAAGCCTCTGTGATAAGTTCATAAACGCAGACATGGTACAAGTCATATGTACTGTGGGTACAGTATTGACTTTTGAGGATTCCTTTTAATTGTGTGAACAAATATGCGACAAACATGATTTTTATTTAAATACAACTATTCAAGGGACACACTTTATAGTGGCAGTATTTATAAGTTTTTTGAAAATGTATTATTAAACATGGAGGATGACCACAACTTAACTTAAACTAAAGTGCTTTTAAGAATGGTGGTCGAACCACTGTATATGAATCATTCACAGTGCTGCTGGGATGAAAGCTGTGAAATTAAATGATCATTTTTCATCAATCCTCTTCTTTGAAACCTGATCTGCTGGTCCTCCAACATATCTTTAACTCTGAAGGAGAACGAGTACTGACTTGTGACAGTTATCTCTGTCTCGCCGTCTTAGTCCCAAAAACAATATTTCTGCAGTGACTGTCTTTCTTGAAATTAGCAGTCCGTCTTGCACATTCGCACACACACACATACCAAGATGGACCTTGAGTGGGCGGGCCCATCCACTCCCCCCCTCCCCCCGGTGTCCTATTGGATGAAGGCAATGAAAGTGTGAATTTGACAGAATCCATCAGCTGCAGTTAATCATGGACATGTGAGGCCTGTAGAAGTCACGTTCACGCGGGTGTCAGCCAAACATCTTTCCGTTCCAAAGGCAAGGAGTGGAGAAGAACAGATAGAAAAGAAGAGAAAAGAGGAGAAGAGAGGAGCAGATAGGAAAAGAAGAGAGGAGAGGAGAGAAGCATGTATCTGGCTTCCCATCATCTAACATCATTCCCATCATACCAACCCAGTCAGGAAGACTTTTTTTTCTTTTACATATATCTGTTAAATGATCATTCTGAGTGATGTACCTGTAAAGCATGTATTTTAAAAGAAATGGGAGTAGGTTATGTTTCATTATTAGGTGGGATATAAGTGCAAAAAAAATAAAATCAATGACATGAC